>OX451741.1:110783978-111983978 GCA_948472305.1 Vicia faba
CCCAATGTAAAGGGCGTAACTCTCTGAATTCATTGAATCAATGGGAAAACTTTTACTCTTTGGAAAGGCCTTGAGATACCCTATAACTTTCATGTTGGGATATTTTGCATTTGGATCCATTAAAGTCACCAAAACTGGCCATGAAAATCTAGAAATTTGGAAAATGACCTATAATATTCAAAAGTGACCTATAATTCCTTGCTTCATAACTCTCAAAATAATCACTTTTTGGGCATGAGAACATAATGATAAAGTTGTAGATATTATTTTTCTATTTCTAACCATGTATAGTTTGTAAGTTTTGAATAAGAAATGAAGAAGTTATGAATTTTTTAAGTTTAGCCTTATGACTTTCAACACTTAAAATCCAAAATCCATCTTTCTCTTGAGCTTCTTCAAACATGGGCCACATGATGTTGAAACATGATCATTGAATTCAATTTTGAGCAAAAGTCAACTTGGTCAACAATTGACTTTTGCTCGGATGACCAAATAATCAAGTTTAAGAAATTGAACTTCAAAAAATGCCAACCAAGGGTCTATAATCTATATGAGAACACATTAAGTCATATACAAGTCATTTAGAACCAAGTTTCTCAAGAAAAATATCAGGAAATTCCTTTGTCAAAAAGTTGACTTTTCAGCCAAATAAGTCAAAGTTTTAACAATCATCCAATGCAATGCTTTGAGTAACCTTGTGATGAATTCAATGGTCATAATTGATACCTTTGGATATCAGTTGATTATAGAAACCAAGTCTTGATGAAAATGAAGATCACAACTTGAAAGGGGCCAAAACCCTAATTTCTGATTGAATAGCTTAAGAGATGGTAACTGAAGATCAAACCCTAATTTCTCAGAGATTCCTGAGAAATCCAAGGAGCCAATGAAATTGAATCAATAAGGATCTTATGAACATGAGGTCCCATATAACTTTCCTTGAGAACCTCAATCTCTCAATTGATGGATAATCTTGAGACAGGAGAAACCCTAGGAACCTTGATCCCATGAGTGTAGCAATGAATATGACCTAATGGTAAGTATGCAAATGCAATGCAATAAATCAGATGAAAAGATATAAGGGTAGGAAAAATTTGGGGTATGACACTCTTTCCACCCTTATAGGTACTCCCACACCATTGTGAAAGTCCATAATGTCCGTAACATCTGAAGATGCATGTCCGGGCGCAACTTTTTTCACCATTTCTTAAACAAAATTGAATAGGCACCTCTTTTAAATTAAAATTTAATCCACTGATACATCTCCATATGTGAATAAGGGCGTCCAAAGATGCATCTCCGTAAACACCCTTTATTAAAAAACGTGTTATTGGTCTTGAGTTGCATCTTTAGACACTTTCTTTCATTAACCCGCTCTAGAACCCTTCCTTTTTCCTCTTTCATTTCCTAAAAAAGTTCTCAAAAAACACATTTGAGCTCTCCCCGTCCCATCCATTATGTTGAGGCATTCAAGTATCAGTGGAGCTCTTTCTCCTTCTTTCCATCATCTCATTGCATTTTGAAACATCTCCTTCTCATAATCAATTCCATTTTGGGAAGTTTTTCAAATTTTATTTTCTATTTGTGTTTTGATTGGAAGTTAGTTTTTTAGGATACATTAAATGTTTTAGGAACTTTAGGCAGTCGTGTAAACTAACTTGGTATGTTAGAACAAAATGCAATGAGTTTTTTTTGGGACTGTTAGGGCAGAAAATGGGTCTGCCATGATGTTTACCATGAAATTTGTTAAACAACCGCTAGTCCTCCCAAACAAATATAATTTTTGGTTACTCGTATGATCGACTAGATTGATCCTAGGACATCTGTCTAAAATTGTTTTACTAGTGTTTCTAGATATTTGTTCTATGTCGAAAAGATAAATATAGCGAAGGTAAAAGTAAAGATAAAGTCTTGAAGATAAAAGTATGAAAGCTTTTGAAGTAAAAATTGAATGCAAAGAATTCGACTGAAAATTTAAACGAAAATTAAAAGACTTGATTTAAATGTAAATGACATTGAATATAAATTGGTGTTTCTATACATACATTCTCAATGACTCTCTTCTCTAACACTGGTACTTCGAGTTTGTATGAGTGATTTGTACAAAAGTGAACACAATGAATCCTAATACAAAGATCTATAATTATGCTAATTCGACCCTAACGGTCTTTCTCTACAAAAGTTCCATGTTCGAGTCTTGCATGCTTCTTCGAATCTTCAGGCTTCCACGCGTCTTTTTGGATAAGATCAAATCATTTGAATTCGAATCCTTTTTCAATTCTAAGCGCCAAAACAATAACATGACGTGTCGAAATGATTCAAATTCGAATCTTCACATAACTTAAGTCCCATATATTCCACAATAAGACTTTCTCCATCGCTTAACATAATCAAGTTGTCCATAATTTGGTCAGTCGGAATCTTCATTTTCTAGACTTCTCATATTCTCTTCCAAAGCTAAACTTCTTTCGATTTCTTCATTTTCCTTAATGTCTTATGTCGTCAAAATTCTCAGCTAACAAATTTCCCACCAAAAATGTGTATTTCGAAACACTTGAAGAAATAGACATTTTTTTTGCAAAACATTCCATTTCGATGCAAAAGTTGCTTCATGATGACCATTACTATTGTTACGCCATGGTCATAATGACCATCTTTCCAAACGTATCTTTAAAAGGGGGTTTATTGGTCTTTCTTCTAAACCTAAATTTGGATAATGTTTTTTTTTATCGATTATAAGAGAAGGAGGCATATTTGAGCCAGGGGAACACAAACAAAAACCAGAGATTCAAAATTCCAATTTCCTCTTCATCTTTCATCCTCCAAATACTTCCCCTTTTAAACAACAATTCCCTCCGTCAATCTTTGTATCGTAAACCCAATCCACGATAGTCTCTTCAAAATTCATTGTTTCATCTTATCTCATAACTTCATAATTCTTCAATTTGTAACACCTCTCATCCGCCATTCCCTACCTCATATCATTGTAACACCATAATCACTAATTCGCTTTTAGCTTGTTAACAGAACAATCCACTCCCTAATTTTTAACCTTTATGTGAGCTTCATCCTTCACTATCATCCCAGCCGCACATACAACCAACTTCCAGTGAACTACCTCTTTAATCTCATGATTTTCGACCAATCTCCCTCTGGCAACATCACCACCTCTTTGTAGCCACTATTCAAGTGGTACCTGCTGCATATTCCCTTTCGTTTTCTTCATCAACAAACGTCTAACAAGCCGCACATCACAATTGTAATCTCCTTCAACATAACACCAACTCACATTCGATTCGTATCTCCACAACTTTTTGGTAAATTTTGATATCACTTCATTTATGTTATTTGTAGAACGGGCATGTTGTGAAAAAATACATTGATAGATTTCTGAACGAAACAAGTTAGTTATGCTGTCCGATTTTGTTTATTTTGGATAAAGTGATTGAAGTTTGTGTCAGGTGTGATTTATTTCGATTTAAAGGGCTACTGTCCATGATAATAATATCGAGTTCGATCTTATTCTGAGCTAGATTTGTAATGTGCTGCAAAAATCTTGTGATAATTGGTTTGAAATCTCGTGACCAATTCTACAAGTGAATTGGTTATGTTTATATTTTCACTGCTCACATTTAACGGTGTCGAATTTGTTTGGATTTTGTAAACTTTACGTAATTATGTCGGTGTCGATTCGAGTTTGTTATGCTGTCCGGTTTTGTTATCAGACGCCTCTTTAACCTTAGTAATTATTTATTCGTTATGACATGAACAAGTGTGTTTTGCCCATCGTTTCGGTTGAACATTCGGTGTTGTGATTGTATGGATTGACTTGTGTGCCTTGCGGCTTGATTACACATTGTCCTTTTACGTATGCTTGAATCAGAGTAGGGACGAATACTAGGACGTAAACCACTCATGACGTGGACCATATGTGTCATTTATACCGTTGCGATGTGCTTGTGTAGGCTGATATAATCTGGCGTTTCCACCAGAAGAACACCGCATATGCGTGCTCGGTATGTCATAACACCTTAGCTACCATTGTGATGCGCTTCTGTGGGTCCATTTGCTGCGTTCCACCAATTGTTAAGAACATCACGTGCTGGGTATGGTGGGGTTGTGATGCCACATAGGCAATATCACAACATGACTAAACTCACCTCTAATGGTGTCATCTAGGCAAGATCATTAGGCTTTCGCCCGGTGGGCTCGTGTTATCGAAATGGCGTTTTTGAATTGGCAGTTAATCATATGCGTTTAGATGATAGATGGGTTATGATGCCTTATTGGCAATGTCACCTAGAACGTGTCACAAATGGAATCCCATTTAGGAATGATCTAAATCATCGTGCTATGGCCTGGGCAAGTCTTTCGATGCAATGCACGGGTGGAACTCACCAAGGGTGTGACAGTGTAACCTGAGTAGGGGCAAGTAAACTTACTCTTGGATTCCTCGTACACTGGTACGGGTCTGCATAGTTGTTTATATTTGATTATGTGTTCGTGTTTAACTCATTGGATAGTTATGGGACTTCCAATGACAGTGTATCAATGTTGTGTACATGCAACCAGCCGTGAGAGAAAACTTTGATTCGCGGTGGATTTGTTTGATGCATGCACCCTGTAAAACTGAGTGAACCCTTAAGATAGGGGGACTCATTAAGATTTAGTAATCCCACCCCTATTCCAATTATCCTTTTCAGGTTCTTTGAGGCAGGATCGAGGCAAGGGTAAGATGACTTAGCTCGTTGATGGTGCTTCGTGGAGATGTTTCGTTTCTTTTGGATCTTTATTCTACGTATTCTGGATATGTATTAGTACTTTTGAAAATTGTATTATTTTGGCCATGACGATTTCAGCAAGTTGTAATCTATACTAATACATGTTTCTGATTTCGTTGCCTATGTATGAATATTTATGTACCATTTTAAATACCACATGAATATATCCTAGGCAATGTATGTGTGGGTGTTACAGTTGGTATCAGAGAAGATCGATTCTCGGCTTAGCCATGAGACATCATAAGTCAGCATAATTCTTCCTCATATTTGTAAATGTCATCATGACTCATTGCATTCTACGTATGGAATTGAGCCTTATCAACTTGATTTTATGTGTAGGAAAAATAGGAAGATGGTTGATGGATGCAGAGGTCTCGGAAGGCCCAAAACTAGGAATGTGGAAACCGAGCCTGAAGCTGGAGATGCTAACGTACCTTGGCTGCAGATGATGCAGCAGATGCAACACTAGAACCAAATGATAATACAAATGATACAAGGCATGCAAGGACAACAACCAACCGCTCCTGCTTCTGTTCCACAAGCTATAATGGGTCAATATTTTTGATCCTTTTTTAGGATGAAACCTTTAGAGTTCACAAGTGGCTTGGATCCTGTAGTTGCACATTATTGGCTGTGATCGGTGGATCTGAAACTGACTGTTTAACGCTGGTTCGCGAAATGTCGCGGAAGCAGGAGTCGCCACCGTCTTTTATTTTCTCCAAATGGAAAGGACAAAAGCACAGAAAAATTCCTTATAGAGATTGCTCTCGGTTCGGGAGGTAGATTTATAGAAAGGGAAGGTGTTAGCACCCTTTCTATCCATGGTTATCCATGGGCTCTTAGATACTTGCTCATTGTGTTTTCAAAATGGTTTGTTTGCTTTTCAACTGTGGGTTTAAAAAAGTTTCTTTGAAAATTTCAGTTCGACTCTTGTATCAGTCCTCAAGAGTGTTTGAAAAATTGCTTTTGAAAGCTTTTTGAAAGGTGTCGGTGTGAAAAGAAGTTTCTGATTTGTTTTGAAATTAGAGCAAGTATCTAGAGTCATCTACCTACCCTAAGGAATTCGTCTGTGTAAATGTCCTTAAGATAGTGCCATCCCACCATTGAGAGGTAGGTAGCACCATCGTTGGAGGTGTTCGGGTCAATTCGAGGGTTTAGGGACAGTGTGGTCACCAGAGCAATAGGAAGACACCTTAGAAGCTACCCTCATGCCATGTTCATGGACATGAGGACTTACTAAAACATCCTCTACTCGACGACCACCTTTCGAGGGGCAAGGCAACAGTGAGGCGTACCCTAGGGGTGGTGTGTGATTTGTGTGTCGTTTTCGATTATGTTTATCTTATTCATGCATTGGTGATCTACGCTTTGTTTTTATTTTGGGCATTCATTCTTTCATGCAAATTAATTAACAGTTAAAAGGTGCGGAATTAAATGTCCTACGCTATTATAAAGGCGCGGGTCTACATCGCCAAATTAGTCCAAGACCCGATTTGAATAAAAAATAATACGGAAAGATAAATGTCTAATTAATCTATTACACGGCTTTGGGATAAATACATTATATTCACAAAAAGAAATACAGATAAAATGCGAGAAGAAGTAAAGTCGGGAATGCGAGGGCGTTGGACCCTTTTGAGGAAATTAAATTACAATTAATAAATTAATTAAGTTAAATGCAAAAAGGAAATTATTTTTTGAGTTTTTGTATTTATGGAATTTAGTAAGAAAATTAAATGAAATTAAAACCCTAATTCTAACTATTTTTATTTATTAAAAAAATGTTTAAGTTTGTACCCTAATTTTAACCTAATTATTTACATGGCAATTTTATTTACAAAATAAATAATTAATTATTAATAATGGTAAAAGAAAAGAAAAAAAGATAAAAGTATTTAAAACCCTAATTCTACATTTTTTTAGTTTATTAAAAAAACATTAAAATTAAACCTAGAATTAAAACTAAATTAATTGTTGAATTTATTCACAAAAAAATGTTAGTGAATTAAACATTAAAACATATTTTTTTATTTTTAGTTTCTGATTTTTTTGTATTTTTATGTTATGAAAAATTAATTTAAAGAATTAAAATAAAACTAAATAAAACAAATAAAATAGAAAAAATAAAAGAAAGAAAAATAGAATGCAAACCAATGGGGGGTGTTGACCCCAATTTTGGAGGTAAATTGCCAGCAATCTGGCCCATTTATTGGAGGCCCTCTTGACCTTTCTGGGATGTGTGTGGAGGCGTTGACCTATGCACATGGTGGTCTGCAGCTTCTGACCACTGGATTGATCTTATTGGGCGCGTGGCAAACATAGACATGAAGATGCATGGTAGGCCCTGGGGTAGGAACTGCATGGAATCACATTAAAACAAAATATATTGAGAAAGGGAGGGGACCTGGGAATCGAACCCAGGTCCCAAGGCTTGCCAGCACTACGTTCCACCAACTGAGCTGCTTTGTCACTTTGTAATAATAATGGATAACAATTAATATGATAAAAAATAAGAATTAGTGATGTCCAACGAAAAAACACGCTGGAAATTTGAATGGCCCTATCACGTTGAGACAACTCATCTTCTTCTCCACTCGTTTGCTTTGGCCTGAAAAAAAAACAGATGGATAGCGGGGGTTTTAAACCCCCACTAATTACTGTACAAGAAAATAGCGATTAGGCCCTGGTTTATCATAAATTGATCGCGAGGTATGGAATTGATTCGTCATGAGCTTCTGGTTTCAATGGTATGGGTCTTGTGTCTCAATTTTTCCTGAAGAGGAAAGCCCTAATTTTTAACCTCTGAAAACCTAACGAGCTTCCATGGCAACTTCGCATATAGGCTATAAAAACTTAATTAACATACACCATTAGCTTCAGGGAGTGCGTATTAGTACAAAACGATTATTAGAATGCATGAATATGGCATATATATATTAAAACACGATTATGAGAAACGTTTGAGAAAATCGGACTTCTATATACCAATTCTTGATGCGTGAGGACTGGAAAAGAATGCAGTTAGGTTCAGGGAAGCCTCAGAAAGCTTTTGGAATTGGTTATAAGCTTTGAATCACGCTCTATGAGTGTTTTCAGTTTTTGAATTTTTGACAAAAATTGCAAAGTTTGTATGCAGGTTTGGGCGCAGCTTCCAGGTTGTTTGCATTAGGGTTGTGATCTGTATATGTATGCCAATGGATTAGGGTAAGAATTCAAGCCAAAAGATCCATGTTTTGATGAATCAAATATTTGATTTTTAATGAAATCTTTTCCATGTGCTTTTGATACCAATCATGGCCAAACCTTTCCAAATTGGGTGTGCACGAATCTTGAGGTTTTATTGGAGAGAATATGCTGCAAAAAAGGATTAAAAAACATGGTTTTCTATTTTTGTCATATTTTATTTCATTAAATGAATTAATAGTGATAAAAATTCAAATAAATAACAAAAAATGATGAAATAAATCCCCTTTGGGTCAAATGGTCGTGCATAACCTTTGGATGATGATTCTTGGAAGAAAATGTGGCCCATTAGCAATTTTGAGGCATTTGAAGCAAAGTTGACTTTTCAAAGTTCCCAAACAATTCCCAACTTCCACAAGGCATATCTTGCTCAATGTTTAGCTTTGATCATGTTTTTGGACATTTTGGAAAGTTCTTGAAGTCCTCTAACCAATGCCTTTGGTCCCATGTCATTTCGATTTACCAATCTCAAGTTATGGTCTTTGACTTAAAGTCCCTTTTTGTTGACTTTTGAAAATGACCTATAATGTTGAAATTGATAACTTTTTGTGAGAGCATTTCTTGGACTTGAAGTGTGAAGAGGAGTTGTAGGAAATGTCATTCTCTTCAAAATGAGATTTGGATGGAATTTTTCTGATAAACCATGTGGAAGTTATGCCCTGGTCAAGTTACAGTTGACTTTTTCAATTGTCCAAATATGGAAACTTTTGCATCTTGAGACTTTTTGAGCCATGCCTTGAGAATCATGATCAAGAATTGATCAAATGATGTTTGTGGCTTCAAAATAAGATGTTGATAAAAAATTTGGACTTTTGACTGCCAAATGACCATTTTGCCCCTACAGTTGACTGCTGAGCAATTAGGGCTTTTGACTGTGCAATTTTGTGCTGTAAGTCTTGAAACTTGGCATATGGATGCTTGACCATGTTTGTAGGCATGTGGGACTTGATTGGACCCTTGGAAACTTCAATTTCTTTGCCAGACCCAAAACCCTAGTTTTTGACTATTAGGAGGCCATTGAACTGTGCAACCCTTGGGGAGATTTTGAAGCATGCTCTTTGCAAATCTTGAAGAATATGGGAGGGCAAATTTTGGGGTACAACAGTTGCCCCTGTTCAATCTTCTTAGACCTGAGGATGCAGATTGGCTGACGTGCCTTTCGTAATCCGAAGGTGGAAGATGATTGAACACTAGAGTGCCCAGAAATTTGCGCTCACATAGTAGTGTGATGTGAGAATTGGCTTATAGATGCCATTTGGAGATTGATGGATAGGATGATGGGCTTATAGATGCCATGCTAAGAGATGATGGATAGGTGGATGGGCTTATAGATGCCATCTGGGTGTCGATCGCGTAAGAGATTCCTTAGCGAGAACTTGCGTACCTGAAAAGAAAATGATTACCTGGCCTGTTACAGGAGCTGGTCTTCAAACTCTTATGTAGACGTGCCCTGACTGGTTACCGGAATTGAATCTGGAGCTTCAAAAGGTGATGAACGAATCAGGGATGGTTACTACCTCAACGGGACGGTGAGAGAACCTTGGACGATTACTACCTCAACAGGAACGCTGAGAGAATCTGGGGGCGATTACTACCTCAACAGTAACGATGAGAGAATCATAGGCGACTTCAACCTCAACAGTAACGCTGAGAGAATCTTGGGCGACTTCAACCTCAACAGTGACGCTGAGAGAATCTTGGGCGACTTCAACCTCAACAGTAACGCTGAGAGAATCTTGGGCGACTTCAACCTCAACAGTAACGCTGAGAGAATCTTGGGCGACTTCAACCTCAACAGTAACGCTGAGGGAATCTTGGGTGTCTTCTACTGAGTCTTCATCAGGAAAATCTTTAGGGATTGATTTAACTGGACTAGAGAAGGCCTTTGATTGGATAAGAATCAAGAAAAATCCTAGGGTCGACTTAACTGAACCAAGCAAGGTCTTGGAATATCTTCAACTGGATAAGAAACAGGGAGATCTTAGGGTCGATCTGACTGAACCAGAGAAGGCCTTTGACTGGATAAGAATCAGGAAAATCTTAGGGTCGATTTAACTGAACCAGACAAGGTCTTGAAATCTTCAACTGGATAAGAATCAGGGAGATCTTAGGGTAAATCTGACTGAACCAGAGAAGGCCTTTGACTGGATAAGAATCAGGAAAATCTTAGGGTCGATTTAACTGAACCGGACAAGGTCTTGGAATATCTTCAACTGGATAAGAAACAGGGAGATCTTAGGGTCGATCTGACTGAACCAGAGAAGGCCTTTGACTGGATAAGAATCAGGAAAATCTTAGGGTCGATTTAACTGAACCGGACAAGGTCTTGAAATCTTCAACTGGATAAGAAACAGGGAGATCTTAGGGTCGATCTGACTGAATCAGAGAAGGCCTTTGACTGGATAAGAATCAGGAAAATCTTAGGGTCGATTTAACTGAACCGGACAAGGTCTTAAAATCTTCAAATGGATAAGAAACAGGGAGATCTTAGGGTCGATCTGACTGAACCAGAGAAGGCCTTTAACTGGATAAGAATCAGGAAAATCTTAGGGTCGATTTAACTGAACCAATCTAAAGTCTTGGACATAGCTGAGAACTTAACTGAAGCTTTTCCTGAAAGGTAAAGGTCAGTCATATACAATGCATGATATGGATCAAGCAATGATGTTCTCAACATAAATGAGATTTGTAAGATATGATGCGTATATGCATGTTATAATGTATGAAAATGCGATGTTTATGAATGTATGTTTTTGTCTAGGAGAGTAAATCCTTGACGGGCGCCGGGAAGTCACATCCTGGGCTGATGTTGAAGAATAGATCTTTGCTTCCGCTGGGGATGATAGTTGCAAGGATACCGGTAGGAGAAGATAACTCTGTTGGGGAATAAACTTGGCGAATGGATTACTCTGCGGGGAGAAAAGTACTCTAGTGATCTTGCTGGGGAGCAATACTCTGTGGGGAGAGAGGTACTTTGCTGGAGTGTTGATGGTAACTTCACTAGGGATACCATTGTTATGTTGGAAGTGTTAATAGACTTCGCTGGGGATAAGAAGACTTCGCCGAGGACGATCTTTCCGTGGCTTTTGGCTGAGGATAACCCATTTATATCCTGGTAGGGAAATAACCTTTGAATAAAGCCGGGAGACGCGTTCGTGCTCTGTAGGGGATAAGCTTCCAGAATCTACTGGGGATAAGCTTGCTGCTGGGGAGATGACTCCAACTTTCCTGGGGAAACTGGATTGGACTCTCCTGGGGAAATCTTTGAGATATATTGGAAGTAACTCCACTGAATGTCTGGTAGACCGCCGAGGAACAATCTTAGATCAAGACTGCCGGGGATGCTTGTTAAGAAGATTCGTATATCGTGCTGGGGAATGTTGAGATCTGCGGGGGTACCCAACTTCCTTAAGGCTGATTGTGTAGCTTTGCTTGGGGAGAATGTTTTGACTTGCTGACTCACTCTTTGGGGAATTAAGATATACTGGTTGGGTTCTTCAGCCGAACCTACCTTGATACCTTGGTGGACGGAACAATTAGATCGCTTAGACAACTCTTTATTGCCCCTGTTTCTAATGTTACCTGTAATTAATCCTTTGTTTCGTATGCAAATATTCATGAGTTAGAAAATTATTGTCAATGCATATATCACAAATTGAACCTTGGACGTCCTTCGCAAAACAAAACAGAAAAAGGAAAAACAAACAATTGGCAATTTTAACTGAAAAGTGATTTTTGTATTGATTTTTGAATTTTCCTGTAAAATAGGCGTTTATGTACAAGAGGCTGACGTCCTAGTAAGAGAACGCCACCGAACAAAAGAGTTTATACAGATTTGTACAAAAGAAAATAAAACAGCTGTGTGAAATGAATGATCCCACTGGGTTCCAACTCTGCCATCGCCCTTATATCTTCGAGCGTCTCATCACTTGATGACCTAGTTGACGATGAAGCTGATTGATCGATGCCTTCTGAACTTGATGTAGATACCGGATTCTTGATGCAAAGTGATCCAATGAGACATAGTATTACGCTTTATCCCTAACTTTTTCCTGGACCGCCCTTTCGGGTTTTCAGTCCACCGGGATACCCATTTTTGCCCAAGCCGCCTTTTCAGGTTTTCGACTTGCCGGGCGTACAGATTTTTTTCATTTCATCCCTTCATTTTGCCCGAACCCTTTTGGTTCGCCGGGAAGCCCTAATTTTTGCCTAGGTATGTCAACCTAGCGGGTCTTTTTCATGCGTAGTATCTTTTTACTATGTCTGCATTGGCGGGGTGAGGAAGGTCGTCACCATCCATGTTGGTTAGAATCATGGCTCCTCCTGAGAACACATGTTTAACCAAAAATGGCCCTTCGTACGTAGGGGTCCATTTGCCCCTTGGATCACTCTGAGGAAGGATGATACGCTTGATTACCAGATCCCCAACTTGATATTCTTGTGGTCTGACCTTCTTGTTAAATGCCCTGATCATCCGTTTTTGGTACGTTTGACCATGACAAATAGCAGCAAGTCTTTTTTCGTCAATAAGGTTTAATTGATCAAGTCGTGTCTGGATCCAATCATCTTCGCTCAGATCTGCATCCTTCATTATCCGGAGAGAGGGTATTTGTACTTCGATTGGTAAGACTGCCTCCATACCGTAGACCAAGGAGAAGGGAGTTGCCCCGGTTGACGTCCTGGCTGAGGTACGGTACCCATGTAGAGCGAACGGTAACATCTCATGCCAATCTTTATAAGTCACTGTCATCTTCTGCACAATTTTCTTAATGTTCTTATTCGCTGCTTCTACAGCCCCGTTCATCTTCGGCTGGTAAGGAGAAGAGTTATGGTGTTGTATCTTAAACTGCTCGCAGAGCTCAGCGATCATCTTGTTATTGAGATTGGTACCATTGTTTGTAATGATTCTTTCAGGGACACCGTATCGACAAATCAGATTGTGCCGAATGAATCGTGCTACGACATTCTTGGTTACTGTAGCGTAGGAAGCTTCCTCAACCCACTTTGTGAAGTAATCAATCGCTACCAGGATAAAGCGATGCCCATTGGATGCCGCAGGTTTAATCTCACCGATCATGTCTATGCCCCACATTGCAAATGGCCAAGGTGCTGTCAAGACATTCAGAGGAACTGGGGGAACATGCACCTTGTCTGCGTATATCTGGCATTTATGGCATGTCCGAGAGTGTTGGTAGCAGTCAGCTTCCATTGTGGACCAGAAATACCCTGCCCGAAGGATCTTCTTTGCCATAGTGTGTCCACTGGAATGTGTCCCGAATGTCCCTTCATGTAGCTCTTCCATGATCCTTTTTGCTTCAGTCTTATCCACACAACGCAGTAAGGTCGAATCATGGTTTCGCTTATACAGGATGCCATTGCTAAGGAAGAACTTCGCTGCGAATCTTCTCAGGAACTTCTTATCATTGACAGATGCACCTTCAGGGTATTCCTGAGCTTCCAAGTATCTCTTCACCTCATGGTACCAAGGCTTCTCAGTTATCCATTCAGTCTCGAGATCACAACAGTATGCCGGTTCGTCCAGTTTCCAGATAGTGACCTGGGGAGCCTCATTGTCCCATTTGACTTTGAACATGGAAGACATCGTAGCTAACGCGTCCGCTAACTGATTCTCCTCTCTTGGGAAATGTTCAAAGGTTATCTCTGTGAAGTGGGGGATCAAGGTCAACACACACTCTCTGTAAGGAATAAGATTTGTATGTTTCGTATCCCACTCCCCTTTGATCTGATTGATCACGAGAGTGGAATCTCCGAAGACACTCAGATACTTGATCCTTAAGTCGATCGCAGCTTGGAGACCCATGATGCATGCCTCATACTCCGCCATGTTGTTGGTGCAGTTGAAACATAGCCGGGCAGTAAGTGGAGTATGAGTGCCTTGAGGAGATATGATTATAGCGCCGATACCATTACCCAAAGCATTGGAGGCTCCGTCAAAGTGCATAGACCATCGGGATCCTTCCTCAGGTCCTTCATCCGGTCCAGGTATTTCACAATCAGTCACTATCATGATACTCTCGTCTGGAAACTCAAAGTTCATTGACTGATAGTCGTCTACTGCCTGATGTGCCAAGTGGTATGCCAATACACTTCCTTTGATGGCTTTCTGAGTTGTGTACTGGATGTCGTATTCTGTCAAGATCATCTGCCATCTTGCTATTCTCCCAGACAGAGCAGGCTTTTCAAATATGTACTTTATAGGATCCATCTTTGAGATCAACAAGGTAGTGTGAGTCAGCATATACTGTCTCAGCCGGCGAGCAGCCCATACCAAAGCGCAGCAAGTTTTCTCGAGCAGTGAGTATCGGGTCTCACAGTCGGTAAACTTTTTGCTAAGGTAATAAATGGCATGCTCTTTTCGGCCAGACTCGTCATGCTGCCCCAGCACACACCCCATTGAGTTGTCAAGTACTGTCAGGTATAGTATCAGAGGTCTCCCTTCAACCGGTGGCATAAGGATGGGTGGTTCTTGGAGATACTCTTTGATTCTGTCAAAAGAAGCCTGACATCCATCATTCCAACGTACTACCTGATCTTTCTTCAGCAACTTGAAGATTGGTTCACAGGTAGCGGTTAGATGTGAGATGAATCGGGCAATGTAATTCAGGCGTCCTAAAAAGCCTTTGACCTCTTTCTCTGTCTTAGGAACTGGCATCTCTTGAATAGCTTTAACCTTGGCAGGGTCCACTTGAATTCCCTTATCACTTACAATGAAGCCTAGCAACTTTCCAGATCTTACCCCGAAGGTGCACTTGTTCGGATTCAACCTCAGCTTGTACAACTTCAGACGGTCGAACAATTTCTGCAGATGATCAAGGTGTTCTTCCTCAGTCTGGGACCTTGCAATCATGTCGTCAACATACACTTCTATCTCATGATGGATCATGTCATGAAATAAAGCAACCATGGCACGTTGGTAGGTTGCCCCAGCATTTTTCAGTCCAAAAGGCATGACCTTGTAGCAGAAGGTGCCCCATTGAGTAACAAAGGTAGTCTTTTCCATGTCTTCAGGAGCCATCTTGATCTGGTTATAACCTGAGAAACCATCCATGAAAGAGAACACCTTGTGCTGAGCAGTATTGTCAACAAGGACATCAATGTGAGGTAGGGGGAAGTCATCTTTGGGGCTGGCCCTGTTCAGATCCCTGTAGTCGACACACATTCTGACCTTTCCGTCTTTCTTAGGTACCGACACCACATTAGCAACCCACTGAGGGTAAGAAGTCACTGCAAGGAACCCGGCATCAAACTGTTTCATAACCTCGGCTTTGATTTTCTCAGACATCTCTGGACGCATACGGCGGACCTTTTGCTTGACCGGAGGGCAGTCTTCCTTAGTAGGCAAATGATAGACCACAATGTCGGTATCCAACCCGGGCATGTCTTCGTAGGACCAGGCGAAGATCTCCACATAATCATGTAACATCTGAGTCAATCGTTGCTTCACGCTGAGCTCTAGGTTGGCACCAATCTTTACCTCCTTTCTGTCTGTATCAGTACCCAGATTTATCGTCTCCACTGGCTCTTTGTGTGGTTGAATTGCCCTCTCTTCCTGGAGTAACAGTCTTGCAAGCTCGCCAGGAACTTCGCAATCATCTTCACCTTCGTCTTCGGCTAAGTTGATCGGATTTTCGAAGTCATAACTGGCAGTAGCAGAGTCGTTACCAGTGAGATCCAGAGTGGATTGAAACCTGTATGAGTGAGTGTGTGTAAATACAGCTGTTTTGCAATATATAAAGAAAGGAAAGAAAGAAAAGGAGCATAAGATTTGAAATGCGAGAAAACGTCCAAGATCTTTATTCATGATATATGAAATGAAAATTTAATATACCCTCACAAATGAAGCCACGGTGCCCCGGGTAAGACACCGGGCCATAGAGTTTTAATTGTTTATTACAAATAACAAAACAAAGGAGTTTATTACTGCGTAACAAAAGTAACAGGAGTATGATCTTTAGCAATCCAATTGGTCAATCCACCATCGGTCGTCGGGTAAATCCAGCTATTGAACTCTGACTCTCCCACTTCATCTTCATCCCTAATAGCATTCACTCCTGGGTTGGTAATGAGCACAGGAGGTCTTCTGGTCTTTGCCTTGCGCACAGCCTTCTGACCCTCTACAGTGAAACCCAGTCCAAACTTGTCAGTTTTAGGTGTAAAATCAGGGAGCCTGCCCCAGTTAGCACATTCACCTTTCTTGATTACGGCCCGAGCATCCTTTAGGGAAGCCATCTTCAAAGGAACATCCTCTTCAACCACTGCTTCTGCTGCCGCCAATGTTGGAGGTACCTCTTCAAAATGCTGAAAGGGGGTTTCAATAAACTCCCCGTCCATCTCGATATACCTGAAGGAATTCAAATGGCTCACCATATACTCCTCCTCTCCCTGCACAGTGACAATCTTCCCTCTGACGGGGTACTTGAGCTTCTGGTGCAGGGTAGAGGTCACTGCCCTAGCTTTGTGGATCCAAGGTCGACCCAGTAGACAAGAATACGATGGACGGATATCCATTACATAGAAAGTAGAGTCGAATACTTGAGAACCCACACGAATAGGAATGTCTACTTCTCCATGGACCATCCTCTTAGAACCGTCAAAGGCTCTGACAATGATGTTGCTAGGTTTCAGCTCCAGGCCCTCACAATCCAACCGGTCTAAGGCCTTTTTGGGTAGCACATTCAGGGAAGAACCAGTGTCCACCAACACATGCGCAAGAGTAGTGCCCCTGCATTCTATAGAGACATGCAGGGCGTCATTGTGGTCCTTTCCCTTAGCAGTAAGGTCAGCGTCCGAGAAACCTAAACCATTGTCGGCTGTCAAATTGGCTACGCAATCAGTAAACTGGACTGCAGATGTTTCCTGTGGAACATGGGCCGTCTTTAGAAATGAAATCAAGGCCTTAGCATGGGCCTCTGAGCATAGTAGCAAGGAGAGAATTGAGATCTTGGAGGGGGTATGCCCCAGCTGTTCAACAACATTAAAGTCACTCTTCTTGATTATCTTCAGAATTTCCTCCATCTCTTGTTGGGAGGCCTCAACATTCATAGATTTTGGTGCCTCCATCCGGGAAGGCTCATCTTCAATCCCTTTTCCCCGAGCATTAGATGACTCGGCAGCAGGGGAAGCAACTTGATCAGAAACGGGAACAGGTACACTTGCAGGTGTTATAGTGAGGGGTCTTTGAATAGTTGGTGGCGCAATGTCAGGCGAGAAGAGCCTGCCACTGCGGGTAACTTTGGATGGACCAGTGATATTACTGATGCTGGTGCCAGTGTTGAACTCTTGCTTTATACCATGTACATACACATCTGCCCCATAGTGCCATGGGACAGCCTTATCGGATTCATAGGGGAGAGGCCCCGGAACAGTAATCACAATGGGTGCGACAGTCATGATTTTAACCGGCTTCCTCGGGAGAGCCTTGATCGGATTATTAAAGATTGTAACAACAGAAACTTCTTCCACCGGAACAAACTGAACAGCAGTCTTCTTGAACAGAATCTCTTTGCTGTCCATCAGGCTTTGGATGCCCAACTTCAGCAAAGGACAACCAGAAAGGGAAACAACACAGAAAAGGTAACCTTCGCTACAACCCGGAAATAAACCGGCCAACAGTAGGTTCCTCTTAACAGTCATCAAGGGAGTAGCTACATCATTCACAGAAACGGCATATACATCTTCATCAACGACATTCACTCCATGCTGGGGCATAAGAGCAGTCACCACATTCGGCCTCTCAGGCGCTTCAAATTGTATCTCCTTTGCGTCAATAAGGTCTTGCACCTTATTCCTTAAGGCCCAACAATCATCAGTGGAATGCCCCGGGCTATCGGAGTGATAAGCACAACGGGCATTTGGATTGTATTTGGGAGAGGCCGTGTTCACAACCTTCGGGGCCTCTCTGACAGTTACTAGATTAGTGGACAGCAACTGCGACAAGATTTGCGACAAGGTCATGCTCAGCCGGGTGAACTCCCTTCTGGGTCTTTCAGCCCTTTGTGGATTGGTTTGCCGAGGAGCGGCAGCAGGTTTAACAATCATTACCGCGTTGACAGATTGACGGCGCTCAAGTTTCTCTTGCCTTCTAGGCCCATATACAACACTGGCCTCCTTCTTAAAGGGTTTCTTCTTAGAGCTTGCAGATGCACCCTTCTGAATTTTGCCGGACTTCATTCCAGCCTCTATTCTCTCTCCAGTCAGAATAAGATCAGTAAACCCTGCAGATGAGTTATCGATAAGGTGATTGAAAAATGGCCCAGATAGGGTCCCCAAGAACATATCCACCAGCTCACAGTCAGTTAACGGAGGCTGCACCCTACCAGCCAGATCCCTCCACTTCTGTGCATACTCTTTAAAACCTTCGCTTGACCCTAGCGACATACCCTGGAGTTGGGTACGTGTAGGGGCAAGGTCGGCATTATATTGATACTGCTTGTAAAAAGCAGTAGCCAACTCCTCCCAGTTACGAACTTTGGTCCCATCCAGCTGATAGAACCATTCGAGATGAGTCCCTGAAAGACTCTCCTGGAAGAAGTGGATCCACAAGTTCTTGTCCACTGAGTACGGTTGAATCTTCCGCACATAAGATCTGAGATGTAGCTTGGGACAAGACGCCCCGTCATACTTGGTGAAAGATGGTGCCTTAAACTTGTGAGGAATAATCACACCAGTAGATAAGCCCAAGTCTCCGAAATCCAGCCCAGGAACTTGTTGGATCTCCATTGCATTCAGTCTGTCTTCCAACTGCTTATACCGGTCTTCAGCCGGAGGATACTGTTCCTCATTGAAGTCAGTCTCGTTGTCAGAGACTACTGGACTAGGACCTTTTCCCCCTTGGGGACTGCTCTTGCCTATAGAAGAACCAGCTTCCTCATTCTGCAAAGTGTTGCCAAACCTTCGGCCCGAGTTGAAAAGAACATTTCTCTTCTTCTTCTTCTTCTCCTTCTTCAAGAGTAAAGCCTTCAGCTCTTCTTGGCCTTGAGCCAAACCCATGATCAGTTCCTGAAATTGCGCATTCTGCGCTTGAAGAGCCTTGATGGACATCTCGGTTGATGATGAGTCAGGGTTCATGATGCTGAAATAAACAGCGAAGAACAGTAAGCAACCTAAAAAGAAGAATACCTGCTATGCACATGATGAATGGAATGCGTATGATTTATGTTTTCAAAGACAATCAGGAATCAACTTTGTAAACAAAAAGGAACACACTTCATTAGATTCAACTTTGAAACTTAAATTGTTCAACAGATTGCCTTTAGGAGTTACATAAAAGGGAAATACTGAAAGGGAAATAAAACTGTAAAAGAACATCCAGAGTTCCTTATTGATCCCATGGTCTCCTGTTCTCAGTACGGATGTAGTCATTCAGAGCTCGCTCATTCTCCAATTGCTTTGTCAGCTTCTGGATCTTCAATTCCTGCTCGTTGAATTTTTCCCGGTAAGAATCCCGTTCTTCTCGCAGTTGCGACCAAGATCTCTTTAATGTCTCATAATCAGTAGGTATCTAAGGAGGGAGGACAGTTGGAGGAGCCCCATCTTTGTCAGGATACTCAAGAATGACGGGTCTGACAGCTTCGTATGGCATACCTAACTTCTGAGCACGGATGCGGACCCATTTGTAGTAGCCTTCCATAGGTAGAGAAGTCTTTGGCCCCAACTCTTGTGGGTCAGCTTTATAAACTCTGTCCCAAGCCTTGATGAACCTACGATGCAGCTCGTCACTATCCACCTGAAACTCAAAACTGATGTGAGGCACCAACATCTCATGAGGCCCTGCTCTTCTGGCCCTTCCAAACTGACGGAGAGCTAGACATGGATTGTAGGAGATTCCTCCTTGAGTACCAATCAAAGGCACATTAGGGTATTTTCCGCAACGATCAATAACAGCTATCTCATCCAAACCTCTGAAAGTCCAAATGATGTCCTTATCAGTGAGGGACATTAACCTATGAGCCCAACCTCTTCCTTCTTGGTTTTTCAGCACGAACTTAGGGAGGTGCGAACTAAACCACCTCACCAACAAAGGGATACAACACCACAGAGTTCCTCGTCTTCGGGCAGTACGAGCATAAAGTTGTTGCAGGATGTCACCCAAGAGAGTGGGCACAGGATTCTGAGACATGAAGATCCTTATGGCAGTGACATTGATGAAGTTGTCAGGATTAGGAAACAAGACTAACCCATAGATTAAGAGAGCCAAGATGTCTTCATATGCCCTAAAATCCAAGTCATTCCAGAAACTGTTAGCTTTACCAACCAGAATCTTGGCCAAGAAACCCTTAACTCCACTTCTAGTCACCCAGTTGTCCATTACTTCTTGATGGGTCAAAGGAAGAGCTACAGCAACCTCCTCAAGCCTGAGGGTCTTTTCCCAACCAGTAAAGGGAGTCTGATCCAAGATAGGGATACCAAGCAAATCAGAGAACTCTTCCAGGGTGGGGACCAGCTGGAAGTCTTGAAAGGTGAAGCACTGGTACAGAGGGTCATAGAACTGGGTCAGGACACTCATCAACTGTTGATCTCGCTTTGCAGTGACTAAACTGAGAAGAGAACCATGCCTCTGAATGAATGAAGTGGTATTTGGAATCCTGCTAACCAACTCTTCAAGCAACTCAGGTGGGTGAACAAAGTTGAACCGGATAGTATTCCTTCGCATAGGCATCATGATGTCCTACAAAACAGAGCAAAGGTGAAACCCTCTTGTCTTTGAAATGGTCAGTCCTTATGCAGGATGCATGCAATGCTCATGATGTTATGATGTTATGATAAAGCACACCACAAATATTTACAAAGGCAAACATGGTAAGGCACACAAGTCACACAAGACAAGCCCTTAAAGTTTAGGCCAGCATGAGGTCTAGGTATTACCCTCTTTCAGTTTGTTGGTTCATACCTGTCCTATCAAAAGTAACCGGGTTCTTAGAGGATCCCAATATCATTGACTACCCTCAATCGGTCATAACTCCAGCATCGCAATCTTTTCTTGCGACCAGAACCATCACGAGAGTTTAGCCTCAATGGGCGTAGCATACTGCTACTGTTCTAATGGCCAAGTTGTGTCATTTAAGGTTCTAAGGTCTGTTGGTGTTTATCGACTCCTTGGAAGACCCATATTCTCCTCGTTGCAACACAAGGGATATCAGTACAGACCAAGGTGTCACACCAACGTAGCCACTACTTCACCCGTGTCGGTCTACGCCGGACAGGTCCCTCACAGCTTATGCTACCTAAACAGGGTATCCCCAGATCCGGGTTAGGATCTATGTAACTCCCATGCAACCCACAATTTTAAAGCAAACAAGTCAAAACAATTTAAAACACAGTTATGAACTATCCTAAGGTACACCTCACTTTATAAAGTTAGTCCCCAGCAGAGTCGCCAGTTCTGTGATTGGTGGATCTGGAACTGACTGTTTAACGCTGGTTCGCGAAATGTCGCGGAAGCAAGAGTCGCCACCGTATTTTATTTTCTCCAAATGGAAAGGACAAAAGCACAGAAAAATTCCTTATAGAGATTGCTCTCGGTTCGGGAGGTAGATTTATAGAAAGGGAAGGTGTTAGCACCCTTTCTATCCATGGTTATCCATGGGCTCTTAGATACTTGCTCATTGTGTTTTCAAAATGGTTTGTTTGCTTTTCAACTGTGGGTTTAAAAAAGTTTCTTTGAAAATTTCAGTTCGACTCTTGTATCAGTCCTCAAGAGTGTTTGAAAAATTGCTTTTGAAAGCTTTTTGAAAGGTGTCGGTGTGAAAAGAAGTTTCTGATTTGTTTTGAAATTAGAGCAAGTATCTAGAGTCATCTACCTACCCTAAGGAATTCGTCTGTGTAAATGTCCTTAAGATAGTGCCATCCCACCATTGAGAGGTAGGTAGCACCATCGTTGGAGGTGTTCGGGTCAATTCGAGGGTTTAGGGACAGTGTGGTCACCAGAGCAATAGGAAGACACCTTAGAAGCTACCCTCATGCCATGTTCATGGACATGAGGACTTACTAAAACATCCTCTACTCGACGACCACCTTTCGAGGGGCAAGGCAACAGTGAGGCGTACCCTAGGGGTGGTGTGTGATTTGTGTGTCGTTTTCGATTATGTTTATCTTATTCATGCATTGGTGATCTACGCTTTGTTTTTATTTTGGGCATTCATTCTTTCATGCAAATTAATTAACAGTTAAAAGGTGCGGAATTAAATGTCCTACGCTATTACAAAGGCGCGGGTCTACATCGCCAAATTAGTCCAAGACCCGATTTGAATAAAAAATAATACGGAAAGATAAATGTCTAATTAATCTATTACACGGCTTTGGGATAAATACATTATATTCACAAAAAGAAATAAAGATAAAATGCGAGAAGAAGTAAAGTCGGGAATGCGAGGGCGTTGGACCCTTTTGAGGAAATTAAATTACAATTAATAAATTAATTAAGTTAAATGCAAAAAGGAAATTATTTTTTGAGTTTTTGTATTTATGGAATTTAGTAAGAAAATTAAATGAAATTAAAACCCTAATTCTAACTATTTTTATTTATTAAAAAAATGTTTAAGTTTGTACCCTAATTTTAACCTAATTATTTACATGGCAATTTTATTTACAAAATAAATAATTAATTATTAATAATGGTAAAAGAAAAGAAAAAAAGATAAAAGTATTTAAAACCCTAATTCTACATTTTTTTAGTTTATTAAAAAAACATTAAAATTAAACCTAGAATTAAAACTAAATTAATTGTTGAATTTATTCACAAAAAAATGTTAGTGAATTAAACATTAAAACATATTTTTTTATTTTTAGTTTCTGATTTTTTTGTATTTTTATGTTATGAAAAATTAATTTAAAGAATTAAAATAAAACTAAATAAAACAAATAAAATAGAAAAAATAAAAGAAAGAAAAATAGAATGCAAACCAATGGGGGGTGTTGACCCCAATTTTGGAGGTAAATTGCCAGCAATCTGGCCCATTTATTGGAGGCCCTCTTGACCTTTCTGGGATGTGTGTGGAAGCGTTGACCTATGCACATGGTGGTCTGCAGCTTCTGACCACTGGATTGATCTTATTGGGCGCGTGGCAAACATAGACATGAAGATGCATGGTAGGCCCTGGGGTAGGAACTGCATGGAATCACATTAAAACAAAATATATTGAGAAAGGGAGGGGACCTGGGAATCGAACCCAGGTCCCAAGGCTTGCCAGCACTACGTTCCACCAACTGAGCTGCTTTGTCACTTTGTAATAATAATGGATAACAATTAATATGATAAAAAATAAGAATTAGTGATGTCCAACGAAAAAACACGCTGGAAATTTGAATGGCCCTATCACGTTGAGACAACTCATCTTCTTCTCCACTCGTTTGCTTTGGCCTGAAAAAAAAACAGATGGATAGCGGGGGTTTTAAACCCCCACTAATTACTGTACAAGAAAATAGCGATTAGGCCCTGGTTTATCATAAATTGATCGCGAGGTATGGAATTGATTCGTCATGAGCTTCTGGTTTCAATGGTATGGGTCTTGTGTCTCAATTTTTCCTGAAGAGGAAAGCCCTAATTTTTAACCTCTGAAAACCTAACGAGCTTCCATGGCAACTTCGCATATAGGCTATAAAAACTTAATTAACATACACCATTAGCTTCAGGGAGTGCGTATTAGTACAAAACGATTATTAGAATGCATGAATATGGCATATATATATTAAAACACGATTATGAGAAACGTTTGAGAAAATCGGACTTCTATATACCAATTCTTGATGCGTGAGGACTGGAAAAGAATGCAGTTAGGTTCAGGGAAGCCTCAGAAAGCTTTTGGAATTGGTTATAAGCTTTGAATCACGCTCTATGAGTGTTTTCAGTTTTTGAATTTTTGACAAAAATTGCAAAGTTTGTATGCAGGTTTGGGCGCAGCTTCCAGGTTGTTTGCATTAGGGTTGTGATCTGTATATGTATGCCAATGGATTAGGGTAAGAATTCAAGCCAAAAGATCCATGTTTTGATGAATCAAATATTTGATTTTTAATGAAATCCTTTCAAACCTTTTCCATGTTCTTTTGATACCAATCATGGCCAAACCTTTCCAAATTGGGTGTGCACGAATCTTGAGGTTTTATTGGAGAGAATATGCTGCAAAAAAGGATTAAAAAACATGGTTTTCTATTTTTGTCATATTTTATTTCATTAAATGAATTAATAGTGATAAAAATTCAAATAAATAACAAAAAATGATGAAATAAATCCCCTCTGGGTCAAATGGTCGTGCATAACCTTTGGATGATGATTCTTGGAAGAAAATGTGGCCCATTAGCAATTTTGAGGCATTTGAAGCAAAGTTGACTTTTCAAAGTTCCCAAATAATTCCCAACTTCCACAAGGCATATCTTGCTCAAATTTTAAGCTTTGATCATGTTCTTGGACATTTTGGAAAGGTCTTGAAGTCCTCTAACCAATGCCTTTGGTCCCATGTCATTTTGATTTACCAATCTCAAGTTATGGTCTTTGACTTAAAGTCCCTTTTTGTTGACTTTTGAAAATGACCTATAATGTTGAAATTGATAACTTTTTGTGAGAGCATTTATTGGACTTGAAGTGTGAAGAGAAGTTGTAGGCAATGTAATTCTCTTCAAAATGAGCTTTGGATGGAATTTTTCTGATAAACCATGTGGAAGGTATGCCCTGGTCAAGTTACAGTTGACTTTTTCAACTGTCCAAATATGGAAACTTTTGCATCTTGAGACTTTTTGAGCCATGCCTTGAGAATCATGATCAAGAATTGATCAAATGATGTTTTTGGCTTCAAAATAAGATGTTGATCAAAAATTTGGACTTTTGACTGCCAAATGACCATTTTGCCCCTGCAGTTGACTGCTGAGCAAGTAGGGCTTTTGACTGTGCAATTTTGTGCTGTAAGTCTTGAAACTTGGCATATGGATGCTTGACCATGTTTGTAGGCATGTGGGACTTGATTGGACCCTTGGAAACTTCAATTTCTTTGCCAGACCCAAAACCCTAGTTTTTGACTGTTAGGAGGCCATTGAACTGTGCAACCCTTGGGGAGATTTTGAAGCATGCTCTTTGCAAATCTTGAAGAATATGGGAGGGAAAATTTTGGGGTACAACATTGGCTCTACAGTATGGAGAGGGTGTTCTAGGCTATCCAGTGTATTGAGAAGGACAAGGTGATGTTTTCTTCTCAAATGCTGAAGGGTCCAGCGGGTAGGTGGTGGGATACCGCATCTACCTATTTCACTTCCCAGACGATTCTGAGAGATTGGCAACACTTCAAGACAACATTCTTAGAGAAGTTTTATCCAAATAGGTTGCATGCTCAGAAAGAACACAAGTTACAACTTTTCAAGAAGAGAAGCATATCGGTGTCCGAGTATGCTGAGAAATTTGAAGACATGGTTGCTTACTCCAGACAATTTTTCTATGCACCCGATGAATTGTGGAAGATTGATCAATTTTTGTTTGGACTGAATGTTGTTGTGGCCCATAGTGTGTCTCAACGGGAATTTTCCACTTATGATGAATTTTTGAGGCAATGCTATGTTGCCTAAAATAGTTTGAGAAGATTTAAGGAAGAAAGAGAACAAAGTAGGCCTATCCGTAAGGGTCAGGGGAAGTCAGGGCAATACCTAAAATCTTGAAATTCTCCTCTAGTAAGGAAGCAAAATTAAGGTGATCGATCAGTTCAACCGCCTCTATGTAAAAGTGCAACAAGAGGCATAATGGGAATTGCTTGGGGGAGTTCCTGGATCATTTGAAAAGGGCCTGCATGTTCTCGAAGATTGATCTCAGGTCAGGATACCATCAGATTCGGGTCAAGAGTTCAGATGTATCGAAGATGGTGTTTAGGACGCGATATGGCCACTATGAATTCTTGGTTATGTCGTTCAGAATGACCAATGCTCCTGTTGTTTTCATGGATTACATGAACCATGTATTCCAACCATATCTAGATCAGTTTGTAGTAATATTTATAGATGATATTCTAATTTATTTTCAGATTGTGGAGGAGCATATGCAACACTTAAGGATTGTATTGTCTGTATTAAGGGAGAAGCAATTGTTCACGAAGTTTAGCAAGTACGAGTTCTGGATGTGAGAAGTTAAGTTTCTCGGACATGTTATTTCTGGTGGCAGTGTAGCCGTAGACCCATCTAAAGTAGAAGCTGTGATTAATTGGGAACGACACAAGAGTGCAACCAAACTCCGAAGTTTCCTAGGCATGGCAGGTTACTATCGTAGGTTCATTATGGGATTTTCCAAATTGGCATTACCTATGACGAGGCTTACAATAAAAGAAGTTCTATTCAGTCGGGATTCTGAGTGTGAACAAATTTTCTATAATTTGAAGAAACTAACCACCTCTCCAATATTAGTGATTACAGATCCAAAAAGGTCCAATGAAGTTTTCTACGATGCATCTAAGAAATAGTTAGGTGGAGTACTGATGCAAGATGGCCAGTTTGTAGCTTATGCATCTAGGAAGTTGAGACCGCATGAAGAGAATTACCTTACTCATGACCTTAAGCTTGTTGCAATAGATTTCACACTTAAGGTGTGGTGACACTATTTGTATGGAGTACACTTAGAAATGTTCAGTTATCATAAGAGCCTGAGGTATCTCTTTGATATGAAGGAACTCAATATGCGCCAGAGAAGGTGGATGGAGTATCTAAAGGATTATGATTTTGATTTGAAATATCATCCCGAGAAAGCTAACAAAGTGGCGGATGCCCTGAGTAGGAAAGAGATTCGAGCTGCAGAGCTCATGGTGTTTGAGTTTGGATTGTTGGAGAAGTTCAGAAACCCTGATTTACAATTCAAATGGCTACCATCTGACATATTAATCAATAACTTAAATGTTGAGAAAGTTTTGCAGGAAAGAATACACCAGGCGCAATGCAATGACATAGAGTTGCATGCTAAGGAAAGTCCTCCAGATTTCTCTCAAGCGATCGATGGGGTTATTCTGTTCAAAGACAGAGTATGTGTGCTCAGTGACATGGAGTTGAAGAGAATGATTCTGGATGAAGCCCACATGACTAAATTTACCATTCACCCCGGATCCACCAAGATGTATCAAGATTTAAGGAAGAAAATTTGGTGGCCCGGTATGAAGAGGGATGTTGTTGACTATGTGGAGCAGTATGGGGTTTTACAACATGTGAAGATAGAACACCAGAGTCCCGGTGGTTCATTGCAACCTCTAGACATTCCTATATGGAAATGGGACAACATATCTATGGATTTTATTGTGGGATTACCATGTACCTTGGGCGAATATGATTCTATATGGGTGGTTGTAGACCAGTTAACAAAATCCGCACATTTTTGGCCGTTTAAGACAACTCATAAGACGATTCACCTATCTAGACTCTTCGTGGCAGAAACTGTAAGATTGCATAGTGTATCGTCCAATATTGTTTCAAATAGAGACCCAAAGTTTACTTCACGATTCTGGAAAGTGTCCCACCACGAGATGGGAATGAATTTGAATTTGAGTACCTCAAATCACCCACAGACTGATGGACAAACAAAAATAACTATTCAAACAATTAAAGACATGTTGAGAGCATGTATTCTAGAAAGTGGTGGGAATTGGAAGGATCACTTGCCTTTGATTGAATTTGTGTATAATAATAGTTATCACTCGAGTATTGGCATGGCACCATACAAATATTTGTATGGAAGGAAATGTCGATCACTATTGTGTTGGTTAGAAGTTGGTGAAAACGGAATCCTTGGACCAAAGATAATTCTAGAGACAACGGAGAAGATTAAAACGATCCAAAAGAAGATAAAGAAAGCACAAGATCACCAAAAGAGTTATTCGGATAAGAGGAAAAGACCTTTGGAATTTGAAGAAGGTGATCATGTGTATTTGAAAGTTACTCCGAGATTAAAGTTGAAAGGACTATTTAAGACTCAAAAGCTTAGTCCGAGATATGTGGGACCGTATCAGATCATGAGACGAGTAGGCGAAGTTGCATACCAGTTAGCGTTGCCTCCTTCACTATCTGGACTACATGATGTTCTCCATGTGTCTCAACTTTAAAAGTTCGTGGAAGACTCATTTCATCTTATTCTTCCAAGTGCCATTGAGATGGAACCTGACCTTTCTTATCATCCACAATCTGTTTGTGTTCTGGAGTGTGCTAGTAATACCTTGAGGAGTAAGGAAATACCTCTTGTGAAAGTGTTATGGGAAGTATATCGTCCTGAGGAAGCTACTTGGGAACTCGAGTCGAAGATGTGAGAGCACTATCCTCATATTTTCTGGTAAGATTTCGAATTCGAGAATGAATTCTAATTTACGAGGGGAGGATGTAATACCCAGTGTAATTATCTTTCTAATGAAAATATTTCTATCAATTAATTTGTGAAAGGTTAGTGAAAGATAATTGTACCAATCACTTGTTATTAGTATTATGAATGGAATTGGAGATAATACTAATACAAGTGAGGGGCATTATAGTCTTTTCCACTTAAATTAGGAGAGTAAGGGTTTGTTTGGCCATTATAATCTCTCTATTCCAAAACAAATAAGATTTTTTTGTAAAGAAGAGAGGAGAGGCGAGAAAGAAGAGGAAGAGAGGAAACTCACTTCAAGCTTAACTCCATCATCCCTTGTATGTCCCAAATCTTTGATCCATCATTATCCTCTTTATTTTGTGCTGAAACCTCTACTTCATCAACATCTAAGGCCAGTCCCATAGATTAGAAACTTGGGGAAATTTGGTTTATGACATGTTAGGGTTAGGGTTAGATAAATCAAATTGTTGAATGCATGCTAGTTTTTGTGAATGAATAACATGATGCTAACTCTAAATTAATAATTTCTTATGATGGGTACTGATTTTGAATGGTGAGAATTGGACTTTGGAACACCATGACTGAACTGTCTATGCGCTGTGTTTTTCTATTTTTCGCAGACCGCACTTAGCGCGCGGCGTCGCGCTCAACGCGCCCTCCTAGAAGTGGAATTTTAAGAACTTATAGACCATGCTTAGCGTAATAATCCCGCTTATCATGCCCTCCTGGGACTTGTAAAATTAATTGTTTCACAGAGCGTGCTTAGCGCAGGAGGCACCGCTCAGCGCGCCCTTCAGGACATAACTATATTATTGTAATCCCTTGATAGCAGTTTTGTATTATGGTGGGTATTAAACGCCTCTTTAACCTTAATGATTGTTTATTCATTATGTGATATATGGTATCGTATGTAATAAGTGTGTTTAGCCCGTCGTTCCAGTTGAACATTCGGTGTTGTGATTATATGGATTAATGTGTGTGTGCCTTGCGGCTTGATTACACATTATGCTTTTATGTATGCTTGAATCGGAGTATGCCCGTGTAGCGATAAAAATGTAGCGGGGTAAATCGGAGATCGAATTATTGATTAATTCGTCTCACAAAAGCAAGAGTCGCCACCGCGCTTTATTGTTTCCAAGGGAAAAGGGGAAAGAGCGAAATAAAACCCTAAATATGCAATGTAAAATAATACTTTCTAAAAGTAATAAAGATACAAGGCGTTTTTGAAAAGAGATCTATGGTTCGGGGGTTGGTTATACAATGGGAAGGTATTAGCACCCAATGTATCTATAGTACTCTATAGGAACCTTTTGAAATATCTGTTTTATTAAAATGTTTGTTTTGATAAATCGTTTTGGCCGAAAAGGGGTACGGACGGGTTTTTGAAGATACGACGACCTAACGTCGAAGTTTTTGCTTAAAGGGTATAAGTTTTGAAAAGATTGAATACTTGAAGGAAAATTATCCTAAGTTTTAATGAAATGCAAATATTCGCGCGATTAGACTTGAGGACATGAAGTCAACAAATTTATCGTTTTTCCTTTGGATTTAAACGTAAACGGAATAAACAAATAAATATGAAATAAATAAACAGAAAAATTATGCGGATAATGATTAAATAACAATAGTTAAATGATAGACTAAATGATGTAAATATGTATTTTTTTAGATTTTTATTTAATATTAATGAAAAGAAAAATGTTTTAAATAGTTTTCATTTTTTACGCATTTTTATATGGATAAAAGTAAATGAAAATTAATTAAAGAAGACAAAAATATTTTGTTAGTTTTAAGTCTCTATATATTTTTTATATTTTTTAGAGTTCTATATAAGGCATTATTTTAGTAATTATTATTAAATGATTAAACTAAATGAATACTAAAAAACTAACTTAAACCTAATTAAAAAGGGAGGTTTTAAAATTACCCAAATAAACCTAAAAATTAAATTTAATAAAATAAAAGGGTAAAATGATTAAAAGTTTTAATTAAATCTATTAATTGATCAAACTACTAATTAATTTACTAAGTTATTAATAGTTCTAAAACTGAAAAAAAAGAATAAATAAAAAAAAGTATATTTAAAAAAGAGCTTGAAGAACAAATATATATGGGCCAAGGGTTTTGAAGGGGCCTGATCAGAACCGATACGGGGGGTGCACAAAGGGATCCACTTGGGCTTTGGCAATTGAAAAGGGTTAAGGTCCAAATGATTTTAATTGTTTTGGGGTTAAACGTGTTTTGGTTAATAGAATTAGGGTTAAGGGAGAACGACGCTCATGCTTGCTTGTCTTCTTCGTCTTCTCCGCGTGATTCATCTCTTCGTCTCTTGCTTCGCTACTGTATTCCATGGCCCAAGTCACCGGCATATCATCCTTCTCCTCCCTCCAGTCCGAGCGTTAGGGCGACGGTCACGAATTCACGGTACGAATATTATCTCAAATCTTTTACGCTTTGGTTACGGTTATGCATGCTCGTGATTTTGATTCTGTTTGTTTCATTATGTGTTTTGAAGCGTTTTTTTTGAAGAGAAGAGAAAAGAAGAGATACCTTGGGGACGGAGGGGAGGTTGAGGTGAGCTAGGAGGCTGGGCAAGGAAGACGGTGGAGACGCTGTGAGCTTGCTCCGGACTTACCGGTACTTCGTTCCTTTTGGCCCTTTTGCTTTGCTTTTTCCTCTTCTTCTCTCGCAACTGCTACTGTATACTTTTTGTTGCCTATGATGACACAATCTGAGGTTTGGGTGTTTGGTCGTTGGTTTTGATTTTTGGTGATACAGGTTTGGTTTATGACAGTAGGTTCCTACTGGTTTTTGTGTTTGGCCATAAGGTTTTGGTTTTGAAATGGTTCTACTGGTTTTTGAAATGGTTTAATCAGTAGCAAGTTAATGGTTTAGGTTGTGTATGGTTTTTGATGAAAATGGTTGGTAGCAAGTTTTGTGGTATTATGCAGTCAGCAGGTTTTATGCAGCAGGCAGGTTTAGTAATGCAGTTGAATGGTTTAGGCCATATGTTTATGGTTTTGAATGATGCTTATGATATTGGTTTGAGGGCTCAATCAGGTTAATGAGGTTTAGGCCAAGGTTGTTGGTTTTGACATGGTTTAACAGGTTATGGAAACAAGGTTTTTTTTAGGCCATGGTTGATGTTACTATGGTTTTGACAATAGGTGGAAGGCTTTTTGCTTTTGAGAATTTTGTATATGTTTGACAGTTTTGGTTTTTAGGTTTGAAGGCTTGATGAATAGGTCCTCAACTCTTTGAAGGGAGTGTGATGTGTTATAACAATTTTTGGCCCTTTTTTCTGAGGTTTACGTTACAGGTTGTATATTTACTATATTCTCTAGCCTTCTGCACTCTATACTGTCATACCAGTTTGTTGTATTCCTACTTCATGCTTTCTTTTTCTGAAGGGATGCTGCTACAGTTTTGTTTCTATTCCAATTCTGTCTAAACCAAAACCTGTAAAACCACACTACTTCCTCTCTTCTCTCTCTCAAGTACATTGATGCATAAAATGATGTGTACTGTACTTTCTTGTTCTGAAAAGGCATGGGCTGGAACATGATGCAAAAGGAAATAAATTATGCTTGCTAAAATGGTTTAAATTGCATAATCTTTTGACTTGCAAAAGGCACAGTAGAGGAGCCTATGTGTTTTGGACTCTTCTTAAGTTGTTGCATAGGTTTACGTTGCATTTTTGGAATTGAAAATGCATGTGCTGTTGTATTAGTATTATGCATCTGATGTTAATTCTTTGTATGAATTGATGTATATGCTGTTTGAAATATGCAGTTGGATTTTTTGAAAAAATGCAATTGATTTTAATCATGCAGTTTTGAAAAGTAAAAATGAATTTGTGCATGTTTTAAATTGTGCATTCATTTATGAAACTAAAAATTCCTCCCTTTTTTGTGAACCGGGAGAAATCCCGTGATTTGCAAAAAAAGATAAACTGATTCCAGCCGTTTCTTTTAATGATGAATATTAAATAATTTTCTGCTTTTAATTATTTGTTCAATTCTAATTTTCTTTTAATTGTTTTTGCAGGTAAAATCAAATGAGCAGACAAAAAGGCATTGGATAGAAGATTTAGAATTAGAAAACATTAGATTAGTTTTTATTTCATTTTAACTTTGTAAAATTATTATTGTAAGTTCGTTGTAAATAAATACAGTATTTACACAATAATTGTACAATTAGAAGAAAATGAATAAAATTCCAATATTTGCCAATTAATTCCTTCCTTCTCTCTAATTATTTACTTTATCGTTTATAATTCTTTAAATTGTATAATAATTGAAAATAAATCTCAATTACTTGAATTCAGAATAATAAACAAATAAATAAATATCATTGCTCAATTAATAGTTTCAATTATTTAATTCGTTATTCACGATTTTCTAAATTGTAATAATTAAAAAAGAATTTCAATTATTTAACTTAGAATGATAAATAATTAAATAACCATTATTTACCAAGTAATGAACTTTTTCAAATATTTATTATATTATTCATAAATCTTTAAATTATGTAATAACTGAAAATAAATTCCAATTATTTAAATTTAAGATAGTGAATAATAAATAAACACTGTCTGAACGATTAATATGCCTCTTTTCAAATATTTATTTTATTATTTATAGATCTTTGAATTATATAATAATTGGAAATAAATTCCAATTATTTAAATTTAAGATGATAAATAATTAATAAACATCATTTAAGCATGAATCGGTTAAATAATTTAGTGTTCAAAATAAATAGCTCTCGGCCTGAAAAAAGTTATGAATTTTTAAAAATCAAAACGCTTGCAATGTAATGATGCAGATAGGAGATGATATCTTAGGTCAAAATTTGGGGTACAACAGCTGCCCCTATTTAAGTTTCTTCTATCCGGAGATATGAAGATTAAAATCTTCGTTTCGACGAGATTGAAGATACTTAAATAAATAACACGCAAATTTTGTCCTAAGATGCCGCCATCATGTTTGATATGAATGCAGTGATCGAATTCACAGAGAGAGATATTGTATGAAACAAGACAATGTTGGAGGAATCGAACACCAACAAAACACAGAGGCACGGATTATACATTACTGGGGAACCAAGCTACCGACTTCAAACGACAGACTCTTGACAGCGAATAAAATTGAGGGAAAACGACCTCTAACCCTAACAAAGAAGGCATCTTGCATAGTCCAAAAGACAGATTATTGACCCAAAACAGCGAGTTCGCGACCCAAGGTTAAAGATAGACGAAAAGCAATCATTCTTGCTGATGATGGATTACCGACTTCTGAAGGTAAAGATTCATAAAAAACTTCTCTGCGAGATTTCCGGAGACATACTCATTAATGCTAAAAGAATAAGATTGTAGATACGCAAGTTGTTCAAATAAAGAAGCTGCCGCTTGCCGTTTTCCAAAAACTATGACATACAAGTTGCTCAAATAAAGAGGCTGCCGCTTGCTGTCGTCCAGGGATGTTAATAACATATAAGTTGCTCAAATAAAGAAGCTGCCACTTGCTGTTTTCCAAAAACTATGACATACAAGTTGCTCAAATAAAGAGGCCGCCACTCGCTGTCGTCCAAAGAAAATACCAATAACATACAAGTTGCTCAAATAAAGAGGCTGCCACTTGCTGTTGTCCAAATAAAATACCAATAACATACAAGTTGCTCAAATAAAGAGGCTGCCACTTGCTGTTGTCCAAAGAAAATACCAATAACATACAAGCTGCTCAAATAAAGAAGCTGCCGCTTGCTGTATTCCAGAAAAGTAATAATGTACAAGTTGCTCGTGAAGAGCTGCCGCTTGTCGTTTTCCAAAAATGATAACGCACTAGTAGCTCGTGAAGAGCTGCTGCTTGTCGTTTTCCAAAAATGAAAATAACGCACAAGTTGCTCGTGAAGAGCTGCCGCCTGTCGTTTTCCAAAAAATGATAATAACGCACAAGTTGCTCGTGAAGAGCTACCGCTTGTCGTTTTCCACAAGATAATAACGTACAAGTTGCTCGTGAAGAGCTGCCGCTTGTCGTTTTCCACAAGATAATAACGTACAAGTTGCTCGTGAAGAGCTGTCGCTTGTCGTTTTCCAAAAATAATTCAGAAGGAAATTGCGATGATACTGGCAGAGAAATAAATCTTCGTCAAAGAGAATCATGAATCAGTCCATTCCCAAGGATATCATATATAAATGTGCAAAATAAATGCACCACTCGTCTTGGTCGCGATTTCACTGGGGAAAATCATGGGATAGCCTATGCAAGGGGCAACAATTTCATCCAGGAATAACTAGAGAGAAAACAGTCAAACGAGACTCTACCCAATGAGAAAGTAACTCGATTGATGAATTCATCCTATCCAGAAATGGACAAGGCGAGCTGAATCAAAAATCATCCACGAGGATTAGCTCAGTTGGCGAATTTAGAAAGGAAGCACATTTTCTGCTTAAGCTAACCTTCTACCTGGAAAGAACGTGTATGTTGTTTGAAATAAACAAAGTACGACCCAAAAGCAACGGCAAATGGTGAATATGCATGCTGATATGAGTGTAAATGAGTAGACGATTGTTATGCTGACAAAACAGACAGATGGAATGTCTTGGAGATAATAAGATGTCACAAAAAGATAGATACTCGGCCAATCTTGAAGAAGACGGAAAATAACTGGAACTGGAACCCCAAAGCAACGTCGGAGCGTAACACGCCACAAAGCTTAAGTCTTCTGAGGAGAAAAGTATCCAAATCCAAACTTCTAACACCAATAGACCACTGGCATGAGACGAAGCGTACCACACTTCAGAAATCTGCTCAAACAAAGGTAGCCAAAACAACACTTAACTGGAACAACTGGGGAGTCACCAAACTTAGCACCACCAGAAACACGAGCTTACACAAATAACACTTCATGACGGTTTTGAAAGAAAGCAAGCTCATCATGCAAGGATAAATTACTGTACTGTTTTGCATTTCATGGCCTGACCATCTTCGGAACGACTGTTAATATTCCTTTCGTTATTCACGACACATTTTAAAACTAGGAATACTTTAAGTAAATTTGTTTCAAGTATTTCCATGAAAATTAAAATTTTGCCCACAAAAGGTAAATGCTCAAATTTCATTAATAAGATGGTAGTTCACTAACAACGCGACTCCAACAGTTTACCAAGGTTTGGGAAATAATACATGAAATAAAAAAGGTCACACAAAATAATGATCACTATTCTCCCTAACAACTTCGAATTCCAAAATGTGCTCAAACGCCACAGCCGGGATAACCAAAATCCTGCCTAAGCGAAATACTTCTTGACTACATCGGTGTTCATGGGACGCGGGAGTTCTTCACCGTCCATATTGGTGAGAATCAAAGCACCTCCAGAGAAAACTTTCTTAACGACATACGGTCCTTCATAATTCGGAGCCCATTTGCCCCTTGAATCAGGTTGGAAAGATAATATCTTCTTGAGCACAAGGTCACCTTCTCTGAACTCGCGCGGTCGAACCTTCTTATCAAAAGCCTTCTTCATTCTCTGCTGATACAATTGACCGTGACACAAAGCTGTCAATCTCTTTTCTTCGATTAAATTCAACTGATCATACCTACTTTGACGCCATTCAGCCTCTGAAAGTTTAGCTTCCATCAACACTCTCAGAGACGGAATCTCAACCTCCACGGGGAGTACAGCTTCCATACCATAAACTAGGGAAAATGGGGTTGCGCCTGTTGAAGTTCGAACTGAAGTACGGTATCCATGTAAAGCAAACAGAAGCATTTCATGCCAATCTTTATAAGTTACCACCATCTTCTGGACAATCTTCTTGATATTCTTGTTAGCAGCTTCAACAGCCCCATTCATCTTCGGTCTGTAAGGAGAAGAATTATGATGTTCGATCTTGAACTCTTCACAAAGCTCTCTCATCATCTTGTTATTCAAATTCGAACCATTATCAGTGATAATCTTGCTCGGGATACCGTATCGACAAATGATCTGATTCTTGATAAATCTGACTACCACCTGTCTAGTTACATTAGCATAAGATGCTGCTTCCACCCACTTAGTAAAATAATCAATCGCCACCAAGATGAAACGATGACCATTTGAAGCTTTGGGTTCAATCATCCCAATCATATCAATGCCCCACATAGAGAAAGGCCAAGGTGAAGAGATAACATTGAGGAGGGTCGGCGGCACATGCATCTTATCCGCATAAATCTGGCATTTATGACATTTCTTCACATATTTGTAGCAGTCGGATTCCATCGTCATCCAATAGTAACCAGCTCTCAACATCTTTCTAGCCATTGCATGTCCATTGGCATGAGTGCCAAAGGATCCTTCGTGTACTTCTTGCATCAGCATGTCTGCTTCACGTCTGTCCACACATCTGAGCAAGACCATGTCGTAATTCCTCTTATACAAAACTTCTTCATTGAGAAAGAAACTGCTTGCTAATCTTCTCAACGTCTTCCTATCTTTATTGGATGCCCCAGGCGGGTACTCTTGAGTTTGAAGAACACGTTTAATGTCATAGAACCATGGTTTGTCGTCGGTAACCTCTTCTACTGAGAACACATGAGCAGGTCTGTCAAGGTGCATAACTCTGATTGTGGGCACATCGTTCCAATCATTCACTTGAAACATTGAAGACAAAGTAGCTAAAGCATCAACCATTTGGTTCTCATCTCTAGGGATATGATGTAATTCCACTTTGTTGAATAAAGTTAATAATCTTCTAGCATAGTCTCTGTAAGGGATCAAACCAGGATGAAGAGTCTCCCGTTCTCCTTTGATCTGATTAATTACCAATGCCGAATCTCCGTAAATATCAAGAATCTTAATCCTTAGATCCACTGCTTCTTCGAGACCCATAATACATGCCTCATATTCCGCCATGTTGTTCGTGCAGTCAAACTTCAATCTCGCCGTGAACGGGATATGAGTACCCCGGGGAGTGACGATGATTGCCCCAATTCCATTTCCATAAGAATTCACAGCTCCGTCAAAAATCAAACCCCAACGCGATTCGGGATCAGGTCCTTCTTCAGGTAACGGCTCTTCACAATCTTTAGCTTTCAAATACATAACATCTTCATCTGGGAAATCAAACTTGATGGATTGATAATCGTCAATTGGTTGGTGAGCCAAATGATCGGCTAAAGTACTCCCTTTGATTGCTTTCTGAGTGTGATACTCAATGTCATATTCAGATAACAACATCTGCCAACGGGCTATCCTTCCAGATAAGGCGGGCTTCTCAAAGATATATTTGATCGGATCCATTTTGGAGATCAACCAAGTGGTGTGGTTAATCATATACTGGCGTAGACGGCGAGCAGCCCAAGCTGAAGCACAACAGGTTTTCTCAAGCAATGAGTACCGAGACGCACAATCTGTGAATTTGTTACTCAGATAATATACGGTATGCTCCTTTCTTCCAGTCTCATCTTGTTGACCAAGCACACATCCCATAGAATCTTCCAATATAGTCAGGTACATAATCAAAGGTCTTCCTTCCACCGGAGGAATCAAAATGGGAGGTTCAAGCAAATATTCTTTGATGCTATCAAAAGCTCTCTGACAATCTTCTGTCCACACACATCCTTGGTTCTTTCGGAGAAGCTTGAAAATCGGCCCACAGGTAGCAGTCATATGAGATATAAACCTAGAAATGTAGTTCAGTCTCCCAAGGAATCCTCTTACTTGTTTTTCCGTCTTGGGAGCGGGCATCTCCCGAATGGCTTTGACTTTATCAGGATCTACTTCAATACCTTTCTGACTGACAATGAAACCCAGAAGTCTTCCAGAACGAACACCAAAAGTGCACTTGTTGGGATTCAGACGGAGTTTATACTTTCTCAATCGCCGGAATAACTTCAACAAATGTTCCAAATGATCCTCCTCAGTGTGCGATTTGGCAATCATGTCATCCACATACACTTCGATCTCCTTATGCATCATGTCATGGAACAAAGCAGTCATGGCTCTTTGGTATGTTGCACCAGCATTCCTCAAACCAAACGGCATAACTCGATAACAGAAAGTTTCCCAAGGTGTAATGAAAGCGGTCTTCTCCATATCTTCCGGCGCCATCTTGATTTGATTGTAACCAGAGAAACCGTCCATGAAAGAGAAGACTTTGAACTTGGCGGTACTGTCGACCAATACGTCAATGTGAGGTAATGGGAAGTCATCCTTCGGACTAGCTCTATTCAGATCTCTGTAGTCTACACACATCCGAACTTTGCCATCCTTCTTAGCAACAGGCACTATGTTGGCTAACCATTGAGGATAGACCGATGTAACAAGGAAACCTGCGTTAATCTGTTTCTGAACCTCCTCTTTGATCTTGTCAGCCATATCAGGACGAGTCCTTCTCAACTTCTGCTTAATTGGCGGACATTCAGGTCTCAACGGTAAACGATGCTCCACAATATCGTCGTCCAAACCCGGCATATCTTGGTAGGACCAAGCAAACACATCAACATACTCTTTGAGAAGCTCCAACATTTTCTCTTTAACTTCCGGGATAAGCAATGCTCCGACTTTGACTTCCCTTCTAACCTCTTCATCACCCAAGTTGACCAACTCTAAAGGTTCTTCAAATGGTTGAATGACCTTCTCATCATGCTCAAGCAAACGGGAAATCTCAACAGGAATCTCTTCGTCATCCTCTTCTTCGGCTCTGAACACAGGGAATTCAAAGTTGGGAGAGGGCATAGGATCATTGTTTTCGATGGTTAAGTCATGGATTAATCTGCACATATGATTATGCTTTATTTTAGAAATCGATTTGTGCAAATAAAACAAAAGGTTATTAATTAATTTTCATTACTATTTCTCTGAAAAAGTGAAAAATAAAACAGTAGTGGACAAAATAACATTTTTATTCATTACAGGGAAATATTTGAAACAAGGAGCCCAGACATTTCTCTTTTGCCTTGGGCAGAGCAAAATGAATTATTTTTCATAGCCCGACACAAAATACGTTTCGCCTTGGGCAGAGCGAATTTTTTTCAAAGAAAAACAAAACAAAACATTACTCGGAAATGTGCATAATAACGGGAACATCAACAGCTATCCAGTTTTGGCAAGCCAATCCATGCGTCACAAAATCGGGCAAATCTTCCTCGGAATCATCATCTATGATAGCGTCAACCTCAGGATGTACAAACCCTGCACTTCGGAAAACCTCTTGAATCAGACGAACAACCACCTCTTTCTTGACTCTTGCAGATACTGGATGAAAACCCAGACCTTCCCCAGACTTGTTCTCGGGTAATGTCAACACCTGGCCCCATCCTTCGGCCGAACCACTTTCCACCACTCACCGCGCATCCTCAAAAGAAGAGATGGATGCCCCTTGCTTCTTCACTGCACTCTTGGCAACAGAAAGACCTTGGAACTGGGTTCCAACATCCTCGTCAGCATCAATAAAAGAGAATGATGATAAATGGCTTACCACCATAGCTTGCTCTCCCCCAATCATCACTAGCTTCCCATGCCTTACAAACTTTAGTCTCTGATGGAGCGTAGAGGTGACTGCCCCGGCATCATGGATCCAGGGACGACCCAGTAAGCAACTGTAGGCAGCACGAATATCCATCACTTGGAAAGTGATCTGAAAAGTATGGGGACCAATTACTATAGGAAGATCCACTTCACCAATGACTGTCTTCCTAGAACCAACAAACGCTTTAACAATTACTCCACTAGGTCTCATGGGAGCACCTGGATATGAAAGCCGAGATAACGTAGTCTTGGGCATCACATTCAACGACGAACCTGTATCCACCAACACACTTGATAAGGTATCATTTCCACAACTTACTGAGATATGCAAAGCCATATTATGGTTTCTCCCCTCCTCCGGGAGTTCTTCATCACTGAAACCAAGATTGTTACATGAAGTAATATTCCCCACAATTCCATCAAATTGGTCAACCGTCACATCATGATCCACGAACGCCTGGTCCAAGACCTTCATCAAAGCTTCTCTATGGGCACCAGAATCTCTCAGTAAAGCAAGCAAAGAAATCTTGGAAGGTGTTTGCAAAAGTTGGTCCACAATCTTATATTCACTTCTCTTGATAAGCTTCAGAATCTCATCATCCTCAGGGTGAGGGATAGGTTCACTGGGTCGGCCTATCTCAACCCTTGGTTCAACATTTCTCACTGGAATCTCCGCCGGTACAGGCCTCCTAACTTGAACTTCTGGTCTCTTCAAAGGTACTACTGCAAAAACACATCCACTTCTCGTAACTCTACTCACATCAGCAATGTTAACAAAAGACAGTCTTGTTGGTATAGGGACTTCTACCCCATTCTCAATCATTGTGGCATTATACTTATACGGTACAGCTTGGTCTGAGTTGTAAGGCACAGGACCAGGTGGGTAAATAATCAAAGGATCAACAGGTGTAGTCTGACTGTCGTAAGCAATCTCTACTGATTCAGGCAAATTGAATTGTGGTATGATAACATTCACTTCATCCTCCGGATTTCTGTCATACGTAATAGTGATAACTCTCTGATCTAGCAACTTCTGAATATCCTCCTTCACAATAGGACAATCATCCTCTCTTGAACAAAACTCACAAACATCATAATCATGCTGGTGCCTAACAAAGGCAAGTCTTCTCAAACTCTGATGTAACCTGATCAACGACTCTCTTATGTGTTCAACTTGAAAAACTCGAAACTTCCCCGGACAACCTTCCACCATATTTACTGAAGCTGCCCCATGTCGAGGCAAAGGATTATCTCTAACATTTGGATTAACATCCTTAAAAGACAAGATGCCATTCTTAATCAATCTCTGTACGTCCGCCTTCAGAGCAAAGCAATTCTCAAGGTTGTGCCCCGGCGACCCTTGATGATACTCACAAAACTGATCCGCCTTGTACCACAGAGAAGTACTATTCGGTGCGACAGAAGGAGGCTTTGTCGTTATGAGATTATTTCTGATAAGAGCAGGGAACAATTCAGTATAAGTCATAGGAATGGCGTCGAACTGCGGTTTTCTGGGTGAACGGTTTTGATTGTTGAATGGATAAGCCTGTTGTCGAGGCTGCTGCTGAAATGGCCGTTGTTGAGTTGGTGGGGTTTGATGAGCTGGGGTCATCAAAGCTGGGCGGACAGCCGGAGTGACTGCCGCAACATGAGAGTAACCTCTCCTTGGTATACCTGGGAACAAAGCGCTGACATCCTGCTCTTTTCTTTTCGGGAAAACACTTCCGAACTTCTTAGCACTGCTAGACGGACTCCCTTCTTTAACCAAACGCCCTTCACGAATCCCTTCCTCTAACCGCATGCCCATGCTTACCATTTCGGTGAAGTCACTGGGTGCGCTAGCTATCATTCTTTCATAGTAAAAGGAACCTAAAGTCTTCAAAAATATCTTCGTCATCTCTTTCTCCTCAAGAGGTGGATAGATTTGAGCAGCGATTTCACGCCACCTCTGGGCGTATTCCTTAAAAGATTCTCGGTCTCTTTGCGACATTGCCCGAAGTTGATCCCTTTCCGGTGCCATGTCAACGTTGTACTTATACCGGTGAACGAAAGCTTCGCTAAGATCGTTGAAGTTGCGGATCCGAATACTGTCTAAACCCATATACCACTTTAGAGCAGCACCCGTCAAACTATCTTGAAAATAATGAATCAACAAGTCATGATCATCGGAATACATAGACATCTTTCTCACGTACATTGTCAAATGACTTCTAGGACACGAATCACCCTTATATCTCTCAAAGTCTGGCACTTTGAATTTTGCTGGAATCTTGACATTCGGAACTAAACAAAGGTCATGCGTATTCTTCCCAAACAAATCCTTCCCCTTTAACGCTCTAAGCTCTTTCTGCATTTCCTGGAACTGATCCTGAAATTCTTCCATTCTATCAAAGAGACCCAAACTTTCAGCAGGCTCGGCAGGATAAGTAGGTTCATTCAAGTATGGCACGGAGTGGACCATAGGAGCAACGGTTGTCATAATCGGTTGCGGAAAAGGTGTCACAGACGGAATTACTGGCGGCATGGAAGTTGTCTCTGGCTGAGGAAGAGACAAAGCAGGTTGAAACAAAGGTTGCACGGCAGGCTGATACCCCTCTGGCACAAAGTTGTAAGGCATTCCCCATGGAAAACCTTTCGGCATCTGATGCTGAAGTGGAGAGTTGATTTGAGTCACATACGTCGGAACGGTGACAATCTCGGAAACCACTGGAGTTAAGGTCTGAATCTCGGCAGCTGTAGTTGATGGCTGATTCTGAACAGCCACCAAACTTTCCACTAACGCAGTTAACTTTTCCATCTCAACACGAAGTGTAGCAACTTCCCCACAAAGCTCATGATTTTCCTGTTCCAGATCTTCCATTTTCCTCTGGCGATTGGCTCGAGTGTCGTATCGGTGAAACAGCTTGACAACCTTCGGGAGTGGAAAAAGAACAAGGATAAGACTCTAGAAAACATGTGAAGTGAAATGTTGAATGATGCATGATGTGCGATGCAAATGATGGTCCATTTTTAAACGTTTTTCAAGGAGCTTTAATAATTTTGCACACATCAATGGTAAAGGAATTTGGAACAACAAAAACTCAATCCATTAACCGAAAGCGATAAATTACAACTTACAATTTGGAATATCAAAACAGTAAATTACAACCCTGGGATAACAACCCAATTACAACTTCGAAACATGAAATCCATAATAAAGCGATAAATTACAACTTTAAACATGAAGTCTAAAATAAAGCAATAAATTACAACTTTGGAGCATGAAGCCCATAATAAAGCAATAAATTACAACTTCGGAGCATGAAGCACTTTTACATAGCTTTACAAAATGACATCAATAAAATAAAACTAAAAGCTAAAGATCACTCAGAATCCTCAGATGAAGGACCAAACGCCAACTGTAACCGGAGCTTCTTGATCTTCTCTTCATAAAAGTCTTCCATCTCTTTCTTCTCAGCTATCAGTCGATCAATGACTTCCTTCTGCGGATTAGGAACGAGAGCCACGCTTACCGAACCTTCCCTCTTTCTCTTCCTTTCACTAGCATACTTCTTCAGCAAGGCGTCCTTTTGACGAAGCTTCTCATCGTGATCAATGAACCGGCCGTCTTGAATAAACAACAACTCCTCCTTTTCCTTTAACTGTCGAGTCAGGACTCGATTCTCATATTCAGACATATGGTACTTTTCCTTCCAAGCATCCCTCTCGGACTTCATCCTAGCCAGATTTCCTTGGTATTCCCCTATATTCGCGATAGGGATAACAACAGATGATGGTGCAAGGGTGGGGAATAAAGGTTTCTCAAGTTTATAGGGCATCTTGAGAGTACAAGCCCTAGCACGGACCCACTGTAGGTAAGGCTCCAAAGAAACGGCACCCCTATGTCCTAACATATCTCTCCCTTCCCTATGGATGTGGCGCCAAGCTCCTTCGATCTCCCTCTTAGCTGCCTGATGATCTTGTCCTTCCTGTAGAAAGAAACCACTCACATGGATGTTGTTTGGCTTATCTCTCATCGGGTACCCAAACTGACGGCGCGCGAGAACAGGGTTATAGTTGATTCCACCTCTCGTACCGAGAAGAGGCACGTTAGGAAAAGCACCACAGCTATCGATGATCTTCACGTCGTAGTAAACTCGATTATACCAGTCAATGTCGAAATGAGTGAGAGCCATAATCTTTGGCGCCCAACGCGGTTCCTTCTCGAGATCCCAGAAAACATCAGACCTAGGGAGATGCGAAACATACCACTGATACAACAACGGTGTACAACAAATAATCATTCCTCCTTGATAAGAGTTCCGAAGATGGATGGAGTAGTAGGTATCTCCTAGCAGCGTAGGGACCGGATTTCTAATCAAGAAAATTCTGATGGCGTTGATATCCACAAACTTATCAATGTTAGGAAACAAGAATAAACCATACGCGAGTAAAGCAAACACGTCTTCGAAGGCAACAGTATCCTTGATCTCAGCAAAATGACGAGCTTTCTTCAACAAAAACTGCACAGACAAACCCCGGATTCCCCCTTTCGTAGTCATGTTCTCCTCTATCTCTGACTTCTTCAAGTGGGTGATGGTTGCTATCTCGTGAGATTTGGGCTCCTCTTCTAATCCAGAAAAAGGAACACAGTCGGTGATCGGTAAACCAAGTATGTAGGAATACTCTTCTAAGGTGGGCATCAACTGGTAATCCGGAAAGGTGAAACATCGGTACAAGGGATCGTAGAATTGAACCAACGTGTTGAGGATGCCTTCCTTCATCTTGCGCTTCATGAGAGGTATAATAGACCCATACTTCTTCTGAAAATCTGTCGGGTTCTCGATCTTCGGAATCAAACTCTTCAGTTCTTCGATCTCGGGCTCCTTAAAACTAAAGCTTCGAGTGTTTCTCCTTCCAAGTTCCATAATAACCTGAGATGTCTGCAAAAATCATTCCGAAGTTCCTTGAAAAACAAGTTTTTTACAAAGATGCTAATGAGTGCATGAATGAATGATAATGCAACAGTCACACACAAGCTTGCAAACATGGGGTTCAAAGGTTCAACGTTTCAGCATGGAGTTGAGGGTAAAGCCCACCCAAAGGTATGTACTAACGGTTCAATCGCACCTGTAAGACAAGGTTCTAAGAGTTCCCAGAGTCTACATTCCTCCTTCGGATATTATCAACGTCTTGATTACTCAATAATTAGCAATATTCTCAAGAGAAACTCGTCCGAGCGTAGCATCGCGTAACAACTACTTCCGAATTACTCCGTTATAGTTTCCGCGCTAAACCTAAAAAGCCAAGATGGGTTAGGGTTCTACGGTCCTCAACTTCTCGGGCTCCTAGGTCGAAAATAATAATGTCTTCCCGATTACTCGGTAAACAAATATTAAGTTCAAGAGGGCCTTTCATTGAGTGGGGGATCTCATGCCTCCTTCTTCGGGATTACTCCCTCAAAGTTAACATGACTGTACCGCCCGTCCTATTCCTTAAGTGTTACTTAATCCGGGTATAGGATTCGTCCTTTGCAAAAAACCCAAACACCCCAATTTAAACACATAATCAAGCAAATCAAATAATAATAAAACAGATAAAACAAATTAGGCTTAACCCACTTAGGGATGGACCAGCAAGAGGTCAATCTTTCCCCAGCAGAGTCACCATTTCTGTAGCGATAAAAATGTAGCAGGGTAAATCGGAGATCGAATTATTGATTAATTCGTCTCACAAAAGCAAGAGTCGCCACCGCGCTTTATTGTTTCCAAGGGAAAAGGGGAAAGAGCGAAATAAAACCCTAAATATGCAATGTAAAATAATACTTTCTAAAAGTAATAAAGATACAAGGCGTTTTTGAAAAGAGATCTATGGTTCGGGGGTTGGTTATACAATGGGAAGGTATTAGCACCCAATGTATCTATAGTACTCTATAGGAACCTTTTGAAATATCTGTTTTATTAAAATGTTTGTTTTGATAAATCGTTTTGGCCGAAAAGGGGTACGGACGGGTTTTTGAAGATACGACGACCTAACGTCGAAGTTTTTGCTTAAAGGGTATAAGTTTTGAAAAGATTGAATACTTGAAGGAAAATTATCCTAAGTTTTAATGAAATGCAAATATTCGCGCGATTAGACTTGAGGACATGAAGTCAACAAATTTATCGTTTTTCCTTTAGATTTAAACGTAAACGGAATAAACAAATAAATATGAAATAAATAAACAGAAAAATTATGCGGATAATGATTAAATAACAATAGTTAAATGATAGACTAAATGATGTAAATATGTATTTTTTTAGATTTTTATTTAATATTAATGAAAAGAAAAATGTTTTAAATAGTTTTCATTTTTTACGCATTTTTATATGGATAAAAGTAAATGAAAATTAATTAAAGAAGACAAAAATATTTTTGTTAGTTTTAAGTCTCTATATATTTTTTATATTTTTTAAAGTTCTATATAAGGCATTATTTTAGTAATTATTATTAAATGATTAAACTAAATGAATACTAAAAAACTAACTTAAACCTAATTAAAAAGGGAGGTTTTAAAATTACCCAAATAAACCTAAAAATTAAATTTAATAAAATAAAAGGGTAAAATGATTAAAAGTTTTAATTAAATCTATTAATTGATCAAACTACTAATTAATTTACTAAGTTATTAATAGTTCTAAAACTGAAAAAAAAGAATAAATAAAAAAAGTATATTTAAAAAAGAGCTTGAAGAACAAATATATATGGGCCAAGGGTTTTGAAGGGGCCTGATCAGAACCGATACGGGGGGTGCACAAAGGGATCCACTTGGGCTTTGGCAATTGAAAAGGGTTAAGGTCCAAATGATTTTAATTGTTTTGGGGTTAAACGTGTTTTGGTTAATAGAATTAGGGTTAAGGGAGAACGGCGCTCATGCTTGCTTGTCTTCTTCATCTTCTTCGCGTGATTCATCTCTTCGTCTCTTGCTTCGCTACTGTATTCCATGGCCCAAGTCACCGGCATCTCATCCTTCTCCTCCCTCCAGTCCGAGCGTTAGGGCGACGGTCACGAATTCACGGTACGAACATTATCTCAAATCTTTTACGCTTTGGTTACGGTTATGCATGCTCGTGATTTTGATTCTGTTTGTTTCATTATGTGTTTTGAAGCGTTTTTTTTTTGAAGAGAAGAGAAAAGAAGAGATACCTTGGGGACGGAGGGGAGGTTGAGGTGAGCTAGGAGGCTGGGCAAGGAAGACGGTGGAGACGCTGTGATCTTGCTCCGGACTTACCGGTACTTCGTTCCTTTTGGCCCTTTTGCTTTGCTTTTTCCTCTTCTTCTCTCGCTACTGCTACTGTATACTTTTTGTTGCCTATGATGACACAATCTGAGGTTTGGGTGTTTGGTCGTTGGTTTTGATTTTTGGTGATACAGGTTTGGTTTATGACAGTAGGTTCCTACTGGTTTTTGTGTTTGGCCATAAGGTTTTGGTTTTGAAATGGTTCTACTGGTTTTTGAAATGGTTTAATCAGTAGCAGGTTAATGGTTTAGGTTGTGTATGGTTTTTGATGAAAATGGTTGGTAGCAAGTTTTGTGGTATTATGCAGTCAGCAGGTTTTATGCAGCAGGCAGGTTTAGTAATGCAGTTGAATGGTTTAGGCCATATGTTTATGGTTTTGAATGATGCTTATGATATTGGTTTGAGGGCTCAATCAGGTTAATGAGGTTTAGGCCAAGGTTGTTGGTTTTGACATGGTTTAACAGGTTATGGAAACATGGTTTTTTTTTAGGCCATGGTTGATGTTACTATGGTTTTGACAATAGGTGGAAGGCTTTTTGCTTTTGAGAATTTTGTATATGTTTGACAGTTTTGGTTTTTAGGTTTGAAGGCTTGATGAACAGGTCCTCAACTCTTTGAAGGGAGTGTGATGTGTTATAACAATTTTTGGCCCTTTTTTCTGAGGTTTACGTTACAGGTTGTATATTTACTATATTCTCTGGCCTTCTGCACTCAATACTGTCATACCAGTTTGTTGTATTCCTACTTCATGCTTTCTTTTTCTGAAGGGATGCTGCTACAGTTTTGTTTCTATTCCAATTCTGTCTAAACCAAAACCTGTAAAACCACACTACTTCCTCTCTTCTCTCTCTCAAGTACATTGATGCATAAAATGATGTGTACTGTACTTTCTTGTTCTGAAAAGGCATGGGCTGGAACATGATGCAAAAGGAAATAAATTATGCTTGCTAAAATGGTTTAAATTGCATAATCTTTTGACTTGCAAAAGGCACAGTAGAGGAGCCTATGTGTTTTGGACTCTTCTTAAGTTGTTGCATAGGTTTACGTTGCATTTTTGGAATTGAAAATGCATGTGCTGTTGTATTAGTATTATGCATCTGATGTTAATTCTTTGTATGAATTGATGTATATGCTGTTTGAAATATGCAGTTGGATTTTTTGAAAAAATGCAATTGATTTTAATCATGCAGTTTTGAAAAGTAAAAATGAATTTGTGCATGTTTTAAATTGTGCATTCATTTATGAAACTAAAAATTCCTCCCTTTTTTGTGAACCGGGAGAAATCCCGTGATTTGCAAAAAAAGATAAACTGATTCCAGCCGTTGCTTTTAATGATGAACATTAAATAATTTTCTGCTTTTAATTATTTGTTCAATTCTAATTTTCTTTTAATTGTTTTTGCAGGTAAAATCAAATGAGCAGACAAAAAGGCATTGGATAGAAGATTTAGAATTAGAAAACATTAGATTAGTTTTTATTTCATTTTAACTTTGTAAAATTATTATTGTAAGTTCGTTGTAAATAAATACAGTATTTACACAATAATTGTACAATTAGAAGAAAATGAATAAAATTCCAATATTTGCCAATTAATTCCTTCCTTCTCTCTAATTATTTACTTTATCGTTTATAATTCTTTAAATTGTATAATAATTGAAAATAAATCTCAATTACTTGAATTCAGAATAATAAACAAATAAATAAATATCATTGCTCAATTAATAGTTTCAATTATTTAATTCGTTATTCACGATTTTCTAAATTGTAATAATTAAAAAAGAATTTCAATTATTTAACTTAGAATGATAAATAATTAAATAACCATTATTGACCAAGTAATGAACTTTTTCAAATATTTATTATATTATTCATAAATCTTTAAATTATGTAATAACTGAAAATAAATTCCAATTATTTAAATTTAAGATAGTGAATAATAAATAAACACTGTCTGAACGATTAATATGCCTCTTTTCAAATATTTATTTTATTATTTATAGATCTTTGAATTATATAATAATTGGAAATAAATTCCAATTATTTAAATTTAAGATGATAAATAATTAATAAACATCATTTAAGCATGAATCAGTTAAATAATTTAGTGTTCAAAATAAATAGCTCTCGGCCTGAAAAAAGTTATGAATTTTTAAAAATCAAAACACTTGCAATGTAATGATGCAGATAGGAGATGATATCTTAGGTCAAAATTTGGGGTACAACAGCCCGGATACTAGGACGTAAACCACTGATGACATGGACCATGTGTGTCATTTATACCGTTGCGATATGCTCGTGTGGTCCAATATGATAGTGTGTTTCCACCAGAAGAACACCACATCTACATGCTCGATATTTCATAACACCTTAGCTACAATTGTGATGCGCTTGTGTGGGTCCATGTGCGACGTTCCACCATCAGTTAAGAATATCATGTGCTTTGTATGGTTGGGTTGTGATGCCATGTAGGTAATATCACAATGTGACTAAACTCACCTCTCATGGTGCCATGTAGGCAAGATCATTAGTCTTTTGCCCGATGGGCTCGTGTTACCGAAATGGCATTTTTGCACCGACAGTTAATCATATACGTCTAGATGACCAATGAGTTGTGATGCCTTATCGACAATGTCACTCTAGAACTTGTCACAGATGGAATTCCACTTAGAAATGATCCAGATCACCGTGCTATAATCGAGGAAAGTCTTTCGATGTGATGCAAGGGTGGAACTCACCGAGGGTGTGATAGTGTAACCTGAGTAGGGGCAAGTAAACTTACTCCTGAATTCCCCGTACACGGGTACAAGTCTGCATACTTGTTTGTATTTGATTATATGTTTGTGTTTACCTTATTGCATAGTTATGGGACTTCCAATGACGGTGTATCGTTGTTGTGTACTTGCACCCAGCCGTGAGAGAAAACCCTGATTCACGGTGGATGTGTTTGATGCATGCACCCTGTAGAATTGAGTGAACCCTTAAGATAGGGGGATTCACTGAGATTTCGTAATCCCACCCCATTCCAAGTATCTTTTTCAGGTTCTTTGAGGAAGGATCGAGGCAAGGGTAAGATGACTAAGCTCGTTGATGGTGCTTCGTGGCGATGTTTCGTTTATTTTGGATCTTTATTCTACGTATTCTGGATATGTATTAATACTTTTGAAAATTGTATTGTTTTGGCCATGATGATTTTGGCAAGTTATAATTTGTACTAATACATGTTTCTAATTTCGCTGCTTATGTATGGATGTTTTTGTACCATTTTAAATACCACATGCTTATATCCTAGGAAATGTATATGTAGGGTGTTACATGAATTCAGTTGAAGTATACAATGATAATATGTTTCCGTGTTATTTTCTATTGGTTATGATTTTTGTTTAGTTTTGATGAAGGTGATGTCTATATCGCGTTTATCCGTGTAAGATATAATTGAGAAACCTTGGGGGAAGCCAATTGTTTTCTATCGTTGCAATGTTCATTTTGTTTGAAAGAGATTTGGATACAATTAAAGTTTGAATTCACAGGTTAATCGATGATGGCACCGCTTTATTGATTTTTATTGGTTGTGATAGTCGATATTCGTATAGTTTTGATGATGGTGACGATGATGCCTCTTTTATTCGCATGTAAATCTAACCGTGAAACTTATGGGGCACCTTATCGTTTCTTTTGTGTGAATTTGAGCGAGAAAGTCAATTTATTTTGAGTATAATTGATTGAATTGTGGCTGCATTGGGTTTAATATTTTAATGGTATTGCTCGATTCGAGATTCATTTTGTCAATGGTTTACATAAGAAATTTTTACTTGTAGAAGCATGTTGAAATACCAAATTGGATTGAGAAATGTGGATGTTGATATCTTTGGTTTTCCAATTGTGTTTGAGCACTTTTCGTATAAATTTTGAGAGCACTATTTCGTTCATATAGTGGCTGCCCGAAATTTGGTTTTAGAGTTTAAACTTGAATTTTAATTCAATATTGCGGATTTTTTTAACCAATTCTAATGAGTTGTGGATGACATTTCGGTTGCGTTCGAACACATTTTTGATTGAATTTTTTAGCGTTGTTTTGTTGGTTTGTGGCTTCCCGGATTTTGATTTAGGGGTTTATAGCTTGTTTTGAACCCGATGTCTCTTGTTGCAATGTGAATATTTGGTCCTTGTGTCACTTGTGATCGGAAAGTAACATATACCATTGTGTTTACTTGAGTTGAAATATGTTTGGATTGATGAATACAATGCTGATTTTTTGTATTTATATTAAATATTAACTTGTTTTCTTGGTTCTTATTTGAAAAGTATTCATTTGTTCATATGCATCATGCACATTTCATTTCGATTTTATACCTTGTTTGTTGATTTGTGTAAGTTTTCTCAAGATGGATCAAGTAGCCGCTTTCACTTCACATATTCCAACTTTCTTTATCTTCACTTTGATCAATTAATCGAGTTTTAATTTATTTACACGATTTTGTTATTAAAAATGGATATGTGTACTAATCTATTTTTCTTAACTCGATTAATTAAGTTAATCAACTTTTGATTAATCAATCAAAACTTTCATTTCATCTTAATTTTACTTTGATGCTTTTAGTTAATTAATTAAAAGTCTATTTAGTTATTTAATTTCGTTATTAAAAATTAACTAGTTTCAGCTAGTTAATTTTTCTTAACTTAATTAATTAACTTAAGCATCCATTTCATATTTCATTAACTAAAAGTTAATTAAATAAAAGTCTATTAAGTTAATTAGTTAAGCATCCATTTCATATTTCATTTGTTCATTTAACTCTGATACATGTTTCTAGTCTACTTGACTTGGATTTCTTATTTCATATGAGATATTCGAATTATTTCTCTGCTATATTGGTTCCGTTTGTTAGTTGGAATTTCATCCGATATAGGGATTCTTATTCAATATCTTGATGATACTTTGAGCCTTATCCAACGCTTTAAGCTTTATCCGATACCTTGTGCCTATCTGATCTCTCAGTTTTATCTACGCTTTCCCATCATGTGGTTTATTTTCACTCGGTGCGACTTATCTGATGTTTTGAGTTTATCTGATGCCTTGGGTTTCTTTAATGTTATCTACTTGTGATTTATTTTCACCTAAGGTTCGGTATACTTTTGGTATATTTATCTGCTTGTGGCTTTAAATCCATAGGGATGGGAATGCTATATTGATTTCTTTATATCAAGTATGAGCATCTGATTGGTCAAATCTTCTTTACCCTTACATTTTACTTTCCTGTACATAGGATAGTCTCTTCATCTCCTACCCTATTCTTCAATTTTCAAAACATTCTCATGTTTTTCAAAACTTTCTTGTTTTCAATAAACTTTAACCACTTTCTTAATAAACCTTGACTTTTTCAAGTTCCTTTTTCAAACTTCTTTTCTTAATAAATGCTAAACCACATAAGCATATTCAAACAATTTCGAAAAGACTAAAAAAACATTTAACCCATTCAAACCTTTTTGTGCGCTCGAGCACCTTTTTCTTTTAAAACCTTTTTCCAGATTAGACATGATTCATTTTTAATCGATATGTTATTCCTCTATCCCCATGGTTATCGACTTTTCCACTTGAGTACTAGAGGCATTATCAAACCCTCCCTCATGTGGTACGTAGTCTTTCTTTCTTATACCTTCAGGGCGATTAGACGAGTCTTCTCCTTTAAAAATGACAACTTGTCTCTTCATTTAAAATCAATCAACACATCCAGTTTTATTTTTTTTAGAAGAACTACGAGTGCCTTGATCCCTTATTTCATGAAGGGGGTATGTAGGCACAATGGTTCACAACCGCGGCAGGCGCAATAATAAAAACATTTTCTTTTGTTTGTAATACTCTTTCATTCATTCCCTTTTGCAAGTTTAAGCTTTATATAACACACTCTTCGATTAAAACAAACAAAGTGGATCCTACAAAGTATCGTAGATGCTTAGGGTGCTAATACCTTCCCTCTTATTTTGGGTTTTGTTCGCTTTTTTCTTATTTTCCTTTGGAAATAATAAATTATGGTGGCGACTTTCACTGATACAAGTTAAGTCAATTAATGGCTTAGTTTCAAATTTTTACCACTACATTTTCACCTACAGTGTGACAATTACCCCCAGCACCAAAAAAGAAAAGCGGTTCCCAGCCATTTGGCAACGTTGTTCTTGAGCGAATTTAGAGCAACAATTCAAATCATGGATTCGAAGGACTAAAGGTATGATATTTCTATATTATTCCCTTTAATACTCATTATCCTTTATTTGAATTATCTTACATTCTTCTTTTTGTAGGATACTCAACCAGTTCCTACTGAATCTCCAATTCAGTACAAAGTTCCTCCCAGCAGCAGCACTACTTCGTATCACCCTTTGTCCACCAATAAATATTCCAACAAAGGATCCTCTACTGATGTGAACTAACTCGACATTGTTGTGCAGCATGAGAAATAGCCTTCTCCTCAATCAGAAAGTGGTCATGAGGAACGTCAAATAGCAACCAAGAGAGTTCCTGTCGATGAGGAACAAGATGGCGATAGCCCTATTGATTCCTCTTCGAAAAGGGAAAATTAAACAAAGAATTGCTTGATGAAGATGAGAATCTATCTGATGACGTTGAAAAATACTTCCATGATGAGGAAAAAGAGGAGACATATGCTCATGCTGATTCCAAAGACAACACTACTTCTTTCACTCAACAAGATGACAACAATATTTGACCGTAACTTTCTCAAGAGGAGTTGGACAATTTGAAGAAAAGCAATCAACTTGAGTATGTCAAGTTTATGATGACCAAGAAAGGGCCACCTTCCGACAAAAGCTACTCCAGCCCTTCAACCACAATAAGTGGAGGTTTGAATGTGGGAACATTTGAACAACTCCTTCAAAAGGTGAAAGAAAAGATATTTGAAGTTAATTTGTTTGATACCTTGAAGAGGATGCCAATGTGTGCTATAGGTTGAAGAAACTGATTAATCAAATCAACATAGTCACCTTTTCGACTGAAGTTGCTAAAGTTTTGATCGACATAAGTAGTTTGATTTATCAAATCAGTGTAGACTATAACTAGGAATGAGATGTTGCGTCAAAGCTTTAAGAGAAAAAAACCAATTAAGCAGTTGAATGGGAAAAAGCCCTCGAAATCTCTACCAAGGATGAACAAATGGAAAATAATTTCAAAATAACGCAAGATGATTTTGACGTCTACACACTTTCCATATCTCTTTGGAAAGAGAAAATCCAGCAACTGCAGGATAAATTTTCTCAAGATGAAGCTCGTTAACAAGAGATCAAGAATATGGACCGCACTATGATCGAAAAGAAAATTGCTCAAAGCTTTCATCATTTTGAGAAATCTGAGAAACTGGGAGAAGAAGTATCTGCCTTTCAAGCTGCACAATCCTTTATCGACTACAGGTTAAGGTTAGCGAAGATCAAGTATGACACGATGAAGACAAAGTTTCCATTTTGATTTCTTGATGTTTGTAATTTGTCACTTTTTCTTTTTTATGACTCGTTTAATATGTAACTCTAGAACTTAGCTATTTTGGCATTTTGGTTTATGAACACCATTTTTGCTTTTCTGCTTTCGATTCACAATTTTGTTGCAATCTTTAGTTCTTGAAGCATGGGTTAAAATTTCTTTAAGTACTTATCATTTATCTTTAGGATTCTTTGATCCTCTGCCAACTCTTCTATTTCATAAGCGTTGTTTGAGAAAGTTTGAATGATTCAAAAGGTTCCTTCCCAATGTGGGGACCATTTCCCCAGTAATTCATTCTTTTGATCCATTGGTAGCATTACCTTCCAAACTAAATCATCAATTGAAAACACTTTTTCCCTGACTCTTTTATTGTAAGCTCTACTTATTCTTTCTTTCTGTCTGCTTAGGATTTCCAAAGCATGCAATCTTTCTTTAGCCAAGTCGACTAATTCAGTCATCATCATTTCCCAATAATAGTTAGAAGGGATTTTGTTCTGCCTCTAGATTCTTACTGATTGCAAATGTATTTCTACTAGCAAAACTGCATCATGCCCAAAAGTCAGTCAAAAAGGTGTATTATTGATCGCTTCTTTGGGAGATGTTTGACAAACCCACAGAGCTTGATCCAATGTCTTGTGCCAATTATTTGGCTTTCTTCCCACATTCCTCTTTATCAAACCAATAATTACCTTGTTAGCAGCTTCGACTTTCCCGTTCGCCTGGGCATAATATGGTTTAGAAGTTAACAATTTGAATCCCATTTCGTTAGCAAATTCCTTCACCTTTAGACCAGTGAAAATTGATCCCTGATCAGTTGTAATGTTTTATGGGATTCCAAATCTATAAATTATCGGTCTTTAGATCAACTCAATGACAATTACTTGATCCACTTCACCAAAGGTATTTCCATAATCCACTTTTTAAAATAATCAATTCCCGTAATGATTCTTTCTGGAATACCATACCGATAGATAAGATTATGTCTGATGAACTGGGCCACAACATTCTTGGTAACAGAAGCAAATGAGGCCGCCTCGACCCACTTTGTGAAGTAATCAATGGCTACCAGGATGAAGCGGTAGGTCCAATCTCTTTGATCATATCAATGCCCCACATTGGGAATGGCCATGGAGTAGTCAAGACGTTCAAGGGGACCGGGGGCACATGTATTTTGTCAACATAGATTTGGCATTTGTGACAAGTTCGGGAATGCTGATAACAGTCTTCTTCCATAGTGGACCAGTAGTATCCTGCCCGTAGGATGATTTTAGCCATTGTATGCCCACTAGAATGGGTGCCAAAGGAACCTTCATGTATGTTCTCCATGATCTTCTCCGCTTCACTCTTATCCATACACCGAAGCAAAGTAGAATCGTGGTTGCGCTTGTAGAGGATTTCGTTACTGAGGAAAAACTTGGCAGAGAACTTTCTTAGGAATCTCTTATCATTGACTGAAGCTCCCTCTGGATAATCTTGGGCTTTGAGGTATGTTTTCACTTCATGGAACCAAGGTTTGTCTACTACTTCTTCAATATCAACCTCATACCAGTATGATGGTTTGTCCAATCTCTCAATAGTGATCTGAGGAGCTTCATTATCCCACCCGACCTTGAACATGGATGACATAGTAGCTAGCGCGTCTGCTAAATGATTTTCCTCTCATGGAAAATTCTCAAAGGTAACTTCTTTAAAGTGTGGAATCAGTGTCAACATGTGCTCTCGGTAAGGGATGAGATTGGGATGCTTCATGTCCCATTCTCCTTTGATTTGACTGATTACAAGGGCCGAGTCTCCAAATACACTCAAGTATTTGATTCTCAAGTCAATAGTAGCTTTGAGACCCATAATGCATGCTTCATATTCATCCATATTGTTGGTACAGTTGAAACATAGCCTAGCAGTGAAAGGAGTATGACAGTCTTCGGGATATATGATCACAACACCGATGCCATTGCCAAGTGTGTTGGAAGCTTTGTCAAAAACCATAGTCCATCGGGACCCTTTTTCAGGTCCTTCATCTGGTCCATGTTCTTCACAATCAGTCATTGACACGATGTTCTCGTCCGGGAACTCAAAATTCATGGAATGGTAGTTGTCCACAGCCTGATAAGCCAAATGATCAGCTAACAAACTTCCCTTGATTGTTTTCTGGGTTGTGTACTAAATATTATATTCGGTCAGGACCATCTGCTATCTTGCTATTCTTCCAGAGAGAGCGGGCTTCTCAAAGATGTATTTGATAGGATCCATTTTAGATATCAACAAGGTAGTGTGAGTCAGCATATACTGTCTCAGTCGGCAAGCAGCCCATCCCAAAGCGCATCAAGTTTTCTCGAGCAGTGAGTATCTTGTTTCACAGTAAGTAAACTTTTTTCTAAGGTAGTACATTGCATACTCTTTTCGACCAGACTCGTCATGCTGCCCCATCACACACCCTATCGAATCTCTAACACTGTTAAATACATGATCATAGGTCTTCCTTCAACCAGAGGCATCAAAATTGGAGGCTCTTGAAGATATTCCTTGATTTTGTCAAAGGCAGTCTGACAGTCGTCATTCCACTTCACTACTTGATCTTTCTTCAGTAATTTGAAGATTGGCTCACAAGTAGCGGTTATATGGGAATTGAATATGGAAATGCAGTTTAGACGTCCCAAGAATCCCCTAACCTCCTTCTCAATGTGGGGAGTTGGCATTTCTTGTATAGCTTTAACCTTTGCAGGGTTTACTTCAATACCTTTGCCGCTAACAATGAAGCCTAAGAGCTTATCGGATCTTACTCCAAAGGTGCACTTGTTCGGGTTCAGTCTCAGCTTGTACTTCTTCAGTCTTTCAAACAACTTTTGCAGGTGATCAAGGTGCTCTTCTTCAGTCTGAGACCTGGCTACCATATCGTCGACGTAGACCTCTATCTCGTGATGGATCATATCATGAAACAAAGCTACCATAGCATGCTGATAGGTTTCCCCGACGTTCTTTAACCCAAATGGCATAACCTTGTAGCAGAAAGTGCCCCACTGTGTGACGAAGGTTGTTTTCTCCATATCCTCAGGTGCCATTTTAATCTGATTATACCCGGAGAAACCATCCATGAAGGAGAATACTGTTGCACCCCAAAATTTGCCCTCCCATATTCTTCAAGAAATTGCCAAACCAAGTCACAAATTCCCCAAGGGTTGCACAGCTCAGCTGTCCCATATGCAGTCAAAACTAGGGTTTGTGTTCTGATCAAAGAAAGGAAGTTTTCAAAGGCCCAATCAAGTCTCATATGCCTACAAATGTGGTCAAGCATCCTCATGTCAAGTTTCAAGGCATTCAGCTCAAAATTGCACAGTCAAAACCCTAGATTGCACTACAGTCAACTGTAGGGGCAAAATGGTCATTTGACAGTCAAAAGTTCAAATTTTTGGTCAACATATCATTTTGAAGCCACAAACATCATTTGATCAATGCTTGATCATGATTCTCAAGATTTGGCTCAGAAATCATCAAAGATGCAAAAGTTACTATATTTGGACAGCTGAAAAAGTCAACTGAAATTGACCAGGGCATAACTTTCACATGGATTATCAGAAAAATTCCATCCAAAGCTCATTTTGAAGAGAAAGACATTTCCTACAATTCATCTTCATATTCCAAGTCCAAGAAATGCTCTCACAAAAAGTTATCAATCTCAACATTATAGGTCATTTTCAAAAGTCAACAAAAAGGGACTTTAAGTCAAAGGCCATAACTTGAGATTGGTAAATCAAAATGACATGGAACCAAAGGCATTGGTTAGAGGACTCAAAGACCTTTCCAAAATGTCCAAGAACATGTGAAAAGCTTAAAAATTGAGCAAGTTATGCCTTGTGGAAGTTGGGAAATTTTTGGGAATTTTGAAAAGTCAACTTTGATCCAAATGACCTAAAAATGCAAATGGGCCCATTTTTCTTCCAAGTTTCTTCATGCCAAGCCTATGCACGACTATTAAGCCCAAGGGGAAGTATTTTCTCAATTTTTAATTATTTATTTGAATTTATATTAATATTAATTCATTTAAATCATTTAAATATGTAGAAAATATAAATTTGACCTAAAAAATCTTTTTGTGCACATTCTACTCTCAATATTTCGTGCTTGTTTGATTATGGAAAGTTTTGGTGTGATTGAAGCATGATTGACACAAATTGCACATGGAAAAGATTTCAAAAAGATCTTACAAAATCAAATATGCAAAACATTGAATTCATGAGATTTTGTTCAATTTTATTGACCTAAAAGCTTCACTATATGATCAGAATCACAACCCTAAAAGAATGGGGACTCTCAGCTGCGCTCAAGAATATATACAAGCTTGAAAATTTTCCATAAAAACTGAATTCTGAAAAGCATTCTAGAGGACGATTCAAGCCCTAAAACTTGGTTCAATAGCTTCCTTGTGATCTCTTGAACGGATTCCAATTCATAACCCTCATCAAAAGGCAAGGAACCAGTGTACAGAACTCAAGAAATTCCATGAAAATTCCAAAATCGTATTCTATATTCTATGCACTCTCATGACATTTCATTGATTAATTCTTATTCCTGACATGATTTCAAAGCTAACCCATAACTTTAATTTGATTATTATGCGTTGTAGGCGATTTTGCCATTGTTAAAATTTAGGGTTGCAGGTTTTCTGAATTAGGGCTTTTGCGTAGAGGAAAAATTAGGACTCATGAATGCCATGGTTGTATACAGTAGGTCTGGACGAAGAAGACACAAGCCTCGCGATCAATTTATGATCACCATAGCGCTAGTCGCTATTTTCTGTAAACCTACTTTAGACCACGCGCTTAAAACTGTTGCCTTTGAGTTTATGTTTCAGGAAAATTGAAGAAGACAACGTCGTGTCAGTTGGTGATTCGGTGGTTTGAATTGCGCGCGTTTTTTCTCCACTACGCGTTGGTTTTGCTTTATGTTATTTGTATATTAATTATATAACAAACGCGTTGAACTGCTTCAGTGGCACAGGTGTTAAGCTTGCATTGTCTAAGACCTGGGTTCGAGTCCCAGGTCTGTGTAAGTTTCATATTATTTTTCAATACTAAATCCTGTGCAGTGCCAACATGGAGGATGCATCACACGCCTCAAAGTCAGATCATCCACGCGTCCAATCAAACCAATTCAAAGGCCAGGATTCAGGGAGTACAGTGGGGGCTAGTCAATATGCCACACAAAATCTGGAAAAAGTCAACGAACTTCAAAGCTTATTGGGCCAGAATGCTAGGCCTTACCTCCAATTTTGGGGCTACCCCCCCTGGTTTGATTTTCTTTTTATATTTTATTTTCTCAATTGTTATGTTATTTATTTTATTTTATTTGTTTTAATTAATTAATTATTTTTACAAAAACATGAAAAATATCATAAAAATCAGAAAAAGGCAAAAAATATAATTTTTATTTTATTATTTCCATAAATAAATTATATGTAAATTATTTAGTTTAATTAGGTTTTTAACTTTAATTCCTTTTAATAAAAATCCAAAAATATAGAATTAGGTTAATTGATAATTTTTATATCTTTTTAATTTTTCCTTTTTCTCACAATATTATTTCTTTATTTATTTTATTTTTATAATTAAATGTACATAAGTAAAAATTAGGGTTTAATTTAGATTAATATAACATTTTTACAATAAACTTAAAAAACAATAGAATCAGGGTTAGTCAATTATAATTAATTCCTTCTTTTTTTTTCTTTTAAATCTAAAAAAACACAAAATACCAAAAACATTTAATTTTTAATTTTAATTCTCATTAACTTTTAATATTTTGCAAAAGGGTCCAACGCCCATGTATATAATTTATTTAATTTGCACAGTTATTTCATGTCATTTATTCTAATTATGTAACTGTCCCAAAGCCTTGTAACAATTTAACTTTTCGCACTTTTATTTGCTTTATTTATTTTCCGCTAAATCGGGTCCGATTTAATTTTGGCGATGTGGACCCGCGCCATTTGTAATAGCTTAGATTTATTTTTCCGCAAACTTTATAACTGTTAAAAAGCATGCAAGAATGAATGTCTTAATTAAAATCAAGCGTAGAACACAACAAACATGACAAGACAAATAACTGAAAACGACACACGAATCGCACACACCACCCCTAGGGTACGCCTCACTGTTGCCTTTCGAAAGGTGATCGTCGAGTAGAGGACGTCTTAGTAAGTCCTCATGATCCGGGAACCTGGCATGAGGGTAGCTTCTAAGGTGTCTTCCCATTACTCTGGTGATCACCATGTCCCGAACATCGAATTGACCCGAACACCTCCAACGGTGGTGCTACCTACCTCTCAATGATGGGATGGCACTACTTTAAAGGACATTTACACAGACGAATTCCTTAGGGTAGGTAGGTTCTCAAGGATACTTGCTCTAATCCCAAAACAAACTTAAAAAGACTTTTCACACCGACACTTTTCAAAAGCTTTCAAAGCAAATTTTTTCAAACACTCTGACGTATGAGTCGAACTGAAATTTTTCAAAGAAACTTTTTAAACCCACATTGAAAAGCAAGCAAACAATTTTGAAAACACATTGAGCAAGTATCTAAGAGCCCATGGATAACCATGGATAGAAAGGGTGCTAACACCTTCCCTTTCTATAACCTACCTCCCGAACCGAGAGCAATCTCTTTAAAGGAATTTTTCTGTGCTTTTGTCCTTTCCATTTGGAGAAAATAAAAGACGGTGGCGACTCTTGCTTCCGCGACATTTCGCGAACCAGCGTTAAACAATCAGTTCCAGATCCACCGATCACAGAACTGGCGACTCTGCTGGGGAAAAACTTAAAGTGAGGTGTACCTTAGGGCTAGCTCATAACTATGTTTTCAATTGTTTTCCTTGTGTGCTCTAAATTGTGGGTTGCTTGGGAGTTCTATAGATCCTAAACCCGGATCTGGGGGATACCTTTCTTAGAAAGTAGCAACAAGGCTGTGAGGGAACTGTGCGGGGTATACCGACATGGTTGAAACAGTCTGCTACGTTGATGTGGCACTTTGGTGTGTACCGGTAACCCTTGAGTTCAGTCAAGGAGAGTACGGGGCCTCCGCGTGGTGTCATGAAGCATCAACAGACCTTAGGAACCTTAATTGAACTATCTTGGCCTCTTTAGGGTAGTGAGATAACTGACTTTGGTGCAGTCCGAGGTTGGTTGATACTCGATACTACACTCAATTGAGGGTTGCTTTCCTGGAATATTTCGGTCGCCAGTTCAGTGGCTAAATCGAAACGATGAACAATGAAAGCAATCCCGTGATATTGGGAACCTTAGAACCCGGTTACTTCTAATAGGACAGGTTGAGCCCACCAACTTCAAGAGGGTACTACCTAGACCTCATGCTGGCCTAAACTCTAAGGGCTCTTTTGTGTGACTTGTGTGCCTTTGTACTTGCCTACTTGCATGCTTGTTAGCTGACACATGAATTTCTTGCAGGTTCTGTTTATAGTCCTTAACTAGGACTCATAACAGGGTACTAAATTTCTTGCAGGGTTGTTTATAGTCCTTAACTAGGACTCATAACAGGGTACTAAATTTCTTGCAGGGGTTGTTTATAGTCCTTAATTGGGACTCATAACAGAGTACTAAGATTCTTGCAGGGTTGTTTATAGTCCTTAAGTGGGACTCATAACAGGGTTTACCTACTTCACCCCATGCATAGCATGACATCATACCATTGCATACCATTGCATACATCCTAACCCATTTCAAGGATCTCAAGGGCTTGTGATGCAGGTCAGGATGAACAACTATCCCAGCAAGGGGCAAAGGGGATTTATTTTCCTCTAGCCAAGGGCGTCAGGGGCTATGACCCACTGGATATGGTGAGCCTTTGACCCTTGATGAAGGACTCTCAACAAAATGAAGTTCTTACAATCAAGTCATCAGTTTTCAACACTAACAAGTTTCTCTGTTTACCCCGCGAGGTCCTTGAAAACATTACATGCATGTCATACTCATCATTGCATAACAGGTACCCTTTCTCTGCAGGTTACTTACCTTCTTCGCTGTTTATTTCAGCCGATCGTCATGAATCCTGAATCATCAGCTGAGCAGTCCATCAAGGCCCTCCAGGCTCAGAATGCCCAATTCCAAGGGCTAATCATGAACTTGACCCAGGGGCAACAAGATCTGAAGGCTCTGCTCTTGAAGAAGGACAAAAAGAAGAAGAGGACTGTCCTGTTCAGCCCTAGACGCAGATCTGGGAATACACCGCAAATTGAAACTGAGAGGACAACCCCATCTGTGGGAAAAAGCAGTCACCATGAGAGAGAGGTTCCCAGTCCAGTGGTCTCCGACAACGAGACAGATTTTGATGAAGAGCAGTACCCTCCTGCTGATGACAGATATAAGCAACTGGAGGACAGATTGAAAGCTATGGAGGGTCAACAGGTACCTGGGCTGGATTTCGGAGATCTGGGTTTGTCAACCGGTGTGATTATCCCGCATAAGTTCAAAGCACCATCCTTCTCCAAGTACGACGGGGCGTCTTGTCCCAAGTTACATCTCAGGTCCTATGTTCGGAAGATTCAGCCATACTCAGCAGATAAAAACTTGTGGATCCACTTCTTCCAGGAAAGTCTTTCAGGGACTCACCTCGAATGGTTCTATCAACTGGATGGGACCAAAGTTCGTAACTGGGAGGAGTTGGCAACTGCTTTCTATAAGCAGTACCAGTACAATGCCGACCTTGCTCCTACGCGTACCCAACTCCAGGGTATGTCGTTAGGACCAAGTGAAGGTTTTAAAGAATATGCGCAGAAATGGAGGGATCTTGCTGGAAGGGTACAACCACCTCTGACTGATCGGGAACTCGTCGACATGTTCTTGGGGACCCTGTCTGGTCCATTCTTCAACCACCTAGTTGGGAATTCTGCTGCTGGGTTTACAGATCTTGTCTTGACTGGGGAGAGAATCGAAGCTGGTATCAAGTCGGGGAAGATTCAAGAAACCGCACCTACTGATGCTCAGAAAAAGCCCCACAGTGGAAAGAAAGAGTCCAATGCTATACATGGTAAAAAGAGTCGTCATGATGCAGGGGCAATCCAGATTTCTGATCCCACGCCCGTTCAACCAAGGAAGAGCAATAGGCGTAGGATAAAGCATCAAGATAGGAAGTATACTGATATCAACATGTCTTTGTCTCAGGCATTACAGCAATTGCTGAAGACGAAAATGATCACACTTAAGGATCCTCCTCAAAATCCTGACACTTCCTCACCCAAGTACAACCCGGGCGTGAGATGTGCCTACCATTCTGACAGTCCTGGACATGACACCGACGACTGTTGGACCCTGAAGAACAAGATCCAAGACTTGATTGACGCCAAGGAGGTCGAGTTTGAACGCTGATCCTACACCAAATCATCGAGAATGTCTTTTGTTCATTAGAATTTTCAATTTGTAATTTTCTTTGATTGTTCAAACATTTTATTCATATCAAACGTTGTTATTTCATTAATGCATCGCATGTCTGTTTTGAAGCAATATGTTCGTATTCACTATACGCAAATTATTTTCATATTTTTTCTGGTGTCAACTCTTGATCTAAAATTCTAAGCCTCTTGAGGGAGGATGACGAAAACGATACCGCGATCATTACAGTATGCTTTTGAACAAACCCCGCTGATGAGGTACAGGCATTGTTTCAACCCCTAAACACTGGAGTTATAAGGATGATAATCCCTCGTCAACCCATCAGAGCCAAAGAAGTAGGAGTTTTTATTTTCGAAAATCAAAACCCTTAATCATAACCTGGGGCAGGGTAGTTCTCTCAGTTGATCCAAGTGCATCTTTACAAAACGAACAAAGACAGTGATGGTTCAGAACAATCAAAAGGACAGGCAGTCATCATTAAAATTCATAAATGAAAAGCCCAAAAAGTCTAAACCTATGAAAAGAGACTTATGAAACTGGGGCATCCCGCTGACTGTAATTCCAAAAAGGAAACAGTTCAGGCAAAAAGAAAGGGATAACAAAAATCAAAAAGAAAGAGGTCATACAAACCCTCAACAAAAACAAAGATGACTGCTTATTTGAAATAAATTGTCAACATTCAAACCATCACTGGTAAACCAAGAGCAAAGACTCAACAAGGTCTAACGTATGATCAACTGAGTTTAGGTTTGGAGAACATCACGAAGAGCGGGTGGGTACAAATAAAATTTGAGCCTTTATCCTTTGTTTCTTAAACCGTGAACCAGGACACGTTATAACCCTTAAAAGTCCTAGCTGAAGCATGGGTTAGTTCGAAAGCATACCGTGACGAAAGGTATCCTGACTCCTTAAGGCTCACGTTAAAATACGGAGTTGACATCACGCTTACAAACAATCACTTGTTTTATGAAAAGAATGCATTTTCAAAATCTTCGAGACAGACATAAGCTTTGCATTTTTAACATAACTTTGTTTGCATATGACTTTTTGTTTGAACAGCAGGAAAATTCGCACGATGAATACCTAGTGAACAAAAACACTCTCAATCAAGGGGCATGGCATGACTATTGTCCATCATCTGGGGCAGTTAAGGCAATGTCCAGAGAATCTCTCAAAAGGCCAAAAGCCTGGGGCAAATCTCTGCTTGAGTCACTTGGGGCATTCCAGCATCAAATCTGACCTGATCAAATACCTTCTGGTAATAGGGCAACACTGCTAGCAGGGGCAACTCCCAACATTCTGAGAGCGTGGACATAGTCGACAAGATACTACGCAAAATCAAAGACCCGCTAGGTTGACATACCTAGGCAAAAATAAGGGCTTCCCGGCGAACCAAAAGGGTTCGGGCAAAATGAAGGGATGAAATGAAAAAATCTGTACACCCGGCAAGTCGAAAACCTGAAAAGGCGGCTTGGGCAAAAATGGGTATCCCGATGGACTGAAAACCCGAAAGTGCGGTCCAGGCAAAAGTTAGGGATTAAAGCATACGACTATGTCCCGTCTTCTTGTCATCTGTCTACCAGAAGAAGGTTTGTCCACCAACAACTATCAACACCCCACAAGAAACAGGGGCAATAAAGGTTGGTCTGAGCAGTCTGATTGTTCTATCCTCCAAGGTATCAGGGTAGGCCCTGTTGAAGAACGTGACCAATACAGTTCAATACTTCCCCAGAAGAGTCCAACCCCGTTTCCCCAGGAAAGTTGGAATTGATATCCCCAGGCAGTAAGTTTGTCCCCAGTAGATTCTGGAAGCTTATCCCTCGCAGAATACGAACGCGTCGTCTGGTTTGATTTCCTTAACAGGATATAACTGGGTTATCCTCAGCCAAAAGCCACAGAAAGATCGTCGTCGACAGAATCTTCTTATCCCCAGCGAAGTCTATCAGCATTTCCAATACAGCAGAGATGTCCTCCGCAAGTCATTCTCAACGATTCAGCAAAAGCATCTCCCCACAGAGTATTTCTTCCCAGCATGGTCGCTAGAATATCTTGTTCTCCCCGCAGAATCTTCCATTTGCCAAGATTGTTCCGCAACGGAGTTTAGCTTCTCCTACCGGTATACTTGCAATTATCATCCCCAGTGGAAGCAAAGCTTACTCTTCAACACCAGCCCAGGATACGATTTCCCGGCACCCGTCAAGGATTTATTTTCTTAGACAAACATACATTCATAAAACGTCACATACATCATTATAGCATGCATATGCATCATACTACACGAATCTCATTGATTTTGAAGACATACAGTTCATGCATCATGATTTTGCATCCAATTATGTCTCGCTTTTTCAGGAAAGAACGATCAACAGATAAAAATCTTTTCCCGTTGAGGTAGTAATCATCCCAGATTCCTTCATCATCCCGCTGAGGTAGTAATCGTCCCAGATTCCTTCATCGTATATTTGGAGTAGCAATCGTCCCAGATTCCTTCATCATCCCGCTGAGGTAGCAATCGTCCCAGATTCCTTCATCATCACCCGTTGAGGTAGCAATCATCCCAGATTCCTTCATCATCCCGCTGAGGTAGTAATCGTCCCAGATTCCTTCATCGTATATTTGGAGTAGCAATCGTCCCAGATTCCTTCATCATCCCGCTGAGGTAGTAATCGTCCCAGATTCCTTCATCGTATATTTGGAGTAGCAATCGTCCCAGATTCCTTCATCATCCCGCTGAGGTAGCAATCGTCCCAAGATTCCTTCATCATCCCGCTGAGGTAGCAATCGTCCCAGATTCCTTCATCGTCCTGCTGAGGTAGTAATCGTCCCAGATTCCTTCATCATATGTTTGGAGTAGCAATCGTCCCAGATTCCTTCATCATTCTTCTGAGGTAGTAATCGTCCCAGATTCCTTCATCATCCCGCTGAGGTAGCAATCGTCCCAAGATTCCTTCATCATCCCGCTGAGGTAGCAATCGTCCCAAGATTCCTTCATCATCCCGCTGAGGTAGCAATCGTCCCAGATTCCTTCATCGTCCTGCTGAGGTAGTAATCGTCCCAGATTCCTTCATCATATGTTTGGAGTAGCAATCGTCCCAGATTCCTTCATCATTCTTCTGAGGTAGTAATCGTCCCAGATTCCTTCATCGTCCTGCTGAGGTAGTAATCGTCCCAGATTCCTTCATCATATGTTTGGAGTAGCAATCGTCCCAGATTCCTTCATATTCTTCTGAGGTAGTAATCGTCCCAGATTCCTTCATCGTCCTGCTGAGGTAGTAATCGTCCCAGATTCCTTCGTCATATATTTGGAGTAGCAATCGTCTCAGATTCCTTCAATCACATCCTTGTCAAAAGCCTTCTCTAGTCCAGCTAAATCGGCTCCCAACAGATTTTTCTGATAAAGACTCAGTAGTCTCCTATGGTTCCCTCCCCGACGGTGTGTGAGGTGGTAAGTCCTTTTCAGATGTTTCCCTCTCCGACGGTGTGTGAGGTAGTAATCCCTTTTTCAGATGGTTCCCTCTCCGACGATGAGTGTGAGGCGATCATTCCTTTCAGATTATAATTGCCTATGGTTCTCGGCCCAATACTGCGAAGATAATAATTCCCATCAAGATTTTTCTCAACGAGCGTTGTTGAGATTAAAGTCATCCAAGGTTCTCTTATCATTCATGCTAAGGCAGTAACCATCCCTGGTTCATTCATCAACGTTTGAAGCTCCAGACTCAGCTCCTGTAACCAGTCAGGACATATCTATACCAAGCATCTAAAATCAGCCCCTGCAACGTGTCAGGTACTCATTTTCTCTTTTGCAGGTATGCAGGTTCTCGCTAAGGAATCTCCTACGCGATCAACATCCAGATGGCATCTATAAGCCCATCATCCTATCCAGCAACCTCTAAATGGCATCTATAAGCCCATTCCCCCCATCACTGCCACTATGTGAGCGCAAATTTCTGGGCACTCTAGTGTCCAATCATCTTTTACCATCGGATTACGAAAGGCACGTCCGCCAATCTGCATCCTCAGGTCTAAGAAGATTGAACAGGGGCAACTGTTGCACCCCAAAATTTTCCCTCCCATATTCTTCAAGAAATTGCCAAACCAAGTCACAAATTCCCCAAGGGTTGCACAACTCAGCTGTCCCATATGTAGTCAAAACTAGGGTTTGTGTTCTGATCAAAGAAAGGAAGTTTTCAAAGGCCCAATCAAGTCTCATATGCCTACAAATGTGGTCAAGCATCCTCATGTCAAGTTTCAAGGCATTCAGCTCAAAATTGCACAGTCAAAACCCTAGATTGCACTACAGTCAACTGTAGGGGCAAAATGGTCATTTGACAGTCAAAAGTTCAAATTTTTGGTCAACATATCATTTTGAAGCCACAAACATCATTTGATCAATGCTTGATCATGATTCTCAAGATTTGGCTCAGAAATCATCAAAGATGCAAAAGTTACTATATTTGGACAGCTGAAAAAGTCAACTGAAATTGACCAGGGCATAACTTTCACATGGATTATCAGAAAAATTCCATCCAAAGCTCATTTTGAAGAGAAAGACATTTCCTACAATTCATCTTCATATTCCAAGTCCAAGAAATGCTCTCACAAAAAGTTATCAATCTCAACATTATAGGTCATTTTCAAAAGTCAACAAAAAGGGACTTTAAGTCAAAGGCCATAACTTGAGATTGGTAAATCAAAATGACATGGGACCAAAGGCATTGGTTAGAGGACTCAAAGACCTTTCCAAAATGTCCAAGAACATGTGAAAAGCTTGAAAATTGAGCAAGTTATGCCTTGTGGAAGTTGGGAAATTTTTGGGAATTTTGAAAAGTCAACTTTGATCCAAATGACCTAAAAATGCAAATGGGCCCATTTTTCTTCCAAGTTTCTTCATGCCAAGCCTATGCACGACTATTAAGCCCAAGGGGAAGTATTTTCTCAATTTTTAATTATTTATTTGAATTTATATTAATATTAATTCATTTAAATCATTTAAATATGTAGAAAATATAAATTTGACCTAAAAAATCTTTTTGTGCACATTCTACTCTCAATATTTCGTGCTTGTTTGATTATGGAAAGTTTTGGTGTGATTGAAGCATGATTGACACAAATTGCACATGGAAAAGATTTCAAAAAGATCTTACAAAATCAAATATGCAAAACATTGAATTCATGAGATTTTGTTCAATTTTATTGACCTAAAAGCTTCACTATATGATCAGAATCACAACCCTAAAAGAATGGGGACTCTCAGCTGCGCTCAAGAATATATACAAGCTTGAAAATTTTCCATAAAAACTGAATTCTGAAAAGCATTCTAGAGGACGATTCAAGCCCTAAAACTTGGTTCAATAGCTTCCTTGTGATCTCTTGAACGGATTCCAATTCATAACCCTCATCAAAAGGCAAGGAACCAGTGTACAGAACTCAAGAAATTCCATGAAAATTCCAAAATCGTATTCTATATTCTATGCACTCTCATGACATTTCATTGATTAATTCTTATTCCTGACATGATTTCAAAGCTAACCCATAACTTTAATTTGATTATTATGCGTTGTAGGCGATTTTGCCATTGTTAAAATTTAGGGTTGCAGGTTTTCTGAATTAGGGCTTTTGCGTAGAGGAAAAATTAGGACTCATGAATGCCATGGTTGTATACAGTAGGTCTGGACGAAGAAGACACAAGCCTCGCGATCAATTTATGATCACCATAGCGCTAGTCGCTATTTTCTGTAAACCTACTTTAGACCACGCGCTTAAAACTGTTGCCTTTGAGTTTATGTTTCAGGAAAATTGAAGAAGACAACGTCGTGTCAGTTGGTGATTCGGTGGTTTGAATTGCGCGCGTTTTTTCTCCACTACGCGTTGGTTTTGCTTTATGTTATTTGTATATTAATTATATAACAAACGCGTTGAACTGCTTCAGTGGCACATGTGTTAAGCTTGCATTGTCTAAGACCTGGGTTCGAGTCCCAGGTCTGTGTAAGTTTCATATTATTTTTCAATACTAAATCCTGTGCAGTGCCAACATGGAGGATGCATCACACGCCTCAAAGTCAGATCATCCACGCGTCCAATCAAACCAATTCAAAGGCCAGGATTCAGGGAGTACAGTGGGGGCTAGTCAATATGCCACACAAAATCTGGAAAAAGTCAACGAACTTCAAAGCTTATTGGGCCAGAATGCTAGGCCTTACCTCCAATTTTGGGGCTACCCCCCCTGGTTTGATTTTCTTTTTATATTTTATTTTCTCAATTGTTATGTTATTTATTTTATTTTATTTGTTTTAATTAATTAATTATTTTTACAAAAACATGAAAAATATCATAAAAATCAGAAAAAGGCAAAAAATATAATTTTTATTTTATTATTTCCATAAATAAATTATATGTAAATTATTTAGTTTAATTAGGTTTTTAACTTTAATTCCTTTTAATAAAAATCCAAAAATATAGAATTAGGTTAATTGATAATTTTTATATCTTTTTAATTTTTCCTTTTTCTCACAATATTATTTCTTTATTTATTTTATTTTTATAATTAAATGTACATAAGTAAAAATTAGGGTTTAATTTAGATTAATATAACATTTTTACAATAAACTTAAAAAACAATAGAATCAGGGTTAGTCAATTATAATTAATTCCTTCTTTTTTTCTTCTTTTAAATCTAAAAAAACACAAAATACCAAAAACATTTAATTTTTAATTTTAATTCTCATTAACTTTTAATATTTTGCAAAAGGGTCCAACGCCCATGTATATAATTTATTTAATTTGCACAGTTATTTCATGTCATTTATTCTAATTATGTAGCTGTCCCAAAGCCTTGTAACAATTTAACTTTTCGCACTTTTATTTGCTTTATTTATTTTCCGCTAAATCGGGTCCGGTTTAATTTTGGCGATGTGGACCCGCGCCATTTGTAATAGCTTAGATTTATTTTTCCGCAAACTTTATAACTGTTAAAAAGCATGCAAGAATGAATGTCTTAATTAAAATCAAGCGTAGAACACAACAAACATGACAAGACAAATAACTGAAAACGACACACGAATCGCACACACCACCCCTAGGGTACGCCTCACTGTTGCCTTTCGAAAGGTGATCGTCGAGTAGAGGACGTCTTAGTAAGTCCTCATGATCCGGGAACCTGGCATGAGGGTAGCTTCTAAGGTGTCTTCCCATTACTCTGGTGATCACCATGTCCCGAACATCGAATTGACCCGAACACCTCCAACGGTGGTGCTACCTACCTCTCAATGGTGGGATGGCACTACTTTAAAGGACATTTACACAGACGAATTCCTTAGGGTAGGTAGGTTCTCAAGGATACTTGCTCTAATCCCAAAACAAACTCAAAAAGACTTTTCACACCGACACTTTTCAAAAGCTTTCAAAGCAAATTTTTTCAAACACTCTGACGTATGAGTCGAACTGAAATTTTTCAAAGAAACTTTTTAAACCCACATTGAAAAGCAAGCAAACAATTTTGAAAACACATTGAGCAAGTATCTAAGAGCCCATGGATAACCATGGATAGAAAGGGTGCTAACACCTTCCCTTTCTATAACCTACCTCCCGAACCGAGAGCAATCTCTTTAAAGGAATTTTTCTGTGCTTTTGTCCTTTCCATTTGGAGAAAATAAAAGACGGTGGCGACTCTTGCTTCCGCGACATTTCGCGAACCAGCGTTAAACAGTCAGTTCCAGATCCACCGATCACAAATACCTTATGTTTCACGGTGTTGTCAACCAAAACGTCAATATGGGGAAGCGGAAAGTCATCCTTGGGGATTGCCCTATTCAAGTCTCTGTAATCCACACACATATGTACCTTACCGTCCTTCTTAGGTACCGGAACAACATTAGCAACCCATTGTGGATAGGAAGTAACAGCTAAGAACCCGACGTTAAACTGTTTCATAACTTCATCCTTGATATTTTCTGACATCTCAGGATGCATACGACGAACCTTTTGCTTCACTAGAGGGCAATCTTCTTTTATTGGTAAACGATGAACCACAATATCAATGTCCAGTCCTGGAATGTCTTTGTATGACCAGGCGAAGATCTCAACATAGTCACATAGCATGTGGATTAACCGCTCTTTGACACTATGCTCCAAGTTGTCACCTATCTTGACTTCCTTTTTATCTTCTTCAGTACCCAAGTTTACCATCTCGACTGGCTTTTCATGAGGTTGTATTGCTCTTTTCTCCTATTGTAATAGTCTAGCAAGTTCTCCTGGTACTTCAAAATCTTCCTCACCTTCGTCCTCGGCTTCATAGATCGGATTTTCAAAGTCATAATTGGCAATAGCAGAACCGTTATCAATGGGATACAGAGTGGATATGGATATGCAGTTTGATATGTGGGTATGTGTAAGAGAGAATAACTATTTTGATAAAGTAAAAATAGAAAAGAAAGACAGAGAGCGTAAAATTTGTATGCAAAACGTCCAATGATTTATTAATGACATATGAATATGAAGTAATAACCCTCACAGATAAACCATTGTCCCTCGGGTAAGACACAAGGCTTTAGAGTATAAATTGTTCAAATATTACATATCAAAAAAAAAAACAAAAAGACAATTACTCTTGGATAAAAGTAATGGGAACAAAGTCTCTAGCCGTCCAATTATTTAGTCCACCGTTGGTAGTTGGGAAGATCCAATTATCCATGACGCAGTCATTATCACTGTCCTCCAAAGCATTGATTCCATGGTCGCTGATGCATAGTGGTGGTCCTCCGGCACGAGCACGACGAACAACTCTTTGGGCTCCTGAAGTAAAACCCAAACCAAACTTGTCAGACTTGTAAGGGATGTCAGGGAGCTGGCCCTAAATAGTAACCCCACTTTCTTCAATTACAACCTTGGCATCCTTCAGAGAAGCCATCTTCAATGGAGGTATGGTAATCTTTGGAACACTAGCAGCAGTCTTGGTAGCAGCAATTGTTTGAGGCACCTCTTCAAAGTTCTGGAAGGGGGTTTCAGTAAACTCGCCATCCATCTCAACATACCTAAAAGAGTTCAAGTGGTTCACCGTATACTCTTCCTCGCCATGGACTATGAAAATCTTCCCATTAACTCGATATTTCAACATTTGATGCAGGGTAGAAGTAACAGCGTCAGCCCTATGGATCCAAGGGCAACCCAACAAACAAGAGTAAGACGAGCGTATGTCCATCATGTTAAAAGTAGAGTCAAAGGTCTGAGAACCAACTTTAATAGGGATGCCCACCTCCCCGTGTACCATTCTTTTAGAACTATCAAAAGCCCTCACCACAATATTGTTGGGCTTCAGTGTGAGTCCTTCACAGTCCAATCTGTTCAAAGCAAAATTAGGTAAGACATTCAATGAAAAACCTGTATCCACCAGAACATGAGCTAGGGTAGTTCACCTGCATTTAATAGAGACGTGTAGGGCATCATTATGCTTTCTTTCTTTGGACGTTCAAATCAGCATCAGGGAAACCAAGACCATTGTCAACAATCAGACTAGCAAGCAATTCTCAAATTGGTCGGCAGAAGTCTCTTGAGGCACATGAGCAGACTTCAAGAAATTCACCAAAGACTTAGCATGGGCTTCAGAGCATAACAATAAGGCCAACATTGAAATTTTTGAAGGGGTTTTCCCCAATTGTTCCACAACATTGTAGTCACTTTTCTGTATGATTTTCAGTATTTCTTCCATTTCTTTTTTAGAGGCTTCGGGAATGGCTTCTTTAGGTGCTTCCGTCCAGGCAGGCTCAACCAATACCTCTTTTCCCCGAGTCTCAGTTGACTCAGTAGTAGGAATAACAACAGGAGTGACAGTAAGGGTAATAACAAGAGTAGTAACAGGAACATTAGCAGGAATAACCAAAGGAGCAACAATAGTCTTTGGAGAGATCTCAAGAGAGAATATCCTTCTGGTTCTAGTAATTTTACTGGTCCAAACAATGTTGTCGATGTTAGGATTAGTATCTTCAACAACTTCATCTTTAATAGCCAATAGGTTTTGCTTTACGCCATGTAGTAGACGTCAGCTCCATAGTTCCAAGGAACAACCTTATCGGAGGAATACAGTATCAGCCCAGGAAAAGTGATAATTAAAGGAGAAACCTTATGAGTGGATGTAATCTTGACGGGTATTTTGGAGGAGACCCATGGGAGGATTGTCGGAAATGGTAATTATTGATATATCTTCACACAGACTTCTTGTAGAGGGAGTCTTCTCAAACAGAATTTCTTTGTTGCTCATCAGGCATTAGACACCTATCTTCAACAAAAAGAAACCATTGGGTAGAGACGTACACAAGTGGAAACCTTCACCACAACCCGGAAATAAACCGGCTCACAAAATATTTTTCTTAACAATCAGAAGAGGAGTACTTAGTTCATCAACAGAAGAAACAAACAGGTCATCGTCAACAACATTAACACCCTGACCATGCTTAGGAATTGATGCTGTTATCACATTTGGGGTTTCCAGAGGGTCAAATTCAATCTCTTTTGCCTCAATAAGATCTTGCACTTTGTTCTTCAGAGCCCAACAATCATTTGTATCGTAGCCCAGACTGTTGGAGTGGAAGGCGCATCGAGCATTTGGGTTGTAACGAGGAGATGCAGTATTCAGATTTTTAGGAGCCTCCCTTAGAGTGACCAGATTGGACTTCAACAAGTGTGGAAAAACATGAGATAAAGACATGTTAAGCCGGGGGAACTGCCTTCTGGGTGCATCCTACTTACGCTAATTGTTTTGTTGTTGATTTAGCACAGGGCTGGAGATCATCACAGCTCCTACCATTGGATGACATTCAACTTCGCTTTGATTCCTCTGACCATAGGAAGCACTTACTTCCTTATTTCCAGAGAATGGTTTCTTCACTGTACTTGAAGATGCATCTCTATGAATCTTACCGCTCTTGATACCAGCTTCTACTTGTTCACCAGTCAATATCAGTTCAGTAAACCCGGCTGAAGAGCTTCCAATCAAGTGATTGAAAAATGGCCTAGACAAAGTACCCAAGCACATATTACCAGCTCTCTATCAGACATAGGAGGCTGGACTCTTCCTGCAATATCTCTCCACTTTTGGGCGTAATCTTTGAAGCCCTCGCTAGAACCCATAGACATGCTTTGAAGGTTAGTACGGGTTGGAGCGAGGTCAGAATTGTATTGGTACTGATTGTAAAAAGCAACAACCAATTCCTCCCAGTTGCGGATGTTGGTTCCCTCCAACTGATAAAACCATTCCAACTGAGTCCCTGATAAGATCTCCTAGAAAAAATGCACTCACAAATTCCTATCAGCAACGTGAGGTTGGATCTTCCTGACATAAGACCTTAGATGCAACTTAGGACATGAAACTCTGTCATATTTAGCAAACACGAGAACCTTGAACTTCTGTGGAATGACCACTCCAGAGACCAACCCTAATTCTTCAAAATCTAGACCAGTTACCCTCTGAATTTCCATTGCGTTAAGACGATCTTCCAGCTGTTTGTATTTTTCATCAGCAGGAGGATACTGCTCTTCAGTATAATCATCCTCTTCTTCATCACACTCTAGGCTGTGATCTTCTTCTTTTGGCTTCTCCTGGACTGTCTCCCTCGTTTGACGGAGTTGAGAATTATGGAGCTCGCTTTTCAAGTCCTCTTAATCTCCTTCCCATAGCTTCTTTGTCTTCTTTTTCTTGTCTTTTAGAATCAGAGCCTTCAGGTCATCTTGTCCCTTAGCCAGAGCCAGGAACATTTGATGGAATTGAGCATTTTGGGCTTGGAGGTCCTTAATTTTATGTTCGAGAGCCATTTCTTTTTGCTGAAATAAACAACGAAAAGATAAGAAGCATGTTTTGGAATACCTGCTTATGTAGTGATATGCATGATATGCTTATGCAATGTTTCTAAGGACTTTTAAGATTTAAATTTGTTTAGACAAAGAGATAACAAACATTAATTGCATTAATAAGTTTAAATTGTTACAACGATTCCTCCTGTGCTTACAATGGTAAAACAAAGATAATACAAAATAGACTTCTAAAACAGAAAGGACTCAAGCTTCCCATGAGCGCATCCTCTTCGGTGCAATGTAGACATTCAAACTCTGATCTTCATGAAGTTGTCTTGTAAGTTCCAAAACCTTCTTCTTGCTTGCTTAGAACTGGGTTTCAAAGGTGTCTCGTTCCTCTTTGAGTGGAATCCAAGATATTTGTAACTCCTCGAGAGTAGTCGGCATGTCAGGATGGAGAATAATGTAAGGAACATCTCTCTCGGAAATAGGCTCCATGATGATAGGTAGGATGGCCTCATAAGGCATCATGAGATTTTGAGTGCGTGCTCGTACCCACTTAAGATAAGGCTCCAAAGTAATGGAGTTCTTATGCCCCAATGTCTTGCTATCAACTTTGTTCACCATGCCCCAAGCTCGTATGAACCTTTGACGGCAACCTTGGACATCGTTCTCATCGTCTAATGCAATTCCTTGGACAAGTGCATTATGAGGACCATCCCTCCTAGAATACCCAAACTGTCGCAACGCCAAACAAGGGTTATAGGTGATTCCTCCCCTAATTCCTAGGAGAGGTACATTAGGTAATTCCCCTCAGCCACCATTGATGGTAACATCCTCCAAAGATCGAGGACACCAGTAAATATCCGAATGCGTGAGGGACATCAACCTATTAGACCATCTCATTCATTGCTCATTCTTCAAAAGAAATTGAGGTAGGTGCGAAATAAACCACCTAGACAACAAAGGAGTGCAACACATAAGGGTACCTCTTTTTTCATGGTACGGGTGTGAAGAGAGTGCAAAATGTCTCCAAGTAAATTAGGCACCGGGTTATGAGACAAAAAAACTTTTACTGTAATCACATCCATGAGTTGGTCCGAATTAGGAAATAGTACCATCCCATAGATGAGAAGGGACAACACTTCTTTAAAGGCTTGTAAATCCAGAGTATCCCAAAAATAGTGAGCCTTCTCAAACAAAAACTTGGCTAGAAACCCTTCGACACCACTTCTTGTTTCCCAATTTTCCACAATGTCAGACCGTTGTAAATACAGAGCTCGAGCAATCTCCTCAGGTTTTGGGTCTCTTTCCATACTGTTGAAAGGTAACTGGTTAAGAATGGGCACTCTTTATAACTGAGAAAACTCCTCCCTGTTAGGCACTAATTGGTAATCGGGAAATGTAAAGCAATGGTGTAAAGGGTCAAAGAATTGAAAGAGCACTTTCATCATGTCTTCATTAAGGCTTGAGGTAACCAGATCGAGGAGTCGACCATGTCTCTTGGTGAATTGAGAATTCTCAGGAACCCTTAAGGCCAACTCTTTGAGTTGAGGAAGCACTCTTACGAGGTTGACTTGGATAGTATTTCTGCGAGTGGAAGCCATGTCCTACAAAACAACACAAAGATAAGTCCTAAAAACCCTTGAAATGGTTAGTGCGACATGCCATGTTATGATGTCATGATGTTATGTACAAACAAATATATACAGGCACACAAACAAGTTCTTAGGTTTAGGCTTTCATGGGTTTCAGAGGTAAGTACCCTCTTGAAGTTTAGTTGGTTCAACCTGTCCTAGAAAGTGATCGGGTTCTAGGGAATCTCAATATCACCGATCTTTCTTCATCGGGCATGGTTTCAGTGAAAACCTCTTTATTGGCGACTGAAATATCCCGAAAGTCTGATCTTAATGAGCGTAGTATCGAGTATCAACCAACTTCAGATTGCACCAAAGTCGGCTATCTCACTACTTCCTAATGACCAAGTTGTTCAATTAAAGGTTCTAAGGTCAGTTAGTGCTTCATGACACCATACAGCGGCCCCGTATTCTCCTTGACTAAACTCAAGAGCTACCGGTACCAACAAATGTGTCACACTAACGTAGCTATCACTTCAACCTTGTCAGTATACCCCACACAATCCCCACGATCTATTGCCACTTACCTAAAAGGTGCCCCAGATCCGGGTGTAGGATCTTTTAGTAACAACCCAAACAAACCCTCAAAGATAAAGCATACAAAACACACAATGTAAAACAAATAAAGAATAAACTGAACTCTAAGGTAAACCTAATTTTTATTAAAATCCCCAGCAGAGTCGCCAGTTCTGTGATACGCTGGTAGGACCGACTATTTTACTGGTTTTGCATTTGTATTCACAAATGTTGCGGTAAGCAAGAGTCACCATTGAATTTTCTTTTATCCAACAAAGGAAAGGGTGAAAAGAACAGAAAAAAGACCTTTCTAGAGTTTTCTGAGTAAGGGGGTCGATTATGGAAAGGGAATATGTTAGAACCCTTTCCATCTGTAGTTATCTACGGGCTCTTAGACGCTTAGCTCATTTTGAAATACCTTGTGCTTTGTGTCTTTTAAAAATTATTTTAGAAAATGCCTTAGTACGGAGAACTTTGTAATGTTTCTCAGAATGATAGAGAACATATACAAAGTGTTTGCAAATGTTTTTGAAAGAAGTTTTGTGTAAGTGTAAAAATTGTTTGAGCAAGCATCTAACAACTATCTACTTTACTCGAAAGGTTGTTATTTTCCTCTTTTCCTTTAGATAGTGCTATCCTACTATTAGTGAGTAGGTAGCCCTAGTCGTTGGATGTTTGAGGGACAATCAAAGGGACGTTCATACAGTCACAAAGGCAACTGGGCAATGTCGAGAGGGTCATCGAGGGATTTATGATCTTTAAACCGGAGGGTAGCCACTAAAATCTCTCACGTTTCGAGAGTTGTGACTATTTTTTCTGAAGGCAACCAAAGTGGGATACCCTAAAGGTGTATATGTGCAATTGTGTTGTTTTTCTGTTATTTTTGTCTTTTGCATTAGGTTTGCTAGCATTTTGTTTGTTATTCTTGCCATACAATCCAAATTAGCATACATCTAAACAGTTAATCATTTGCAGTAATTAAAAGTACGGAAATATAAATTTAACTATTACAAGGCTTCGGGGAGGGGGATTATTACATATCCAAACTTTGGGGAAAAATAAAGAAAACAATAAAGTAAAAGTCCTAATTATAGTCTATTACATCCAGTAGGCAGTTACAAAAATATGAAAATAAAATGCGAAAAGTAATAACGCGCGCGAATTTAAAGTACGTCTAAAAATCCTAAGGTAAAAAAAATCATTTTGTTTGTTTTTATTTTATTTGAGAAAATGTTTAAATAAAAATTAAATTAATTAACCTAAATCTAGATTTAAAGAAAAATAGAAAAAATGAAACTAATTAAAGGGTATTAATTCTATATTTTTTTATTATGAACAAGAAGAAATTAAAATGAATTAAATCCTATGTATAATTAATTTTAATTAAGAAAAGAAGTTAAAATAATTAATAATTAATTTAAAAAATTAATTCAATTAAAATAAACCTAAAACTATATTTTTTTTGTGATTTTTATCTATTTTTGCTGATTAAAAAAATTAAAACAAATTAAGAAAATAAAATAAAAGATAAAATAAAAATATAAATGGGCCTGAGTAGTAAAACAAAAACTTGGGGGGTGCAAGTTTAAAAAATGTTGGACCCAAGTCTGAGGAGCCCATGTCTTCTTTGTGATTCAGTGAGGGCAGCTTTGGAAGGTGCATGGTGGTCTGCGCATTTGGATACATTGGATCTGGATCAGCTATGATCTGATGGCTTAGACTGATGGTTCGAGATGCACGCGTGGGACATGCCAGCACTGGATCTGCAAATAATATGTTAGAAAAATGAAAATGCATGACCTGGGACTCGAACCCAGCTCCTCTCTCCAACACACGTGTTCCTTTACCATCTGAGCTAGTTGTTCAATCGTTATTATATTAAAACAAAAATAAAATAAAGGAAACAAGCATTAGATCCTAGTCAGCCAAATGCGCGCGTCATAAAATTTAAATGAGCCAATCATAACGCGTGATGTTTCCACGCCTACTCCCAAACAGAGTCAACCTGTCAAAGACGCTGGAGCAGAGCTCCGGTCGTGTTCTCTGATCCAACAAATCTTGGATCCCACAAAATCAACAGTTTTAAAAGAAAACAAAGACCCTATCTCACTTAAAATTCCGCCCTGATCACGAATTTGGCCTTAGATTAGCCAGCAAAATCCTATATCCTGAGTTACGAATCAAAAACCCTAGCACGGTTTGAACATGGCATCTCACGATCTAGACGTCATGCATTCCATGTAGTGCTCTTAACCTGCTCTAAGGATGCCCAGAAACTTATACACACATGTTAAAACATTTAACAATTCGTAAAAATAAAGATTTGAATTTGAGATTATACCAAAACGGCGATGACTTGGATCTGGTGATCTAGGATGTTTCAAGCCTTGATAATGGTTGGCACATGTACCTAGGAACCTCAGGAGCAATGTATGATCACTAGTTTGAATTGAGGGCGTTTGCAAAACGTGTTACGATTTTGGAAACTTTTGTTGAAATTTTGAAATTTTATGGAGCTCGTGTGGGGCAATGTATGTGTGTCCAATGCTTGCGAGAGTGTTACATATTTATAGGAGATTGAGCAGGTAAGGCAACATGGAAAAAAATCATGCCATAACCATTGTTTTTAAAACATGATTCCCTTTTGAAAATATGCCAAAAATGTGAGATTTCATGCCATTTTCATCCTTGGATGTATCTGGACATATTTTGCACAAAAATTGGGCCTCAAGGTTGACCCAAAACACTAGCCCACATGTCCAAAACATTAACCTATTATTTTATGCATTTATTTTGTATTTATTTAATTTTAAATTAAACAAAAATGAAAATAAATGCAAATAAAATCAAAGGCATGCAAAAATGGATTTATAGGTCCTTCATAAGGTCATGATAGTGTTTGAACCTCAAAAAGTTAGGTCATTGACCTAAAAGTTCAAATTTGCTCAATGCATAATCGTTGAATTTTCAAAATTTCCCAACTTGGGCAATCCATAACTTGCTCAATTTTTATCTCATGGTGATGATCTTGGACTTTTAGAAATCCCAATATGTCTACTTCAATCCCTCATTTTATCAATTTTGCATTTGAAGACTTTATCTTGATATAAATGGTCTTGGCAAAAAGTGTCTTTTGTTGACTTTCTAAAAATGACATGTAACGTATGAGCTTGTATCATTCAAATGGTACATTTATTGGACTTGAGGGAAAAAGATAAGATGTAGGGAATTGGATTCTCTTCAAAATGAGCTTTGGTTGGGGAAAAATGGATGAAGTATGAGAAAGTTATGTCCGGTTAAAGTTCAGTTGACTTTTCCTATAAAAACCCTAATTTAGCAATTCTTGACTTTTGATAAATTAAGAGCATTCCTTGAGGAATCATGATCAACCCTTGATAAAATGATGGATACCACTAAAAAATGTTGATGTTGATCAAAAATCTTAAAGTTTAACTGTATATAGGCCATAGTTGACCTTTGACCTAATACAATTGATTTTCAAACATTTGAGCAATTGACTGAGCAAACTTTGTAGTGTAAGGCATGAACTTTGTCATGGACAATCTTGAAGACATATTAGGACTATGGAAAACATTTTAGACCTTTGGAGCTCACACATCTTGGTGAAAAGTGAAACCCTAATTATAGGTTTATTGCTTAAGAGGAGAATTTGTCTGATCAATTCTTGGTCAACCTAGAGCAATTTAAGACCTCAATGAGCATGTCTTGAGTAAAATGGGAGGGGAAATTTTTTGGTACAATACATACATACTACCCACAATCATGAGAAAGGAGAATTTGTGTCATCTCAAAGTGGAGGATATGGCTTGGATTTTAAAATCTACAAAAGCCTCACTCAACACCCAAGTGGAAAATATATCACTTCACTACATATCATAGAAGTATAGTTGTTTGCATCACTACAAGGATTGACAAAAGTCTACTCTTTTGAGAAAAGTCTTAAGGTAAAATCTAAAGTGGGAAAATGATTTAAATGAGATTTATTGACTTTTAGTCTTCTCTAAAAAATGTCAAGGTCTTATTAAGTTTATTAAGGTTTGATTCAAGAAAATATTTTGAAAATGCATGGACCTAAATCCAAGTTTATTATGAAAGTGGTTCAAGTTTTTAAAACAAGATGAGTTTTCAAAAGGAGGGAGAAGATTTTTGATATTAAAGAAGATGGGAGGAGATGAAGGGACTATCCTAAAGCATAAGATAAAAGCTAGAGAAAAGAACCGTCTAACCAACAAGAAGCCAACACTTGACACAATGATTCAATGCAGCATTCCCATCCTTTGGATTTGAAACTAAACAAACAAAGATAATAAACCTCTTAAGAGAACCAAGCTTCAATTGAATTAAGTCTTCACAAAAATTGGGCATAGTAGCAACTGTATACAGATGAACTCCAGATCACAGACAAATCATGTAACCACAATAACCTGCACACAATATAAACAAGCAACCCAGTGTCTTGGGGTAAACCCCAAGAACTCCAGACAAAATAACAATTAAGGTCACAAAGTCTCCAAAATAGGTCAAGGCTTCTAATCCTAAGCCCAAGAGGTTCATGTCTCCGAAATTCCAAGGATAGTAACCAAGTAGTCCAAGTGACTTTAAAGGTTTTTAGGGTTCAAGTTGATTATTAAGTATTTCCAAAAAAAAAAAAAAGCTCAAGTGAGAAAAATAAGAAAGACATAAAAGATAAATGCTTGAATGAGCAAATATAAAAATAGAATGAAATGTAAATGCTAAAGAAAATGGTATATAAAGTAAAAAGCATAAGGTAAAAGACATAAAATAAAGTCAATTGTTAGAAAGTAGTGGTTAGTTGAATGACCATCTTGAAACTTGCATTTGGAACTCATTAGAGGACTGCTAGAACCAAAGCCTCTCAATAACAAGTTACATTTGCTTTTTGTCAAGTATATCATCCATTTAAGAATTCTTAAGGCAACATTAAATGATCAATGATGTTTAAGTGATCCACTTTGACAAAAATTGATGAAGATTCATTAGAGGATTGGTAGAACCAAAACCTCCTAACAATAAATCTCAAGGTTATTGGATCAAAGGGTTCAAATTAACATACTTGGGCTTGCAAACATGGGTTTGGGCCACAAATGATCATTTCTCGAATCGAGACAAAATTTAGCGCTATGTTAAGCAATCGTAAGTGGACTTATATAGAAGTCACACCTATTTTGAGGCCGATCAATAGAAATCTATGTACCATATGCTTTGAGACATGATATGGAAATCATGCTTCAATTACATTTAGTAGAATTGAGAAAGAGATGAGATGAAGAAGAAATAGGGTAAAAAGTAAACCACATTTGAACCAAAAATTTAATCAAACTATTATTAAAATCATTCATCCATTTTTATGGAGTTAGACTCAACACCATGGATCCAATGATGTTAATAAAGTTTATGATCAAAATTTCGTAGTCCAAGATCAGCCAGAGTATGTACAAAAAATAAAATAAAATTTAAAATAAAAGAAAAAGGGTTTAAATGATTTTTAAATTTGGAAATAAGGGAAAAATAGCAATTATATTCAAAACACTCAAGAAAATTTAAGTGAGACCATAGAAAAATCAGGAATGAACTCAAATATTTTTATGAAATTTTTGGTAATTTTTTAACGTCAAAAACTATTTTTAAACTAATTTAAATTGCTCAAATAAAGGAAAAAAGATAAAAAATAATAAAATTAAGATGAAATTCCAAAAAAAAAGTTCAGAAGGTCAGAAATGATAAAAATGATTTTTAAATTTTTTTCTTCAGAATTTAAAAATGTCAGAAAGTATTTTTAAAACAATTAAAATAAAGCAAACAAAGCAAAATTTTTGAAAAATATCAAACATCAAAATAAAAATATGAAAATATATTCACAAAGTCAGAAATAATTCAAGGTATTTTTGTATATTTTTTTTTATAATTTTTGGATACAAAATAAAAGAGTTATGACTTTTTGAAATTTAAAACAATTAAAATATAAAATCAGAAAATAAAAATATAACTAAAAAGATGTGCACCATCAGATTATAGTCAAAACGCGTTAGTAAGCTGATCAAGTGGACCAGATGCGTTGTGCTTGATATGGACCTTATTTAAAAACACACTAGACCAAAAAAAAGCCAACCAATAAAAATAAAACAATTGGCGTGTTATCATTGGTTGAGACGAGACATGTCATCGTCTTCAACCTCCAGACACCATGCAATGGGGATTTTGTGAGTTTCTTCAAATGGAAAAATTAGAGACTCAAACTAGTATCATTGGATTCGTCTCTTCAAGACGATCCTAACCCCATCATCGCGCCAGATTTATGTAAAGTGTGCAAGAAGTTATGGATAAAAAACGCAGAAAATAGCGAGCACAATTAAGTTGAGATTTCTCAGTCAATTCTCAATGATTTTAAAAATTGGAAGAAGTATGAGAATTAGAAGGATGAGTAGAGTAAGTTAGTGCTTTGTTTGGATCCAAATGGTTAAGAATTATACCTGAATAAAGTTCAAAAATGGCGCTCTGAAACTTCACTTCTTTAGCTTGAAATGTGGCTTGATTTGCTTGGTTCTGTCGTACCCCAAATTTACCCTACCTATTTTTACTTCTGTATGACTTTGAACTTTACATCCCATTTGCATCATTTTTACTAAGTCGTTTGCATATGCCGCATCTCATGGAATTAGGCGCCTTGGTTTGAGGTATTAGGGTTGTGCCCTCTTTATGTCTAATTTTGTTTTGAAGTTCTCTCATCAGGTTAAGGACAAGTTCACTCTGGGTCTTGAGCGATGGATCGTGGAATGAAGTTCTGAGTTGTCGTGGATTTCTTTCTCATCAAGTTACAAGGTTGTTTCTCACTCAAATTCCTCAGAGCCTGGATTAAGGTTTATTTCCCTATTGTTTGGCATGATGCTAGGGTTTTGGATCACTGGTTTTTGTGAAGATGTTTCTTTTGCCCGCCTCAAGGATTACTCAAAGTCAAGTATATTTGGTTAGGGATTTCATCTCCTTGCACTTTAAGTTTTCATCTTAATATCTCTAAGTCACTGAGTCGAGAGTTTGAAGTTTAAGTTGACGAATGCGGAATTTGGGCATAAGAAATAAGGTTGAAGATTCATGATGATCAATGCATGTTTTGTTGCTTCAGTTACAAGTTACTTGTGGGTTGGACATCAACGTTATGGTTCTCATTGAGAGTGCAAGTTAGATTTGGACATGATATGAAGATTGGGAATCGAGAGACAAGGCGCATGATTACTTGAGATACAAGTTACTAAGGTCATGTTTGATTTCTTAAATTTCAAGTTACGAAGTGAGGAGTATTATTTAAACCATTCAAGTTAAAATTGCTATTTTCAATCAAGATTCAAGAGTTTGTTTGATTTTCATACAATAAATTCATTATTCATAACATTCACTCAAGTTTTGTGTTTAAGTTACATTTTTGGATAATTTGCAAAAGGGATTGCAATGCAAAATACAAGTTGAATCACAAGTTACAATTGTTGTTTACAAAAAAAAGAAATAAATGTTTGTTTCTTCAAGTCTCTTTGCTTCATATTCAAGCCACTCATCCACTCCTCGCTATGGCCTCTTCGTCTTTCAACCTCGATTGCCATCCAATCCTCGTGCTCATGAAACAAAAAAAATGTTAGCAAATAATTAACTTGTGAAAAAAGTCCAAACCAGAATTACTCGTTAATAAAAGAATGCTCATCATTAGGGTTTGCATTTGGAATCAGAACTAAAAGGGTTTATTTTTAATCATGGGCTATCTCCTCCTACTTTTGCAAATCACAAAAATGTGGATTTTTTGGTTCACAAAAGGAAAAATAAATTCGCAACCATTTCATTATAAAAACAAGTCAAAGCTGCCAAAACAAATACAAGCAAGAAAACTGCCAACAGCAGCAAAGCAGGCTACTAAAATAGCCCAAGACAGCACACTACAGCGCAAAATAGCAGTAATGCAGTAAAAAAACCACAGCATAACAAATAACAACAAGCGAAACAAACAATGGAAAAACTGCAGCTACAAGTAAGACAAACAGGCAGCACATGTGAAAAGGGCAGCAGCAAGATGCTATACAAGCAAACAAGCCAAAGCAGCACAAGCAACAAAACAAGGCAACAACAACAAGTAAAAACAAATAAAACAGCAGTGGATCAGAAAATGGCAAGCTATCAAATATCTCAAAAACCCTGCGACATAATTTTCCCTAAATTGCAAACCCTTCAGAAATTGTCAAAAAGAAAAACAGTTTGCATCATTGAAAGATAAAGAGGAAAGAGACATGTTTAGAGAGATATCACCTAACCCAAAGAAGCCAAAACCTATACTTTTCTTCTATGTTATTCTTGCACCAAAATAGAGAAAAACAGAACATGCACTTTAAAAGCACAAAGACAAAAATACAATTATATTCAAATCTCATGCATTTTCCCTCACAGTTTTAACCTTTTCTCACATATAAAAACAACTTCAGATGCACATGAAAAGGGGAGAACAGTAGAGAAAATCCATTGTTCCATTGCAAAGGTGTGAGAGATTACAGCATACAAACCAAGCCAGAAAACTAAGTGATATAACCAGCCAGCAAGAAAACCAGAGAGAGATTACAGCATACAAACACACAGCAAACCAAAGGAGATTTTCATACAGCCTACAAACTAAAAACCGAGTGAGATGACCAAGAACCAAAAACTGTAAAAGAGATAACCAAGCAACAAAAACTACCAAGAAATCCTCATCGAACCAACAATACAGCCTAGAGTAACCATAACCAAAACCATAATAACTTACCTTATAAAAACTTTCAACCATTTCCTATCATAGTGTAATCCCTAAAACTCACCCTCAACAACAAACAACCAAATCTTAATCTTCTCTTACCAGCACCCAACCTTCAACCATCTTGCGAATTTGTTGTCCTCCTCTTCACCATCAAGCTGTAACACCCTGATCAACAATCTAAACAGTGCCCCTGCAAGTATACAGACCATAATGTTTCAGCGTGTTCACCAGCTTGAATGGACTCAATGAGGCCACAGTTTCAATAATAGATTTCAGAAACATATAGAAAATAAAGAAGAAGAAAAGGAAACTGTACCTTGATTCACGTCGAAATTGTTAGCAGTAACCCACATATTCTTTCCCTTTTTCAAAAGCTTTGGCTCTATTTTCACAATACAGTTTTTTTGCTTAATTGATTGAACTGCTTGCAATTCTCATGAACATAGTAAATTAAGGGGTTTAAGGTTACTATTAGGTTAGGGTTTCGGATCGTGAGAAAGATCAGGGTTATGCTTTTATAGTGATTGAGAGAATACCGATTGGGAGGGAGAGACCAAGGTGGGCTTGGTCTTTAAATCGTGAGATATGGGAAACGAAACAGAGGTTATCAGATGAGGGAGAGAGGGTTGCCGCCATTTGAGAGGATAGAGGCGTCGAGATAGAGGAAAGAAGTATAGAGGAGAGAGGTGGATGTATAGAAGGATCGTTGAAGAAGCAGAGAGATGAGGGAGTGTATTACAGAGAAAGAGGCGCTGGATTTTGGAAATTAGGGTTTCTTCAACCCAAAAGTAGTTTTGTGTGGGAACTGGGTTCAGACCTGGGTCTGCCTTGACCCGGCCCATCTAGCAACCAACTGACCCTTTCCCTTTAGTTTGTTTGAGCTTGGGCCTTTCTCACTCTTCAAACACCAGCCCACATGAATTTCACACACACTGCATATTTTTGCTCCTACAAGCCCAATTTCGTGATTTATTATTTATTTGATACAAAAACAAAAAAGTAATTTTTATTTTCTTAATAAAGATATAAGGTGAAATCACAAAAATAATATTAGAATATTTTGAATTAAGTGCTAATTTATTTTTTATTTAATTTGATATATATATATACTAAATTTTTTGAATTAAGGTTTGATTTTCTTTTAATTTTCTTTACTTTATAAAAATAATAAAAATAATAAACATTAGGTTACTTGAAATAATAAATATCTTAGAATTAGTTTATTAAATTTCTTTTAATATCCTCTTTAAAATAAAAATACAAAATTTGATTACCTTTTTAATAACTTATTGAACTAAATTTTTCTTTTATTATTTTATCTTGAATAACTAATTTTTGTAGATAAGTTAAGTATGTTTATTTGTTAGTTTTTGATTTGGTTGTATTGATGGACTAATTGGATTCTTAATCGAACTTCCGATCCAATTCATCCTCATTCATCAAACTTGTACCCCCATCCCAATGTGGTCTGTAATAATTTAGAATTTTGTTCATTTGCTATTTTTCTCTGTATGTTTAAATTGCTAATCATTCATATCTTGTCCAAAGTAGAACACTTGGCCTCCTCTTGGGCTCATCATCAATGAACATGTATCCACTAACAAAATACACACCTGCACACATTTCATAGTTTGGTCCTGGGCTTTTCTACAGGGATAACTATTCGATCGATTGTCTCAATTGGTCGTTTAGAATACTAGCGCCACGCTAGTCCCACTTTTTAGGAGCATGCATATAGCCACCTTGTATGGGCTTTTTATCTTATTCATTGAAGCAATTTATCTCCCCTTGGTCCAAATTACAAGCATCTTCTTAAAGGGTCTCATAGTTGAGTTTGGGTATGGCTATTCTCACGAGGTTAATCAAGTTTTTCCCTTGGTTAACCATAACCTGAATCAATCACTTTGGTCCATATACCAAGTGTCTCCATGCACAAAAGGTATCATGGTTGAGGGTAGGAGCACCTAATCTCACGAGATTAATCAAGTACACCCCTTGGTTAATCATAACCCGATTCAATTCCCATACCTTGAGCATTCCATTTACACCTCTAATAATACTACTCATTTCGTCATCACTCTTGCCATGATCACCACACACGACCAATCTTCCCAAACACCTCCCCCTCTTACCTATAACATTCTCCCTTAGGTTGTTAATTTCCTCTTCTTTAGGATGCGGGATAATTAGAACTTAGCATGAAACCCATGCATGACAACATTAGGGCTTTTCTAGTCTCCCTCTTAACCTTTTCTTCTTTTGTAATTAAAACTTAACATTCATAAATAAAAAATTCAAAAACCTTTAATCATTACTCGAATTTATTTTAAAAACTCACAAAAACACTCAACAAATCAAAACTCCCCAAAGGGCATGTTATCTCCGTTCTACCGTGATACCGGCCGTGCCTATTATTAGAATGTGTGCGTTAACGTCTCCCACTAAAAAACACAAACAAACCAACCATTTTTCTAGAGGAACTACAGTGTTCTGATTCCTTCACTGGATATATAGGAAAAGGGTCGCAAAACCCTCACGAACGCAATAATAAAAAACCATTTATTTCCCCTTAAGCAAGTACAGTTGTAAATAAACACACCCTTAGAGACAAACAACAAAATGGATCCCGTTGAGTAGAACGGATTTGAAGGGTTCTAATACCTCCCCCTTGCATAACCGAATCCCTTACCATTTCTCTTGGTCACAAGACCATCTTATCCATTCCTTTGTGGTTTTATCAATATTTCCCCTTCCTTCCGGATAAATAAAGTTCGGTGGCGGCTCTGTGTTTTCTGCCGGTAGCTTCAGCTGGCGACTCTGCTGGGGAACTTTAGCGAGTCTCTCCTAGTTTTGTTTGTTTGTCTTTTTGGGTGTTTATTTATTTTCTTTATTTTACTTTACTATTTTATTTCTTTATTGCTTTATTGTATTCTTTTGTATATATTTCATATATTGTTGCTACTCACATATTCTGGATACGCTGTGATGTTGTGTTGGGTGATTACATTTGATAAGTCTTGTACCCAAACTTGGGTTACACTTAGGATTAGGACGGGCAGTATAGTCATGTTAACTTTGAGGGAGTAATCCCGAAGAAGGAGGCATGAAAATCCCCCACTCAGTGGAGGTCCCCTTGATAGTAGTGATGTTTACCGAGTAATTGGGAAGACATCGTTGCTTTCGACTTGGGAACTCGAGAAGTTGAGGGACGTAGAACCATTAACCCCTCCTATCCTTTTTTTAGGTGCAGTGCAGAGACTATAACGGAGTAATCCGGAAGTAGTTGTCACGCGATGCTGCACTCGAACGAGTCTTTTCTACAAATATTACCGATTAGTAAGTAATTAGGACGTCGGTAATATCCAAAGGAAGAACTTAGACTCTGAGATCTCCTTAGAACCTTGTTCGGCAAGTGATAAACCCCTAGTACATACCTTATGGGTGGTTACTTTGACTCCATGCCTGTGACGTCGAACTTTTAATCCTGTTACTTTCAGCCTGTGCAACGAACTACACAGTGGTTATCTAGAATCTGTGGAGCTGAGACTTCATGCCATAACATACCATGACATTATATCATCATGTATATATATCTCATATTTAAGGAAGTCCAAAGACAAGTCTCATTGGTATAACTTTTCAAAAAAAGAAAAACAAATTTTCAAAGATGGACGAGTCTTTGGGCTTCCCAAGAAATGAAGATAAAACATTCATTCATACTATCATGCATTCATTTTTCACAACAAAAACTCATTGTGGTCCCTTTTCCAACAAACTTCAGTAAACGGCAAAGACGACTTCTCTACATCCCTACCATACAAAAAGAAACCAGCGAAGACCTATGGATCTTTTTGAAGAGAATCAGAATGCTCTCCTCCCAGATATGGACACCATGGGAACTCGCATGGATAAACTTATGGAAACCCTTCATGTTGTGATCAAGGATCAAGAAGAGTTACGTCAAAGTGTTGCCAATCTTGCTACTGCTGCTCCCTCCACTTCTGCTAATGGGAGGAATGATAATGCAAATCTCGAGACCCCTACTGGAGCTCATAGGAGTGATGTTGATGATCATCATGACGTTATTGATCTCGATGAACCTCAAGTGAATCTTGCCGCTGGAGTTGCCGAAACTGCAAAAATGTACCATGCTCTCGAAGAGCGTCTCAAAGCCATAGAGGGTATCAAGGCTTCTGGATTCAATACTGCTGCAATGTGTCTCGTGCCTGGGGTAGTTATCCCTCCCAAGTTCAAAGTTCCTGATTTTGACAAATACAAGGGTGCTTCCTGCCCAAAGACTGATCTCCATTCCTACTGTCGTAAGATGGCAGCCTATGCTGAAAATGAACCATTACTCATGCACTTCTTCCAAGATAGTTTGACTGGCGCACCGTTGAACTTGTATATGCAACTAGAAATAACTCATGTCAGTACTTGGGGAGAACTAACTGACGCCTTTTTGAAACATTACCATTATAATACTGCCATGGCTCCTAGCTGTCTTCAGCTTCAAGGGATGATACAGAAATCTGAAGAGTCGTTCAAAGAGTACGCTCAAAGGTGGCGTGAACTGGCTGCAAGGGTCCAACCTCCTCTCTTGGATCGTGAATTGACTTATTTGTTCGTGGGCACCTTGCAAGACCCATATCTCCAACACATACTCGGTAGTATTTTGACTTCCTCTTTGGACTTGGTTACCATCGGGGAATGTATTGAAGATGGCCTCAAGTCAGGAAAAATTCAAGGTACATCTAGCGTTATCAATGGAAGTAACAAGAAACTTTGCTTTGGCCTTCTCAAGAAAAAAGAAGGAGAGACTAGTGCTACTATCGACAAAGGGAAGGCCTCAGTCCATCATCAAGATCAAGCTATACACCATCAAGCATCGATTGTTCATCCTAATTTTCCTCGAGCATATGCTACACTTTTGGCTCAACAACCTCGTGTGGCTCAGCATCAGTCAATCCATCATCAACAATAGTACACACAAAGACAACTGTATGTTCAACAAGTATGATCTGGGACTTTTCAGATGAATCAACAACCCCAGGGGAAACGAGGACCAAAGAGGAAGAAATTTCTTGAAATAAGGGTGGATCCTATACCTATGTCTTATTCTCAACTGCTCCCTCAGTTGCTTGCCAGTCAGTTGGTTCAATTGCGTGAACTTGGTCCAACACCAAATCCTCTCCCACGAGGGTATGATGTCAGTGCTCGTTGCGAATTCCATTCAGGGGCTCTAGGCCACACAATTGAGAATTGTAGGGCACTAAAAAACAACGTTCAAGACCTTCTTGATTCCAAAGTTATCTTGTTCACTCCAAAGGGTCTGATAATGGATTGAATCTTCTTGCTGAGACAGGTGTCAAGACTACAAGAGAGTCTCCTAAAAAGAGCCAAGCCTGAAGAAGCCTCCTGAGCATGGAAATTTATAATTTCATTTGCATTATCATTTGTAACCTTTCTTGTTTTGTTCAGTACCCATTGTATGAAAAACTGTTTGTCTTTTCATATTAAATCACCGTGCATTGACTGTGTTTGTCTTGAACTAATCCATTCGTATTCACTCATTTACATCTTTGCTATTGTACTTGCTTTTGATGCTTAACTTTTTTTAATTTAAAGAACAAAGTAACTCTTGAGGGAGGATGATGAACATATGACACCTAGATTCTCGAACGGTATGCTTTGGAATAAAACCCTGCTGACGATGTACATACATTGTTTAAAATACCCAAACACCGGAGTTATAAGGAAGATAGAACCTCGTCAACCCTTTTGAGCTTTGAAGTAGGAGTTTCTTTTACGCAGAAAAGCCCTCAATTTTAACCCTGGGGCGGGTATATTTCAGTTAATCCGGTTGAGCCTTCAGAACTCATCCAGAGTGAGCCTCTTGAAATACAACAATGGTTATCCATCAAAGGGTTGGGGAAAGTCAAAAACATAATTACCAACCGTCACCTATCAGCAGTGCGCGTCAAAGAGAACGATGTCCCTATGGGCATCTCTTGCACAATCAAGAGGTCAGCAGATGACGATACCATAATGATTATCCTTTATCTATCCAGGACTCAGGAAACCACAACCATTTCAAACAAATCGAAGATGACGCAAAGATCCACGGCTTGTTCAAAAAGAAAGATACAAAAAGCCCCACTAAGTCGAAACTTAAAAAGCAAGAGACTTAGGAAAAAGCCAGGGCATCCTGCTGGACTGCAACTTCAAAACCATGAAATTGTCCAGGCAAAAATTAGGGAAAACAAAAGGATTAAAAATAAAGATCCTCAGCAAAGAACAAGGTCGAGTGATCAGACGCCAAGAAGCCAATGAGGGTCGGGTCTTAGAAACCCCTATGGTTCCTCAATCATAGCAAATTCTCTTCTCGAGAGATGAGTGCTCGTATTGAGTTAAATGAACATAGGAATGGAGAACATCATGGAGAATGGATGGGCACCAAATAATTTTGAGCCTTAAATCCTTTTTTTTTCTAAAACCTTGAACCAGGCCACGTTACAACCCTTAAAATTCCTAACTGAAGCATGGGTTAATTTGAAAGAAATACTGTAGCGAGAATACGGTAACCTGACTCCTCAGAGATGTGCTAAAATTTGAGTTGGTAACACGCCACCTTTTCATAAAAAACAAAAACTGATGCTTCGACATCTTTTCAATAAAAGTTTTTTTAAAGACAAGCATATAATTTGCATTAGAATCATCTCTCTTAGAGGAACATCCTTTGCATATAAATAAGTGCTTGAACATCAAGTAAGCCTGCATGATGAGCCTCAAATGAAAACCTGGTTATCTTGAAGGACGAATTGCTGCAGAAACTTGACAAAAACCAAAGAATGATCTTATTCTGGGGCATCCCCTCAAGCTGCCAATTAGAGGCTATCACGTCGATAAATATCTTCCAGCTTTTTCTAGTCAATCAGAGGCAATTATATCGATAAATCTCTTTAAACTTCAAACTGGGGAAATCAGGCCGAGTAACCTATTCAGAATTTTGCAACATGGGGAAGTTGCGTCGAGATTCGACAAATATCTCCAAGAATCCATGATCAGAGGCAGATATTGGGGCATGCCACCTTATGTTGTATTATGACATGAATCTTCTAGCCTTCCACTTGAAGAGATCCTTGCAGACAGGGGCATTCCTCCTCCCCTCTTATGAAGATGCTCAAGCAAATTCCTGTCAATCGTCAAATGCAATCAGGCTAAAAGCGTCATGATGTTCACTTTGGCTCAGTTGACGTCCTCGAAATCATCATCATTCCCTGCAGATGTTTAAACACCTAACTCCCCAACAATGAAGTGAAGTCGAGGCATCTAAAGACACTCATGTCCATTTCCTAATCCCCAAGTGGTTTGTGGAGTAAAGAAAGTCAGACGGGGCCCTTTCCTCCCCGACAATAGAGAAAACTTGGGGCATTTAATGAGATCCACGTCTCTACTCAGTTATTCACAAGGAGTCTAGTAGGTGAAGAAAGTCAGATCAAGCTACTCCTCCTTAGCAAGATTTAATCCCAAGTGAACTCGATAAGGCTAACTCGACTCTCAAAGTTTTCAAGCACCAATCTGTTTTGGGTATCTCAAGAAAAGGGCAGCGAATCCCATTGAGCCTAACATTTGGAACTTTGCATACAATAATCATCATTGCATATTACATTGCATCCTCAAACACATAGCATATTCGTGGATCATCATGCCACACTTCAAATGCATATGAAGCATGAGCCAAATTTGGTACCTTGCCCGAAAGCCCCAAATCAATCCCAAATCAACAAAACATCCCCACAAAGAATATCATCATCATAATTCCCAGTTAACATCTGTCATTACACTACCAACCAAAATAAGTCGTGGTGCCAATACATTGTACTCCCCAACTCTCAATACTCACATTATATTTTTTATGGTTGTAGGTCGCCCGTAGGTCTTACCCTCAGGCTATCTTTTATAGGTTCGATGGTTGCTCATAGGTATTAACCTCACGTTATCTTTCATAGGGTCGTGGGTCTCCCGTAGGTCTTACCCTTACGTTATCTTTCATAGGGTTGTAGGTCGTTCATAGGTCTTACCCTCATGCTATCTTTCATAGGGTCATAGGTCACCCGTAGGTCTTACCCTCACGTTATCTTTCATAGGGTCGTAGTTTGCCCGTAGGTCTTACCCTCACGTTATCTTTCATAGGGTCGTGGGTCGCCCGTAGGTCTTACCCTCACATTATCTTTTTTATGATTGTAGGTCGCCCATATGTCTTACCCTCGCGCTATCTTTTATAGTGTCGTAGGTCGCTCGTAGGTCTTACCCTCACGTTATCTTTCATAGGGTCGTGGGTCGCCTATAGGTCTTACCCTCATGTTATATTTCATAGGGTTGTAGGTCGCTCGTAGGTCTTACCCTCACGCTATCTTTTATAGGGTCGTAGGTCTTACCCTCATGTTATCTTTCATAGGGTCGTAGGTCGCCCGTAGGTCTTACCCCCATGTTATCTTTCATAGGGTCGAGGGTCGCCCGTAGGTCTTACCCTCACGTTATCTTTCATAGGGTCATGGGTCGCTCCTAGGTCTTACCCTCATGTTATCTTTCATAGGGTCGTAGGTCGCGCGTAGGTCTTACCCTCACGCTATCTTTCATAGGGTCGTAGGTCTCCCTTAGGTGTTACCCTCACGTTATCTTTCATAGGGTCGTAGGTCTCCCGTAGGTCTTACCCTCATGTTATCTTTTTTAGGGTCGTAGGTCGCTCGTAGGGATTACCCTCACGTTATCTTTCATAGGGTCGTAGGTCGTCCGTAGGTCTTACCCTCACGTTATCTTTCATAGGGTCGTAGGTCTCCCATAGGTCTTACCCTCATGTTATCTTTTTTAGGGTCGTAGGTTGCTCGTAGGTCTTACCCTCATGTTATCTTTCATAGGGTCGTAGGTCGCTCGTAGGTCTTACCCTCACGTTATCTTTTTTAGGGTCGTAGGTCACCCGTAGTTCTTACCTTGGCGTTATCTTTGTAGGGTCGTAGGTCGCTCGTAGGTCTTACCCTCACGTTATCTTTTTTAGGGTCGTAGGTCGCTTGTAAGTCTTACCCTCACGCTATCTTTTATAGGGTCGTAGGCCGCTCGTAGGTCTTACCCTCACGTTATCTTTTTTAGGGTTGTAGGACGCCCGTAGGTCTTACCCTCACGTTATATTTTTTTAGGATCGTAGGTCACCCGTAGGTCTTACCCTCATGTTATCTTTTCTTGGGTCATAGATTATACGCTGATCTTTACCCATTGTCTTTACCTTTCTTTTAGTGTCATGAATCCCACGCGATAGATTCTCCGTTGTCTCATTGTCTTTAAGTTATTATTTTGTCAGTAATTCTATTTTCAGTCACCATGAAATCGTTGACCATACATTTTGAGTCACTTTAACGCCCGCTTCCATGCGAACCTCGTATTGGCACCGTTACCCCAGTACAAACTCTCATTTTTCAAGCAACCTTTACCCATCATGCCCAGTTTACCTGAAAACCAATTTTTCTTTCCCCATTAGACATCACAAATAAATAACACTCACACCATCTCTCCAGAGCAAATTTCAGGTCCTGGTATTTAATCATCTTCCACCTTGAACTTTCGAAAGGATGGATCTAATCTCACCTTCAGGTTTAAGATGATTAAATAGGGTCATCTGTCGTACCCCAAATTTTCCCTACCTTTTTTTACTTCTGTCTGGCTTTGAACTTTGCACCCCATTTGCATCATTTTTACTAAGTCGTTTGCATATCCCACTTCTCATGGAATCAGGCGCCTTGGTTTGAGGTATTAGGGTTGCGCCCTCTTTACGTCTAATTTTGTTTTGAAGTTCTCTCATTAGGTTAAGGACACGTTCATATGGGTCTTGAGCGGTGGATTGTGGAATGAAGTTCTGAGTTTTCATGTATTTCTTTCTCATCAAGTTACAAGGTTGTTTCTCACTCAAATACCTCAGAGCCTGAATTAGGGTTTATTTCCCTATTGTTTGGCAAGATGCTAGGGTTTTGGATCCCTGGTTTTTGTGAAGATGTTTCTTTCGCCTGCCTCAAGGATAACTCAAAGTCAAGTAAATTTGGTTATGTATTTCATCTCCTCGCACTTCAAGTTTTCTTCTTAAGACCTCTAAGTCAGTGAGTCAAGAGTTTGATGTTTAAGTTGGCGAATGCGGAATTTGGGCATAAGAAATAAGGTTGAAGATTCATGATGGTCAATGCATGTTTTGTTGCTTCAGTTACAAGTTACTCGTGGATTGGACATCAAAGTTACAGTTCTCATTGAGAGTGAAAGTTGGATTTGGACATGATATGAATATTGGGAATTGAGAGACAAGGCGCATGGTTACTTAAGATACAAGTTACTAAGGTCATGTTTGATTTCTTAAATTTCAAGTTACGAAGTGAGGAGTATTATTCAAACCATTCAAGTGGAAATTGCTATTTTCAATCAAGATTCAAGAGTTTGTTTGATTTCCATTCAATAAATTCATCATTCATAAAATTCACTCAAGTTTTGTGTTCAAGTTGCATTTCTGGATAATTTGCAAAAGGGATTACAATGAAAAATACAAGTTGAATCACAAGTTACAATTGTTGTTAACAAAAAAAAGAAATAAATGTTTGTTTCTTCAAGCCTCTTTGCTACATCTTCAAGCCACTCATCCACTCCTCGCCATGGCCTCTTTGTCTTTCAACCTTGCTTTCCATCCAAAAATTATCATGTGGAAAAAGTCTAAACCGTTAATAAAAGAATGCTCGTCATTAGGGTTTGTATTTGGAATCAGAACTAAAAGGGTTTGTTTTTAATCATGGGCAATCTCCTCCTACTTTTGCAAATCACAAAAAGTATGGATTTTTGGGTCACAAAAGGGAAAAGAAATTCACAACTATTTCATTGTAAAACCAAGTCAAAGCTGCCAAAACAAATACAAGCAAGAAAACTGCCAACAAGAGTAAAGAAGACTACTAAAATAGCCCAAGACAACACACTATAATGCAAAACAGAAGCAGCACAGCAAAACAAACTACAACAAAACAAATAATAGCAAGCGCAACAGGCAGTGGCAAAACTGCAGCTACAAGTAAGACAAACATGTATTACATGTGAAAAGGGCATCAACAAGCTGCTATACAAGCAAACAAGCCAAAGCAGCACAAGCAACAAAACAAGGCAGCAGCAATAAGTAAAAACAAATAAAACAACATTGGAAGATAAAGAGGAAAGAGATGGGTTTAGAGAGATATCACCTAACCCAAAGAAGCCAAAACCTCTTCTTTGCTACTATATTATCCTTGCACCAAAATAGACAAAAACAGAACCTGCACTTTAAAAGCACAAAGACAGTAGTACAATTGTATTCAAATCTCATACATTTTCCCTCCCAATTTTCACCTTTTCTCACATATAAAAACAACTTCAAATGCACACGAAAAGGGGAGAACAGTAGAGAAAAGCCACTGTTCCATTTCAAAGGTGTGAGAGATTACATCATATAAACCAAGCCATAAAACTAAGTGAGATAACCAGCCAACAAGAAAACCAGAGAGAGATTACAACATACAAACACATAGCAAACCAAAGGAGATTTTCACACAGCCTACAAACTAAAAACCGAGTGAGATAACCAAGCAACAAAAACTGCAAAAGAGATAACCAAGCAATAAAAACTGCCAAGAAATCCTCATCGAACCAACAATACAACCTAGAGTAACCATAACCAAAACCATAACAACTTGCCTTATAGAAACTTTCAACCATTTCCTGTCATAGTGTAATCCCTAAAACTCACCCTCAACAACAAAAAACCAAATCTTAATCTTCCCTTACCAGCGCCCAACCTTCAACCATCTTGCAAATCTATTGTCCTCCTCTTCACCATCAAGTCGTAACACCCTGGTCCACAATCGAAACAACGCCCCTGCAAGTATACAGACCACAATATTTCAGTGTGTTCACCAGCTCGAATGGACTCAATGACGCCACAGTTTCAACAATAGATTTCAGAAACATATAGAAAATAAAGAAGAAGAAAAGGCAATTGTACCTGGATTGACATCGAAATCGTTAGCGGTAACCCCCAAATTCTTTCCATTTTTTAAAAGCTTTGGCTCTAATTTCACAATACAATATTTTTGCATGATTGATTGAACTGCTTGCAATTCTCATGATCATAGTAAAATAGGGGGTTTAGGGTTACTATTAGGTTAGGGTTTTAGATCGTGAGAAAGAGGAGGGTTCTTCTTTTATAGTGATTGAGAGAATAGCGATTGGGAGGAAGAGACCAAGGTGGGCCCAGTTCTTAAATCGTGAGACATGGGAAACGAAACAGAGGGTAGCGATTGAGGGAGAGAGGATTGCAGCCATTTGAGAGGACAAAGGCATCGAGATAGAGAAAAGAAGTATATAGGAGAGAGGTGGATCCATGGCAGGATCGTTGAAAAAGAAGAGAGATGAGGGAGTGTATTACAGAGAAAGAGGCGCTGGCTTTTGGCAATTAGGGTTTCTTCAACCCAAAAGTAGTTTTGTGTGGGAACCGTGTTCAGACCCGGGTCTGCCTTGACCCGGTCCATCTAGCAACCAACTGAACCTTTCCCTTTAGTTTGTTTGAGCTTGGGCCTTGCTCACTCTTCAAACACCAGCCCACACAAATTTTACACACACTCCATATTTTGTCTCCTACAAGCCCAATTTTGTTTTTTTTCTTTACTTCTTAATTTCGTGATTTATTATTTATTTGATACAAAAACAAAAAAATAGTTTTTATTTTCTTAATCAAGTTATAAGGTGAAATCACAAAAATAATATTAGAATATTTTGAATTAAGTGCTAATTTATTGTTTATTTAATTTGATAAATATATATATACTAACATTTTTGAATTAAGGTTTGATTTCTTTTAATTTTCTTTACATTAAAAAAACAATAAAAATAATAAACATTAAGTTAATTGAAATAATAAATATCTTAGAATTAGTTTATTAACTTTCTTTTAATATCCTCTTTAAAATAAAAATACAAAATTCGATTACCTTTTTAATAACTTATTGAACTAAATTTTTCTTTTAATATTTTATCTTGAATAACTAATTTTTGTAGATAAGTTAAGTAGGTTTATTTGTTAGTTTTTGATTTGGTTGTATTGCTGGAATAATTGGATTCTTAATCGAACTTTCGATCTGATTCATCCCCATTCATCAAACTTGTACCACTATCCCCATGTGGTTTGTAATAATTTAGAATTTTGTTCTTTTGCTATTTTTCTCTGTATGTCCAAAGTTCTAATCATTCATATCTTTTCCAAAGTAGAACACTTGGCCTCCTCTTGGGCTCATCACCAATGAACAAGTATCCACTGACAAATTCACACCTGCACACATTTCTTAGTTTAGTCATGGGCTTTTCTACAGTGACAACTATTGTCTCAATTGGTCGTTTAGAATACTAGCGCCACGCTAGTCTCACTTTTTAGGAGCATGCATATAACCACCTTGTATGGGATTTTTATCTTATTCATTGAAGTAATTTCTCTCCCCTTGGTCCACATACCAAGCATCTTATTAAAGGGTCTCATAGTTCGGTTTTGGCATGGCCATTCTTACGAGGTTAATCAAGTTTTTCCCTTGGTTAACCATAACCCAAATCAATCACTTTGGTCCATATACCAAGTGTCTCCATGCACAAAGGGTCTCATGGTTAAGGGTAGGAAAACCTAATCTCACGAGATTAATCAAGTACACCCCTTGGTTATTCATAACCCGATTCAATTCCCATACCCTGAGCATTCCATTTACACCTCTCATAATACTACTCATTTCGTCATCACTCTTTCCATGATCACCACACACGACCACTCTTCACAAACACCTCATCCTCTTACCTATAACATGCTCCCTTAGGATGTTAGTTTCCTCTTCTTTAGGATGTGGGCTAATTAGACCTTAGGATGAAACCCATGCATGACCACATTAGGGCTTTTCTAGTCTCCCTCTTAACCTTTTCTTCTTTTGTAATTAAAACTTAACATTCACAAATAAAAAATTCAAAAACCTTTAATCATTACTTGAATTTATTTTAAAAACTCGCAAAAACACTCAACAAATTAAAACTCCCCAAAGGGCATGATATCTCCGTTCTACCGCGATACCGATCGCGCCTATTGCTAGAATGCGTGCGTTAACGTTGCCCACTAAAAAACACAAACAAACCAACCATTTTTATAGAGGAACTACGGTGTTATAATTCCTTCACTGGATACGTAGGAAAAGGGTCACCTAACCCTCACGAACGCAATAATAAAAAACCATTTCTATCACCTTAAGCATGTATAGTTGTAAATAAACACACCCTTAAAGACAAACAACAAAATGGATCCCGTTGAGTACAATGGATGTGAGGGGTGATAATATCTTCCCCTTGGATAACCGACTCTCTTACCCTTTGTCTTGGTTGCAAGACAATCTTATCCATTCCTTTGTGGTTTTATCGATATTTCCCCTTCCTTTGGGATAAATAAAGTTCGATGGCGGCTCTGTGTTTTCTGCCGGTAGCTTCAGGTTCAAATGTTGGGGAGTTTGTGTGTTGATGGAGAATGATGAATGTGAATAGAAATTATGAGAAGGAGGCTTAAAATCATGAAACTGATTTCAAAAATTTAAAGTTCGAATGAAGTTTTGGCAGGGTGTGTTTGGATCTCAAAGCTTGTGTAAAAGTGTGGAATAAGCTCCTCTATTTATAGGGAATTGAATGGGATTGAGAGTTGGAGGAAACAATGAAGTTTGGAGGGAAATTGGATGGAGGTCGAGGATGAGTGAAGTGTGACTTGATTTTTTTATCAAAACTCGACTATTCTTTTCGTTTTGAGGTGCTACTCAATTCTGGAGGTTCACTAAACGTGATTAGAAGCAAAAATGTGCAGCAATTTTGTGATTAGAAGCCAAAACAAAGATTTCAAATTCTGACTTTTGGAGAAACTCCAGTTTCAAGTTACCAAATTCAAATCAATGGCATTCTCAACTAAAGGAGTCTTAGGACATTATTCTTGAAGCTTTAGAAATATGAGGTTACAAGCTTTTTAATGTGAAAAGAATGGGACCAAATGGATGCTTGAGCTGAAAGTTGTAATAAGTCAAAGTTGAGAAAAAAAGGATGACTTTCTATACCTAGAAAATTTCTAAGTTTTTTTCTTTAAAAATGCCTTGTAATGTCTTGCATCCAAACATGGCCTTCCACTTGAAATTTTATCTTGATAAAAAAATATTCCATGAAGTAGGTATCTTGAATGAAATTTTGAGACTTGAACCATTGAAAATCTCCAAAAATTTAGAATGTTATGACTTGTTGAAGTTGGCAAAAATTCATGAAATGACCTATAATCTTTTGTATTCTTAGGGCATCTTCCATCCATTTTCACACTTTAAACTTAAAAGATGGGTTGAATTTCACATCTTTAAGATCATTATGGAAAAATAATGGGCTCAAAGTGATAAAAATTGACCAAGTTATGATCATTTGAAATCACCTAATGGAATTTGAGGGTTCATCTGGAGGACTTGTAATCTTTCTTCATCATAAAGTTTCTTCCACACAAAATTTCCTTGAAAATTTTAAAATAATTTGATAATAACCCTTTTAAGAGAAGCATGTCTTTGGAATCACTCAAAAATACCAAAATATGAGTAAGATATGCCCCTTTGAAGTTCAAAACCCTAGCTCCTAGAGCAAGAAAATGCCTTGGGAAACCTTTGCAATTTTGACCTACCTCCTTAGACAAATACTTTTGTCATGTGAATATGAGTTGTTGAGGATGATAAGGAGAAACCATCTCAACCAAAATCACTTTCAAATCTTGTGAATTGAAGAAGATGTGCATTTGTGATCAATGAATCAAGGATTTGCCCAATTGAGTCAAAATTCTTCAATCAATCCTTGTACCTTTGAACCATCTTTGACAACTTGAAGTATGATGAATCATAATAGAATTTTTCATAATATTTCTTCAAATTATATTCAATATTGAGGCTTGAGTCTCAATGAGACTTTGTTGAGGAAGGCATAGAAAGGAACTAATTATTCCATAGATCAATCTTGATGGAAAGTGTTGTGCTTTCTCCTTCAACATCATCAATTGGGGAAAAAACTTATTGTATGCATTAGTTAAAGGATAAGAAAAACATAAATGATCAAAAAATAAAAGTCAAGGTGCTTGGTGATTCCCCATAGAGAAAAACTAAATATAGGGAGAAGAACCAAACCCTAGTGTGTGATCTTGTTGTGATTAAATTGATATGATGTGATAGAGGGATCTTAGGGTCAAAATTTGGGGTACAACAGCTGCCATTACTTAAGTGTCTTCTATCTGAAGATGCAAAGGTTAAAAATCTTCATCTCGATGCAATTGAAGATACTTAAATATAAAACAAGCCCTATTTCTGGCTCTAAGATGCCATGCAATGCTTATGATTATAATGCAGATGGACAAATCTAAAAAGGGCACAAAACTCCACTGAGGATGTAGCACATAAAACATGGATCAAAAGAGAAACCTGACCAGGAAAATAAATCACAGGTGAACAAAAGACAAAACTCTGTTGGGGTAGAGCCCCAAGAGAAGATAAAGCATCGTCAACTCAAAAATTTGAGGAGAGAAAGTAAAGGATAATGGTGACCAACAGATGACTACAAACCATCCACTCACTAAGGAGATAGAAAGAAAAAGTAACATCGACCCACTATGGTCAGTACTCATAACTGAAAATAAATGAACTTCTTTGAAGCAATAGAATCTCAACGACGAACTTCCTTCCATAATGACAAGGCTACCATTCATCGGAAAAAGATCTCAACAATGAACCACCTTCCATAATGACAAGGATACCATTCATTGGAGTAACAAATCTCATCAAAAAACTACCTTCCATAATGACAAGGCTACCATTCATTGGAGTAACAAATCTCAACAACAAACTACCTTCCATAATGACAAGGATACCATTCATTGGAGTAACAAATCTCAACAACAAACTACCTTTCATAATGACAAGGCTACCATTCATTGGAGTAAAAAATCTCAATAATAAACTACCTTCCATAATGACAAGGCTACAATTCATTAGAGTAACAAATTCCAACAACAAACTACCTTCCATAATGACAAGGCTACCATTCATTGGAGTAACAAATATTAGCAACGAACTACCTTCCATAATGACAAGGCTACCAGTCATTGGAGTAACAAATCTCAACAAAAAACTACATTCCATAATTACAAGGCTACCATTCATTGGAGTAACAAATCTCAACAACAAACTACCTTCCATAATGACAAGGCTACAATTCATTGGAGTAACAAATCTCAATAACAAACTACCTTCCATAATGACAAGGCTACCATTCATTGCAGTAACAAATCTCAACAACAAACTACCTTCCATAATGACAAGGCTACCATTCGTTGGAGTAACAAATCCCAACAACAAACTACCTTACATAATGATAAGGCTACCATTCATTGGAGTAACAAATCTTAGCAACGAACTACCTTCCATAATGACAAGGCTACTATTCATTGGAGTAACAAATCTCAACAAAGAACTACCTTCCATAATGACAAGGGTACCGTTCATTGGAGTAACAAATCTCAAAAACAAACTACCTTCCATAATGACAAGGCTACCATTCATTGGAGTAACAATTCTCAACAACAAACTACCTTCCATAATGACAAGTCTACCATTCATTGGAGTAACAAATCTGAATCTTGTCTGGGAGCTATTAGATTCAATGGGGAAATACAGATTACTCAAATAAAGAGACTGGCTATTTGCTATCATGAGTAGGAATTGCAATAATGATTCTCCGGGGAAAGAAATATGGCTTCCTGGGGAAAGAAGTAGGACCTCCTGAGGAAATGCCAATATATTCCTGTTGAGGAAGTAAAATCTTCTTATGCAAAATAAACGCACATTCTCAAACTAGGGCTTAAAGCTTGCATAAATCAAAATAATAATATTGCAGGGGACCATCCATTCAAACTAGAAAAAAACCGGAGTGAAACGGTCAACCCAAATAAATCCTCATGAGAAATAAACTCAAGAGGGAAACATGCTCTATCTACATAAAGAGCTGAACGGGAAGGCTAAAGCAGAATTCTTCCATGAGAGCCAAACTCAATGTGGAAATTGAAAGAACATACACTTTCTGCTTAAGGTTGATACTCTATTGGAGAGAGGATAACACAACAAGTTGTCAAAGCAGAAACTTCCTCGCGCAACTTGCGATTTTCTTATTCTAGATTATCCATCTTTCTTATGAAATTGGCCCAAGTATTGTACTGATGAGACAACTTGTCGAACAAAGTAAAGAAGCTCAGTAAGACACCTTGATATGTACAAAAAATGCAAGAGGTATGTGCAATATGATGCATGATATGCAATGCACATGATTTATTTTATTATTAACATTTCAAGGGACTCAAAGATTTATAGACAATTTGCAAAAAATAAAGTAATAACACATTTGAAATACTGAAAAATCTCATTATAATAATCTCAAAATGGATTACACTTTTTAGTACAAGTTTCAATAATTTTAAGTACAAGATGAAAGTCTAAAACCCTAAAAAGCAAAGTTGATGGAGATCACTCTACACACTGACGCTTCCATGTGAGTCTGGCAACCTGAGCATTTAACCTCTGGTTTTCTTTCGCATACCTGGTGGAGACCTCCTTCCAATCATCAAAGTCAGGAAGTGAACAACTAATGCCTGACTGAGGATTAGAGGGAAAATAAATCCTCTTGCCTCTCCGTTTCCTCTACAGCACGGCTCTCAAGAATCTCGATCAAGTCGTCTTTCTCCTTCAGGTCTGCTCGGTAGGATACCTTTAAAGTCTGGCACTTATTCTTCCAAGATTTTGTTTCTTGATGCATCGTGACTTAAGCGAGCTAAAGCTCTTCTACATTATCTAATAGGGGAGAAGTGGTCTTCACAAACATATCAGGCATGGGTGCTTCACGGGAATACGACATCTTCAACTGGATGGCTCTTGCTTGTACCCACTGAAGATAAGGGTCCAAAGAAACATCCCCTCTAGGTCCCAAATCCTTCATACTCTTCATATGAATATGACGCCAAGCCTTCACAATCTCCTCTTTAGCTTCCTTATGAACCTCTCCCTCTTTAAGGAAGAAACTGCTCACATGAATACTATTTGGCTTATCCCTCATCAGATATCCAAGTTGTCGTCGTGCAAGAACATGATTATAATCAATTCCTCCCTTTGTACCAAGAAGAGGTACATTGGGGAAACTACCACAATGATCAATAATCTATACATCATAGTATGCTTGATGATACCAAACAATATCTGAATGAGTGAGGGCCATAATCTTTGGAGCCCAACGAGGTTCCTTTCTGACATCCCAGAAAGCATTAGATCTAGTTAAGTGATAAATAAACCACTGATACAACAAAGGCGTGCAGTAAATGATCATCCCTCCATGATAAGAATCCCGAAGATGAATGGAGTAATAAGCATCACTCAATAATGTAGAAACTGGGTTCCCAATCATAAATATCTTGATGGCATTGATATCCACAAGTTTGTCGACATTGGGAAATAAGAACAATCCATAAGCAAGTAGAGCAAAGATGGCCTCAAAAGAAACCATACTCTTCCTCCTAGCGAAGTAGCGAGCTTTCTCCAATAAGAACTGATCTGGTAATCCTCTAGTACCTCCTTTGGTAGTCATGTCAGCTTCAACCTCAGACTTTCCCAGAAGGATCAAAGCAGCAATCTCATGAGATTTTGGCTCACCCTCTAAACCAGTAAAAGGAACACAATCGGTAATAGGTAAACCAAGCAGATAAGAATACTCCTATAATGTAGGAATCAACTGATAATAAGGGAAAGTAAAGCATCGATACATTTGATCATAGAAATGGACCAAAGTCGAGAGAATACCCTCCTTCATCCTGAACTTCATAAGAGAAATGATGGACCCATACTTCCTCTGAAAATCTGTAGGACTCTCGATCTCGGGAATCAGACTTATCAACTCATATATTGGGATCTTTGAAATTGTATTTCCCGGTCTTTCTTTTTCCAGAATCCATAGTCAAAAAGTACCTGAGATATTCACAAAGAGTCAACTTTTAAGTCCCTTGAAACAAAATATCTTTAGGAGATGCTCATGGGTGCATGTATGCATGATGCAACAATCGCACACAAGATCACAAACATAGGGTTCATAGGTTCAACGCCAGGAGCATGAGGTCGAAGGTACTACCCATAAGGGATGGTCTAAAAGTTATCACCTGCCAAACAGGGTTCTAGAGGTTCCCAGAGTCTACATCCTTCCTTCGGATATTACCAACTTCCCGATTAACTCGTTGATTAGTAATATTCTCAAGAAAAACTTGTCCGAGCGTAGTATTGCGCGACAACTATTTCTGGATTACTCCGTCATAGCTTCCGCACTACACCTAAAATGCCAAGATGGGTTAAAGGTTCTATGATCCTCAGTTTCAGCAGGCTCCCAGGTCGAAAGCAGCACGTCTTCCTGATTACTCAATAAATGACACTACAGTAAAAGGGGCCTCCACTGAGTGGGGAATCTCATGTCTCCTTTTTTGGGATTACTCCCTCAAAGTTAAAATAACTATACCTCCCGTCCTATCTTAAGTTCGCCCAAGTCCGGGTATAGGACTTATGAGAAATCACCAAGCACCATGAAAACTAGGAAAATTGAGACAAACATATATAGCACATAATATACAACAAATAATGGAACATATACAAATATAAATAAAGATATGATCAACCCACTAGGGATGGACCAGTAAGAGGTCAATCTTTCCCCAGTGAAGTCGCCATTTTTTTCCTGTAGCGATAGAAATGTTGAGACTAAGCCATTGGATTGACTTAACTCGCCCAGATAAAAAATAAAAATCGCCAATGCGCTTTATTATTTCCAAAGGAATGGGAAAAGAGAGAATAACCCAAAAAGAGGGGGGAAAGAATCAAGGTAAGGGGGTTGGTTATGCAAAGGGAAGGTATTAGCACCCTGAACATCTATGGTACTCCGCAGGAACCTCTTTGAAAATCTGTATATTTTGGCTATAAAATGTTATATAAAAATAGATTGTGGAGATAAGGAAAGAATTTTTTTTTTATATAATTTTTGCACCCGCCCGGTTGCGAACATTTAGTGCCTACGTACCACCTTTCCGTGCAATATGGGATCAGGGCACACGTAGTTCACCTCTTAAAATTTTAAAAACACAAGTGTGTTGGTTAATTTTAAGAGATAAGACATTGTTGTTATATCCTAATGGAAAACAAACTTACTACCCACAATCATGAGAAAGGAGAATTTGCATCATCTCAAAGTGGAGGATATGGCTTGGATTTTAAAATAAACAAAAGCCTCACTCAACACACAAGTGGAAAATATCTCACTTCACTACATATCATAGAAAAATAGTTCTTTGCATCACTACAAGGATTAATAAGAGTCTAATCTTTTGAGAAAAGTTTTAAGGTAAAAGCCAATGTGGCAAAATGATTTAGATGAGATTGATTGACTTTTTGTCTTCTCTCAAAAATGTCAAGGTCTTATTAAGTTGATTAAGGTTTGATTCAAGAAAATATTTTGAAAATGCATGGACCTAAATCCGAGTTTATTATGAAAGTGGTTCAAGTTTTTAAAACAAGAAGAATTTTCAAAAGGGGGAGAAGATTTTTGAAATTAAAGAAGATGAGAGGAGATGAAGGGAATATCCTAAAGCATAAGATAAAAGCTAGAGAAAAGAACCGTCTAACCAACAGAAGCCAACACTTGACACAATAAGTCAATATAGAATTCCCATCCTTTGGATTTGAAACCAAACAAACAAAGATAACAAAACCTCTTAAGAGAACCAAGCTTCAATTGCATTAAGTCATCATAAAAATTGAGCAGAGTAACAACTGTATACATATAAATTCTAGATCACAGACAAAGTATGTAACCACAATAACCTGTACATAAAATTAACAAGCAATCCAATGTCTTGGGGTAAACCCGAAATACTCCAGACAAAATAGCACTTGAGGTCACAATGTCTCTAGAATAGGTCAAGGCTTCTAATCCTAAGTCCAAGAGGTTCATGTGTCCAAAATGCCAAGGATAGTAACCAAGTAGTCCAAGTAACTTTAAAGTTTTTTAGGGTTTAAGTTGATTATTAAGTATCTTCAAAAATAAATGAAAAGCTCAAGTGAGCAAAATAAGAAAGACATAAAAGATGAATGCTCAAATGAGCAAAGATGAAAGCATGAAATGTAAATCCTAAAGTAAATGGTACATAAAGTAAAAAGCATAAGGTAAAATACATAAAATAAAGTCAATTGTTAGAAATTAGTGGTTAGTTGAATGACCATCTTGAAACTTGCATTTGAAACTCATTAGAGTATTGGTAGAGCCAAAGCCTCTCAACAACGAGTTACATTTTCTTTTTGTCAAGTATATAATCCATTTAAGAATTCTTAAGGCAACATTAAATGATCAATGATTTTTAAGTGATCCACTTTGACCAAAGTTGATGAAGATTCATTAGAGGATTGGTAGAACCAAAGCCTCCTAACAATGAATCTCAATGTTATTAGATCAAAGGGTTCAAATTAACATACTTGGGCTAGCAAACATGGGTTTGGGCCACAAATGATCATTTCTCGAATCGAGAAAAAATTTAGCGCTATCTTAAGCATTCGTAAGTGGACTTATATAGAAGTTGCACCTATTTTGAGGCCGGTCAATAGCAATCTATGTACCATATTCTTTGAGACATGATATGCAAATCATGCTCCAAATAACATTTAGTACAATTGAGAAAGAGATGAGATGAAGAAGAAATAGGGTAAAAAGTAAACCACATTTGAATAAAAAATTTAATCAAACTATTATTAAAATCATTAATAAAGTTCATGATCAAAATTTCATAGTCCAAGATCAGCCAGAATATGTACCAAAAATAAAATAATATTTAAAATAAAAGAAAAAGGGCTTAAATGATTTTTAAATTTGGAAATAAGGGAAAAATAACAATTATATTCAAAACACTCAAGAAAACTTAAGTGAGACCATATAAAAATCAAGAATGAACTCAAATATTTTTATGAAATTTTTGGTAATTTTTTAAAGTCCGAAACTAGTTTTAAACTAATTTAAATTGCTCAAATAAAGGAAAAAAGATCAAAAAAAGTAAAAATAAAGATAAAATTCCAAAAAAAAAGTTCATAAGGTCAGAAAGGATGAAATGATTTTTATAAAAAAATTCAGAATTTAAAAATGTCAGAAAGTATTTTTAGAATAATTAAAATAAACCAAACAAAGCAAAAATTATGAAAAATATCAAACATCAAATTAAAAATATGAAAAAATGTTTACAAAGTCAGAAACAATTCAAGGTGTTAAAAATATCGAACATCAAATTTAAAAGAATTAAAATATAAAATCAGAAAATAAAAATAAAACTAAAAAGATATGGACAATCAGATCATAGTCAAAACGCGTTAGTAAGCTGATCAAGTGGACCAGACGCGCTGTGCTTGATATGGACCTTATTTAAAAACACACTGGATCAAAAAAAAAGCCAACCAATAAAAATAAAAGAATTGGCGTGTTATCATTGGTTGATACGAGACATGTCATCGTCTTAAACCTCCAGACACCATGCAATGGGGATTTTAGAGAGTTTCTTCAAATGGGAAAATTAGAGACTCAAACTAGTATCATTGGATTTATCTCTTTAAGACGATCCTAACCCCACCATCGCGTGAAATTTATGTAAAGTGTGCAAGGAGTTATGGATAAAAAATACAGAAAATAGCGAGCACAATTAAGTTGAGATTTCTCACTAAATTCTCAATGATTTTAAAAATTGTAAGAAGTATGAGAATCATAAGGATGAGTAGAGTAAGTTAGTGCTTCTGTAGCTTGAAATGTGTCTCGATTTGCTTGGTTCAAGTGTCGGAGAGTTTGTGTGATGATGGAGAATGATGAATGTGAACAGAAATTTGGAGAAGGAGGCTTGAAATCCTGAAACTGATTTCAAAAATTTGAAGTTCGAATGAAGATTTGGCAGGGAGTGTTTGGCTCTTAATGCTTGTGTAAAAGTGTGGAATAAGGTCCTCTATTTATAAGGAATTGAATTGGATTAAGAATTGCAGGAAACATTGAAGTTTGTATAGAAATTGGATGGAGGTCGAGCACGAGTGAAATGTGACTTGATTTTCATCAAAACTCATCTATTCTTTGCGTTTTGAGGTGCTAATTAATTCTGGAGGTTCACTAAACATGATTAGAAGAAAAAACGTGCAACAATTTTGTGATTAGAAGCCAAAACAAAGATTTCAAATTCTGACTTTTGGAGAAACTTCAGTTTCAAGTTACCAAATTCAAATCAATGGCATTCTCAACTCAAGGAGTCTTAGGACATGATTCTTGAAGCTTTAGAAAGAAGAGGTTACAAGTTTTTCAATGTACAAAGAATGGGACCAAATGGATGCTTGAGCTGAAAGTTGTAATGAGTCAAAGTTGAGAAAAAAATGTTGACTTTCTATACTTAGAAAATTTATATGTTTTTTTCTTTAAAAATGACTTGTAATGTCTTGCATCCAAACATGGCCTTCCACTTGAAATTTGCTCTTGATCAAAAAAGATGCCATGAATTAGGTCTCTTGAATGACATTTTAAGTCCAATCCCATTCTTTAAGTTCATCTATGATCACGTCCCTATTGATCACAATATGTTTGTTCACTGGATCGAACAACTTGTAACCTCATGTAGAATGATATCCTACTACAATCATTTGACTCGTCTTGTCATCAAGTTTTCTTCTCAATTGATCGGACACATGTCTATGTGCAATAGATCCAAATACCTTCAAATGACTCAAGCTAGGCTTCCTTCAAGACCAACATTCTTCTGGCGTAATTCCTTCTAGCTTCTTCGTCGGACATCTGTTCAAAATGTATGTTGTAGTTGACACAACTTCACCCCAAAACTCTTTAGGTAAATTCTTGTCTTTTAACATACTTCTCACCATATTCATGATGATTCTATTTTTTATTTCTGTAGTACCTTTCTGCTATGGAGTATAGGGTGGCACCACTTCATGCACAATCCCTTATTTTTCACATAATTTTTCGAAATCTTTTGACACATACTCTCCACCATAATCAGTTCTCAAAACTTTGAGCTTTCGACCACTTTTCCTTTCGACCGATTTAAACATGGTAAATACCTCGATCACTTCACTTATCTTCTTGATCAGGTAAGTCCATAATTTTCGAATGAAATCATCTATGAATGTGACAAAGTATTTGTTACCTCCATTCGAATCTACATGGATTGGTCCACATACATAAGAGTATATGACTTTAAGAACAACTTTCGACCTGCTTCCTACATCCTTAATGAAACAATTCTTGTGCTGATTTTCCTGCACACATTCCTCACACACCTCATTGTGAACGTCAATTTCTGGAAATCCAGAAACCATATTTCTTCTCTTCAAATCTCTGATAACTCTGAAGTTGAGATGGCCTAGTCGATAGTGTCATATCCATTCATCTCTGCTAGCTGCATTTGAAAGGAACTTGTGCTCCAACACATTAAGTTCAATCTTGAAAGTCCTATTTTGATACATGGGAGCCTTTGTCATTCGTAAACCTCACCATGTTCTTCATTAAGGGCTTTATGTTGACAAACCAATATTTTCTTCCAGACATGTGTGATGAGCATCTCGAATCCAAGAATCTTTGGTCCTTGAATCTATCTTCATCTTTTGTTGTGACCATCATCATCATTATTGTCATCTCTTCTTCTTCATAATTTGCGAACTTTGCATCACTTTCTTGATTCTTTTGCTTTTCTAGACAATCACTAGAATAATCACCATACTTTTGACAATTGTAACACTGAATGTGACTTTTGTCAGGTTTTCGACCACCACCTCTTCCTCTATTTTAAGCACCACTTTTATCATTTCCTTGGTATGGTCTTCTCCGATTCAATACAGTTTCTTCGTGCTGGTTTCCTCTACCAGTCGAATTGTTGTAGTCTCCTCTACCTTTGATGGTTTCCTTTTCCTTTCTTATCTTTTGCTGATTGAGCCTGCAAAGCCACATCGCTCTTCTACTTTCCTACAACTCTTTCAGCCATTATTTGTTCAGGAGATTCAAGTTTCCCTTGAAGCTTTTCCTTTGACAAAGTTGACATGTCCTTCGATTCTTCTATGGCTACCACTACATGGTCTAACTTTGGAGCCAAAATCTCAAGATCTTTGAAACAACAACCCTTGTTGTCAATGTCTCTCCATAAGTCTTGATTTGATTCACTAGTTTTGTAACCCTAGTGAAGAAATTAGATATGCTCTCGTTATCTTCCATCTAAAGAAATTCATACGTTCTTTTGTGAGTTTGTAACGTCACTTCTTTCACCTTTTCCACACATCCAAAAGATTTCTTAAGAATTTCCCATGCTTCTTTTGCAAATTCTACATCACTAACCTTTTCTAAATTATCCGGACTAACGCATTGGTGAATTATAAAGAGAGCTTTATAACTCTTCTTCTTCTTCTTCGATTCTCTATATTATGCTTCTTCTTCTTCTTTTTCTTCTTCTTTTTCTTCTTCTTTTTCTTCTTTTTCTTCATATGTTTGCACCAATTCTCATAGTTATCACTTTTAAGAATTGGGAGACTTTCTGGAAAGTTTCCGTTAGCATAATTCATCGCCATCATGATCTTCTTATTCTTCTTCCTCGATCGTTCTTGATCGTTATTTAATTACATCATACTTTTATTTATTTAATTACATCATTCTTTTATTAATATATCATTCTTTAATTACAATATTTATATGAATTTCAAGAGACTCTTTCCCAGTCTATACCTCCAGATGAAGATAATGATTGCAGGAGAATACTCTCACGAGCATTAGATATTCGTGAGTATTCTGGTCGGGTGAGGGGTAAGGGATTTGGGATCACTCCAACATCCTTGAAGAAAAAATCAAAGACAAAAGCTCCTAGCAATAAAGAACTTCATGAAAAGTTGGAAAAGTTACAACAAGAAGTTTATGAGCTAAGAAAGGAAAAGGAAATAGATCAAGCTACAAGTTTTAAAGATACTAGTGACAAAGGTAGTATCAATGGTAACTTTGGACAGAATATTCCCGTGGTAATTATATACCATATTTATAAATTATGTAACCATATTTATTAATTATATAACCATATTTATTAATTATATAACCATATTTATTAATGGTTATAGGGCATTTCCTGGTATCAACACTATTTGTCAGCACCGACTTATCGGATGATTGGCAAGGGAAAAGTGTATAATACTTCGGGAGAAATGCTTCACCATAAACCGCTCCCAGATGGATTTTTGAAAGTATCAGTTGATGTTGTTTTAGAGGGGGGTGCATTGTTACCACTAACTAACGATGTGGCAGATGCAACATTGGTGGCAGATGCAATAGGATCGTTTGTTGCATGGCCGTCAAGCCTCGTTTGCATAGATAATGAGGTATGCTTAAAATCGTTTACTATTCAAATTTTTTAAGGTAATTTTACTTACATTTTGTTTACATGGTAATGTTAGACTCCAACAAAATCCATTCCAAAAGATAAGGGGATTACGCGGGAGACCGAGTCAATTGCATCAATTGAGGTACAACACAATTATATAACATTTATGCTATGAGAAATGCTAATTTGTGATTTTATACTTCCCATAACTAATTATATGATAACTAGATTCATGCTAAAGAGATTGCACAAGTCAGTAGGGGTAAGGCGCCTGAAATTAGCAATATTTCCACACAAAAAAAGAATGTTGCTAAGAAGACCGTGGCTAGCAAAAAAAACTACTGCTCAGTTCTGGTCGTGCCTTCGGACATATTTAGGAATTACAGATATTCCGGATGGTGGTACCCGCCTTATACCTATGAGTGCAGACATCTTTGGTTTTGAATACCTGGAAGCAATTAGTAGAGAGGATATGGAGCAAGTTTTTAGACATTTGGAATTAGGCCTCGGTGTTATCGGTACATACATCAGGTATACTCCGATCAACTTTGTTTAATTAGATGAACAATTTATTTCCTCATTTCAATGAATATAGTATAATGTTAATGATGTTTTAATTTTATGTATGACAACATTGTGCGCCCGCGTGGATTAGAAGCAAGATTTGGCTTCTTAGCTCCCAACACTGTCAATTCAGGGCTAATTATAACGAGACCAGATGATGTCATAGCATATGTACTCGGTTTATTCGTGGCCAGCAAAGAACTGGGAAGTTGTTCTTTTTGATATATAATACTAGCAACGGGTTAGATTTTCATCCTAACTTGATCTATTATAATTTTCCATTTTTGACCATTATTTAATCTTTGTTTAATCTTACAGTGGACACTGGTTATTGGTTGCGATTAATCCTATGAGAGAAACTGTGTATTATCTGGATTCGTTATATAATGATTGGTCAACATATCCAGATTTGAAGCAGATGATTGACACATAAGTTTTTCGCTCCCAAAGAGATATTCAAGTTTATGTTTATGTTTATGTTTATGTTTATGGTCAACATATCTGGATATGTGTTTATGTTTATGTTTCTATGTGAGATTGTTCTAAACAGTCGTTTATATTTTATTATAGCATTCTACTAGCTTTTCGCTCCCAAAGAGATATTCAAGTGCCAAAAAGTAGAGCCAACAAAGTTACATGGTTCAAAGTGGAGGTATATTTTCACAAAGAGATATTCAGTTTTGATTACATTAGTGATGATACTTGATAAAACAATTTAAGGGGTATATCCTGATATATATTCGTATTTTCTTTCCATGTGTAGTGTCCTCGCCAGCGTAACGGTATAGATTGCGGCTATTTTATGTTGATGTTTATGAAAGAAACTATTCTTTTGGATCGATTAGAGATTCCATCCACGGTATGGATTTCTAACTTAGGAATTACATACTATTTTCATATTTTGTGTTTCTCATAAAATGACATGTTGTTTTAACTAAATCACATACTATGTTATATTATTATATATGTAGTACTTTGAGGAATTCAATTGTGCACATTACTCAAAAGATCAATTGGATGAACTTATGGAGGAATGGTGTCAATTCATTATCGGGTTGAGAATTTTATAAGCTAAGGTATATTGTGTTATTTCCTTTGATGAGAACTTTCGAGTTTTGAGTATAAATTAAATTCGAATAAAGTGCAACGTTAATATTATCATGTTATGAATTCCGATCATTTGGTTTTTTCCCCAGGTTTATAGGTGCATGTGTAGAAGATAGAGCTAAGATATTCATGTTGTTGTTGTTTCATGAGAATTCTCAAAGATAGTAAGATGTACAAATGTAACATCAATTTTGAATTTTAGGATTTTTAACTTGTAGAAGTTTAACTTGTATCATAAATTTTGTAGTTGTTGTTGTATATATCATAAATTTATATATATGTGTAATTTTTATATATGCATATTTTATTAGAATGAAGCTACCAAATATGGTGCATAATATGGTGAAAACCTGGTTCAAATATGGTTAAAATTCTGATTAAAATGCATTATATTAGATAGCGCTTTTGTAAGTTAAAATAGGTATTTTATTAAAAAAAAATCGTGACCAATAGACAACGCTTTAAGAGAAAAGCGCTGTAAAAACTCAAAAATAAGCGCTGCCTAAAGTGGGAAAGCACTGTATAAAGTGGAGGAATAGACAACACTTTTAAAGGAAAGCACTGTCTAAAGCCTAACTTAAAAAATAAAAAAGCATTGTCTAAAGCAAAAGCGCTGCTAAAGGGGTATATAAAAAAGCGCTGTCTATTCTAAAAGCGCTGTTTAAAGTGGGCATAAGAAAGTGCTTTTACATTGAAAAAAAGCGTTGTCTTTTCTTTTAGCAGCGCTGCTTTAGGTAGCGCTTTAAAGCGTTGTTAAAAGCCTAAAAAAGCGCTGTCTTTTCCCTTATTTGTAGTAGTGCAACCAGAGCTCTAATACCAGATGTTAGAAATCCACCTTATCCTATAATTAATTTCTACCAATATTGATGAACAAGATTGATATCACCACACAATAACAATGAAAATATGAAATAAAGAAAGAAAGAAGACAATGATTTTTCTGCAAAGTTTCTCTCTATCCACAGACTGTGGAAAACTTCTTATTCACTTGCAAATGCAAATTCTGTGAATACAACTTGATTGATTACAAAAATGGGGGTTACTCCCTCTATTTATAGTTTTAGTTTAGCTTGCTCTCTAAGCCAAAACCCAAAACTATAAAAGCCCAAAATACCTATTTTTGAACTAGATTAAATCTAATCAAATATGTATCTAATCAAATATGTGTGTAAGGGTTACTCCCTCTATTTATAGATTTAGGTTAGCTTGCTCTCTAAGCCAAAGTCCAAAATTATAAAAGCCCAAAATACCTATTTTAGAACTAGATCAAATCTAATCAAATATGTGTGCAACTAAATCAAATCTAACTAAATCTAATTCGACACACACAACTTTTCGACACTTTAAATTACAATTCCACAACATTTATACAAGGACCAATTGCAATCAATGCATTTTATCGAAGTTTATTTAAAAATATTTTTTATTTGATGATTTAATGCATTAAAAGTAGTTTGTTTTTTAAGCAAATACAATGGAACATATGTTACACAAAAAATCATTGTATATCGTGAATAATATTGAAGACAAAGTTTAACAAAGTTGTTTTTTTAGAAAATTGAATATAACTTACTTTTTTCATGATATTTTGATTAGTATCAAGTTGATCATAATGTAGGGTTATAAATAGATTTGGTGAAGAATAAACAATTAAAAATAACTAAGCTAACTTTATCGGAAAAAAGAAAAGAAGTCAAATAAATTCATCTCGAAAGTGCTATGAACCGGGAACAAGACTCTACAACATCTTCAAGACTTCTAAAGGAGCATGACGCAAGAATTCATCGGGCTCTCCTTACATAAACCAAGGCTCTTAGAAGAGCTCAAAGAAAACACCCACAAGGCTTTCCTTGCACAAATTAAGACTCTTAAAAGTGCGTCAAACATAAACCTATCGGGCTCTCCATTCACAAATCAAAGCTATTAGAAGAGATCCAAGCAAAAATCCACTGGGTTTTCCAACCACAAATCATGGATCATAGAAGTGTGTCAAGCAGGAATCCACAAGGATCTCCTTGCACAAATCCATAAACTCAGAAGAGAAAAATAGGAATCAGGATTTCCTTACACAAATTAAGACTTTTAGAAAAGTGAAAGGCATAAATCCATCAGGTTCTCCTTGCTCAAATCAAGACTCATAAAGAGCGTCAAGCATGAACCAACTAGGATCTTCATGCACAAATCAAGACTCTTAGAAGATAAACTAGTATGAACCCACTAGGCTCACTTTGCATAAATTAAGGAACTTAAAAGACTTTCAAGTAGGAACCCACCATCATCTTGTTGCACAAACGAAGACTCTTAGAAGAGTTCCAAGAAAGAATTCACTAGGATCTCCTTTAACAAATCAAGGCTCTTAGAAGAGTGCTAAGCAGGAATCCACTAGGTATTTCTTGCACAAATCAAGGCTCTTAAAAGAGTTCCAAGTAGAAATCCATTAGGCTCTCTTTTTGCAAATTAAGTTTTTCAGAAGAGTGCAAGAAAGAACCCAACGGTCTCTCCATGAAAAAATTAAGGCTCTTATAAGAGTTCTAAAAAGGAACCTATTGCGCTCTCTTTGCACAAATCAAGGCTCTTAGAAGATCACCAACAGAGAGCCCTCCTGGATTTCCTTGCACATCAAGGCTCTTAGAAGAGCGCCAAGCAGGAACCCATTAGACTCTCCTTACACAAATTAAGTCTCTTACAAGAGCGTCAATCAAGAACTCACCAGACTCTCCTTACAAAAATCAAGGCTTTTAGAAGAGAATCAAGTACGAACCCATCGATATCTGCTTGCACAAATAAAGGCTCTTAGGAGAGCCCCAAACAAGAACCCACTAATCTCTCCTTAACCAAATCAAAAAGACCACCAAGTAGGAACCAATTGAGCTCTATTTGCACAAACTAAGGCTTTTAGAAGAGCACCAAGCATGAACCCATCAATCCCTCCTTGAACAAAACAATAATAGGAGAATAGCGTAAAGTGTGAACCTGTTGAGCACTATAGTATACATTTGACATTATTGCAAAAATGCAGAATGAGGATCTGTAACACCCTTCTAACCCCACATGAAAAATTTAAATAATTTATGAATTAAAACGAGTAAAATCACCACTCAAGGGTGGGATACTTCATAGAAAACATAATAATAACAATCTTGCTCCGTAACATGGGTTACAACAATTTAACGCATATTTTCAATTATAATTCATCACATCATTCAAAGACGTCGCAACAAAAAATTCATTGTCATATGTCATAATTAAATTCTCAAAATTCATAACATTGGTCTCATCAATTATTGAAACTAGTTCAACAACCAAAACCGTTATAAAGTATGTTAACACCAAAATAAGCATATCATTCACAAAATAGAATGTCCCCACCCGATTTTAAATATCAGAGCAAGACACCACTAATGCAGCAAACTAAATAAAACACTCTAAAGTTATCATCGATGCTTCTACGAACTACTCTTGGTCAGATGTGTGTTACCCACATGGAGGCAACATTCAAACAAAAAGAGTGAGTAATCATAATTCATTATAAAAGATATAAGGAAAAGATTAGTAGTTACAGACAACCTCATCATATAACATCACATATTATTCATCAACGCGTTATACTCACAGACACATCACAATAACACTTAGACATATTTCATCATCAAAATCATCATATACCCACATAGTTCACAATTATCATCACATCAAAACTCATCATAAAATTATGCAATGTCACATAGGATGTTAATGCACAATACTGACTCAATGCATGTTGTATCAATATGTTATGAACACCTGGTTCATCACCCTCCAACGATCTCCACCAAAGAATCAACTCCCCTTTGGAACCAGAGCACATCACAAACACACCAATCCACATAATAGGATTGAGGCTCGTCACAAGTGGACCACCATCCAAAAAACAATTATATAAATGCATGATGCTCAAAACGTCATATAAAGTTCGATCACGACTAGTCAATTACATCATCATTCATATAGTCATCATCACATAGCATGTATATGTAATAAAAAGATTGAATATGTGTTTAATCTCTAAGTTTTGATGATAACTAGAATATATTTTATGCAGAACAACTTTAGTTCTAATGGTTTCATTGAGTGTGCGGATATACATTGTTAGTATTCTGGATAGTCTTAATCAAGATATCATCAGAATCACGTCACCACTCAGAAGAATAACCATTGAGTTATGTTTCTAATGTAACACCAGTAGTTCTAAGGAATACTGAATGTACAATAAGAAAAGAATCTCAATGAGTTTCCAAGAAGAAATAATTTCTAATAAGTTGTTGCTTCAAGATCAGAAATCAAAAGGAGACAAGAAATAAGCTTCCAACACAGAAGATCATAAGTGAAGACAAGTTAATTAGAAGAGCTACTGGTTATGATTCTAAAGAAGAAGTTAAGATTATGAACACATATAGAGAAAGCTTCTACTCCAAGATCATAAGTCAAGATTTGCTCATCAGAAGAGTCGTTTCTCATATATCTGAAGACAAAGTCAAGATTCTGAAGACTCAGAGAATTCATGGAATATGCACCTTCATTCAAAATCCGAAGTATTCCATCAAAAGAAAGGATTAAAGAAAGAATATCTTATGGACTCATTTCTAATAAACATCTCAAAGTCCATCAGAAGACAAGATCAAAGGATGATATCTTCTGAAGCTAATCAACTAAACATAAGTAATATCCACAAGACAAATATCATCAGAAGAACCACTACACTCAACAAAAGAACTATTGAGAACATTTCTATAGAAACATCAGTAGTTCTACAAAATGTCGAATGTTCATCAAAAAGGGAATCAAATATGTTCTAAGGAAAACGTTACTCTCAGAATAGAAAACATATTCGGTTTCAACCAAAGAAAGAAAGGATTCATGATCAAACAACAAAGATGTAGCTGACGACAAGTTATTACTTTCAGCTCAATCCAAATATTAGAATTCAAGGGATTAAAAAGAAGGAACTCAATGAGAAAAATAGATGTACCGATATTAGTTGTTGCTTCAGGAAACCAGACATCAGATATGAAACTTAGAAAAGCTGATTATCAAGGAATCAAGACAAGGTTAAAGCAAAATGGATCAGAAGAGATTTCACTCAATGAAGAAAATTTTCATCAGATAAGTTGTTGCTTATATATGTGTGAAGACAATGTTCAAATATCTGAAAGACTATGACTCTACAACAAAGAAGAATCTTCTGGACAAATATCACTCCTCATATCAGAAATAATCCAGCAAGAAGAAAAGAAACAAAGCTCAAGAATTCAAAGACTTGAGAAACATATAGTATAATGCCCCATTTAAATACTTACTCATTGTTTGTTGAATTTGAATTGCTTTGGCATTTTTATGGTGAAACTTAGTTTTTTGGGAAATATTGATGATAATGGAATTGAGGGATAATAATACTATTATTAATATTATAGTTATTATTAATATTATTAATATTGTTATTAATATTATTATTAATATTATTATTAATATTATTATTATTATTATTAGTTAAGTGTTAGTAATAATAAAATACAATAGAATACGGTTAGACCAATTGGGAGAAAAACTATTGTCACATAGAAACATAGAAGAGAAGAGAGAACTAGGGGAAAGGAAAATTCTCTATTTTTGAAGCATCAAAGCTGCAAATTAAGGTAAGGGGGTGAATGGGTTCTCCAAATTAGTGATATTAACATGAGAGGGTAGTGAGGGTTCCTTTCCCTCTTTAGGTTTTTCATGAATGAATTGATGAATGTCTTCTTAATTTTCATTTTGTGATTCCATGTGATTTTTGTGTAAAATTTGTAATCCAATATATAAAATGAACATGTTATTGCTGCTGGTTTTTGCTGTTGTTGTGTGGTTCATACATTCCCAAATCTGAAAAATTGTAGATCTAGGGATGTGACGGAAATTGGAGGAATTGATGTAGAAATTGGTGTAGAATTGTAGAATAATGAAGTACAATGAAATCCCTAAGTTAATATGTGAAAGAATGTTGTTTTGGACCCAATTTTGGAGGTTGAAATGTCTCAAAATGAGTGGAAATAATTCTAATGCGAAAATAGAGTTCTTTTGGTCACATACTGCTTTTATGCGTAAGGAAGACAGCATTACGCGTAATGCAGGAAGCATTACACGTAAGGTTGGAGCATTACGTGTAAGGCAGGGCAGAACAGAAGGCATTACTTGTAATGCAGGCATCATTACACTTAAGGCATGGCAGGACAGAAGGCATTACTCGTAATCTAGGCAACCTTAAACGTATGCAGGGCAGACAACATTACACGTAAGGTAGAACAGGAAACAATGCAATACACGTAACGTAGGCAGTATTACGCGTATGGGCAGGCGAAGGCGCACAAATTCCCATTTTCTTGATTTCTTGCCATTTTCGTGTGTGGAGTGTATTCTCTCGATCCATAATGAATAGTAAGGCTTAGCTGGACATAAGAAGGCTAGTAATAATAATAAATTAAGTTTAAAACATGGGATTTTATGTGGAATTTATGTTGTATGATGATGATGATGATGGTCTGTATTGAAGAATGTTGACGGCTTATGCCTTGTGGTTACATAATTATGTTGTTGCATATGATGTCACATGTTGCATAGTGATGAGGGATTATGCCCTGTTGTTGACATTTAAATGATGTTGTGGTGAGGGCTTATGCCCTGTTGTTGCCCAAATTGGCAATTATGATGAGGGCTTATGCCCTGATGGTACTACATGCATTGAGTTGATGTCGGTCTCATTACATTGCATTGTTTTGATTTAACGATGTATTATTTGGATGATGGGTTACGTTGCAAGGTATTATGTGATGTGTGAATTATGTGATTACTACTCCTTAGCATGTGATATTCACCATATATTTATTGAATGAAATTCTTACCCCTTTTGTGTTATTGTGTCTTTTCTCCATTGGGAGTACATATAATCAGGTACCTGAATAGTGCTTAGAATGAGTGTTACATGATCGAGTCCTAGGAGTCGCTCTGATACGTAACACGGGAATTGTGAATCTTAGTTATGTTTTTCTATATTTCATTTTTTATGTATCTTCCATTTTACTTATGTTGGACCACATATTTGTGGAGTTTTATTTGTTGTTGAAGTTGTAATGACATGGAATTGAACCAACTTTATTATTCCGTTGAAGAATTGATTATGTTTGAATAAAAGAAGTAATAAAGTAACTTTAAACTTTATGAATATTTGAAGTATGTGACAACCTGCTTATGTACTCTAATATATGTTAATGTAATTGTTATTGTGGGAAACTGGGGTGTCACAATTTGGTATCAGAGTAGGTCGGTTCGTCCGGCCAGGTTGTTGAGTCGTTAGTGTAGTGTAACAGTAGAATACTATCGATATATTTCTATCTAAATATTGTTTGATATTGTGATGTGAAAAAGAGCAATGGCTGGAAGAGGCAATGTTGCAGTTGCTAATGCGTTGTAGGCTTTGGCTCAGGCAATGCAGAAACAGCCTAATACTGGTGGGAATGATGGAACTCGTGCTTTGGAAACTTACTAGAGGAACCATCCACCTACGTTCAAAGGGAAGCATAATCCTAAAGGAGCGTAGGAGTGGCTCAAGGATATTGAGAAGATCTTTCGAGTCATGGACTGTTCTGATGCACAGAAAGTGTATTTTGGTACGCACATGTTGGCCGGAGAGGCTGATGACTGGTGGGTTGCTACTCGCCAGAGACTGGAAGGCACAGGTGAGGCTTTTACTTGGGTTGTGTATCGTATAAAATTCCTTGTAAAGTATTACCCTAAATATATCCGCGGAAAGAAGGAGATTGAGTATCTAGAACTGAAGCAATGAGACTTGTCGGTGACCAATTATGCTGTCAAGTTCGTGGAATTGGAAAACTACTATCCTCATTACACCGAGGAGACATCTGAATTTTCTAAGTGTGTTAAGTTTGAAAATGGCCTGCGTTCTGAGATCAAGAAGTCCATTGGGTATCAGCGGATCCTTAAGTTTTCAGATTTAATGAATAGTTGTAGAATCTAAGAAGATGATAATAATGCTCACTACAAGATTGTCACTAAGAAGAGAGAAAAGCAACAACAACATCGTGGCAAGCCTTATAATTCTCCGACTGTCAAAGGAAAATAGAAAGCTACTGATGGTAAGAGGCTAGGTGGTAGAGGTGCTCCTACTAGAATTGTATGTTACAGATGCAGAAGACCTAGACATCAGAGTAATGAATGGACCATCGAAGTAAAGATGTGTTTTCGTTGTGGCAAAATTGGACATGAGATGGCTGAATGTACACACAAAGAGGTAATCTGTTTCAACGGTGGTGAAGAAGGACATATCAGTGCTCAGTGTCAGAAACTGAAGCAAGCTCATTCTGGTGGAAAAGTTTTTGCTTTAGCTGGAACTCAGACATCCAGTGGAGACCATTAGATTAAAGGTATTTGCTTCATTAATAGTACTCCTTTAAATACTATTATTGTTACTGGTGCTATGCATTGTTTAATTACTGCTGATTATGCTAAAAAGTTGGGTCTCGATTTACCTCTATGAATGGAGAAATGGTTATCGATACTCTAGCTAAGAGATTGGTGACTACTTCTCTAGTATGCTTGAAGTGTCATTTTTCCATCTGTGACAGAGACTTATTTGTTGATCTAGTTTGTTTATCGCTGAGTGGTCTGGATGTAATTTTGGGTATGAATTGGTTGGAATATAATTATGTTCATATTAACTGTTACAACAAATATGTTCCATTTTCTACTCCTAATGAGGAAGAGGAAGCGGGATTCTTATGTGCTAGACAATTGAAGGAATTGATACAATATGAAGCTCTGGTATTTTCATTAATGGTGTCCTTATCCATTTAGAATCAAGATGCTATAGGTAAGTTGCAAGTAGTGCGTGAATTTCCAACACTTTTCCCAGATGACATTACAGACGTGCCGCGAGAAAGGGAAGTAGAATTTTCTATTGATCTTGTTTAGGGTACCAAACTTGTTTCTATGGCACCCTATCAAATGTCAGCATTTGAATTAAAATAATTGAAGAAATAACTAGAAGAATTGTTTGAAAAGAAATTTATTAGACCAAGTGTATCACCTTAGGGAGCTACAGTATTACTTGTGAAGAAGAAAGATGGTAGTATGAGGTTGTGCGTTGACTACTGGCAGTTAAATAAGGTAAAAATCAAAAACAGGTATCCACTTCCAAGAATAGACGACTTGATGGATCAATTGGTGGGTGCGCGTGTGTTTAGCAAGATTGATCTGAGATCGGGTTATCACCAAATTCGAGTAAAAGATGAGGACATTCAGAAGACAACTTTTAGAACTCGGTATGGACATTACGAGTATTCAGTGATGCCTTTTGGTGTTACCAATGCGTCGGGGGTGTTTATGGAATATATGAATCATATCTTCAAAACTTATTTGGATCAGTTTATTGTGGTATTCATCGATGATATCTTGATTTATTCTAAATCTGAAGCAGAGCATGTTGAACATTTGCGGATTGTATTGCAAGTGTTGAAAGAGAAGCAGTTATATGTGAAGTTTTTGAAGTGTGAGTTCTGGTTAACAGAAGTCAGTTTTCTTTGTCATATTATTTCATCTGATGGCATTGCAGTAGATCCATCGAAAGTAGATGCAGTGTTGTAGTGGGAAGTTCCAAAGTCGGTTACATAGATTAGAAGCTTTTTGGGTCTAGCTGGTTATTATAGAAGATTTATCGAAGGATTTTCCAAGTTATCACTTCCATTAACTCAACTAACTTGTAAAGGAAAGGAATTTATATGGGACATCCAATGTGAAAAGAGTTTTGTTGAGCTGAAGAAGAGATTGACAACAACTCCGATTTTGATATTACCTAATCCTGAAGAATTGTTTGTTGTATATTGTGATGCTTCTAAATTGGGTTTAGGTGATGTGCTTATGCATAATGATAAAGTGGTGGTGTATGCGTCGAGACAATTGAGAATCCACGAGAGGAATTATCCTACTCATGATCTAGAACTAGTTGCAGTGGTATTTGTGCTGAAAATTTGGAGACACTATCTCCATGGTTCTAGATTTGAAGTGTTTAACGATCATAAGAGTTTAAAGTATTTATTTGATCAAAAGGAAATAAATATGAGGCAAAGTAGGTGGTTAGAATTGTTGAAGGACTGCGACTTTGGCTTGAATTATCATCTGGGTAAAGCTAATGTTGTAGTCGATGCTTTGAGCCAGAAAACTTTACATATGTCTGCTATGATGGTTAGAGAACTGGAGCCTATTGAATAATTCAGAGTCATGAGTTTAGTGTATGAAGTGACACCGCAGAGTGTTATTTTAGGAATGTTGAAAATTAACAATTATTTCTTGGATGATATTAGAGAAGCTCAGATACTAGATGTGAAATTTGTACACTTAATGGTTGCAAATGACAAATCTGAAGACAGTAACTTTAAAGTAGATGCCCAAGGTGTGTTGAGATTGTGTGACAAGATTTGTATTCCTGATAATGCGGGAATGAGAAAGATAATTCTGGAAGAAGGCCATAGAAGTAGTTTGAGTATTCATCCGGGAGCTACCAAGATGTACCACGACTTGAAGAAATTGTTTTGGTGGTCCGGGTTAAAACGAGACATGGCACAGTTTGTGTATACATGTTTGACTTGTCAGAAATTGAAGGTCGAACATCAGAAACCTGTGGGGTTGTTGAAACCTTTAGATGTTCTAGAATAGAAGTGGGATAGTATAATAATGGACTTTGTGACGGGGATTCCAAGTACTCCAATGGGGCACGATTCAATTTGGGTGATTGTTGACAGACTAACAAAATTAGCTCATTTTATTCCGATTAGTATCAATTTTCTTATACCGAAGTTGGATGAGATTTATCTCCGCATGATCGTGAAGCTACACGATATTCCATCCAGTGTTGTGTCGGATAGAGATCTGAGATTTACTTCTGCTTTTTGGAAGAGTTTGTAGGATGCATTGGGGTCGAAGCTGAAATTGAATTCCGCATATCATCCACAGATAGATGGTCAGGTGGAGAGGACTGTTCAATCGCTAGAGGATTTGCTGAGGGATTTTGTTCTTGAGCAAGTAGGTATGTAGGATAATTGTCTTCCTTTGATTGAGTTCACCTATAACAATAGTTACCATGCTAGTATTGGTATGGCACCTTTCGAGGTACACCATGGTCGGAGGTGAAGGACACTTCTTTGTTGGTATGAATCAGGAGAGTGTGTGGTGCTCGGACCCGAGATGGTGCGAGAGACTACCGAGAAAGTAAGGATAATCCAAGAGAAAATTAAAGCTTCACAGAGAAGAAAAAAGAGTTACCATGATAGGGGGAGTAAATATCTTGAGTTTCAAGATGGAGACCATGTATTCTTGAAAGTATCATCAATAACCAGTGTAGGTCGTGCTCTAAAGTCAAAGAAAATGACTTCTCAGGTTATTGGTCTGTATCAAATTTCAGAAAAGGTGGGAAGTGTCGCTTATAGGGTGGCTCTGCCACCCAACGAATCTAATTTGCATGATGTGTTTCATGTGTCTCAAATCCGAAAATATATTTCAGATCCGTCTAATGTGATTTCGGTAGATAATATACAAGTGCAGGATAATCTTACTATTGAGACCATACATGTGAGGATCAATGATCGTGAAATAAAGAAGTTAATAGGCAAAGAGGCCACCCTTGTGAAAGTGGTTTGGGGAGGAGCTGCTGGAGAGAATGCGACCTGGGAGTTAGAGGGCAAGATGCGGGAGGCTTATCTAGAGTTATTTGCCTCAGGTAATTTTTGTGGACAAAAATATTCTAAGTGGGGGAGAGTTATGACTCCCAATTTAAACACTTAGTCATTGTTTGTTGAATTTGAATTTCTTTGGCACTTTTATGATGAAACTTAGTTTTAAGGGAAATATTTATGATAATGGAATTGAGGGATAATACTATTATTATTAATATTATAGTTATTGCTAAGATTATTAATATTGTTATTAATATTATTATTAATTTTAATATTATTATTATTATTATTAATATTAGTTAAGTGTTAGTAATAATAAAATACAATAAAATAGAGTTAGACCAATTAGGAGAAAAACTATTGTCACGTAGAAATAGAGAAGAGAAGAGAAGAGAGAACTAGGGAAAAGGAAAATTCTCCATTGTTGAAGCATAAAAGCTGCAAATTAAGATAACGGGGTGAATGGATTATCTAAATTGGTGATATTAACATGAGAGGGTAGTGAGGGTTTCTTTCCCTCTTTAGGTTTTTCATGAATGAATTGATGAATATCTTCTTGGGTTTAATTACGTAATTCCATGTGATTTTTGTGTGAATTCGTGATCAAATATATACAATGAACATGTTGTTGCTGTTGGTTTTTGCTGTTGTTGTGTCATTCATAAAATCCCAAGTCTAAAAAATTGTAGATCTAGGGACGTGACAAAAATTGGAGGAACTGATGTAGAAATTGGTGTAGAATTGTAGAATAATGAAGTAGAATGAAATCCCTAAGTTAATATGTGAAAGAATGTTGTTTTGGACCTATTTTTGGAAGTTGAAAGTGCTCAAAATGAGTGGAAATTATTCTGATGCAAAAATAGAGTTCTTTTGGTCACAGACCTCCGTTACGCGTAAGGAAAGCAACGTTATGCATAATGCAAGAAACATTAAACATTAAACATATGGCAACAACATTACGTGTAAGGCTGTGTAGGACAAAAGGAATTACTCGTAATACAGGAAGCATTACACATAAGGCAAAGCAGGCAACATTACACGTAAGGTAGGGCAGGTAACAAGGCAATACATGTAACACAGGCAACATTGCGCGTATGGGCAGGCGAAGGTGCAAAAATTCCCAATTTCACGATTTCTTCCTATTTTCGCGTGTGGAGTGTATTCTCTCAATCCATAATTACTAGTAAGGCTTAGGTGGACATAAGAAGGCTAGTAATAATAATAAATTAAGTTTAAAACATGGGATTTTATATGGAATTTATGTTGTATGATGATGATGATAATGATGGTTTGTAATGACGAATGTTGAAGGCTTATGCCTTGTGGTTGCATAATTATGTTGTTACATATGATGTCACATGTTGCATAGTGATGAGGGCTTATGCCCTGTTGTTGGCCTATAAATGGTATTGTGATGAGGGCTTATGCCTTGTTATTGCTCAAATTGGCAATTATGACGAGGGTTTATGCCCTGATGGTACCACATGCATTGAGTTGATGTCGGTCTCATTACATTGCATTGTTTTGAGTTGAAGATGTATTATGTGAATGATGGGTTGAATTGCGAAGTATTGTGTGATGTGTGAGTTGTATGATTACTACTCCTTAGCATGTGATATTCACTGTATATTTATTGAATGAAATTCTCACCCCTTTTGTGTTGTTGTGTCTGTGCTCCGCTGGGAGTACATATATTAGGTACCTGAGTAGTGCTTGGAGTGAGTGTTAACTAATCGAGTCCTAGGAGTTGGTCTGATACGTAACACGAGAATTGGTAATCTTTGTTATGTTTTGCTTTATTTCATTTGTTACATATCTTCCATTTTACTTATGTTGGACCACACATTTGTGGAGTTTTAATTTTTGTTGAAGCTATAATGACATGGAACTAAACTAATTTTATTATCCCACTGCCAAATTGATTATGTTTGAATAAAATAAGTAATAAAGTGACTTTAAACTTTATGAATATTAGAAGTATGTGACATCCTGCTTATGTACTCTGATATATGTTAACGTAATTGCTATTGTGGGAAAGTGGGTGTTGTACCCCAATTTTCCCCCCTAAGATCCATTCATCATACCATGTTGATTCCATCACCACAAGATCACATTAGGATTCTTGGTTCCCCTCCATATATTTAGCTTTGCTCTTTGACGAATCACCAAGCACATTGACTTGTGTTCTTTTGTGATCATGAACATTTTTGTCTTGATTTCTTCTTTTTAATATAATGCAATGTTGGTTTGTCTTGCTTGTTATCCATGTAGGTAAAGGCAATGAGATTTAACAAGTTGCTCCATGGGTTCATGAGTTTATTTCCATGCCCTAGTCAATAAAGCTTGAGAAGTTCAAGCCTCACCGTTGAAGTTTTTTTGGAGTAAATGGCATGGAAAGCTTATTTTGGTTCACCACATTTCAAGATTATCAAATTTGATCAAAAAAAAGTACAAGGGGTTGGTTGAAAAAAATAGTCATGTTTGGACAAGACTTTGTTCCATTTGGTCACAAGTGCATATTTCTCTCAATTCTCAAGATATGGAAGTGGTTGTGGTTGCTATGATTTCTCATTATCATCCTCAACAACTTAAATTTACAAAGCATTTGTGTTGGTACAAGAAGTTTGTTCAAAATTGTCAAAGTTTCTCAAGGCATGTTTCTTAATCTAGGAGCTAGGGTTTTGAAATTTCAAAGGAGTATATCTTGCTCATCCTTTGGTATTTTTGAGTGATTCTAAAGAAATTATTCTCTTCAAATGGTTATTAGAAAATCACTTCAAAAGTTCCAAGGAGTTTTCATATGGAAGAAACTTGATGAAGAAGAAAGATTACAAGTCCTCTAGATGAATCCCCAATTTTCCATGTGTGACTTCAAAGGATCATAACTTGGTCAATTTTTATCACCTTGAGCCCACTATTTTTCCACAATGATCTTGAGTATGTGAACTTTATACCTTATTTTATGTGCAAAGTGAGAAAATGGATGTGAATTGCCTTAAGGATACAAAATATTATAGGTCACTTTATGAAATTTTGCCAACTTCAACAAGTCATAACTCTCACAATTTTTGGATATTTTGAATGGTTCAAGTTTCAAAATGCCATTCAAGAGATCTATTTCATTCCATCTTTTTTGGTCAAGAGAAAATTCCAAGTGGAAGGCTATGTTTGGATGCAAGACATTATAAGTCATTTTTGAAGAAAAATTTGAAATATTTCTAAGTAAGGAAAGTCAACATTTTTTTCCAACTTTGACTCGTTATAATTTCAGCTCAAGCATCCATTTGTCTCCATTATTTTCACATTGCAAAGCTTGTAACCTCATCTTTCTAAAGCATCAAGAATAATTCCCTAAGACCCCTTGAGTTGAGAATGCCATTGGTCACAAGTTGGCACTTTGAAACTGAATTTTTAACCAAGTCAGAAGTTTGAAATCCTTGATTTGGCTTCTAAACACTCTGTTTTTGTGCATTTTTGCTTCTGAACATGTTTAGTGAACTTCCAGAAGTGATTAGCGTAGCAAAGCACGCGTTTTGGATGAGTTTTGATCAGATTAAAAGTCACACTTTTCTTGTTTGCAACTTCACACGATTTCCCTCCAAACTTCATCATTTCACTCGCTTGGACATTCCATTTGATTCCCTATAAATAGAGGGTCATTCCCCATTCATTTCCTCAAGCTTGGATAACCAGAATCACCCTGCCAAACTTGTTCCATAACTTAAAATTCAGCAACTTCGAAATCCATAGACAAGCCTTTTTCAATCCAATTTTTCCATCAATTCACCTTCCTTGATCTTCCCTGAAGCTAACCATATAATTACATTCAAGAATCATGCCCTATATTTCTCCATAGAAGTCCAGTTTCAGAGCTCTGCAACTCAACTTCAATAGGTAGATTCCTTCATCAATTCTTCAAAACTTTGATATCATTATGATGCTCTCATTTCCCTGGTTCTAGTCGCAACACTTGCTTTTTACTGGAAACATGTTCTGACCATGAAATTTCAAATCCCTTTTCAAAACATTCCTTCCAAATTGCTTGAGCTACAATTTATATAAATTTGTCGCAAGGGTGTGGCTGTCTTTGTCTTGAAGAGACGAAGCAAATGGCATAGGTCTAAGCTTCTGATTTTACAGTTTGAGAGACTTGCAATTCACGTTGGATGGAGGTTGAACATGACCTACGTGTCATCTTCCAACCAATGATGGCGTGCCATTTGTTTTTTTGAAATATGATTTTACTTTTTGATTCTATGCTTTATTCACTAATGACCATGATATGCACATCGCGCCAGATCCCTTGGATTTGATTACTAATGCGTTTTGACTCTCATCCAATGGTCCATATATTTTTGACTTTTATTTTCTTTTCTGATTTTTATATTTAATTGTTTTAAACTTTAAAAAATCAAAGAAAATTCATTTTAAGTCAAAAAAATCTGAAAAAATTATGAAAAATATTTTTGATTATTCTCCTTCTGATTTTTATTTTTTCACAATTTAATTTTGTGTTTTTGGATTTTTTACAATTTTTCACTTTATTTGAATTATTTTAAATGTTTAAAAATACTTTTATGCATTTTTAAATTCTGAAAAAATTATGAAATGATCCAATGATATGGTGACAAATATTGGTGACCTCACTTTTTTTATTTATTTCTGACTTTGGTATTTTTTACAATTTTTGGTCTATTTTACTCATTTCTTTTAATTTTAAAAATAGTTCCTGACTTTATAAAAAATTACAAAAAAAAATTATAAAATCATTTGAATCTTTTTCTGATTTTTCTATGGTCTTACTTTTTATTTTTTGATAAATTTGAACATAGTTGATATTTTTCTCTTTTATTTCTATTTTTAAACATTTTATTTTAAACCTTTTTTTGTATATATTAAATGTAATATTATTTTGTGAATATTTTCTGGCTGATCTTGGGTTAAATTTTTGATGATGAACTTTATTAACATCATTGGATCCATGGTGTTGAGTCTAACTCCACAAAAATGGATGAATGATTTTAATAATAGTTTGATTAAATTTAATTCAAAAGTGGTTTATATATTCTCTCCCACCCCTCTTCATCTCATCCCTTTTCTTATTGCATTAAGTGTTATTGGAGCATGATCTCTATATCATGTCTCAAAAAAAATGGTGCATAGATTGCTATTGACCGACCTCAACATAGGTGCGACTTCTATATAAGTCCACTTACGATTGCTTAACATAGCGCTAAATTTTGTCCCGATTTGAATAAATGATCATTCGTGGCCCAAACTTATGTTTGCAAGCCCAAGTATGTTAATTTGATCTCTTTGATCCAATAACCTTGAGATTCATTGTGTGGAGGCTTTGGTTCTACCAATCCTCTAATGGATCTACAACACCTTTGGTCAATGCAGATCACTTAAACATCGTTGATCATTAAATGGTACTCATGAGGATTCCAAATGGATGATATACTTGACAAAAAGAAAATGCAACTTATTGTGTGGAGGCTTTGGTTCTACCAATCCTCTAAAAAGTTCCAAATGCAAGTTTCAAGATGATCATCCAACTAACCACTAATCACTAATAATTGACTTTATCCTTTATTTTTATTATATTCCCATTTATTTTTATGCACTATTTACTTTCAGCATTTACATTTCATTCCATTTTCATCTTTGCTCATTTGAGTATTTACTTTCTTGGAATTTTCATTTTTGCTCACTTGAGCTTTACTTTTATTTTTCAAAACACCTAATAATCAACATAAACCCTAAAAATCTTTAATGATACTTGGACTATTTGGTTACTATCCTTGGCATTATGGAACATTGGACTTTTTTGACTTAGGATTAGAAACCTTGGCCTATGATTGGAGACCTTGTGACCTTATCTGATTATTTTGTCTGGAGCTCTTGAGGTTTACCTTAAGACATTGGGTTGTTTGTTTATTTTGTGTGCAGGCTATTGTGATTAGACTCTTTATTTGTAATCTAGAATTCACCCGTATACAGCCGTTACTCTACCTAATTTTTGTGAAGACTTAATACACTTGAAGTTTGGTTCTCTCAAGAGGTCTAGTATCTTTGCTTGCTTGGTTTCAATCCAAAGAATGGGAATTCTATCTTGGTTCATAATGTCAGGTATTGGATTTTTGTTGGTTAGATGGTTCTTATCCCTATCTTTTACCTTATGCTTTAGGATAGCCTCTTCTTCTCCTCCCATCTTCTTTAATTTCAAAAATCTTCTCCCTCCTTTTGAAAAACTCTTCTTGTTTTAAACTTGAACCACTTTCATAATAAACTTGGACTTAGGTCCATGCATTTTCAAAGATTTTCATAAATAAACTTCAATAAACTTAATAATACTTTGACATTTTTTTTGAGAAGACTACAAATCCATCAATCTCATTCAAACCATTTTGCCATCTTGGCTTTCATCTTAAACTTTTCTCAAAAGATTCGACTCTTGTCAATCCTTGTAGTGATGCAAACAATTATACTTCTATGATATATAGTGAAGTGAGATATTTTCCACTTGAGTGTTGAATGAGGCATTGTCGATTTTAAAATCTAAGCCATATCCTCCACTTTGAGATGATGCAAATTCTCATTTCTCACGATTGTGGGTAGTAAGTATGTTTTCCACACGGACAATGACGATGATGTCTTATCACTTAAAATCAACCAACACACTTGTGTCTTAAAATCTTTAAAAGAGGAATTACGTGTACCCTGATCCCCTATTGCACAAAAGGTGGTACGTAGGAACTAAAGGTTCGCAACCACGGCGGGTGCAAAAAAAATTATAAAAATATTTCTTTTCTCATTTCCACCATCTATTTTTATACAACAATTTTTATAGCCAAAATATATAGGTTTTACAAAGAGGTTCCTACGGAGTACCATAGATGTTTAGGGTGCTAATACCTTCCCTTTACATAACCAACCCCCTTACCTTGAAGCTTTCCCCCTCTTTTTGGGTTATTCGCTCTTTTCCGATTCCTTTGGAAACAATAAAGCGCGGTGGCGATTTTTATTTTTGATCTGTATAAGTAAAGTCAATCCAATGGCTTAGTCTTAAACATTTCTACCGCTACAGAAAAAATGGCGACTTCACTGCGGAAATATTGACCTCTTGCTGGTCCATCCCTAAGTGGGTTGAGCCTATCTTTGTTTATATCTGTATATGTGCTATTGTTGTTTTTGTGTTATATGTTGTATATAAGTTTGTTTAGATTTTCCTGGTTTTCAGGGTGTTTGGTGATTACTTATAAGTCCTATACCCGGACTTGGGTAAACTTTAAGATTGGACGGGCGGTATAGTCATGTTAACTTTGAGGGAGTAATCCCAAAAAAGTAGGTATGAGATCCCCCACTCAGTGGAGGCCTCTTGGACTGTAGTGTCGTTTACCGAGTAATCGAGAAGACATACTGCTTTTGACTTGGGAGCCTGCTGAAACTGAGGACCGTAGAATACCAAACCCATCTTGGCCTTTTAGGTGTAGTGCAGAAGCTATGACGGGGTAATCCGGAAATAGTTGTCATGCGATACTACGATCGAACGAGTTTTTCTTGAGAATATTACTAAATACCGAGTTAATCGGGAAGTTGGTAATATCCGAAGGAAGGATGTAGACTCTGGGAACCTCTAGAACCTTGTTCGGTAGGTGATAACTTTTATACCATACCTTATGGGTAGTACCTTCGACCTCATGCTCGTGACGTTGAACCTATGAACCCTATATGTGTGATCTTGTGTGTGATTGCTGCATCATGCATCCATGCACTCATAAGCATCTTTTGAAGAGATCTTATTTCAAGTGATTTAAAAGTTGACCATTTGTGAATATCTCAGGTACTTTTTAACCATGGATTCTGGAAAGAGAAAGACCGGGAAGTACAGTTTCAAGGATCCCAAGATAGATGAGTTGATCAGTCTAATTCCCGAGATTGAGTGCTCTGTAGACTTTTGGAAGAAGTATGTATCCATTATTCCTCTCATGAAGCTGAAGATGAAGGAGGGTATTCTCTCGACCTTGGTCCAGTTCTATGATCCGATGTATCATTGCTTTACTTTTCCCGACTATCAGTTGATGCCTACACTGGAGGAGTATTCTTATCTATTGGATTTACCTATTACCGATCGTGAACCTTTTACTGGTTTGGAGGGTGAGCCAAAACCACATGAGATTGCTGCTTTGATTCATCTGGGGAAGTATGAGGTGGAAGCCCATATGACTACTAAAGGAGGGATTAGAGGATTACCAGCTCAGTTCTTATTAGAGAAATCTCGTTACTTTTCCAGGATGAAGAGTACAGTCGCTTTTGAGGCCATCTTTGCTCTACTTGCTTACGGGTTGTTCTTATTTCCTAATGTGGACAAGTTTGTTGACGTTAATGATATCAGGATCTTCATGATTGGAAACCCAGTTCTTACATTGTTGGGTGATGCTTATTACTCTATTCATCTTAAGAGTTCTTATCATGGGAGGATGATTATCTGTTGCACGCCTCTATTGTACCGGTGGTTCATCTCTCATATGCCTCAGTCTGATGCTTTCTGGGATGTCAGGAAGGAACCCCGTTGGGCTCCTAAGATCATGGCACTTACTCACTAGGATATTGATTATTATCATCGAGCTTACCAGGATATAGAGATTATTGACAGTTGTGGTAGTTTCCTCAATGTACCTCTTCTTGGTACAAAGGGAGGAATTGGCTATAACCCTGTTCTTGCATGATGAAAACTTGGTTATCCGATGAGGGATAAACCAAATAGTATTTATTTTATTAGTTTCTTTTTGAAGGAGGGAGAAGACCATAGGGAAGCTAGGGAGCAGATTGCGAAGGCCTGGCGTCACATTCATAAGAAGAGTAGGAAGGATTTGGGACCTAAGGGTGCTGTTTCTTTGGAGCCATATCTCCAGTGGGTCCAAACGAGAGCTATTCAGTTGAAGAAGCCATATTCCTGGGAAACACCTATGCCTGATCTATTTGTGAAAACCACTCCTCCCTTATTAGATGATCTAGAAGAGCTGTAACTTGCTTTTGTCAGGATGCAACAGGAAAAGGATGCTTGGAAGAACAAGTGCCAAACTTTAGAGATTTCCTATAGAGCAGACTTGAAGGAGAAAGACGACTTGATTGAGATCCTTGAGAGTCGAGCGGTAGAGACTATGGAGAGGCAAGGGGATTTATTTTCTCCTAAGCCTCAATCAGATGCTGATTACTCACTTCCTGATTCAGGTGATTGGTAGGAGGTTGCCATCAGATATACGGAAGAAAACCAGAGGTTAAAGGCTCAGATTACCAGGCTCACGGGGAAGCGCCAGCGTATAGATTGATCTCCATCAGTTTTACTTCTTAGGGTTTTAGATTTTATTTTCATCTTGTACTTGGGATCATTGAAACTTGTAGTCCATTTTGGAGTTATTATAATGGAATTTTTAGTATTTTCAAATGCGTTATTACCTTGATATTTGCAATATGTCCATAAATTTGAAGTCCCTTGAAATATTAAATAAAATAAAATCATGTGCATTGTATATCATGCATCATATTGCACATTTTTCTTGCATTTGTTATGCATATCCAGGTGTCTTACCAAGCTTCTTTACTTCGTTCAGCAAGCTGACTCACGACTACAACACTCGGGCTAATTTCAGAAAAAAGATGGACAACTTAGAACAACAGAATCGCGAGCTGCGCGAGGATGTTTTTGCTTTGAAGGCCGGCATGGACAATCTGACTGCTCTGATGGAATATCTGGTGGCTTCTCAGAATAAGCCACCGAGTGTCGAACCATAACCAACAAGGGCAACTACTGAAGCTCCAATTGTTCCCGTATCTGCTACTCCAGCTGTTGTTTAAAACCACATGCCTCAAGGTTATCCATGGGGAATGCCAAAGAATTTTACACTAGAAGGTTTCAATCTTGGTCCTCAAGATACTCTAATTGTTCAGACTTTTGTTACTCCGACACCTCTTGTGGTGCATGCTGCTCCTGTTGCGCCTCCTTCGGTGAATATGGTTCCGTTTGTTAATGATGATGTGTGTCGTCCTTTCTCTCCACCGAGTGAAGACTTGGGTCTTTATGACAGAATGGATGATTTTCAAGAGCAGTTTGACAAGATGCGAAGAGAGATGAAGGCCCTCAGGGGAAAGGAGCTATTTGGGCAGAATGTGAATGAGCTATGCTTGGTCCTGAATGTTAACATACCTGCTAAGTTTAAGGTCCCGTAGTTTGAGAAGTACAAGGGCAACACTTACCCTCGTGCTCATTTGGTGATATACGTAAGGAGAGTGTCTACCCATACTGATGATCAGCGTCTGCTGATTCACTTTTTTCAGGATAGTTTGACCTGTGCTGTGTTGAAGTGGTATATGAGTTTGGAAAGTGTTAACATCCATACTTTCAATGATTTGGGAGAAGCATTCATCAAACAATACAAGTACAATATGGACATGGCGCCTGACCATGATCAACTCAGGGCCATGGTTCAGAAAGATAGGGAATCGTTCAAAGAATATGCACAGAGATGGCGTGAGGTAGCCGCCCAAGTGATTCCTCCCATGGAAGAGAAGGAGATGACTAATATTTTCTTGAAAACACTGGGTGCTTTCTACTATGAGAGGATGGTAGCAAGTGCGCCAAGTGACTTTACTGAAATGGTAGGAATGGGTATCCGCTTAGAAGATGCTGTAAGAGAGGGCCGTTTAACGAAGAGTGAAAATTCTGGAGGTATGAAGAAACCATCTTATGGGTTTACCAAGAAGAAGGAAGGGGATGCAAATGCTTTTATGAAAGAGAGGAGGGTTAATACTCCTAGAAGGAATTATCAGCGTCATCAGCAAGTCACCTCAGTTACTCTAGTTGTGGGTGCAACTCCAACTACCGTTGCTTATCAGAGACCATCCCAGCAGGGGAATCAAGGGTATAATCAGAGAAGAGAGAGTTATGAACCTACTCCTATGAGCTATACAAAGTTACTACCGACATTGATTCATAAGAAGTTGGTTCAGACCCGACCATCTCCCGTTGTACCATCACCATTTCCTTGGTATTACAAGGACGACCAAACATGTGCTTTTCATCAGGGTGCCCCAGGGCATAATGTTGAGAATTGTTATCCTTTGAAGTCTGGTATTCTATCTTATAAGGATGTGGGACCTAATGTGAAAGACAATTCTCTACCCAAGCATGGAGGAGTAAACACAATGAATATGGTGGCCGGTTGTCCAGGCGACTTCCGGATTTTTGATATTAATCTGGTTAGAGGAGATTTGGTGAAAATGCATGGAGACCTTTGTGAATTTAGCTACTATACGCATGACCATTCCGGTTGTGCTATTTGCAGTACAAACATACAGGTTCGCAATAAGATAAAGGCTAATTTATAGGAGATGATGGATGAGGGCCTCATCCACATAATCAGGCCTAGGGCAGAGTATGAAGAGGAGGTGAATATGGTTTCTGGATGTCCTGGAGAATTCAGAATTTTTGATGTAGAGTATATGAATGAGGACCTTTTGCAATTGCACGCTACTTTCTGCCATATGGCTGGTCAGGTAAAACACTAGTATGGATCTTGCCGAATTTGCTACCGGGACTCCCGAGGATGTTCAATCATGAAGAAAGGTGTTCAGTTGTTGTTAGATAATGGGACTATCAAGGTTATAGGTCAAAGGGATGATTACCATGAAGTTGATATGGTTGAGGTTTGTTTGACTGAAGAAGAGTCGGATGAAGAGTACGCCTCTGTAGATGAGTATTTCTCCTCAAATGAGGATTTATTTTCCAGAGATGACTCAATAATGATTAATTGTGTTGAAGAAGGGGTAAACGTCATTGTACCTTGTTTTGGTACACCCGCCCATTTTGAAGTTGAGTACTATAGCAAGCCAACTGTTACCCAATTGGTGATTAGTTTGCCGAGTCCTATCCCCTACAAGTCAGATAAGGTTGTGCCCTACAAATACGACGCTACAATCTTGGAGGATGGTGTGGAAGTTCCCATCCAGCCAATGCCTGATGTTGGAAATATTGCTGAAAATAGTAGAGTGACCCGCAACTGTCGTGTGTTTGCACCAGTTGTTCGAGAAGATGTTAGTGCTGGAAAGAAAATTGCTGAGAATGTTGAACCCAAGAAGGCTACGGGTGAATCTAGTGGAGCTACGTTAGGAAAAGAAGTGGATGATATTTTGAAGATAATTAAGATGAGCGACTACAGAATTGTAGATCAGCTACTGCAAACTCCTTAAAAAATATCTATCTTGGCTTTATTGATGAACTCATCTGCTCACAGAGAATCCTTGATGAGGGTATTGGACCAATCTTTTGTGGAGATTGATATGCCAATAGACCAATTCAGCAGCGTAATAGGGAACATTACGTCATGTAATAATTTGAGTTTTTGTGATGATGAATTACCAGATGAAGCAAGGAATCACAACCTGGCCCTCCACATCTTTATGAATTGCAAGAATGATTCATTATCCAATGTGCTGATTGATAATGGATCCGCTTTGAACGTTATACCGAGGAGCACTCTTATGAAGTTGAAATATCAAGGAACGCCTATGCGCCGAGTGACATCATTGTGAAAACGTTTGATGGATCGAGGAAATCTGTTATCGATGAGGTGGATTTGCCTATTCATATAGGACCACATTTGTTTCAGATAACTTTCCAGGTCATGGATATTGTACCCGCTTATAATTGTTTGCTAGGAAGGCCGTGGATTCATGAGGCAGGGGCTGTCACTTCAACTTTACACCAGAAACTGAAGTTTGTACGTGAAGGGAAATGGTAATCATAAATGGGGAACATGCATTATTGATATTTCATTTGTCCTCTTTCAGCATTGTGGAGGTGGATGAAGCTGCTGTTGGAACCCAATTCCAAGCTTTATCCATTGACAACATAAGAAGAAATGAGAATTCCATGGTTTCTCTTAAGGACGCGCAACAAGTTGTGCGAAAGGGTCATAACGAGGTATGGGGACAGATTGTGGATCCACCTGCGAAAAAGAACAGAGCCAGATTAGGGTTCTCTTTGAAGAATGACAAAGGTAAGAGCATGAAGCCGAAGTTTGCTGCAGGAAAGTATCAAGACATCTTCCGTAGCGGGGGTTATCTTTATCAACTGCTTCTGGGATTAATGCCATTGTAGAAGATGAAGCAGAGCAAGAAATGCCGAATTATATGACGCACAGAGTTAGGGTTTAGAACTGGATAACCATTGATGTTCCCTCTTGCATACATGTTTCAAAACAATTTGTTTTTTAATCTTTTTGAAAAGCTTTCACTCTGCCCAAGGTGGAAGTATTAATGTTGTAGGGCTTATCTGTTTGTTGTGACTTTTAAAATCAATAATAAAAGTTGTCTTTGTTTCCCAAATTGTGTCTTTATTTTCTGCTTTTTCTTGGAAAATGGTAATCTGAAAAAACCCTTCAAAATAAATAATAAATGAAATTCAATCTGCATGATCACTTGTTATATGTGTCAATTTCTAAAAGAAATCATAAATCATATGTGCAGATTAATTAAAAAACCCGTTGAATAGAATGACTCTGCACCCTCTCCCAACTTTGAATGTCCTGTGTATGGGGCCGAAGAAGAAGACTATGATGAGATTCCAGAAGAGGTCTCACAGTTGCTTGAGCATTAGGAAAATACCATTCAACCATATAAAGAGCCATTGGAAGTGATCAATTTGGGTTCAGAAGAAGATCCGAAGGAAGTTAAGGTTGGAGCATTGCTGTATCCTGATGTGAAGAGCAGGTTGATTGAGCTTTTGAAAGAGTATGTGGATATTTTTGCTTGGTCTTATCAAGATATTCCTGGTCTAGACACGGATATTATAGAGCACCGTTTGCCGTTGAAGCCAGAGTGTCCGCCAATTAAACAAAAGTTGAGAAGAACTCACCCAGATATGGAAGTGGAGATCAAAGAGGAGGTTCTAAAGCAGATTAATGCTGGTTTTCTTGTGACGTTAGTGTATTCTCAATGGATTGCCAATATTTTCCCAGTACCGAAAAAAGACGGAAAAGTTTGCATGTGCGTAGATTACAGAGATCTAAATAAAGCTCGTCCAAAAGATGATTTTCCATTACCATACATTGATATGTTAGTGGATAGAACAACAAAATTCAAATTATTCTCGTTCATGGACGGATTTTCCGGGTATAGTCAAATAAGAATGGCTCCGGAGGACATGGAAAAACAACGTTTATCACACCCTGGGGAACATTCTGTTACAGAGTGATGCCCTTCAGGTTGAAGAACGCTGGTGCAACGTACCAGAGGGCTATGACAATCCTATTCCATGATCTGATGCACAAGGAAATCGAAGTATATGTTGATGATATGATTTCCAAATCCCAGACTGAAGAAGGACATGTAGAAGATTTGTTGAATTTGTTTCAGCATTTGAGGAAGTATCGTCTCTGCTTGAATCCAAATAAATGCACATTCGGTGTTCGATCAGGGAAATTGTTGGGTTTCATTATTTGCCAGAAAGGAATTGAAGTTGACCCTGATAAAGTCAAAGCAATTCAAGAGATTCCAGCGCCAAGAACTGAAAAGCAAGTCAGAGGGTTTCTCGGGCGTTTGAATTATATTTCCAGATTCATCTCCCACATGACTGCAACGTGTGAACCGATATTTAAGTTGTTAAAGAAAGATCAAGGTTGTGTATGGATGGATGACGGCCAAAGGGAATTTGAAAGTATTAAAGAATATCTACTTGAACCTCCTATCTTGCTCCCTCCTGTTGAAGGAAGACCGTTGATTATGTATCTGACAGTGTTAGATAAATCTATGGGTTGTATTTTAGGACAAAAGGATGGAACAAGGAAGAAAGAGTTCGCCATTTATTATCTCAGTAAAAAGTTCACTGATTGTGATTCGCGGTATTCCATGATGGAAAAGACATGTTGTGCTTTGGCCTAGGTGGCAAAGCTTTTGCGGCAGTATATGTTGAATCACACTACTTGGTTGATCTCCAAAATGGATCCAATTAAGTACATTTTTGAAAAGCCTACTCTTACTGGGAGAATTGCCCGCTAGCAGATGTTGTTATCTGAATATGATATCGAATACCACACTCAAAAAGCTATTAAAAGCAGTGTGTTGGCAGATTATCTTGCTCACCAACCAATGGAGGACCATCAGTCTGTATAATATGAATTCCCTGATGAGGATGTGATGTTCCTGAAAGTAAAAGATTGTGAGGAACCATTTCCTGAGGAAGGTCCTGACCCTGAATTTCGTTGGAGTATGATATTTGATGGAGGTGTGAATGCTTATGGTAAAGGAATTGGTGATGTGATTGTCACTCCACATGGATCACACATTCCTTTTACCGCAAGGTTAACATTTGATTGTACTAATAATATGGAAGAATATGAGGCTTGCATCATGGGTCTCGAAGAAGATATTGATCTCAGAATTAAAAATCTAGATGTGTATGGTGATTCAGCTTTGGTAATAAACCAGATTAAAGGAGAATGGGATACTCGTCACTCCGGCTTGATCCCTTACAAAGATTATGCTAGAAGGTTGTTACCCTTCTTTAATAAAGTTGAATTCCATCATATTCCAAGAGATGAAAATCAGATGGCGGATGCTCTAGCAACTTTGGCTTCTATGTACCAAGTAAATACTTGGAATGATATAACTCGAATTATGGTTCAGTGATTGGATAGGCCCGCTCATGTGTTTACAACAGAAGAAGTAGCAGATGAAAAACCTTGGTATTATGACATCAAGCATTTTCTTCATACTCAGGAATACCCGATCGGTGCATCGAAGAAGGATAGAAAGACATTGAGAAGATTGGCTGGCAGTTTCTTCCTCAGTGAAAATGTGTTGTATAGAAGAAATTATGACATGGTCTTGCTCAGATGCGTGGATAGACACGAAGCAGGCATGTTGATGCCTGAGGTTCATGAAGGTTCATTTGACACTCATGCCAATGGACATTCGATGGCTAAAAAGATGCTAAGGGCAGGTTACTATTGGCTGACAATGGAATCTGACTGTTACAAATTTGCAAAGAAGTGTCATAAATGTCAGATTTATGCAGATAAGGTCCACGTGCCTCCGACACTTCTCAATGTGATTTCCTCCCCGTGGCCTTTCTCTATGTGGTGTATTGACATGATTGGGATGATAAAACCTAAAGCTTCGAATGGACACCATTTCATCTTGGTAGCAATTGACTACTTCACCAAGTGGGTGGAAGTTACTTCATATGCCAATGTTACTAAGTAGGTGGTTGTGCGATTCATCAAGAATAATCTTATATGTCGATATGGTGTGCCGAGCAGAATTATCACCGAAAATGGCTCGAATTTGAACAATAAAATGATGACAGAGTTATGTGAAGAATTCATTATCGTCCATCATAACTCCTCTCCATATAGGCCAAAGATGAATGGGGCTGTTGAAGCTGCTAATAAGAATATCAAGAAGATTATCCAGAAAATGGTCGTTACATATAAGGATTGGCATGAAATGCTCCCTTTTGATTTTATATGGATATCAAACGTCTGTCCGCACTTCAACAGGAGCAACCCCGTTCTCCCTGGTGTATGGAATGGAAGTTGTACTCCCAGTCGATATTGAGATTCCCTCTTTACGTGTGATAATGGAAACCAAGTTGACAGAGGCTGAATGGGTCCAAAACCGGTTTGACCAATTGAATCTGATCGAAGAGAAGAGGATGGCAACTTTGTGCCATGGACAATTATATCAGAAAAGAATGAAGAAAGCTTTTGATAAGAAGGTAAAACCTCACGAATTCAGAGAAGGTGACCTCGTGCTCAGGAAGATCATGTCTTTCAACACTGATTCTAGGGGCAAGTGGATTCCCAATTTTGAAGGCCCATATGTTGTTAAGAAAGCCTTCTATGGCGGTGCATTAATTCTTGAAACTATGGATGGCGAGGAGTTCTCACGTCCCATGAATGCTGATGCAATTAAGAAATACTTCACCTAAAGAAATAAAAGAGAAACTCGCTAAGTTGAAAACCAGAAATGGCGGCTTAGGAAAAAAAGAGCGTCTTGGTAGGCCGAAAACCCGAAAGGGCGGTCTAGGAAAAAGTTAGAGACATAAACAGAATAAATTTCCCGCTAAGTTGAAAATACGCAAGGGCAGCTTAGGCAAAAGTTAGGGACTTTCTTGGCAAGTAACTGCATCATGCAAGATCTGATCATTGAAGAAACAATCTTCTCAAATCCTCATCATACTCCAACGGAAGCTGCTGCTCAGGATTTCAAAAATTGTTAGAGGGGTTAGTGGTCATTGTATCTCAATGTATCATTTCCATTATATATTACCATTTTCCAAACTTTGTAATCATCTATGGAGTCTCGCCATTCGCAGACTACCATTCTATTAATAAAGTTTGAGCTGTTACGCAATCCTTTGTGTTTCTTATTTTGTTTAGCTTGCAAAGACCCCATTTATTATTGATAATAACTTTCAAAGCAAAAAGATTAAATAAAAAAATCGATTTTTCAAAAAGAATTTACAATTTGCTTTTACTTTAGAATTTGTGATGTGAAAAAAATAACAACAACAAAAATGGTGATCCCTGGAATGGACGAACTCCAGTTGTTTTAAGGAGTTTTTGTTCCCCTCAGGAAAGTTTACTCATAATGATTCACTGTATTGGGTTCGAGACTCCGGTATCCTCGGTCAAGTTTAGATTCATTCCTCCTCCTTGTCTGAGTTTTCATGATGTAAGGTTTTAATCCAAGATTTCTCCAGTGAAGTTTTCATTCGGTCTAATAGAAGTTCTTTTTTCCAGAGAAGCCGATACAATAATCACTCTCGAAGAACATGGACCTCTATTTTCCCCAGTGAAGAACGTATATTGGTTTTCCCTTTGTGAATATGGTGTTAACCTCCCCAGTGAAGTGGGCCTGAATTCCCCAGTGAATGTTTTGATGATTTGGTGTCCATCTACTTTACTTGAGATTGGTTTTGCAATCCCCAGTAGAAGTGTTACTTTTGAAAACATTTATTTCCCTGATGAAGCCTGGAGAAGGATGTTCTATCCCTGTATCTATACTATTCTACCACTTTGTTTTGTTTGCTTCAGGATGGTGTTTCTACCTAGTAAAGATGAAGCAGGCAGTAGGTTATGTTTCCTCAGCTGGCACTTACTTTTTCTTGGAATGATCATCTTGGATGTGATTTATCCAAGTGTTGCTTGTGCCCGAGATGGTTTTGAATGGTTACTCCCAGTGTCGTACATCTGTTTTGTCAGCATACACATGATAACACTCATACATTCATACGTACATCATGCATAGCTAAAATTGGAAAATCATTGCTCATTAACATTTGTTAATATTTTTGTTGACATATCATCCTGTTTTGCAGAGTTACGTTGTCCTCTCTTCAATAGAGTGTTGGCCTTAAGCAGAAAGCGTATATTCTTTCAATTTCCCCACTGAGTTATCCCTCGTAGAAGATTTTTTGCTTTAGCCTTCCTGTACAGCTCCTTGTTTGGATGGATGTGGTTTTCCCTCTTGAGTTTATTTCTCAAAGGTTGTATTTTGGTTGACTGTTTCATTCCAGTTTATTTCTGGTTTGAATCTTTTGTTTCCCAGCAATATTATTTACTCTGGATTTCTCAAAACTTCATGTTTTGGTTCGTGCATTTATTTTGCACAAGAAGACTTTATACCCTCAGCAGGAATGTCGTGGCATTTCCCCAGGAAGTCATATTTCTTTCCCCAGGAAGCCATACTGTTCTCCCTATAAAGTCATTTCTTTTTACAATCCTCCATGATAACAAGTGACAAGTCTCTTTATTTGAGAAACTTATGCTTCCCTGTAAAAGTCGACGTAACTTTTTTGCTATCTCCTCTACGAGTGGATAGTTTGCAGTCTGTCGTCAGTTTATGCCAGCGGATGGCAAGCCTTTCAAAATTCACGGAGACAGTTCGTTGTGAAATCTTGGCAGGTGGAAGTCTCTTTATTTGAGACAGCTTACCCTTTCCAGGAAAAGTGCCTCAGTTAAAGAAGAAGTTGAGACCCATTCTAGGTGAGACGCCAGAATTTTAGGGAAACTTGTATCTTTTTGCTACCCTCAGTTAACATTGGTAGTTCATCGTTAGTGAACGGCGATGCTATGATATATTTTGTCTCTACCTTCAGTGAAAGTTGGTAGGTCACCTTCAGTGAAAGTTGGTGCTTGTTATCTTTTTGCTACCTTCAGTGAACGTTGGTAGTTCATCGTCAGTGAATGGTGATGCTATGATATATTTTCTCTCTACCTTCAGTGGAAGTTGGTAGATCACCATCAGTGAAAGTTGGTGTTTGTTATCTTTTTTCTACCCTCAGTGAATGTTGGTAGTTCATCGCCAGTGAACGGTGATGCTATGATATATTTTCTCTCTACCTTCAGTGAAAGTTGGTAGATCACCATCAGTGAAAGTTGGTGTTTATTATCTTTTTTCTACCCTCAGTGAACGTTGGTGGTTCATCATCACTGAACGGCGATGCTATGATATATTTTCTCTCCACCTTCAGTAAAGGTTGGTAGATCACCATCAGTGAAAGTTGGTGTATGTTATCTTTTTGCTACCCTCAGTGAACGTTGGTAGGTCATCGTCAGTGAACGACGATGCTATGATATATTTTCATTCTACCTTCAGTGAAAGTTGGTAGGTCACCTTCAGTAAAAGTTGGTGCTTGTTATCTTTTTGCTACCTTCAGTGAACGTTGGTAGTTCATCATCAGTGAACGGCGATGCTATGATATATTTTCTCTCTACCTTCAGTGGAAGTTTGTAGATCACCATCAATGAAAGTTGGTGTTTGTTATCTTTTTGCTACCCTCGGTGAACGTTGGTAGTTCATTGTCAGTGAACGGCGATGCTATGATATATTTTCTCTCTACCTTCAGTGAAAGTTGCTAGATGACCATCAGTGAAAGTTGGTGTTTGTTATCTTTTTGCTACCCTCCGTGAATGTTGGCAGTTCATCGTCAGTGAACGACGATGCTATGATATATTTTATCTCTTCCTTCAGTGAAATTTGGTAGATCACCATCAGTGAAAGTTGGTGTTTGTTATCTTTTTGCTACCCTCAATGAACGTTGGTAGTTCATCGTCAGTGAACAACGATGCTACGATATATTTCCTCTCTACCTTCAGTGAAAGTTGGTAGATCACCTTCAGTGAAAGTTGGTGTTTGTTATCTTTTTGCTACCCTCAATGAACGTTGGTGGTTCATCGTCATTGAACGGTGATGCTATGATATATTTTCTCTCTACCTTCATTGGAAGTTGGTAGATCACCTTCAGTGAAAGTTGGTGCTTGTTATCTTTTTGCTACCCTCAGTGAACGTTGGTAGTTCATCATCAGTGAACAGCGATGCTCTGATATTTCTTTTCCTTCTACCTTCAGTGAAAGTTGGTAGTTCATCGTCAGTGAACCTCGATGATTCTTTCTCTCTACCTTCCGTGAAAGTTGCTTATTCACCATTAGTAAACGTCCGTGTTGTTATTTCTTTCCTCTTTCTACCTTTAGTTAATGTTGGTAGTCTCGCCTTCAGTAGGAGTTAGTGTATCCTTTTACCGTTTTACCACCCTCTCTTGGTCGGGTCTTTTGATCCACCAGTGATTTATTTTCCTGGTCGGGTTGCTCTCTTGTTTCTTCATTATTGTTACATCCCGAATGGTGTTTTGCGTCTCTTTGGTCTTGTTCATACGCATTCATGCTCATAAACATTGCATGACATCTTAGGTATCTTCGATCGCGTCGACACGAAGATTTTCAACCATCGTATCTCCGGATAGTGAAACTTAAATAAGGGCAGCTGTTGTACCCCAATTTTCCCCCCTAAGATCCCTTCATCATACCATGTTGATTCCATCACAACAAGATCACATTAGGATTCTTGGTTCCCCTCCCTATATTTAGCTTTGGTCTTTGAGGAATCACCAAGCACCTTGACTTGTGTTCTTTTGTGATCATGAATATTTTTGTCTTGATTTCTTCTTTTAATTAATAAAATGCAATGTTGGTTTGTCTTGCTTGTTATCCATGTAGGTAAAGGCAATGAGATTTAACAAGTTGTTCCATGGGTTCATGAGTTTATTTCCATGCCCTAGTCAATAAAGCTTGAGAAGTTCAAGCCTCACCATTGAAGTTGTTTTGGAGTAAATGGCATGGCAAGCTTATTTTGGTTCACCATATTTCAAGATTATCAAATTTGATAAAAAAAAGTACAAGGGGTTGATTGAAAAAAATAGTCATGTTTGGACAAGACTTTGTTCCATTTGGTCACAAGTGCATATTTCTCTCAATTCTCAAGATATGTAAGTGGTTGTGGTTGCTATAATTTCTCATTATCATCCTCAACAACTTATATTTACAAAGCATTTGTGTTGGTACAAGAAGTTTGTTCAAAATTGTCAAAGTTCCTCAAGGCATGTTTCTTAATCTAGGAGCTAGGGTTTTGAACTTCAGAGGAGTATATCTTGCTCATCCTTTGGTATTTTTGAGTGATTCTAAAGACATCATTATCTTCAAAAATCACTTCAAAAGTTCCAAGGAGTTTTCATGTGGAAGAAACTTGATGAAGAAGAAAGATTACAAGTCCTCCAGATGAATCCCCAATTTTCCATGTGTGACTTCAAAGGATCATAACTTGGTCAATTTTTATCACCTTGAGCCTACCCTTTTTCCATAATGATCTTAAGGATGTGAAATTTATGCCTTCTTTTATGTGCAAAGTGAGAAAATGGATGGAAGTTGCCTTAAGGATACAAAATATTATAGGTCATTTTATGAAATTTTGCCAACTTCAGCAAGTCATAACTCTCTCAATTTTTGGAGATTTTGAATGGTTCAAGTTTCAAAATGTCATTCAAGAGATCTATTTCATGCCATCTTTTTTGGTCAAGAGAAAATTCCAAGTGGAAGGCTATGTTTGGATGCAAGACATTATAAGTCATTTTTGAAGAAAAATTTGAAATATTTCTAAGTAAGGAAAGTCAACATTTTTTCCAACTTTGACTCGTTATAACTTTCAGCTCAAGCATCCATTTGTCTCCATTCTTTTCACATTGCAAATCTTGTAACCTCATCTTTCTAAAGCATCAAGAATCATGCCCTAAGACCCCTTGAACTGAGAATGCCATTGGTCAGAAGTTGGCACTTTGAAACTGAATTTTTCAGCAAGTCAGAAGTTTAAAATCCTTGATTTGGCTTCTAAACACTTTGTTTATGCGCGTTTTTGCTTCTGAAAGTGTTTAGTGAACTTCTAGAAGTGATTAGCATAGCAAAACACGTGTTTTGGATGAGTTTTGATCAAATTAGAAGTCACACTTTTCTTGTTTGCAACTTCACACGATTTCCCTCCAAACTTCATCATTTCACACGCTTGGACATTACATTTGATTCCCTATAAATAGAGGGTCATTCCCCATTCATTTCCTCAAGCTTGGATAGCCAGAATCACCCTGCCAAACTTGTTCCATAACTCAAAATTTAGCAACTTCGAAATCCATATACAAGCCTTTTTCAATCCAATTTTTCCATCAATTCACCTTCCTTGATCTTCCCTGAAGCTAACCATATAATTACATTCAAGAATCGTGCCCTATATTGCTCCATAGAAGTCCAGTTTCAGAGCTCTGCAACTCAACTTCAATAGGTAGATTCCTTCATCAATTATTCAAAACTTTGATATTATTGTGATGCTCTCATTGCCCTGGTTCTAGTCATAACACTTGCTTTTTACTGGAAACACGTTATGACCATGAAATTTCAAATCCCTTTTCAAAATTTTCCTTCCAAATTACTTGAGCTACAGTTTATATAAATTTGGCGTGGGGGTGTGGTTGTTTTTGTCTTAAAGAGACGAAGCGAATGACATAGGTCTAAGCTTCTGATTTTACAGTTTGAGAGACCTGCAATTCATGTTGGCTGGAGATTGAAGATGACCTACGTGTCATCTTCCAACCAATGATGGCGTGCCACTTGTTTTATTTTAAAATCTGATTTTACTTTTTGATTATATGCTTTATTCACTAATGACCATGATATGCACAGCGCGCCAGATCCCTTGGATTTGATTACTAACGCGTTTTGACTCTCATCCAATGGTCCATATATTTTTGACTTTTATTTTATTTACTGGTTTTTATATTTAATTGTTTTAAACTTCAAGAAATCATAGAAAATTCATTTTAAGTCCAAAAAATCTGAAAAAATAATGTAAAATATTTTTGATTATTCTCTTTCTGATTTTTATTTTTTAACAATTTAATTGTGTTTTCGGATTTTTTACAAATTTTCACTTTTTTTGAATTATTATAAATGTTTAAAAATACTTTTATGCATTTTTAAATTCTGAAAAAATTATGGAATGATCCAATGATATGGTGACAAATATTCGTGACCTCACTTTTATTTATTTCTGAATTTGGTATTTTTTTATCATATTTGGTCTATTTTACTCATTTCTTTTAATTTTAAAAATAGTTCCTGACTTTAAAAAATTACCAAAAAAAAATTATAAAATCATTTGAGTCCTTTTTTGATTTTTCTATGGTATTACTTTTTATTTTTTTGATAAATTTGAACATAGTTGATATTTTTCTCTTTTATTTCTATTTTAAAACATTTTATTTTAAACCTTTTTTTGTATATATTAAATGTAATATTATTTTGTGATTATTTTCTGGCTGATCATGGGTTAAATTTTTGATCATGAACTTTATTAACTTCATTGGATCCATGGTGTTGAGTCTAACTCCACAAAAATGGATGAAAGATTTTAATAATAGTTTGATTAAATTTAATTCAAAAGTGGTTTATATATTCTCTCCCACCCCTCTTCATCTCATCCCTTTTCTTATTGCACTAAGTGTTATTGGAGCATGATCTCTATATCACGTCTCAAAACAAATGGTGCATAGATTGCTATTGACCGGCCTCAAAATAGGTGCGACTTCTACATAAGTCCACTTACGATTGCTTAACATAGCGCTAAATTTTATCTCGATTCGAATAAATGATCATTCGTGGTCCAAACTTATGTTTGCAAGCCCAAGTATGTTAATTTGATCTCTTTGATCCAATAACCTTGAGATTCATTGTGTGGTGGCTTTGGTTCTACCAATCCTCTAATGGATCTACAACACCTTTAGACAATGAGGATCACTTAAACATCGTTGATCATTAAATGGGACTCATGAGGATTCCAAATGGATGATATACTTGACAAAAAGCAAATGCAACTTGTTGTGTGGAGGTTTTGGTTCTACAAATCCTCTAATGAGTTCCAAATGCAAGTTTCAATATGATAATCCAACTAACCACTAATCACTAATAATTGACTTTATCCTTTATTTTTATTATATGCCCCTTTATTTTTATGCACTACTTACTTTCAGCATTTATATTTCATTCCATTTTCATCTTTGCTCATTTGAGTATTTACTTTCTTGTCATTTTTATTTTTGCTCACTTGAGCTTTACTTTTCATTTTCAAAACACCTAATAACAAAAATAAACCCTAAAAATCTTTAATGATACTTGGACTATTTGGTTACTATCCTTGGCATTATGGAACATTAGACTTTTTAGACTTAGGATTAGAAACCCTGGCCTATGATTGGAGACCTTGTGACCTTATCTGATTATTTTGTCTGGAACTCTTGAGGTTTACCTCAAGACATTGAGTTATTTGTTTTTTTTGTGTGCAGGTTATTGTGATTAGAATCTTTGTTTGTAATCTGGAATTCACCCGTATACAGCCGTTACTCTGCCCAATTTTTGTGAAGACTTAATACACTTGAAGTTTGTTTCTCTTAAGAGGTGTAGTATCTTTACTTGCTTGGTTTCAATCCAAAGAATGGGAATTCTATCTTGGCTCATAATGTCAAGTATTGACTTTTTGTTGGTTAGATGGTTCTTATCCCTAGCTTTTACCTTATGCTTTAGGATAGCTTCTACTTCTCCTCCCATCTTCTTTAATTTCAAAAATCTTCTCCCTCCTTTTGAAAACTCTTCTTGTTTTAAACTTGAAACACTTTCATAATAAACTTGGACTTAGGTCCATACATTTTCAAACATTTTCATAAATAAACTTCAATAAACTTAATAATACTTTGACATTTTTTTTTGAGAATACTAAAAATCCATCAATCTCATTCAAACCATTTTTCCATCTTGGCTTTTATCTTAAACTTTTCTCAAAAGATTCGACTCTTGTCAATCCTTGTAGTGATGCAAACAATTATACTTCTACGATATGTAGTGAAGTGAGATATTTTCCACTTGGGTGTTGAATGAGGCATTGTTGATTTTAAAATCCAAGCTATATCCTCCACTTTGAGATGATGCAAATTCTCCTTTCTCACGATTGTGGGTAGTAAGTATGTTTTCCACACGGACAATGACGATGATGTCTTATCTCTTAAAATCAACCAACACACTTGTGTTTTAAAATCTTTAAAAGAGGAACTACGTGTACCCTGATCCCCTATTGCATGAAAGGTGGTACATAGGCACTAAAGGTTCGCAAACGCGGCGGGTGCAAAAAAAATTATAAAAATATTTCTTTTCTCACCTCCACCATCTATTTTTATACAACATTTTTTATAGCCAAAATATACATATTTTACAAAGAGGTTCCTGCGGAGTACCGTAGATGTTTAGGGTGCTAATACCTTCCCTTTACATAACCAACCCCCTTACCTTGAATCTTTCCCCCTCTTTTTGGGTTATTCGCTCTTTTCCCATTCCTTTAGAAAAAATAAAGCGCGGTGGAGATTTTTATTTTTGATCTATATAAGTCAAGTCAATCCAATGGCTTAGTCTTAAACATTTCTACCGCTACAGTGGGGTGTTACAGATAGGCTGTTGTCACAATATCTTATTTGAAGATCAAATATCAGAAACTCTTTTGATATCTTCAACTTGAAAAGCTTTCACGTACAAAGTCAAATACTTGTTACTCCAGATAGGTTGTTGTCGATCATTCTGAAAACAAGAATCCACTATTGAAAGAATTCGAAATGAAACTTATTCTCAACACAATCTTCATCTCTCAGATTAGAAAAGAAACATGCCTTCAAGAGTAGTTCTAGATTAGAAGACAAGCTTTGTGTTTCAGATAGGATGTTTCCCATAATTCTGAAGACAAGATTTAATTCTAACCAATCTGGTGTTCCTGTGCTACAACAATAAAGTAGTTTCTCAACTAATCATCAGTTAGTCATAAGAAGAACGAAGACAAGTGATTGATATCTTCCAAGCTTAATACTTTAGATTCAAAAGTACATCAACAGAAGATAAAGATCAAGAAAATTAGTCAAGAAGAAAATAGTTCAATAAGTTGTACTATTCAAAGAAGTTGTTCTCCCACTGTCGCACGTTAACCACTGCAAGTAATAGGTGTAGGAATGTGACATTTCATACTATTCCAAACCTTTATTGAATATATCTATTGGGAATCAACCGTTGGAAGGAGAAAAACTTATCTATCCTTACAATGACTCTTTTCATATGAAGGCTATCTAAGAAGACTAAAGCTTCAAATTTAAATTGACGAAGATATTGATAATGAAGACCATATCTAAGTTCAAACAACGTTGATGTTCTTAATAAAAATTATCAACAACATTGAAGATATGAAATGAAAAGCAAGGATTTGTTGCTCATATATTGCTTAATGAAGAAAGAAGATGAAGAAGATGAATTCTAAAAGATGCCACTCAACTTCCATCATATACATCTTGGCAGAATTATGAAGAAGCAATGAGTTGTTTCTCATAGCTTTATCAACAAAGAAGATGAATACAAGAAGACTACAAGATGCTGAACTCAATTTAGATTATATAGATCCTTGTAGAAACAATGTAAAACACAAGAGCTGTTGGTCAGATTGTGTTATTTCTTAAGAATCTTCATGTAAATTTTTTGTACAGAAGAGTTGTTGCTCATAATTGTGTAAAAGAATATGTACTTAAATTAGGAGTAATCTGCTTGATAAGAAGCACTCATGTAATCTTCAAAAAAACAATTGTGTTTAGAATTGGTGTTTCCTCGAGTGATTGAGTGAAGATCAGAAAACTTGAGAAGACGATTGGCTGCGGTCATCGTGGATGAAATCCTTTCTAGGAGACCGGGTTGGTTGAATTCTAGGTAGATCAATGATCGTTATAACTTGTAGAGATCACTGAACATATCATTGTAATGGTCCTTGACAGACTCGATTGAGTCAGGATTCTCAAGAAGGTTTAGACTGTGGTCTAAGTAGAAATGCCAATAAGGATCAGTTGAACTTGTTGAGGGTATCAACAAGGTTTATCAGACTTATTATGGACTGTAATCATGATTTGGTTATAGTGGATTAAGTCCTTATTGAAGGCAAAATCACCTGAGGAGGGTGGACAAGAGTAGCCTAAGTAACGATGAACCTGGATAACTGAATATGTCTCTTTATATTTTATAATATTCTATATTCTTTCATAGTTCAATCAAATATATTTTAAAGGGGAATATTTTCTTAAAACCCAATTCACCCCCCCTTTCTTGTGTTTTTCTCTATCTTCAATTGTTATCAGAGTCCGACTTTGTTATTGATTTTTGAATCAAACACTTAACCGTGTAGAGAGATCCAACAAGAGAAAAGCTATGAATGATATATATTGAAATAAAAGAAAGATGGATCCTTTCAAACATTCAGGTTTATTAGAAAAGGTTTCATGTTTCTGACAATGGCTCCCTTAGCTTATGTTTTAGGATAGTCCCTCATCTCCTCCCATCTTCCTCGTCTTCCTCATTTTCAAAACTATTCTTGTTTTCCAAGCTTGAACAATTTTCACAATAAACTTGGACTTTGGTCCATGCATTTTCAAAAATGTTTTCTTTATCAAATTTTAATCAACTTAATAATACCTTGAAATTTTTTGTGAGAAGACTAAAAGTCAATCAATCTCATTCAAGATATTTTGCCACTTTGGCTTTTTGCTTTAAAATTTTCCAAAAATATTAGACTCTTCTCAATCCCTGTAGTGATGCGAGCCACTATACTTCTATGATATGTAGTGAAGTAAGATATTTTCCACTTGGGTATTGAGTGAGGCTTTGTTGATTTTAAAATCCAGGCCATGTCCTCAACTTTGAGATGAAGCAAATTTTCCTTTCTCATAATCGTGGGTAGTAAGTATGTTTTTTATCCGGATAAGACAATGATGTCTAGTCTCTTAAACTTAACCAACACACTTATGTTTTAAAATTTTTAAATGTGAACTACGGGTACCCTGATCCCCTATTGCATTGAACGTGGTACATAGCCACTAAAGGTTCACAACCGTGGTGGGTGCAAAAATTGTAAAAAAATATTTCTTTTCTCATCCCCACAATCTATTTTTTTATATATAACATTTATAGCCAAAATACACAGATTTTCAAAGAGGTTCCTGCGGAGTAACATAGATGTTTAGGATGGTAATACATTCCCTTTTCATAAACAAACCCCGAACTTAGATTCTCTCCCCCTCTTTTTGGTTTATTCGCTCTTTTCCCATTCCTTTGGAAACAATAAAGCGCGATGGCGATTTTATTTGATCTGTGCGAGTTAAGTCAATCCAATGGCTTAGTCTCAACATTTCTACCGCTACAATTCCAGTTAGTGAAGGATTATTTTATTAGTGAGAATTATAGAAAAATAGTGGGGTAATGGTAATTGGGCCTAATATGTGAGAATGTGATAGTAAGCCCATTAGTTTGGTTATTGGGTTAGTATAATTTTTTTAAGGGTTTATAAAAAGAGAAAACAAAGGTTAGAAAATAAAAGAGGAAAAAGAGGCTAACCTAGAGAAAAGGAAAAGGGAGAAAGAGGAGAAGAACCCTAAGGAGGAATTCAAGAGTTCATCAAGAAATCAAGGTAAGGGTGGGTTTTTTGTCGTTATTGGAATTGTATAATGATAAGTAATGGATAGTTGTATGTTTAGGATGAAAATCCCAAATTTCTTAGGATTTGAACTTGTTAAGTTTGAATGAGGAATTGTTGGTATGTGTGCACTTAAATTAGTGTTATAGAATGAATAAAAAAAGTTGTGTAATATATATATGTATGAGTTATGAAATTGAAGGACATAATGTTGATTTCAAATGTTGGGTTCTTAGGTTGAAAATATTGATTTTCGTGCTTAAAACAACAGAGTTTTCACTGTCACAGTGTAGAAACCAGTTTCCAGTATTGGGGAAACCGATTTCCTAAAGATGACAGACTTTTTTCAAAACATGTAAAATTCATAACTTTTGACTCGGGTGTCCGTTTGACGCACCGTTTGAACCTACGTAAATCTAATACAATGTACTTTCTTGAAAAAATGGTTTCATATTTTGAAAATTAATTTAATTGGTATGTAATAAAGATTGATTCTGCTGCTACATGCTTATGTGAGAGTGTATGGAAAGCATGAAATTTAAATAAGTGTTATTGAGCATGACAAGTGTATGCGATGTTTGAATTATGTGACATCCTTGTTTGAGATGCATGATTAATATTACTTTTATTTATGATATATTATTCCACGGGGTTTTAGAGGGTATTACATTAGCGGTATCAGAGCACAGTCGGTCAGTTAACCAAGTTGTTAATGTGTTTATTCCCTTTTATACTCGATATATATATATGACACTATCGGTACTATTTGTTCTAACTAGGATTTGTCAGTTAAAATTATCAGAGCAATAGTTGGAGGAAGGAATGACGATGCTATTGCTAAAGCTTTGGCAATGGTTGATGTATAAATTAGGTAGAATCAGTAAGTCCACGTGAATGATGGGAACAACAATGATGATGAGTTTTAGGGAAATTTCAGAGGAATAATCCGCCAATTTTAGAGGGAGCTCATGAACCTGACAAAGCATGGGTATGGCTGAAAAAAATTGAGAAGATCTTTCGAGTCATGAACTATTCGGATGCATAAAAGGTGCAGTTTGGCATCAATATGCTTGAAAGGGAAGCTGATGACTGGTGGGGTAACACTAGTCAGAGGTTTGAGGAAGAGGAAACTGATGTTACTTGGGCTATTTTCAGAGAAGTATTTCTGGAGAAGTATTTTTCAGAAGATGTGTGTGGGAAGAAGGAAACTGAGTTCCTTCAGCTGAAATAGGGTAACTCAATTGTGGATGAGTATGCTGCAAGGTTTGAAGAGCTGATTAAGTTTTGTCCTCATTACAACACTGCTAATGTTGAGAGATCTAAATTTCTTATGTTTGTCAATGGTTTGAGGCATGAGATCAAGCAAGCCATGGGTTACCATCAAATTACATGATTTTATGAACTGGTTAATAAGAGTAGGATCTATGATGAAGATAGTAGAGCTCGTTCTACTCACTATAAGTGTTTGAATGAGAAGAAGGGAAAAGGTCAATTTAGAGGAAATTCGTACATGACTCCTGTTGATGAGGGGAAATAGAAATCTAGTGAAGACAAGAATCCGAGTGGGAGAGGAGCTCTTGCTCCGATTAAGTGTTTTAGGTGTGGTGTTGAAGGAAATCGTGCTCCTGAGTGCACAAGTGCTGAGAAGAAATGTTTCAAGTGTGGTAATCCAGGTCACAAGGCTTATGAGTGCAAGGGAGGTGCGAATGTTCCTTGCTACAATTATGGCGAGCAAGGGCACATTAGTACCAAGTGTGATAAACCGAAGAAAGAAAAATCTAGAGGAAAGGTGTTTGCTCTAGAGGGTTCTGAGACTACTGCTGAAGAGAGACTAATCAGAGGTACGTGCTTGATTAATGGCACACCTTTGATTTCTATAATTGATACTAGAGATACACATTCTTTCATTTCTTTGTATTGTGTTAAGAGATTAAATCTCGAGTTATCTGATATGAATGGAAGTATGGTTATTGATACTCCGGCTATGGGTTCAGTGACTACTTCATATTTGTGTTTGAATTGCTCATTGAGTATTTTTGGTAGGGACTTTTGAATTGACTTAGTGTATCTTCCATTAGATCAACTTGATGTTACCCTTGGGAAACACTAGTTAGAATTAAACCATGTTTATATCAACTGTTTTGCTAAGACAGGTATTTTTCTTGAATATGGGAATGAAGGGGACTTCTTTATGCCTGCTAAACAAGTGGATGAGTCAGTGCAGGATGGGGCGCTGGAATGTTCATGTTTTGGAAATAAATTTAATTGATATGTAATGAAAAATTTATTCCGCGGCTACATGCTTATGTGAGAGTGTATGGAAAGCATGCATTTTAAATAAGTGTTATTGAGCATGATAGGTGTATGTGATGTTTGAATTATGTGTGACACACTTGTTTGAGATGCATGACTAATATTACTCTGATTTATGATGTATTATTCTGTGGGATTATAGAGGTTGTTACATCCACCAGACTCTCCATTCAAACTTTTTCATTATAAATATATTCCTTAAAACATGGAGATGTTGATAAGGAAACGATAACACAACGAATGTTGAATCCAAAACAAACATAATTTTTACCTATAGAGAACTTAGTAGTAAGATAGAAGCATTTCCTAAAGATAAGTAAAAATTCTCCTGGAAAAGTCGAAAGAGTTCGCCCTAAAGTAGAAAGGGCAAACCAACTCTGACTAGAAGCCAACTCAATCTTCAGCTAATAAGCCTCATCAGCTCAACTGGTATGACACCAGCAAATAAGATACCCTGAACGCACTTCTGAAAGGACAACCTAAAGAAAAGTAAGGCTATAATCAACTTAATCCATTATAAAGAGATCCCATCATAATATTTTTGGGAAAAAATATAGAAAATATAAAGGTGTAGAGAGGGTGAGTAGACATCTCAATTTAAAGTTTTGTTTAAAAAGTTGTTATGAAAAACATTTTATCAGAGTTTGAAAAACAAGATAGTTTGTGCAGTGGAAGCAAATTTGCATATAAAGAGATTATACTTATAGATTTAAATTTGTACATAACAACTTAATCGGTATTCAATACAACAAAGATCAAATTGAAGAATTAACCAAAATGAACAAATCAGTATTGAATTGAATTTATATCAAAACTATACAAGTTGTGTGTTTGTATAATATCAATACAATAAGGATTTTGTAATCACAATTTTCAGTTTAATCACCAACAAGACAAATTTAAAGTTCCAATTCTAACAAAACCTACACTTAACAAATAAATTGCCACCAAGGCAAACCCTAACATTATACGATTTTATGAAAGGGATAAAAACAATATAACATGCAAATCTTATGAATTAAAAGGAGCGAGATAAATAGAGAAAGAGATAGAGATAGAGATAGAAAGAGAAGTACACATGGATATATAGTGGTTCATTTATCATCCTTTTAAGCTTAATCCACTCTGTGATGATTGTCCATAGAAAATTTTAAGTCTTCTGATATTATTTGTGACAAATTATATGAGTTTCAGTAAAATCATAATATCCAAATAACATTGAAAATAGAAAAATCTTCTATTTGGATCCGTTGATTCACGCACAATATTCAAACTGAATTCTTGAGAAATATTTACGTGATATATCCTTGAATCTTCCAGTCCTAATAATTATGCTCCAAATTCTATGTTTTGCAACGATCTTTCCTCGATCTTACTAGTATCTTGAGCTTTGCTCTGTCTGAAGATTGAGAAGAACTTCAACCTTGTCTGTAGGCTTAAACACAACACTATCAAAGTGAATATGGAGAGAAAAACCTCTTTCTTTTCCATTGAAATTATCAAAAACCAATCACAACACCACGCACCTTGCGAACCTCTAAAATATAAAACAATTCTTCAAAGAAACATTAAATTGAATAACACAATTTCCTTAACAATCACAAATCTCAAAAGTTGAGATTTAAATCCATGTGAAAATGGAATTAGAATAAGGTAGAAGGTGAAAGAAATCGTTTTCAAATCTTCGAGAAAGATTCAAAACTCTTTTTAAAAATGAGAGAAAAAGTGAGTTGTGAGTTTTAACATCATAATTGGAAGTGTGTGTTTTCTAACATTATGAAAGGTTTTGAAAGAAAATGGTAGTTATATATGTTGGATACCTAGTACAAAAATGAGCGAAAAATGGTATATGACTCGAGCCAAAAGCAAGAGGTATCATTTAAGTGAGAGAATCAATTTATTTGAATCATGAAGCAAGAAGATGTAAAAACCCATCTGTGTGATTCGAGCCACATGATTCGAGTCATGAATATTTGTGATTCAGTCAGAGATCCAAGGGAAAATGGAAATCTTGCATTCAGTATGATTCGAGTCAAACAGTCTTATGATTCGAGTCATGAAGTTTGTGACTCGAGTCATGAAAACATGAAATGAGTCCTTTATCTTCCTAGATGTATAATTTGAATAAGATGAATAATGTTATTCGAGTCACACTAGCATAAACTAAACTTTTCATGTTTTTAAAAGCTTTTTGAGATTTTACGATAATCATGACTTGAACCATTTTTCACACATAGTTCTTGATCCCAGAATTCAATAGAATGAATCAAAGCATATTGCTTAAGCTTTGACCATACACTTTGATTTATGCATGCTTAAACACAAATTTCAAAAACAATTCAAAGATGCATGAGGCAACTAGGAAAATGAACAATAAAGTCGCCATCGAATGTTATTTATCCCACAAAAGGGAAAGGAAAACATCAAGTAAACCTGAGAGAAAACAAGGTCTTGCAACCAAGAGTTGGGTATGGGAGTCTATTACGTAAGGGGAAGATATTAGCACCCATCACGTATGTGGTACTCCATAGGATCCACTCTTGTTGTTCTGATCAAATGGTGTGTCTATCTAAACTTACAAGCTAAAGGAACGCATGAACGAAAAAGAAAAATACAGGAAAAACAAAGGTTTTAAATAGTTGTGCTCACTTAGGCCCTGCAATCCAATGCCTATGTATCCTTTTTAAGGAATCAGAGTGTCATAGTTCGGCTCAGAGATTTTGGTTTGTTTTTGTTTTTATGGGTAATAACCCTTTTTGAAAAGTTTTCCTAAAAAAAGCCCAAGAGGAAAAAGATAGTTTGATTTGTTGAGTATTTTGTTGGGATAATAGCAAATGGATCCAACTGGAGGGACACCTTCTACTTCTTCACTTATTTGCAAAATAGTTCGATATTTGAACTACATTAAAGATTATAATTTAAAGGAAGCAAAAGGTTCGGTCTATACCGCCTCATACTTCTCCCAAAACTTAAGGCACATGACACATGGTTCCCCTTTTTATGATTAAGTGTTTTTGAGTTTGCTTGAGAAAAAGATTTTAGTTTTACATACATGCAATGCAAGAATAAATCTAAGGGAACTTGTATCCTACTTGTTATGATATAATGGTGGTCCTAAGGTTAGGATATAGGGAATCCTACCTAAAGTTATCATGCTTGGTTTACAAACCTAGGGTCTACTCAATTCATCTTAACCAAAACCGAATCGAGAATCCTATGGGAGCATGGAATCACATAAATAAAGGAAGTGTATAAGTAACACGAAGGATACCTAAACAAGTAATAGGCAAGCAATCACACAAATAAGGAGAGTGTACAAGTAACACAATAGATACCTAAACAAGTAATAGGTAAGAAATGCGAAGAAATCATGACATGCTACAAGATAAGCTCAAGGGAGGATACCTAAACCTGAATTAGTCATTAACTAATCCTAAACAAGTAATAGGGAAAGAATTCTATCAGGAAAAGAATACATCAAAGATGTTAAATCAAAGAGCAAAGAGACATATTATCAAGACAAACATGCATAAAGATGTCAAACCAACAAGCAAGGGAAATGTTATCAAGACAAGTATACATCAAAGATGTTAAACCAACAGGAAATGAGACATCTTTTCAGGACAAACATGCAAGGAGATATCAATAGACATACAAACAAGAAATGGATGCATAAGTTATCATGACAAGCATATTAGAAATCATGCAATAGGATATGAATGCTATCATGACAAGAATATAAGAGATATACGATATCCTAAACATGCAAAAGGATAAGGTGAATCAGGACATCATAACAAAGGTTACCTAAACATGCATTAGGTTAAGGTGAATCAGGACATCACATTAATGGTTACCTAAACATGCATTAGGCTAAAGTGGATCAGGACATCACAACAAGTATTCCTAAAAAAGAAACAGGAAAGTGAATCAAGACATCACATAAGGTTTACCTAAACATGAAATAGGCTAAGCGAATCAAGACATCACAATAACTATTCCTAAACAAGCAATAGGAAAGTGAATCAAGACATCACAACAAATATACCTAAAAATGAAATAGGCTAAGGTGAATTATGACATCACAACAACGGTTACCTAAACCTGGATTAGGATAAGGTGAATCAGGACACCACAATAATGGTTACCTAAACATGCATTAGTCTAAGGTGAATCAGGATATCACAACAATGGTTGCCTAAACATGCATTAGGTTAAAGTGAATCATGATATCACATCAAATGGTTACCTAAACATGAATTAGGCTAAAGTGAATCAAGACATCTAAATAATGGTTACCTAAACATGCATTAGGCTAAGGCAAATTAGGATATCACAAAAATGGTTACCTAAACATGCATTAGGCTAAAGTGAATCAATAAATCACAACAATGGTTACCTAAACATGAATTAGGCTAAAGTTAATTAGGACAACACAACAATGGTTACCTAAACATAAAATAGGATAAACTGAATCAAGACATTCCAACAATGGTTACCTAAACATGCATTTGGCTAAATTTAATCAAGACATAACAATAATGGTTACCTAAACATACATTAGGCTAAAGTGAATCAGGACATCACAACAATGGTTACCTAAATATGAATTAGGCTAAAGTGAATCAGGACATCACAATAATGTTTACCTAAACATGCAAAAGGTTAAGTGAATCAAGATATCACAACAAAGTTTACGTAATCATGCAATTGGCTAAGGTGAATCAGGACATCACACAGATATTACCTAAACCTACAACAGGCTAATATGAATGTGAGCATGCACCAACATTATTGAACATGGATCGAGGTAATAGACAAGCATCTAATAACTATTGAACATGAATCAAAGTAGAAACTGAACAAGCATCAAAATAAGTATTGAACATGAATAAAAAAGAGAGTGAACAAGCATCACAACAAGTATTGAACATGAATCAAATAGAAAGTGAACAAGCATCACAACAAGTATTAAACATGAATCAAATAGAAAGTGAACATGTATCACAGTAAATAAATGAACCTGAATCAAATAAAAAGTTAACATGTATCATAACAAAAAATGAACCTGAATCAAAAGAAAGTTAACATGTATCAAAACATTAGCATCATCCAAATTAATTCCTAGCTACTCAGAAAACATAACCTACAACGGTAGGACTTTCAGTCATGCATATCTATCCTACTTATCATGGAAAGATTAATTGAAGATGATGAAAAATTGAGAGAGTAAAGATAGCTCATATGATACCTAACAAAGAAGTTTTGTCGCCTCTTCAAAACCACACAAGTGATAAGTAAACTATACCGAAAGCCTCCTCAAATTTCCTTGATGAAACTGAGGCTTTTGGATAGCTTCAAAACTTCTTTAAACTCCTCACTCAAGTTTCTTTTGTTCCATAATATCACACGAAATTGAAACATCATTCTATCACCAAAACCATGACAAAACGGTAGCAACAAATGATTACCAAATCATTAAAAAATGATTACCAACCATGAAAATCTAAATTCTAAAGAATTTCTAGACAAATTCTAAAGAATATTAACACTATTTTTATCAATTTTTACCAAAATGTTATGAAAACAAAATGATAGGAAGAGTTTAGAACTCCAAACAAGGGGTATGGTTCTGAATTGGGAAATATGTCCAACAGTACTATCTAGTGCTAAGGACATTTACCAAGTGGCTCAGAAAGCCTTTTTTGTTCCAACTTCAGTCTCACAAACGTGCACCTTAGGCTTAATGGTGAGATGGGTTCGGTCCAACTAACATTCAACAACACCATCAGCATTTTTTTTATTATTCCAATTATTTATTGAATTAATAATAATAAAAATAAGCTAGAAATAGAATTGTCCAGCAAATGATGATTTCAGAAGAGTGCTAAATAAGTAATGATCTTAGGGTTTGTCAAATAAGTAGTGACTCAAAGGGAACCAAACCAGCAATGGTCCTAAGGGTTCTAACATATAATAACTTCAAATGTTACAAACCATCAATGGATTTGAAGGTTCCTAACAAGAAAAGGATTTAGGAAAAGGAATTAAGGGTTCCTAACAAGTAATGCATTCAAGGTTACTAACAGGAAAAAGAATCAAGGGTTCCAAACAAGTAATGGATTCAAAGGGTGCCAAGAAAGTGATGGATTTAAAAGGATATCAAACAGGAAAAAGGTTCCAAGCAAGTAATGGATCGAACTTCCAAAAAATTATTGGGTTTAGGATTGGGTTAACAACATGTATTTTTTTTTGAAAAGGCGTGCCAACTGGTAATGGATCTAAGAGACCAGGCATGTATTGGTTCTAAGAGGGCATGCCAGGTACTGGACTTAGGAGGGTCAAACATGCATTGAATCTAATGTTACCAAACATGTAGTAGACTTAAATATGATCAGACGAGTACTGGACTAATGAGCTCCGAACAGGTATTAGTTTTAAAGTTTCCAAACGTGAAATGGATCTAACATGTATTGGTTCTAAGGGTGCCAAACATGAAACGTACTTAAGGAGCTTAAACAAGCAATAACTATACTATCAGGTGTTAAACATGTGATGGGTCAAAGGTAAAAAACATGTGATGGTTTACAGGTTACCAAGAAAGTGATGGCCTCTAAAAGGTATCAAGAAGAAAAGGGGTTCCAAACGGGTAATGGATTCAAAAGGGTGGCAAGCAAGTGATGGATTTAAAAGAGGTCAAACTAGAAATAACTTTAAGGGTCCCCAACATATAGTGGATTTAAAGAGGTCAACCAAGCAATAAATCTAAGGGTGCCAAACAGGTAGTGGATTTAAAGAGGTCAAACAAGAAATGACTCTAAGAGTGCCAAATAGGTAGTGGACTTAAAGGTTCCAAACAAGTAATGGACCTATGATTGCCAAACATGTAATGGTCTTAAAGGTTCCAAACAAGTAATGGACCTACGGTTTTTAAACAGGTAATGGACTTACACGTTCTAAACAAGTATTTGATAAAAGATACCAATCAGGTACTGGTTCTAAAGGGGGGAAGCCAAAAAGTATTGGTTTTACAAATTCCTAACGAGTAAAAGATTCAAAAGGTTCCTGACAGGTAAAGGATTCAAAGATTCCGAACAGGTAATGGATTAAGAGGTTCGAAACGGGTAATGGATTCAAGGTTTCCAAAAATGCAATGGAATCAAAGGGTGCCAAGTTCATGATGGACTCAAGGTCCCTAACAGGATAAGGATTCAAGGTTTTGTACATTCCCAACAATTAATGGGTTCAAACGGGTGATAATACCAAACAGGTAATGGGTTTAGGATAGGATTAAAAACATGTATGTTTTTTTTGAAATGGACGTCGAACGGGTAGTGGGCTATGTATCCAGATCTTTTGAGATTTACTCTCTTGGGGATATATCCACCTGAAAGATTTCAAGAAGCCACCTGGCTCATGCTTCAATGCATGTTTGAATTTTTAGATGGCGAAATGCTCCATGTAAATGGAAATGCTACGCAATTAGTGGATGCACTATAATGATGCATGATAGGCCTCCATCTTCTAAAGGACTATGGGTGAAGCATAAGATTGCTGAGGAAAGAAACAGTACATCCTGATTCCTGTGGGGAAATATCAATTGGATGCCCATCATGACAGAGACACCAATTCTGGCCATAAGCTGAACATCCATCCTGATTAGGATACCATTCTGGTGAAGAAGTTGAAGTGAACACCCATACCACTCTAGTAAGGAACTGAAATGAATACCCATCATGATTGGGATACCACCTCTGGTGGGGAATAACAACTGGACACCCATCATGATTGATATACCACCTCTTGTGGGGAATAATAACTGGTTATTCCTCATGATTGGCAAATCATAAAATCTTGTCTTGTGGGGACAAAGTTGATCCTGACTTCAGTCTATATTTAAACTGCTTGAGGAGAAATCCCATATTCACATCACTGGGAACGAGTAACTTGAATACTGCTGAGGGATATGAGAATCTCTGCAATGACCGCTGGGGATAAATTAATTCTTGAAGAAGAACTCTTACAGACAAGCTTCTGTTGGAGACTAGAGAATTTTCGCACATGCAATCTCACTGTTAAACTCTTCTAGGAAATAACTCTCAATGGGGAGATACGATCTTTTAAACCCCTTGCTGACGATAAGAGAACTCTGACGCATAACTCTTTTGCTGGAGATATAAGTGTTCTTGAAAAAGAAGTCTTAACAGAATAAGCTTTTATGGGAGACAAGAGAATCAGGACATCTCAGTAACCACCACTGTTGGGGATGAAAATATTCTAGGAAAAAGAATTCTTTAATCGATCAAGTGTCTATTGAAGATGAGAGAATCATGGCATCTCTGTAACCACCACTGCTGGGGGTATTGAAACAATTTGCGGAACAAATCATCGAGATGAAATCAATGAAGTCGCTATCAAACTCTTTTTATCCCACGGGAAAGGAATTGTAAACATCGACTAAACTTGAGAAGGGTGAAATCAAGGTCAAACGATCGAGAAATACATGTAAGGGAGTCGATTACGCAAGCGAAATGTATTAACACCCCTCATGTCCGTGGTAGTCCACGTGATCCACTCTTGTTGTTCTAATCAAAGAGGGTGATCAAATCTAAAGCTTACGAGCTAAGGAAAAAATGCAAAAAGGTAATGCATGTAAATGAAAACTTGGGGAAAAGAAGAAATATTTACAAAGTTTCGCTTTCCTGGGCCCCGCGACCAAATGCATATGTATCCCTTTTAAGGAATCAAAGTGTCGTAGTTTGGCTCAATAGTTTCAATTTTTTGTATGCTTTTTACCTTGAAAAAGGGTTTTTAAAAGAAAAGCCAAGCGGAAAAATGAAGTTTGAATTGGTTGGTGTTTCTTACCTTGAAAAAGGGTTTTTGTATTATTAGAGTGTTTTATGCATTTGCCAAGAAAAAGGTTTTAGTTTTAAGGATGAAAAAGAAAAAGAAAAAGTCTAAGGGAAACTATCCTAAAACTAATCCCTAATGTTATCATACAATGATGGCCCTAAGGTCAAGGATGAAATGGAAATCTCCTCCTACGTTAGAATGCATAGATCAAAACATAATGTCCAACTTGAATCGACAACAAGACAAGCAATCCTAAGGGAACATGCAAAGGTTACAACCTAATATCCAACTTGAATAAAAAACGAAACAAGAAATCCTAAGGGATCATGTAATGGTAGAAAAAGAAACACAACATAGGTGTAATCACACAAAGTCGAAACCTAAACAAACAAACAAAGCTTGAGGAGTATCCACTCACTCAAGTAGCACGCACCTAATCGAGGTATCATGAAACCAAGATAGGATAAGGAGAGTGATACCCAACCATAATATTGTATCATCGAGGTAGAATAAAGGAAGTGGGGTACCTGACCATGATATCATTTCATCAAGGTAGGATAAAGGAATGCTTAGCCAAGACATCGAATCATCGAGGCGAGCAAAATGGGGGAAACAATGGTTCTTAACCGTGATATCAAATCATTAGGAAATGAAGAAAGAGTTGTCGACTTTTAACCAAGATATCAAATAACCAAGGCAAGAGAAGAAGGAAAGTGAATCATCATAAGCGACTAAACACCTGACCAAGATATCAAAAATTGAGGTAGGAGATAGAAGGAAATAATGAGATCACATCAAAGCATCAATGTTTCAGAAACACGAGTTGAAGACAAAGTGTGAGGGATCGATTACAAATCTCTTTTGCATCAGACCGACTCGATAACATGAGCAACATAGTTCATAGCACCAACGAACGACGCGAGCTACCAACAACCTGGGTACTAGAAATTGAAGGGTCGATTACGGACCCTCTGTCGCCTCGCCTCCTTTTGAGGACTTATCAATGGGGAATAGGAATAGGACGCCTTCATCGAGGCCTTTGGCACAAATGTAAACAAACTGAATTGTAAACAAACAAGTGCACATAGGAATTTCCTTCTAAAGGTCTTTTAAAACAACATTGCCTGCCTAATGCAAGGACTTCCAGAACATGCATCTCTAGTCCTACTTCTCATGGCATCAGAAAGCAGTAAGAAAATACGGAAAAAATAAGCAGGAAATGTTTTGAATGGATAAAAGTCTGTTATTTAGCAAATACAATCCAAGAAACCCAAGGTCTTCGAGCAAGCTTGCATCAACAACAAATAAAATCAGATACAATATCCAATATAGTCATCCAATATTACAATGCAAAAATAAATTACAAGTTATGTGTGCATCCATCTAACGTCATGCACCAAGCAATGCTACACAAGAAAAGAGAATAAAATTCGAGCAAAATGCACCGCGATGAATCACCTTCCAAAACATGCACAATGTCACAAGAAGAGTTAACATATAATAAAGAATATCAAACGTAACTCAGCAGTCAATAACATAACTTAAAATGGAATATTATCATGCATAAAGCGAGATTGAACAAGCAACATAAATGGAAAATGGAATATCGGGCAGCATGTGCCCCACACAATGAAATATATGAAATGTCGGTCCGAAATCGATGCAACTTGATGCAAATGTATAACAAAGAGCAATGCAAGTACAAGGATGCATAAACCAACAATTAAAATGCATTCCAAGTGCAAGTTACAAAACACGGCAGCACCTCCGTCATTTTAAGAATTAACCTGAAAAACGCACCAAAATTAAGGCAACTAAACAACAATTTCCAATAATCAACCAATAAAGTGAAAACATGCATCATATGAATATTAAAACTCAATGCACGCATTATAAAGAAAACCAGACAGCATTGTATGAAAATCTAAAATGCATGAAAAGTTGTCTTAAAATTAACCGAAATTAATATCAATGCTCCTCAATTATCTGATTAAAGCTAGAAACAACATGAACCGCAAAATAAAACTCAAACCAAGTGTGTTTTCAAAGTCCAAACAACACTACACCGTATCACAACTTTGCACGAAAAATTGTTCCAAAAACAGTAAAACTTGACATAATTGTCACTCAAATTCCAAAACAAATGCAACAGAACTAAAGCCAACAATTAAAACAAGTTCCAAGTGTGTTTTTGAAAACCGGACAACACTACACCATATCACAAATCAACCTGGAAAATCACATCAGAAACAGTAAAATCAATATTAACCATCCATAAATATCCGTACATGATCAAGTAGACCTCAAACAAAGTTTAAAGGCGATTTTTACCTTGTTAACACATTCCGGGAAACAACATATGTAACACCCCAATTCTACCCGACAATTATAAATGTAAACCAGAGTCATAAAATTCATGCAACTGAATCAGGATGCCACCATTTCAACTTAAAAACACATTGCATTCAACATGGATACATAAAACTTAAAAACATCATATGAACTATCAACATAATAATTTAATCTCTTAATTCAACAACTTAAACATCTACGCAACGAAATTCTTAATAACATCTTTGTCCATCGTCACAGCAACTTCAAAACAACACATACTGAGCAACAATCAAATTAAAGTTCAACAACTGAAATAATCAATAATTAAAAGCAACAAGCGTTCATTCCTCCGAGTGTTACGTATCATAGCAAAGAAACCGACTCGAACTACTGAAGGTATACAACCTTCACTCTGGATTACCTGCACATTACCAACGTAAGGGTAACATTCAAATAGAAGGGGTGATATATCTAACAATATAATAAAACATATTATAAATAATATATTAAATTAGATCACACAACATCACCACTTCTCATCATATAAACAATAATAATCGCAACAGAATACCAACAATATAAACATTTACCGCATCAATACATAACTTCTTTATGCAATCATATAATGTGACTCAATACTATGCAAATGCATGTGGTACCATTGGAGAAAAACTTCCATCTCAAATAATTGCTAATAAATAAAGGCATCAACAAGGCATAAGCCTTCATCTTAATATTCGCCAATACATGCCATCTTAATGAGCATCAACTCCATCTTGAAATGCAATGTATGCGACACCATCATGAATGTAATAACAACAACCATAATTAACAACATCTCAACACAACATCATCGCTGGCCAGAAGCCTATATCTTAATAGCTGCCAATCATTAAAGGCATCTCAACATCATTCATCAACATCATTTATCAACATAATTCATCAACATCATTTATCATCATAATTCATCAACATCATTTATCATCATAATTCATCAACATCATTTATCATCATAATTCTCCAACATCATTTAACGTCATAATTCACAGCAACTCAGCCATAATAACAATAGAATGGTAGATCGATAATCCTTCAACATTGGCCATAGTCATACAACATGATATTGCCTATAATTAATTAATCATCTAAGGCTTACCTATAAATTACCAAACCTCTACATATTATTAATTCTGTAATACTACATCATTATCAACATTAATCTTACTGTTATGAACCAAACAATAATCTATAATCATCTTATCCTCATCATACTTCACAAAATCATCATAGCGATTAACGCGGGAAGCTAACTCTAATCCTAATTTGGGTACTAGGATTTACTCTCCTTATCCTTCATTTTAATCCTTAAGAATGAAGTTCATCGCGTTAGCTATCCAACGCTTCGAACGACACCTCAAACGGAGTCCGGAAACTCAAGTTACAGCCTTCAAAAACGAATCTGCCAAAAATCAGGATACATGAATCACCGTGTACTGTCTTGAGTCGACGCGTACTGGGCTTAACACGCTACATGAGTCAACACGTAATCCTCTTGGGTCGACTAATACTAAGTCTACAACACTGCATGTATCGATACATAGTCCTATGTATCGACTCATCCTGAGTCTAAAAGCCTGCATGTATCGACACATGGCTTCTTCGTATCGACTCATCCTGAGTCTAAAATCCTTCATGCACCGATGCATGGCTTTTGGGGTCAACACATACTTCTTGTCATGAATATATTCTGCGATTTCACTGCGTTTCCACTTTGGCTTCCATGCTTTAGGCCCTAAAAACATCCTCTAGTCATAGTTAATCATCAATTATAGTAATCCTATGTTTCTACATCCATTATACATCATTAGGGCATCATCATTCATCCTTTAATCATCGATTTTCATCATACAACAATATATATATTCCAATCATAAACAAGACAACTTTTCACATCTAATCCCACATACTAATCATCATAAACCCTATTATAGAGTTAAAACCCCACCCTTACCTTGGATTGAAGGTTGCTCTATAACTTTTCCGATTGAACTTTGTTCTGCCTCTTTTCCTTCTTTTCTGCAACTTTCACGCTCTCTTTCTCTTCTTCCAACCCTTATTTCCTTCTCTTCTTACAACTTCTTCTTTTTCCTTATTATTTCTAAAAACTAATATAATAACCCTATAATTCTCTTAATGTCATAATGGGCTTAAAACTCCTACACCCCCTTTTTACTACTTCCAGTCCTTTAAAACAAGCCCACATCTTATAATATTATCATTCTAATATTATTCCACAACTTAATAGAATAAATAAATTCAATAACAGCAACACATCAACTATCGTAATAACACAACTTCACAAATATTCCAAAAATAATTTAATTAAATAATTAATTAAATTACGGGCGTTACAACTCCCTCCCACTTAGAATATTTTCGTCCTAAAAAATTTACCTTAATCAAACAAGTCATGCTTTCTCCTGCAGCTCCTAGCCAAACCACATTAACCAAAGCAATCTCTTTGCCCCTTAGAGTCTTTATTTCACGATCCGCGATCCGTACAAGCATCGTCTCCACTGTAAGGTTATCCCTTACTTGCACATCATCCATATGAATCGCATGAGATGGATCTGAAATATACTTCCAAAGTTGTGACACATGAAACACATCATGCAAATTCGAAAGATTAGGAGGTAAAGTCACTCTATAAGCAACGTTCCCCACTCTCTATGAAATCTGATATGGACCAATAAAATAAGAAGTGAGCTTCTTAGACTTCAATGCTCGCCCAACACCATTCACAGGTGTAACTCTCAAACACACATGGTCACCAGCTTGAAATTCTAAATCTTTCCTTTGCTTGTCATGATAACTCTTCTGTCTACTTTGGGAAGCTTTTATCTTTTATCGAATCAACTTCACCTTCTCAGTAGTCTCACGAACAAGTTCAGGTCCATGTACTGCACTTTCACCAGATTCATGCCAACATAAAGGAGTTCTACATCTTCGACCATACAACGCTTCAAAAGGTGCCATCGCAATACTGGAATGGTAACTGTTATTATAAGTGAACTCTATCAACTAAAGATAAGTATCCCACGAACCTCCCTACTCAAGAACACATGCCCTCAACAAATATTCCAATGATTGAATAGTCTGTTCAGTCTGACCATCTGTTTGAGGATGATACGCTGAACTCAACCTCAACTTAGAACCCAACACTTCTTGCAAACTCTTCTAAAAATCAAAAGTAAACCTCAATGTCTATCCAATACAATGCACAAAGTAACACCATGTAGCTTCACAATCACACTAGTTTAAATCTCAGCCAACTTTGACACTGGAAAGTTGATGTTAATAGGAATAAAATGAGCCGACTTCGTAATCCTATCAACAATCACCCAAATTGAATCATGTCCTCTTATAGTATTAGGTAACCCCGTCAAAAAGTCCATCGAAATGTTATCCAATTTCCATTCTGGAACTTCTAACGGTTGCATCAACCCCGCAGGCTTCTGATGTTCAACTTTTGACTTCTGACAAGTCAAACACACATATACAAACCGATCCACATCACTCTTCATCCCAGGCCACCAAAACAAACCTTTCAAATCTTGATAGATCTTTGTAGCTCCTGGATGAATACTCAACTTACTTCTATGACTCTCTTCAAGTATCACTTTCTTCATCTCAGCATCATCAGGAATATGAATCTGGTTACGAAATCTTAACACACCTTGCGCATCTAACTTAAAATCATTGTTCTCAGACTAATCGATCCCAACCATCGAATCTACCATTTTAACATCCAGCTTCTGAGCTTCTCTGATACTGTCTAGAAATTCATTATTAATCTTCAACATACCCAACATAACACTCTGTGGCGTCACCTTGCAAACTAAGCTCATATCTCTGAACTATTCAATTAATTACAACTCTTTAACCATCATTGTCGACATATGTAAAGTCTTTTGACTCAACGCATCAGCTACCACATTCGCTTTTCCTGGATGATAATTCAAACTGAACTCATAATCTTTTAACAATTCCAACCATCTTCTTTTCCTCATATTCAACTCCTTCTGATCGAATAAATACTTTAAGCTCTTATGGTCACTAAACACTTCAAATCTAGAACCATAAAGATAATGCCTCCAAATATTCAACACAAAGACAACTGCAACAAGCTCTAAATCATACATAGGATAGTTCTTTTCATGAGTCCTCAACTTCCTTGACACATAAGAAACTACCTGTTGTACCCCAATTTTTGCCCCTAAGATCCCTTCATCATACCATTTTGATTCACTCATAACAAGATCACAGTAGGATTCTTGGTTCCCCTCCCTACATTTAATTTTGCCTTTTTGAGGGATTACCAAGCACCTTGACTTATGTTCCTTTTATGATCATGAATATTGTTTTGTTTAACTAATATAATGCAATGTTGGTTTGTCTTGCTTGTTATCCATGTAGGTGAAGCCAATGCGATTTAATAAGCTACCCCATGGGTTCATGAGTTTATTTCCATGCCCTTGCCAATAAAATCTTGAGAAGTTCAAACCTTACCATTGGAGTGATTATGGAAGAATTTGCATTGCAAGGTTGCTTTGATTCATCATATTTCAAGGTTATTATATGTGATTCAAAAGTACAAGGGGTTGATTAGAGAAGCTGTTATGTTTGGACAGGGCCTTGTTCCTATTGGTCACAAGAGCATATTTCTCTCAAATTTCAAGATATGGAAGTGGTTTTGGTGGCTATGAGTCCTCATTATCATCCTCAACAACTTTTATTCACAAATAAAGAATATTGGTACAAGAAGTTTGTTCAAACTTGTCAAAGTTCCTCAAGGCATTTGCTTGATCTAGAAGCTAGGGTTTTGAACTTCAAAGGAGTATATCTTGCTCACCTTTTGATATTTTTGAGTGATTCCAAAGACATCATTCTCTTTAAATGGTTATCAACAAACCACTTTAAAAGTTCCAAGGAGTTTACATGTGGAAGAACCTTGATGAAGAAGAAAGATTACAAGTCATCCAGATGAATACACAATTTTACATAAGTGACTTCAAATGATCATAACATGGTCAATTTTTATCACCTTGAGTCCATTATTTTTCCATAATGATCTTGAAGAGGTGAACTTTATGCCTTCTTTTTTGGGCAACGTGGGAAAATGGATGGAAGTTGCCTTAAATGTTCAAAAGATTATAGGTCATTTCATGATTTTTTGCCAACTTCAACAACTCACAACTCTCTCAATTTTTGGAGATTTTGAATGGTTCAAGTCCCAAAATGTAATTCAAGATATCTACTTCATTCCATCTTTTTTGGTCAAGAGAAAATTCCAAGTTGAAGGATATGTTTGGATGCAAGACATTATAGGTCATTTTTGAAGAAGAATTTGAAATATTTCTAAGTATGGAAAGTCAACCCTTTTTCTTCAACTTTGACTCAATGCAACTTTCAGCTCAAGCATCCATTTGATTCCATTCTTTTTTCCATTACAAAGCCTGTAACCTCATCTTTCTAAAGCATCAAGAATCATGCCCTAAGACCCATTGAGTTGAAAATGCCATTGGTCAGAAGTTGGCACTTTGAAATTGAATTTCTCACCAAGTCAGAATTTTGAAATCCATAATGTGGCCTCTAATCACAAGTTTTCCATGTGTTTTTGCCTCTAAACATGTTTAGTGAAATTCCAGATTTGTTTAGCACATCAAAATGCAAGAATTGGATGAGTTTTGATGAAGTTTGTATCACACTTCACTCGTGCATCAGGTGTGCATGATTTCCCTCCAAAACGCATCATTCACTCTTCCTTTTGATCTCATTCGCTTCTCCTATAAATACATGAACTATCCCATTCAATTTCCCAAGCTTGGATAGCCAGAGTCACCCTGCCAAACTTGTTTCACAACTCAAAATTCAGCAACTTCAAAATTCATTCTCGACCCTTTTTGAATCCAATTATCCCCTCAATTCACCTTCCTTGATCTTCCCTGAAGCTAACCATATAATTACATTCAAGAATCGTGCCCTACACTGTTCCATAGAAGTCCAGTTTCCGAGTTCTGCAACTCAACTTCAATAGGTAGATTCCTTCATCAATTCTTCAAAACTCTGATATCATTGTGTTGCTCCCATTGCACTGGTTCTACTCGCAACATTTACATTTCACTGGAAACATGTTTTAACCATGAAATTTCAAATCCCTTTTAAAAACTTTCCTTCCAAATTGCTTGAGCTACAATTTATATAAATTTGGCGCGAGGGTGTGGTTGTTTTTGTCTTGAAGAGACGAAGTGATTGGCATATGATTGAGCTTCTGATTTTACAGTTTGAGAGACCTTCAAATCACGTTGGCTGGAGGTTGAAGATGACCTACGTGTCATCTTCCAACCAATGATGGCACGCCACTTGTTATTTTTGAAAATTTGATTTATATTTGATTATGTACATTATTCACTAATAACCATGATATGCACAGCGCGCCAGATCCCCTGGATTTGATTACTAATGCATTTTGACTCTCATCCAATGGTCCACATATTTTACTTTTATTTTCTTTTTCTGATTTTTATATTTTAATTGTTTTAAATTTCAAAAAGTCATAGAAAATTCATTTTTAGTCCAAAAAATCTAAAAAAATTATGAAAAATATTTTTGATTATTCTCTTTTTGAATTTAATTTTTTCATAATTTAATTTTGTGTTTTGGTATTTTTTATAAATTTTACACTTATTTGATTTGTTTTAAATGTTTAAAAATACTTTTATACATTTTTAAATTCTGGAAAAATTATGAATGATCCAATAATATTGTGACAAATATTGGTGACCTTATTTTATTTTTTGTTTTTGAATTTACCATTTTTACTATTTTTTATTTATTTTACCCATTTATTTTAATTTTAAAAAATAGTTTCTGACTTTAAAAAATTACCAAAAAATTTGTAAAATTACTTGGCCCTTTTTCTGATTTTTCTATGGTCTTGCTTTTCATTTCTAGATTAATTTGAACATATTTGATATTTTCCTCATTATTTTCTATTTTAAAAATATTTTTAAAATCTTTTTTTTATATTAAATGTGATATTATTTTGTAATTATTTTCTGGCTGATCTTGGGTTAGATTTTGGATCATGAACTTTATTAACATCATTGGATCCATGGTGTTGAGTTTAACTCCACAAAAATAGATGAATGATTTTAATAATAATTTGATTAAAATTTAATTCAAATGTGGTTTATATATTTTTTTCCCCATCCCTCTTCATCTCATCCCTTTCTTATTGCACTAAATATTGTTGGAGCATGATCTCTATATCATGTCTCAAAACAAAGGGTGCAAAGATTGCTATTGACCGGCCTCAGAATAGGTGCGACTTCTATATAAGTCCACTTACGATTGCTTAACATAGCGCTAAATTTTGTCCCGATTCGAATAAATGATCATTCATGGCCCAAACTTATGATTTCAAGCCCAGGTATGTTAATTTGATCTCTTTGATCCAATAACATTGAGATTCATTGTGTGGAGACTTTGGTTCTACCAATCCTCTAATGGATCTACAACACCTTTGGTCAACGCGAATCACTTAAACATCATGGATCATTAAATGGTACTTGTGAGAATTCCAAATGGATGATATACTTGACAAAAAGCAAAAGCAACTTGTTATATGGAGGCTTTGATTCTACCAATCCTCTAACGAGTTCCAAATGCAAGCTTCAAGATGGTAATCCAACTAACCACTAATTATTGACTTGTCTAACTTTATGCTTTTATTCTTTTTTATGCTTTATGTACCATTTACTTTTAGCATTTACATTTCATGCCATTTTCATCTTTGATCATTTGAGCATTTACTTTCTTGTCATTTTTATTTTGCTCAATTGAGCTTTTCTTTTCCCTTCTTAAGATACTTAATAATCAACATAAATCCTAAAAAATTAGTTAATGGTACTTGGACTATTTGGTTACTATCCTTGGCATTATGGAGCATGGGACTTTTCTTGGACTTAAGATTAGAAACCTTGGCCTATCCTGGAAACCTTGTGATCTTATCTGATTATTTTGTCTGGAGTTCTTGAGGTTTACCTCAACATATTGGGTTGTTTGTTTGCTTTTGTGTGCAGGTTTTTTTTTTGTGATTACACCCCTTGTTTGTAATCTGGGATTCACTCGTATACAGCTGTTACTCTGCCCAATTTTTATGAAGACTTAATACAATTGAAGTTTGGTTCTCTCAAGAGGTCTAGTATTTCTTTGCTTGATTGGTTTCAATCCAAGGAATGGGAATTCTATCTTGGCTTATAATGTCAAGTATTGGCTTCTTGTTGGTTATATGGTTCTTATCCCAAGCTTTTACCTTGTGCTTTAGGATAGTCCCTTCTTCTCCTCCCATCTTCTTTAATTTCAAAAATCTTCTTTCCCTTTTTGAAAACCCTTCTTGTTTTTGAACTTGAACCATTTTCATAATAAACTTGGACTTGTGTCCATGCATTTTCAAAACATTTTCATAAATAAACTCCAATCAACTTAATAATACCTTGACATTTTTTGTGAGAAGACTAAAAGTCAATCAATCTCATTTCAAACCATTTTGCCACTTTGGATTTTTACCTTTAAAACTTTTCTTAAAAGATTAAACTCTTGTCAATCCTTGTAGTGATGCAAACAACTATACTTCTACAATATGTAGTGAAGAGAGATATTTTCCACTCGGGTGTTGAGTGAGGCATTATTGATTTTGAAATCCAAGCCATATCCTCCACTTTGAGATGATGAAAATTCTCCTTTCTCATGATTGTGGGTAGTAGGTGTGTTTTCCACTCGGGCAATGACGATGATGTTTTATCTTATAAAATTAACCAACATATTTGGGTTTTAAATTTTTGAAAGAGGAACTACGTCTACCCTGATCCCCTATTGCACGAAAAGGTGGTACGTAGGCACTAAAGGTTCGCAACCGCGGCGGGTGCAAAAATTATAGAAAAAATATTTATTTCCTCACCTCCACCATCCATTTTTTTATATACAACATTTTTTATAGCCAAAATATACAGATTTTTCAAAGAGGTTCCTGCGAAGTACCGTAGATGTTTAGGGTGCTAATACCTTCCCTTTTCATAACCAACCCCCTTACCTTGAATCTTTCCCCCTCTTTTTGGGTTATTCTCTCTTTTCCCATATCTGCTACTCCAAATGTTGTCCAGAATCACATTCCTCAAGGTTATCCATGGGGAATGCCATAGAATTTTGCACCTGAAGGTTTCAATCTTGGTCCTCAAGATACTCCAGTGGTTCAGACCATTGTTACTCTAACACCTCCTATGGTGCATGCTGTTCCTGCTGCACCTCCTTTGGTGAATATGGTTCTGTTTGTTAATGATGATGTGTGTCATACTTTCCCTCCTCCGAGTGAAGACTTGGATCTTTATGATAGAATGGATGGTTTTCAAGAGCAATTTGACAAGATGCAAATAGAGATGAAGGCCCTTAAGGGAAAAGAGCTATTTGGGAAGAATGTGAATGAGCTATGTTTAGTCCCGAATGTTAAGATACCTGCTAAGTTTAAGGTCCTGGAGTTTGAGAAGTATAAGGGCAACACTTTGCCTCATGCTCATCTGGTGATGTACGTGAGGAGAATGTCTACCCATACTGATGATCAGCGTCTGCTGATTCACTTTTTTCAGGATAGTTTGACCGATGCTGCGCTGAAGTGGTATATGAGTTTGGACAGTGCCAATATCCATACTTTTAATGATTTGGGAGAAGCATTCATCAAACAATACAGGTACAAAGTGGACATGGCGCCTGACCGTGACCAACTTAGGGCCATGGTTCAGAAAGACAGGGAATCATTCAAAGAGTATGCGCAGAGATGGCGTGAGGTAGCCGCCCAAGTGATTCCTCCCATGGAAGAGAAGGAGATGACTAAGATTTTCTTGAAGATGTTGGGTGCTTTCTACTACGAGAGGATGGTAGCAAGTGCGCCAAGCGACTTTACTGAGATGGTAGGAATGGGTATCCGCTTAGAAGAGGCTATAAGAGAAGGTCGTTTGACAAAGAGTGAAGGGTCCGGAGGTGTAAAGAAGCCATCATATGGGTTTACCAAGAAGAAAGAGGGAGATGCAAATGCTGTTATGCAAGAGAGGAAGGTAAACACTCCTAGAAGGAATTATCAGCGTCATCAGTAAGTCGCCTCAGTGACTCCTGTTATGAATACCGCTCCAACTACCGTTGCTTATCAGAGACCATCCCATCAGGGGAATCAAGGGTATAATCATAGAATAGAGATTTATGACCCTATTCCCATGAGATATACAGAGCTACTACCAACATTGATTCAGAAAAAGTTGGTCCAGACACAACCACCTCCCGCCTTACCATCACCATTCCCTTGGTATTACAAGGCAGACCAAACGTGTGCCTTTCATCAAGGAGCACCAGGGCATGGTGTTGAGAATTGTTATCCTTTGAATAATGAGGTGCAGAAATTGGTAAAGTCTGTTGTTCTATCTTTCAAAGACGTGGGACCTAATGTGAAAGATAACCCTCTACCTAAGCACGGGGGAGTAAATGCTGTGAATATGGTGGCCGGTTGTCAAGGCAACTTTCGGATTTTTAATATTAATCTGGTTAGAGGAGATTTGGTGAAAATTCATGCAGACCTCTAAATTTAGCTACTATACGCATGACCATTCTGGTTGTGCTATTTGCAGTACAAACATACAGGGTTGCGAGAAGATAAAAGATGATTTACAGGAGATGATGGATGAGGGCCTCATCCACATAATCAGGCCTAGGGCAGAGTATGAAGAGGAAGTGAATATGGTTTCTGGATGTCCTGGTGAATTTAGAATTTTTTATGTGGAGTATTTGAATGAGGATCTCGTGCAATTGCACGCTACCTTCTGCCATACGGCTGGTCAGGTGGAACACCAATATGGATCTTGCCTAGTTTGTTGTTGAGATCCCCGAGGATGTTCAATCATGAAGAAGGGTGTTCAGTTGCTCTTAGACAATGGAACTATCAAGATCATAGGTCAGAGGGATGATTATCATGAGGTTGATATGGTTGAAGTTTGTTTAAGGGAAGAAGAGTCAGAGGAAGAGTAATGCCTCTGCGGATGAGTATTTCTCTTCAGACGAAGATTTGTTTTCTAGAAATGACTTTTTGATGACTGATTATGTTGAAGAAGGGGTAAACATCATTGTGCCATGTTTTGGTGCACCCGCTCATTTTGAAGTGGAGTATCATAGTAAGCTAGCTATTACCCCATTGGTAATTAGTTTTCCAGGTCCTATCCCCTACAAATCAGATAAGGTCGTGCCTTACAAATACAACGCTACAATCTTAGAAGATATGGTGGAAGTTCCCATCCAGCCAATGCCCAATGTTGGAAATATAACTGAAAATAGAAGGGTGACCCGTAGTGGTTGTGTGTTTGTGCCGGTCGTTCGGAGAGATGTTGCTGCTGGAAAGAAAATTGTTGAGAATGATGAAGCTAAGAAGACTACAGGAGAGACTAGTGGAGCTACGCTAGATAAAGAAATGGATGATATTTTGAAGATGATTCAGATGAGCGACTATAGAATTGTAGATCAGCTACTGCAGACTCCTTCAAATATATCTATCTTAGCTTTATTAATGAGTTCCTCTGCTCATAGAGAATCCTTGATGAGGGTACTTGACCAAGATTTTGTGGAGACTGACATGCCAATAGATCAATTCAGCAATGTGATTGGAAACATTACATCATGTAATAACTTGAGTTTCTGCGATGATGGATTACCAGATGAAGGGAGGAATCATAACCTGGCCCTCCATATATCTATGAACTGCAAGAATGATTCGCTGTCCAATGTGCTAATTGATAATGGATCCGCGTTGAATGTTATACCGAAGAGTAATCTCATGAAGTTGAAATATCAAGGAGCACCTATGCTCCCGAGTGGCATCATTGTGAAAGCATTTGATGGGTCGAGGAAATCTGTCATTGGTGAAGTGGACTTACCTATCCATATAGGACCACATTTGTTCCAGATAACCTTCCAGGTCATGGACATTATTCCCACTTATAGTTGTTTGCTGGGACGGCCATGGATACATGAAGCAAGGGCTGTCACTTCAACTTTACATCAGAAGATAAAGTTTGTGCGTAAAGGGAAGGTAGTGATCATAAATGGGGAGCAGGCATTGTTGATATCTCATTTGTCCTCTTTCAGTATTGTAGAAGCGGATGAGGATGCTGTTGGAACCCAGTTCCAAGCCCTATCCGTTGACAACATAAGGAGAAATGAGAATTCCATGGTTTCGCTGAAGGACGCGCAGTAGGTTGTGCACAATGGTCATAATGCAATTTGGGGACGAATTGTGGATCCACTTCTGAACAAGAACAAAGCTGGTTTGGGTTTCTCTTCGAAGAATGGAAGAGGCGAAGGTTTGAAGTCAAAGTCTACTATGGGCAACTATCATGATGTTTTCCGCAGCGAAGGTTACCTCCATCCAACTGATTCTGGAATTAATGCTGTTGAGGAGGACGAAGTAGAGCAGGAAATGCCGAATTATGTGACGCGTGGAGTCAGGGTTCAGAGCTGGGTCACCGTTGATGTTCCCTCTTGCATACATGTTTCAAAGTAATTTGATTAATATTTTTTTGAAAGGCTTTCACTCTGCCCAAGGTGGAAGTATTAATGTTGTAGGGCTTATTTGTTTGCTGTGACTTTTAAGATCATTAATAAAAGTTGTCTTTGCTTCCTGAATTATGTTTTTATTTCCTTCTTTTTCTTGGAAAATGGTAATAAAAAAAAAACCTTTCAAAATAAATAATAACTGAAATTCAATCTGCATGATCACTTGTTATATGTGTCAGTTTCTAAAAGCAATCACAAATCATATGTGTAGATTAATTAAAAAACCCGTTGAATACAATGAACCTGCACCCTCTCCCAACTTTGAATGTCCTGTGTATGGGGCTGAAGAAGAAGGTTATGATGAGATTCCAGAAGAGGTCTCATGGTTGCTTGAGCACGAGGAAAATACCATTCAGCCATATAAAGAGCCTTTGGAAGTGATCAATTTGGGTTCAGAAGAAGATCCGAAGGAAGTCAAGATTGGAGCATCGTTGCATCCCAATGTGAAGAGAAGTTTGATTGAGTTGTTGGAAGAGTATGTGGATATTTTCGCTTGGTCTTACCAAGATATGCCTGGTCTAGATACAAATATTGTCGAGCACCGTTTGCCGTTGAAGCCAGAGTGTCCTCCAATTAAACAAAAGTTGAAAAGAACTCACCCAGATATGGCAGTAAAGAAAAAAGAGGAGGTTCTAAAGCAGATTAATGCTGGTTTTCTTGTGACTTCAGTGTATCCTCAATGGATTTCCAATATTGTCCCATTACCGAAAAAAGACGAAAAATTCCTCATGTGCGTAGATTACAGAGATCTAAATAAAGCTAGTCTAAAAGATGATTTTCCATTGCCTCACATCAACATGTTAGTGGATAGCACAACAAAATTCAAAGTATTCTCGTTCATGGACGGATTTTCCGGGTATAATCAAATAAGAATGGCTCCAGAGGATATGGAAAAAACAACGTTTATCACGCCCTGGGGAACATTCTGTTACAGAGTGATGCCCTTCGGGTTGAAGAACGCTGGTGCAACGTACCAGAGGTCTATGACAACCCTATTCCATGATCTGATGCACAAGGAGATTGAAGTATATGTTGATGATATGATTTCCAAATCCTAGACTGAAGAAGGGCATATAGAAGATTTGTTGAAGTTGTTTCAGCATTTGAGGAAGTATCGTCTCCGCTTGAATCCAAATAAATGCACCTTCAGTGTTTGATCGGGGAAGTTGTTGGGTTTCATTGTTATCCAAAAAGGAATTGAAGTTGACCTTGATAAAGTCAAAGCAATTCAAGAAATTCCAGCACCAAGAACTGAAAAGTAGGTCTGAGGTTTCCTCGGGTGTTTGAATTATATTTCCAGATTCATTTCCCACATGACTGCAACATGTGAACCGATCTTTAAGTTGTTAAATAAATATCAAAGTTGTGTGTGGACGGATGACCGCCAAAGGGCATCTGCGAGTATTAAAGAATATTTGCTTGAACCTCCTATCTTGCTCCCTCCCGTAGAAGGAAGACCGTTGATTATGTATCTGACAGTGTTAGATAAATCCATGGGTTGTATTCTGGGACAACAGGATGAAACAGGGAAGAAGGAGTTTGCCATTTATTATCTTAGTAAAAAGTTCATTGATTGTGAGTCGCGGTATTCCATGCTGGAAAAAACATGTTGTGCTTTGGCCTGGGCGGTAAAGCGTTTGCGGCAATATATGTTGAATCACACCACTTGGTTGATCTCCAAAATGGATCCAATCAAGTACATTTTCGAAAATCCTGCTCTTACTGGGAGAATTGCCCGCTGGCATATGTTGTTATCTGAATATGATATCGAATACCACACTCAAAAGGCTATTAAAAGTAGTGTGTTGGCAGATTATCTTGCTCACCAACCAGTGGAAGATCACCAGTCTGCAGAATATGAATTCCCCGATGAGGATGTGATGTTCCTGAAAGTGAAGGATTGTGATGAACCATTGCCTGAGGAAGGTCCTGACCCTGAATCTCGTTGGAGTATGATATTTGATGGAGCTGTGAATGCTTATGGTAAAGGAATTGGTGCCGTGATTGTCACTCCCCATGGATCGCACATTCCTTTCACCACAAGATTAACATTTGATTATACTAATAATATGGCAGAATTTGAGGCTTGCATCATGGGTCTCGAAGAAGCTATTGATCTTAGAATTAAAATTCTAGATGTGTATGGTGATTCAACTTTGGTAATAAATCAGATTAAAGGAGAATATGACACTCGTCACCCTGGCTTGATCCCTTACAAAGATTATGCTAGAAGATTATTACCATTCTTCAATAAAGTTGAATTCTATCACATCCCTAGAGATGAAAATCAAATGGCAGATGCTCTGGCAACTCTGGCTTCTATGTACCATGTGAATACTTAGAATGATATACCCCGAATTACGGTTCAACGGCTGGATATGCCCGCTCATGTGTTTACAACAGAAGAGGTAGCAGATGAAAAGCCTTGGTATTATGATATCAAGCATTTTCTTCATACTCAGGAATACCCAATTGGCGCGTCGAAGAAAGATAGAAAAACATTGAGAAGATTGGCAGGCATTTTCTTCCTCAGTGAAAATGTGTTATACCAGAGAAATTATGACATGGTCTTGCTCAGATGCGTGGATAGACACGAAGCAGACCTGTTGATGCATGAGATTCATGAAGGTTCATTTGGAACTCATGCCAATGGATATTCGATGGCTAAAAAGATGCTAAGGGCAGGTTATTATTGGCTGACAATGGAATCTGACTATTACAAATTTATAAAGAAGTGCCATAAATGCCAGATTAATGCAGACAAGGTCCACGTGCCTCCGACGCTTCTCAATGTGATTTCCTCCCCATGGCCTTTCTCTATGTGGGGTATTGACATGATTGGGATGATAGAACCCAAAGCTTCAAATGGGCACCATTTTATCTTGGTATAAATTGATTACTTCACCAAATGGGTGGAGGCTGCTTCATATGCCAATGTTACTAAGCAGGTGGTGGTGCGCTTAATTAAGAATAACCTTATATGTAGGTATGGTGTTCCGAGCAGAATCATCACTGACAATGGCTCGAATTTGAACAACAAGATAATGACAAAACTGTGTGAAGAATTCAATATTTTCCATCACAATTCATCTCCATATAGGCCAAAGATGAATGGGGCTGTTGAAGCCGCTAATAAGAATATCAAGATAATTATCCAGAAGATGGTAATTACTTATAAGGATTGGCATGAAATTCTCCCTTTTACTCTGCATGGATATCGAACATCTGTCCGCACTTCAAAAGGAGCAACCCCTTTCTGCCTAGTGTATGGAATGGAAGCTGTACTCTCAGTCGAGGTAGAGATTCCCTCGTTGCGTGTGATAATGGAAACCAAGATGATAGAGGTTGAATGGGTCCATAGTAGGTTTGACCAATTGAATTTGATTGAGGAGAAGAGGATGATAGCTTTGTGTCATGGCCAGTTATATCAAAGAAGAATGAAGAAAGCTTTTGATAAAAAGGTTAAACCTCGTGAATTCAGAGAAGGCGACCTCGTGCTCAGGAAGATCATGTCTTTCAACACTGATTCTAGGGGCAAGTGGACTCCCAATTTTGAAGGCCCATATGTTGTTAAGAAAGCCTTCTCTGGCGGTGCATTAATTCTTGAAACTATGGATGGCGAGGAGTTCCTACGTACCATGAATGCTGACGCAGTCAAGAAATACTTCGCCTAAAGAAATAAAAGAACAACTCGCTAAGTTGAAAACCTGAAAGGGCGACTTAGGCAAAAAAGGAGCGTCTCGATAGGCCGAAAATCCGAAAGGGCGGTCTAGGAAAAAATTAGAGACCTAAACAGAATAAATTTCCCGCTAAGTTGAAAACCCGCAAGGGCAGCTTAGGAAAAAGTTAGGGATTTTCTTGGAAAGTAACTACGTCAGACAAGACTTGATCGTTGAAGAAACAATCTTCTCGGATCCTCACCATACTTCAACAAAAGCTGCTGCTCAGGATTTCAAAAGTTGTTAGGGGGGATAGTGTTCATTGTATCTCAATGTATCTTTTCCATTATGTATTGCCATTTCCCAAACTTTGTAATCATCTATGGAGTCTCGTCATTCGTAGACTACCATTCTATTAATGAAATTCGAACTTTTACCCGATTATTTGTATTTATTATGTTATTTAGCTTGCAAAGACTCCATTTATTACTGATAATAACTTTTAAAGCAAAGAGATTAAATAACAAAATTGATTTTTCAAAAAAAATATTTTTACAATTTACTTTTACTTTGAGATTTGTGATGAAACAATGACAACAAAAATGGTGATCCCAGGAATGAACAAACTCCAGTTGTTTTGAGAAGCTTTTGTTCCCCTCGAGAATGTCTACTCAGGATGTTTTTGCCGCACGAGGTTTATGATTCCGGTATCCTCGGTCAAGTTTGGATTCATTTCTCCTTTTTTTCTGAGTTTTCATGATGTGAAGTGTGAATCCGCATTTTCTCCAATGAAGTGGGTCTGAATTCCCCAGTGAATGTTTGGATGTTTCGGTGTCAGTATGCTTTATTTGAGACTGGTCTTGCAATCTTCAGTAGGCATGTTACTTTTGAGAAACATTGGTTTCCCTGATAAATCCTGAAGAAGGATGTTCTACCCCGGTATCTATTTGATTTGTCTGCCTCCGGATTATGTTTCTCCTCAGTAAAGTCAAAAGCAGACAGTAGGTTTTGATTCTGCAGTTGGCCTTTACCTTTCTTGGAATGATCATCTTGGTTGAAGTTTAGCCGAGCGTTGTAGTGCCCGAGGCGGTTTTGATTGGTTGTTCCCAATGTTGTGTATCTGTTTTGTAAGCATGCACACGATAACACTCATACATTCATACATGCATCATGCACAGCTAAAATTGACAAATCATTGTTCATTGACATTTATTAATATTTTTGTTCACATATTAACCTGTTTTGTAGAGTTATGTTAACTTCTTTTCATTAGAGCGTTGGTCTTAAGCAGAAAACATACATTCTTTCAATTCCCCTACTGAGTTGTCCCTCGTAGAAGATTTTTTGCTTTAGCCTTCCGGTACAGTTCCTTGTTTGGATAGATCTTGTTTTACCTCTTGAGTTTATTTCTCAAAGGATGTATTCTGGTTGACTGTTTCATTCCAGTTTATTTCTGGTTTGGATCTGTGGTTCCCCGACAATGTTATTCACTTTCGATTGCTGAAAACTACAAGCTTTGGTTGGTGCATTTATTTTGTACAAGAAGACTTTATCCCCTTAGCAAGAATATCATGGCATCTCCCCAGGAAGTCATACCTCTTTCTCCCTGCCGTAAGTAAACGTCGGTAGCTTCGCCCTCGGTAGAAGTTGGTGTGTCCTTTGACCATTCTACCATCCTCTCTGATTCAGTTCTCTGAGACCACCAGTGATTTATTTTCCTGGTGGGGGTGCTCCTTTGTTCCTTTTATTACTGTTACATCCCCAGTAATGTTTTGCGTCTCTTTGGTCCTGTTCATATGCATTCATGATCATAAGCATTTGCATGGCATCTTAGGGCCAAAAATAGGATTTGTTATATATTAAAGTATCTTTGATCGCGTCGACACGAAGATTTTTAACCTTCGTATATATGGATAGAAGAAAATTAAATAAGGGCAGCTGTTGTGCCCTAATTTTTCCCCCTAAGATCCCTTCATCATACCATTTTGATTCACTCACAACAAGATCACACTAGGATTCTTGGTTCCCCTCCCTACATTCAATTTCGCCTTTTTGAGGGATTACCAAGAACCTTGACTTATGTTCCTTTTGTGATCATGAATATTGTTTTCTTTAACTAATAAAATGCAATGTTGGTTTGTCTTGCTTGTTATCCATGTAGGTGAAGGCAATGAGATTTAACAAGCTACCACATAGGTTCATGAGTTTATTTCCATGCCCTAGCCAATAAAAGCTTGAGAAGTTCAAACCTCACCATTGGAGTGGTTTTGGAAGAATTGGCATGGCAAGGTTGCTTTGATTCATCATATTTCAAGGTTATTATACGTGACTCAAAAGTACAAGGGGTTGATTGGAGAAGCTGTTATGTTTGGACAAGACCTTGTTCCTATTGGCCACAAGAGCATATTTCTCTCAAATTTCAAGAAATGGAAGTGGTTTTGGTGGGTATGAGTCCTCATTATCATCCTCAATAACTTCTATTCACAAAGCAAGAATATTGGTACAAGAAGTTTGTTCAAACTTGTCAAAGTTCCTCAAGGCATTTGCTTGATTTAGAAGCTAGGGTTTTGAACTTAAAAGGAGTATATCTTGCTCAACTTTTGATATTTTTGAGTGATTCCAAATACATCATTCTCTTCAAAGGGTTATCAACAAATCACTTCAAAAGTTCCAAGGAGTTTGCATGTGGAAGAACCTTGATGAAGAAGAAAGATTACAAGTCATCCAGATGAATACACAATTTTACATAAGTGACTTTCAATGATCATAACTTGGTCAATTTGTATCACCTTGAGTCCATTCTTTTTCCATAATGATCTTGAAGAGGTTAAATTTATGCCTTCTTTTATGTGCAAAGTGGGAAAATGGATGGAAGTTGCCTTAAAGATGCAAAATATTATAGGTCATTTCATGATTTTTTGCCAACTTCAACAATTCATAACTCTCTCAATTTTTGAAGATTTTGAATGGTTCAAGTCTGAAAATGTCATTCAAGATATCTACTTCATGCCATATTTTTTGTTCAAGAGCAAATTCCAAGTGGAAGGCCATGTTTGGATGCAAGACATTATAGGTCATTTTTGAAGAAGAATTTGAAATATTTCTAAGTATGGAAAGTCAACCCCTTTTCTTCAACTTTGACTCAATGCAACTTTCAGCTCAAGCACCCATTTGATTCCAGTCTTTTTCCATTACAAAGCTTGTAACCTCATCTTTCTAAAGCATCAAGAATCATTCCCTAAGACTCCTTGAGTTGAAAATGCCATTGGTCAGAAATTGGCACTCTGAAATTGAATTTCTCACCAAGTCAAAATTTTGAAATCCATAATGTGGCCTCTAATCACAAGTTTTCCACGCGTTTTTGCCTCTAAACATGTTTAGTGAAGTTCCAGATTTGTTTAGCACAACAAAACGCAAGAATTGGACGAGTTTTGATGAAGTTTGTATCACACTTCACTCGTGAATCAGGTGTGCACGATTTCCCTCCAAAACATATCATTCACTCTTCCTTTTGATCCCATTCGCTTCTCCTATAAATACATGAACTATCCCATTCAATTTCCCAAGCTTGGATAGCCAGAATCACCCTGCCAAACTTGTTTCAAAACTCAAAATTCAACAACTTCAAAATCAATTCTCGACAGTTTTTCAATCCAATTTTTCCCTCAATTCACCTTCCTTGATCTTCCTCGAAGCTAACCATATAATTACATTCAAGAATCGTGCCCTATAATGTTCCATAGAAGTCCAGTTTCAGAGATCTGCAACTCAACTTTAATAGGTAGATTCCTTCATTAATTCTTCAAAACTCTGATATCACTGTGTTGCTCTCATTGCCCTGGTTCTAGTCGCAACATTTACATTTCACTGGAAACACGTTTTAACCTTGAAATTTCAAATCCCTTTTCAAAACCTTCCTTCCGAATTGCTTGAGCTACAATTTATATAAATTTGGCGCGAGGGTGTGGTTATTTTTGTCTTGAAGAGACGACGCGATTGGCATAGGTATGAGCTTTTGATTTTACAGTTTGAGAGACCTGCAAATCATGTTGGCTGGAGGTTGAAGATGACCTACGTGTCATCTTCCAACCAATGATGGCACGCCAGATCCCTTGGATTTGATTACTAACGCATTTTGACTCTTATCCAATGGTCCACATATTTTACTTTTATTTTCTTTTTCTGATTTTTATATTTTAATTGTTTTAAATTTCAAAAAATCATAGAAAATTCATTTTTAGTCCAAAAAAATTGAAAAAATTATGAAAAATATTTTTGATTATTCTCTTTCTGATTTTTATTTTTCCATAATTTAACTTTGTGTTTTGGTATTTTTTATAAATTTTACACTTATTTGATTTGTTTTAAATGTTTAAAAATACTTTTATACATTTTTAAATTGTGAAAAAATTATGGAATGATCCAATGATATTGTGACAAATATTGGCGACCTTATTTTATTTTTTGTTTCTGACTTTACCATTTTTACTATTTTTTGTTAATTTTATCCATTTATTTTATTTTTAAAAAATAGTTTCTGACTTTAAAAAATTACCAAAAAATTTGTAAAATTACTTGGCCCTTTTTCTGATTTTTCTATGGTCTTGCTTTTCATTTCTAGATTAATTTGAACATATTTGATATTTTCCTCATTATTTTTTATTTTTAAAATCTTTTTTTTATATTAAATGTGATATTATTTTGTAATTATTTTCTGGCTGATCTTGGGTTAGATTTTGGATCATGAACTTTATTAACATCATTGGATCCATGGTATTGAGTTTAACTCCACAAAAATGGATGAATGATTTTAATAATAATTTGATTAAAATTTAATTCAAATGTGGTTTATATATTTTTTCCCCATCCCTCTTCATCTCATCCCTTTCTTATTGCACTAAATGTTATTGGAGCATGATCTCTATATCATGTCTCAAAACAAATGGTGCATAGATTGCTATTGACCGACCTCAAAATAGGTGCGACTTCTATATAAGACCACTTACGATTGCTTAACATATCACTAAATTTTGTCCCGATTCGAATAAATGATCATTCGTAGCCCAAACTTATGATTGCAAGCCCAAGTATGTTAATTTGACCTCTCTGATCCAATAAACTTGAGATTTATTGTGTGGAGGCTTTGGTTCTACTAATCCTCTAATGGATCTACAACACCTTTGGTCAACGCGGATCACTTAAACATCGTTGATCATTAAATGGTACTTGTGAGAATTCCAAATGGATGATATACTTGACAAAAAGCAAATGCAACTTGTTGTGTGGAGGCTTTGATTCTACCAATCCTCTAATGAGTTCCGAATGCAAGCTTCAAGATGGTCATCCAACTAACCACTAATTATTGACTTGTCTTACTTTATGCTTTTATTCTTTTTTATGCTTTATGTACTATTTACTTTTAGCATTTACATTTCATGCCATTTTCATCTTTTCTCATTTGAGCATTTACTTTCTTGCCATTTTTATTTTGCTCACTTGAGCTTTTCTTTTCCCTTCTTAAGATACTTAATAATCAACATAAACCCTAAAAAATTAGTTAATGGTACTTGGACTATTTGGTTACTATCCTTGGCATTATGGAGCATGGGACTTTTCTTGGACTTAGGATTAGAAACCTTGGCCTATCTTGGAAACCTTGTGATCTAATCTGATTATTTTGTCTGGAGTTCTTGAGGTTTACCTCAAGACATTGGGTTGTTTGTTTACTTTTGTGTGCAGGTTTTTTTGTTGTGATTACACCCTTTGTTTGTAATATGGGATTCACCCGTATATAGCCGTTACTCTGCCCAACTTTTATGAAGACTTAATACACTTGAAGTTTGGTTCTCTCAAGAGGTCTAGTATTTCTTTGCTTGATTGGTTTCAATCCAAGGAACGAGAATTCTATCTTTGCTCATAATGTCAAGTATTGGCTTCTTGTTAGTTAGATGGTTCTTATCCCTAGCTTTTACCTTGTGCTTAAGGATAGTCTCTTCTTCTTTAATTTCAAAAATATTCTTTCCCTTTTTGAAAACTCTTCTTGTTTTTGAACTTGAACCATTTTCATAATAAACTTGGACTTATGTCCATGCATTTTCAAAATATTTTCAAAAATAAACTCCAATCAACTTAATAATACCTTGACATTTTTTGTGATAAGACTAAAAGTCAATCAATCTCATTTCAAACCATTTTGCCACTTTGGCTTTTTATCCTTAAAACTTTTCTTAAAAGATTAAACTCTTGTCAATCCTTGTAGCGATGCAAACAACTATACTTCTGTAATATGTAGTGAAGAGAGATATTTTCCACTCGGGTGTTGAGTGAGGCATTGTTGATTTTGAAATCCAAGCCATATCCTCCACTTTGAGATGATGCAAATTCTCCTTTCTCATGATTGTGGGTAGTAGGTGTGTTTTCCACACGGACAATGACGATGATGTTTTATCTTATAAAATTAACCAACACATTTGGGTTTTAAATTTTTGAAAGAGGAACTACGTGTACCCTTATCCCCTATTGCATGAAAAGGTGGTACGTAGGCACTAAAGGTTCGCAACCGCGGCGGGTGCAAAAATTATAGAATAAATATTTCTTTCCTCACCTCCACCATCCATTTTTTTATATACAACATTTTTTATAGCCAAAATATATAAATTTTTCAAAGAGGTTCATGCGGAGTACCGTAGATGTTTAGGGTGCTAATACCTTCCCTTTGCATAAATAACCCCCCTTACCTTGAACCTTTCCCCCTCTTTTTGGGTTATTCTCTCTTTTCCCTTTCCTTTGGAAACAATAAAGCGCGGTGGCGATTTTTTATTTTGATCTGTATAAGTCTAGTCAATCCAATGGCTTAGTCTTAAACATTTCTACCGTTACACTACCTTATCATTCTGCATAAGCACACCTCCTAAACCCATCTTAGAAGCATCACAGTATACCACAAAAGGCTCTCCTGGATTATGCAACATCAAAATCAGAGCCGACGTTAATCTCTTCTTCAATTCCGTAAAACTTTCTTCGCACTGAACATCCCATACAAAAGCTCTACCTTTACAAGTCAACTTAGTCAAAGGAAGTGCCAACTTAGAAAAACCTTCGATAAACCTTCTATAGTAACCAGCTAATCCCAAAAAGCTCCTAATCTCAGTAGCTGACCTCAGAGTTTCCAATTGCAACACAACATCAACCTTCGATGGATCTACAACAATGCCACTATCTGAGATCACATGACCAAGAAAACTAACCTCCTTTAACCAAAATTCACACTTGGATAGCTTTGCATACAACTTCTTCTCTTTAAAAACTTGCAATACTACTCTTAAGTGTTCTGCATGCTCTTCTTCTGACTTAGAGAAAATCAAAATATCATCAATAAACACCACCACGAACCGATCCAAATAAGTATGAAAAATATGATTCATGTATTCCATGAATACTCTCGGCGCATTAGTAACACCTAAAGGCATCACCGAATACTCATAATGTCCATAACACGTTCTGAAAGCCGTCTTCTGGATATCTTCATCCTTCACTTTAATGTGATGGTAACCCAACCTCAAATCAACCTTACTAAACACACGAGCATCCACCAATTGGTCCATCAAGTCATCTATTCTTGGAAGCATATACTTGTTCTTAATCGTCACTTTATTCAGTTGTCTATAATCAACACAGAGCCTCATACTTCCATCTTTCTTCTTTACTAACAACACAGGAGCACCCCACGATGATACACTTGGTCTTACAAACTTCCTTTCAAGTAACTCTTCCAATTTCTTCTTTAACTCAGACACTTCAGATGCAGACATCCTGTATGGTGCCATAGACACAGATCTGGTACCAGGTATAAGATCAATTGCAAATTCAACTTCCCTCTCCGGCGGTACATCAGGAATTTCATAAGGGAAAACTTCATGAAATTCACACACGAACTGCAATTACTCAATTATAGCTTGAGTCTATATAGATAGCGACACCATCAACGAGAACATCTATGCTTCTTCTTGCATCAACTTCCTTAACTGTCTAGCAGAAAACAAACTATCTTCTTCATCCTCAAGAGTAGAAAACCTCACGGACTTGTCATAACAGTTAATATGAACATAATTATGCTCTAACCAGTTCATACCCAAAATCACATCTAACCCTCTTAAAGGTAAACAAACCAAATCAACAGCAAAGTCTCTGCCGAAGATCGACAAGGGACACTTCAAACACATAAAAGAAGTAGTCACCGACCCCTTGGCTGGAGTGTCGACGACCATTTCTCCATTCATAAAAGACAACATTAGACCCAATCTTTCAACACAATCAGCAGGAATAAAACAATGAGTAGCACTGGTATCAATAATAGTAATTAAAGGATTAATATTAATGAAACATGTACCTTGGATAAGTCTGTCCTCAGCAACTGTTTGATCCTTAACCAAAGCGAACACTTTACCACTTGTCTGCACCCTCTTTGGTTTCTGACACTGACTACCAATGTGCCCTTCCTCACTACAATTGAAGCAAATCACATCCTTATGCTTGCACTCAGATACAATATGTCCGTTCTTACCACAATGGAAACACCTCTTTACCTCCGTAGTACACACATTACTCTTATGCCCAGGTTTCCTATATTTAAAACAAACCACACCAGCAGGAGCATCTCTCCCACTAGTCCTCTGACCCTGAGCATCTTTCTGTTTACCTTTACCAGTTGGGGTATCATAAGGCTTACCATGATTCTGTTGGTACTTATCCCCCTTCTCACTGATAATATTGTAATGAGCATTATTATCCTCTTCATAAATTCTGCAACTATCAACCAAATCAGCAAAGACACGGATCTTCTAGTATCCAATTGCCTTCTTGATCTCTGGGCACAACCCGTTCTCAAACTTGATGCACTTCGAAAACTCAGCATCTGCCTCACCATAGTGCGGATAAAACTTATCCAACTCATCAAACTATGCAGCATACACAACAACCGACATATTCCCTTGCTTTAGCTCAAGGAACTCAATTTCGTTCTTACCATGGACGTCTTCAGGAAAGTACTTCCTTAAAAATTCCCTACGGAACACAACCCAAGTGACATTTTCACCTGCAGCTCCCTACCTCTGACAAGTCTTTAGCCACCAGTCATTAGCCTCAACTGCTAGCATATGAGTACCATATCGAACCTTCTGTGCTGGAGTGCAGTCCATCACACAGAAGATTCTCTCAATCTCTTTCAACCAATCCAATACTCCGTCAGGATCATACTTTCCCTTGAACGTGGGCGAATTCTCTCTCTGGAAAGTCTCCAAAGTACGGGATCCAGCATTCCTATCAGCATTCGGCTGATTCTCCATCGCATGCACCATTGCTTCTAAAGCAGCAGCAAGTGCAACGTAATTCCTTCCAACCATCTCAACTTATCGCTACAACATAAACAACCGTTAGAACTCAAATTAACAATACTCGATTGTTAGACAACTACGACTCGACAGCAAGGTCGGACGGACCAACCTTTGCTCAGATACCAACTTTGTAACACCTCAATTCTACCCGGAAATTATAAATGTAAATCAGAGTCATAAAATTCATGCAACTGAATCAGGATGCTACCATTTCAACTTAAAAAACATATTGCATTCAACGTGGATACATAACACTTTAAAACTTCGGATGAATTATCAGCATAATAATTTAATCTCTTAATTCAATAACTTAAACATCTACGTAGCGGAATTCTTAATAACATCTTTGTCCATTGTCACAACAACTTCAAAACAACACATACTGAGCAACAATCAAATTAAAGTTCAACAATTGAAATAATCAATAATTAAAAGCAACAAGCGTTCATCCCCCCGAGTATTATGTATCAGAGCAATGACACCGACTCGAACTACTGAAGGTATACAACCTTCACTCTGGGTTACCTGCACGTTACCAATGTAAGGGTAACATTCAAACAAAAGGGGTGAGATATCTAACAATATAATAAAACGTATGATAAATAATATATTAAATTAGATCACATAACATCACCACTTCTCATCGTATAAACAACAATAATCACAACATAATACAAACAATATACACATTTATTGCATCAATACACAACTTCTTTATGCAATCATATAATGCGACTCAATACTATGCAAATGCATGTGGTACCATTGGAGAAGAACTCCCATCTCAAACAATTGCCAATAAATATAGGCATCAACAAGGCATAAGCCTTCATCTTAATATTCGCCAATACAAACCATCTTAATGAGCATCGACTCCATCTTGAAATGCAATGTATGCCACACCATCATGAATGTAATAACAACAACCAGAATTAACATCATCTCAACACAACATCATCGCTGGCCATAAGCCTACATCTTAATAGCTGCCAATTATTAGAGGCATCTCAACATCATTCATCAACATCATTTATCAATATAATTCAACAACATCCTTTATCATCATTATTCATCAACATCATTTATCATCATAGTTCATCAACATCATTTATCATCATAATTCATCAACATCATTTATCATCATAATTCGCAACAACTCAGCCATAACAACAATACAACGGTAGATCGACAATCCTTCAACGTTGGCCATAGGACTACAACATGACATTGCCTATAATTAATTAATCATCTAAGGCTTACCTCTAAATTACCAAACCTCTACATATTATTAATTCTGTAATACTACATCATTATCATCATTAATCTTATTGTTATGAACCAAACAATAATATATAATCATCTTATTCTCATCATACTTCACAAAATCATCATAGCATTTAACACGGGAAGCTAACTCTAATCATAATTTGGGTACTAGTATTTAATCTACTTATCCTTCATTTTAATCCTTAAGAATGAAGTTCATCGCGTTAGCTATCCAACGCTTCAAACGACACCTCAAACGGAGTCCGGAAACTCAAGTTACGGCCTTCGGAAACGAATCTACCAAAAATCAGGCTACATGAATCGATGCATAATGTCTTGAGTCGATGCGTACTGGGCTTAACACGCTACATGAGTCGACGTGTAATCCTATTGGGTCGACTCATACTGAGTCTTCAACACTGCATGTATCGATACATAGTCCTATGTATCGACTCATCCTGAGTCTAAAAGCCTGCATGTATCGATACATGGCTTCTTTGTATCGACTCATCCTGAGTCTAAAAGCCTTCATGCATCGACGCATGGCTTTTGGGGTCGACACACACTGCTCTGTCATGAATATATTCTGCGATTTCACTACGGTTTCCATGCTTTAGGCCCTAAAAAATTCTCTAATCATAGGTAATCATCAATTATAGTAATCTTATGTTTCTACATCCATTATACAGCATTAGGGCATCATCATTCATCCTTAAATCATCGATTTTCATCATACAACAATATATATATTCCAATCATAAACAAGACAACTTTTCACATCTAATACCACATACTAATCACCATAAACCCTATTATAGAGTCAGAACCCCACCCTTACCTTGGATTGAAGGTTGCTCTATAACTTTTCCGATTGAATTTCGTTCTGCCTCTTTTCCTTTTTTTGTGCAACTTTCACGTTCTCTTTCTCTTCTTCCAACCCTTATTTCCTTCTCTTCTCACAACTTCTTATTTTTCCTTATTATTTCTAAAAACTAATATAATAACCCTATAATTCTGTTAATGTCAAAATGGGCTTAAAACTCCTACATCCCCTTTTTACTACTTTTATTCCTTTAAAACAAGCCCACATCAAATAATATTATCATTCTAATATTATTCCACAACTTAATAGAATAAATAAATTCAATAACAACAACACATCAACTATCGTAATAACACAACTTCACAAATATTCCAAAAATAATTTAATTAAATAATTAATTAAATTACGGGCGTTATAACATATACTTAAACAACATGTGTATGAAATCGATTTCAACAAATGCAAACGGATGCGAAAACACATATTTTTGTTCAAGTATTATCTCTTAATAATGGTGAGCAAGTTACAAACAATGAATTATAACTTGATGTCTTAATTTCAAGCACAAATCAAATTTCAAGTGTTAGTGTAATTTCAACCGATTTCCAATTACATGAACTCGTGAAATTTCACCTAATCCTCATCAAGGTTCCTCAATTCAATACAATTCAACATTATTCAACATAAATCGACATAAACAACATCAACATTCACAATCAAAAATCATACCGAAATCACATCAAAGTACTGGTTCATGAACAGTTGCTTCAAGAATATTCAACTCATGAAATTATGTAAAATCGACTAAATGCTCATAATCAATTCAAGAATCAAAATTATCTCATAAATTCACATAATGTTCAAATAATTCCACTCATAATCATCATCATCAACACAAATTCAAACCTCAACTTTAAGATCTAAACTCAATTCAATTAATGAAATTCAACTCAAGTTTAATATCAATTCATCAATTTCACAACAATTATTTCAAGCACTCAAATATGCAAGAAAACAAATGAAATAAGAGAATTTAAGAATTAACGAATCAAAACGGATCGAAGAAGAGGAAGAGGAGCTATCCGCGGATGAAGCTAATGATCGGAGGAAGAAACTCGCCGGAGAAAACACGACGGCAAGGAGGGAGTATTTGCGGGAAAATCACGATGGAGGGAACCAGAAGTCGCAGCCATAAATCGCTCGGTGCGGTGACTGACTGGTGTTGTTTGTCGGTGAGAAGATGCTTGGAGGAGGCAAGGGTGGTTTTCCGGAGATGCTTGCAGAATCTCAAGGTGGAAGATGAAGATTCAATAAATTTTGTATGAGTTTTGTTGAATTTGTTGTTTGAGTTGTTGATGAAGATGAAGAAAAGTTAAGAGAAAAAGAGAGAGGGTTTTTGGTTTGATCTTGTGAAAATGTGAAATGAGAGTGTGATTGTGTTTGAAATTTGAAATTTGAGTATATATATTTTTGGATCCAAACTGAATTTTTGAACTTATTTTGTGCACAGTGCATGATCAAACCACAAGCTCATAATAATCGGTGTGAAATCTTGACGTGTGATTTGAAAGAAAGCTCTTGATGACGAAATTTGTGACGCTTCGCTGAAAGAATCGTCTCGATATGATAAAAGTTGTGCAAGTTATGTCTCTCTGAACGGCAAGAAATGCAGTGTAAAAATAAACAATGCAAAATTTTGCTGCTCATTTCGTGTACAACACGCGAACAAATCATAAGCTCATGATGCTCGGTGCAAATTCTTGATGCGGACCCTGAAGCAAAAATGACTGCAATGAAATTTGTGACATCGTGCCGAAAGAATCACCTTGATACGATAAAAATTAAACAAGTTTTTTGTACCCCAATTTTCCCCCTAAGATTCCCCTATCATATCATATGAACTCGATCATACCAAGATCACATTAGGGTTGGTTCTTCCTCTTTTTCTATCTCCTATCTTTAAGTTTTCTCTTGAGGAATCTCCAAGCATCTTAGTTGTGTATTTTGTATATGTGTTGTTGACTAACTTCTAATCAAAATTAAAAAAAAAATTGTCTTTGTCTTTATATATTTGTGTTTTGTAGGTATCGAGTCAAAGCATCTGACAATTAAGGTTTTCCGGTATTATCTCCCAAAAATCTCTATTTGCGAAGAAAAATAATTAAAAATTTTCATCTTTTTTCATTGTACAATCGATTGCTCTTAGAGTGAAATCGATTTCACATAGTGCATTTGGCGCAATATTTGAAAAGAAACACTGATGCAAACGATTGCTCCCATAGAGAAATCGATTGCACATAGTAAAATTTTGAAAAAAAATCAGCAATTTCAAGCTTGTCATTTTTTTGACTCAAATTTTTCTTCATTTTTTGAAAGATATATCATTAATTTAAATTTTGACTCCAAGAATCAATTACCAAGCCTAATTTCATTTTCCAAACCAAACTCCAAACCACCACTAATCCCAAGCCTAAACTCTATAAATAGATCCTTCATTTCATTCAAATCTCAAGCTTTTGATAGCCAAATTCACTTTACTAAAAAATCTCTCAATTCCCTCCATCTACCAAATTCACTCAAAGCTCCATTTTAAATAAAAAATTAGTAAGCTTTGCATTGAAGCTTACTAATCATTAAGCTAAACCTTCATCCAAACACTTTTTCTTTATCAATTCTCTACATCCAAACTTAGGAAATTGATACTTGGGGTTGAATTGAAGAAAATTCTTGAAGTTGTTTTGATAAATCTCTAGATCTACCTTTGGTAAGTTAGATTCTTCATCTTTCACAATGTGATATCTTGTTGATCTTTGGATTTGATTCATTGAGCATTGTTTTGTGATTCCATTGTTGATATTTTCTCATTATTTGATGGAATTTTCGTGCTCAATTAAATTCATGATCATAAGGTGTTTGATGGAAAGTTTGAATAAGAATTTGGACTTTTGAAATGCTGATTTACTGTTTTGCACAGGGTGCAATCAATTGTCACAGGATGATTTCACGTTTTTTTTGAAAAAAAACACTGATGCAACCGATTGGTGCCATAGTGCAATCGATTGTAACAGAACAAAAATGTATTTTCTGCCTTGTTTTGGGGATGTTTTAATCCATCTCTCTTTTTCTACTCACTCCTTTTGATTGTTGAATTGGACTGTGTTGTACCCTAAAATTTTCCCTCTCATTTCTCAAGGGATCATCTTGGAACCTCAAGACTGCTTCTGTCAAAGTTTCAAGTCTCAGATTACAATTTTTCAAGAAAGTCATTCACAAGGGCAAAATGGTCAATTGCACACTTAAAAGTCAAACTTTGAATTTTTGATCAAAATCAAGTTTCAAAAATCATACTTCATCAAGGCATGAAGTTGGTTCATCAAGAAATCAAAAGTCAAAAATTACTTTGAAAAGTCAAAATTTTAAGCACTTAGAAAATTTTCTAAGTGTTAGGAAAATATGATAATTACATAATTTTGGGCGAGATTTTCATCATGATGCAAGATGATTCAATCAAAACTCCTGACATGAAAGTTATAGATCTCAATGAGATCTAAAACAATGCTGAACATAACTTCTCCTAGAAATGATGGGATTTCAAGTTATAAATCCTTGAAGACGCGTTCATGAAGCTAAAACACTTATTAAATTCTGGACATTTTTTTAGTCAGAATTTAGACAGAACTTCTGGTCCAGTTTTCACACAAGTACAATCAGAATTTGAAAAAGTGATGCTAGAATATGTTACAAGCTTCCTAGAGAATTCCTTCAGATCATGCTGGAGCAGGGAGAATCGAAGGTCAGAAGTTCTACTCTTCGATCAGAATATGACCCTTCGAATCTCACTCTTCAACACACAGAAGTTCTACTCTTTAATCAAAATATGACCCATCGAAACTTACTATTCAACATATAGAAGCTCCACTCTTTGATCAGAACATGACCCTTCGAATCCAATTCTTCAATGTGTGAGCTATGTTCTTCAATCAGAAAGTGACCTTCGAATCCTCATCCAAGCTTTCCTCAATTTTCCAAGCTTCGACTGAAGTCTTGGACTGTTGATTGCTTGCTGTACACAAGCTTCGACTGGGCATCTTTTCCCTTTAAAGTAGCCTCCTTCGATCCAAAGAGGAAGGGCTTCTTGTCAGTGCTCCTTCGATTGCACCACTATCTTTGCATGTTGGCTTGACTCATAAATGCAATATCTACCTACATGTAAGTTGGATCCTTACTTAGATTGAGCATTTATTTTTCTTGGAGAAAGCTTATTTCCTACTTCTACTAGGAAAACTATCCCTCTGGGCGTGCCTTCAGTGCACAAAAGCAAGAACTTCTCCAAACTGGCCTTCGATTCACAAAAAATCCCACTGGGCAAAAGACCCATCAGCGTGTCACTAACGCATGTATCCCTCTTCAGTTTGTCTTCAGCACAAGGCCAAGACTCCTCTAAAGTTGCCTTCGACAACAAGGCGCTGACCACCTTTGTGCCAGTTTTGACTGGGCACAGACTCCCCTTTGAAACATTTGTATACACTTCAGCATGCAGAAGGCCTAGTCGAAGGCCACACAAGAGACCCATTCTAAGAATAAATGTTGGTCCATTCGAAGGACACACAACTGGTGGGAACGAATGTTGTTTTAGTCTGTTCAAAAGTTGTGGAAGGATGAAGGATTCGATTCAAAAGATCAAGTTGAACATTTAGACCCATAGGCTAGGCTACGTGTTTCCCCTTTTCAGGCCTCAAACCTATGACTCACTCTATATTTAATTGTTTATACAAGTTAAAATAGGCTTTTACCCATTTGCTGTCCAAGACCACTTGCCCTTATTAGTAAAATACTACTTTTTAGAAAAGTTTTTCTAGAGCCTTGTACCTGTTTTCCTTCTGAAGGAAGCAATCAATCTGAACCATTCATCTTGCTATCATGGCACAAGTGGACACCTACTTTCCAGCAGAGCCTTATCTTATTATTTTTACTCCCAAACTTCCCAAAACGTTTCTCTATAAATAGAGAGATCCTTTGTAAAGAAAATAGAAGGAAGAGGAGAGGAACGTATCTTCAAATTTCTCAAACATCATAAAATTCTCAAACACTTAAACACTTTTGAAAACACCAAACCCAGAATCCAAATACTTGCCTCCTTCAAATCTGAAACATCCTTACATCTTGCTATCCTTCGAATCCAGCAACAAGGACATTTCACTTGTTTTGCTCTTTTGAATCCAACATCAAAGGCCTAACCTCTGGTCCCTCCCTTCGAATCCAGAAGCATCCAAGTTAATCACTTGAAGGTCCAGCACACACTCCAGCCTCTAGAAAAGTAAGTCATTCTTAACCTTGGACCCTTCATTTCCAGCATATCATGTAAATAAGTTTTTCTTTTCGTTTCAAACATGTATATACTATTGTTATTCTCTTTGTTTCCCCCCTTTTTAATATGTTTCATGGTTAATAACCTTCTTGGTTTTTGCTCCTTGTACATTTAAAATATGCTTTAAAGACTAACCTGGCCCAAAGGTAATGTTGGCATGGCCTTAGGCCATGTTTCTATTCAAACTCAAACGAAAGAAATAGGAAACAGGAAGTTGGAAATGAAGCCTCTGGATTCCACACTAACCTCCAACTCAAACGAAAGAGGCAGCCAGAAGGCACATCACACTGACTCTATGCCCATTTGAAAGTCTCAACATGCTGGCCTCCAGGCCCCATTCAAAAAGTCATACCTTTACCCTTTTCAGGCCAGATCAAAGAGTGCCAGAAAGTGCAGAATCGAAGGGTTTTCTTCCTGAATTGAAAAGACCTTTTTTGTTGCCTTTGCCTTTATATTTTCATGCAATTAAATATGGTTCTAATAGTGTAGGATTTTGTCTTTCTGCATTTCTTACTTCATACAAAATGTTAGTAATTAGGGTGTATGGCAAGATAAAATCAACAAGTAGACCACCCTGATCAAAAGACAAAAATGCATGCAATCAAATATACTTTGCACAGACGCACCTCTAAGGTTAACTCCACTTGTTGCCTTATAAAAAATTACCATGTTATGCATGTGAGACATCTTAGCAAAAGCAATCTAAAATACAAGATCATAGTCCCTCGATGATGCTTCGAATGTTGCCTTACAAATGATCTTAGTGCCTCAAAAGAAATGTTGAGATATCTCACAACATTGCTATCATGACTATATGATGAATCACACCCGTCCCTTTTACATCCAAAGATAAGGCTTCTTACCAATCAATGGTAAGATAGAAATATCAAAGAAAGAGAGGAATGAACAAAATACTTTTTGAGTAAGGTAGAATGTTCCTAGTTGCTTGCTCATCTTCAAAACACAAACACCTTTTCAAATGCACCGACACTTTCCATGAAATATTTTCAAAAGTTCAACACTTTGTATACATTTTTATAGAGGCGAGAATGATTACAAAGTTTGCCTAAACGAAGGCGCTTTTCAAAAATACTTTCAAAAACCACCACAAAGCACACTTTCAAATAAAAGCAATGATCTAGAAAGCAACTAAGAGCCTATAGATAACTACGGATGAAAAGGGTGCTAACACCTTCCTTTTTCATAATCTACCCCCGAACTCAAGAAAATAATCTCAAAGGTCTTTCATGTTCTTTTCACCTTTTCCTTTATTTGGATAAAAGAAAAGTCGGTGGCGACTCTTGCTATCCGCAACAATTGGATCAAACGCAAATCACCTAAGTCAGTTCTCCCACTGTGTTACAGAACTGGCGATTTTGATGGGGATTTATGAAAAGTGGGGTTACCTTAGGGCTAGATCACCTTTACTTGCTTTTCTTTGTTTGACTTGTTTGCTTTATATTATGGTTCTTTGTTTGGGCTTATTCTGATCCCCTACCAAGATATGGGACACCTTTTAGGTAAGTAGCAATAAGTTGTGGAAACTGTGCGGGGTATACCGACATGTTCTAAGCAATAGCTACGTTAGTGCATCACATTTGTTGGTACCGGTAGCCCTTGAGTAGTCAAGGAGAATACGGGCCGCCGTGTGGTGTCATGAAGCACTAACTGACTTTAGAACCCTATTTGACTAACTTGGCCTTTAGGAAGTAGTGAGGTAGCCGGCTTTGGTGCAATCCGAAGTTGGTTGATACTCGATACTACGCTCATTGAGATCAGACTTCTCGGGATATTTTGGTCTCCATTAAAGAGGCTTGCGCTGAAACAATTCCCGATGAAGAAAGATCAATGATATTGAGATCCCCTAGAACCCGGTTACTATTACTAGGACATGTTGAGCCAACTAAACTTCAAGAGGGTACTTACCTATAAAACTCCATGCAAGCCTAAACTTAAGAACTTGTTTTGCTTTGTGTTATATGCTTACTTGTACATAACATCATAACATCATACCATTGCATTTTGCACTAACCATTTCAAGGATTTTTTGGGATTTATCTTTGTTCTGTGTTGTAGGATATGGCTTCCACACGCAAGAATACTATCCAAGTCAATCTCGTAAGAATTCCTTCTCAACTCAAAGAGTTAGCATCGAGGGTTCCTGAGAGTTCTTCATTCACCAAAAGACATGGTCGACTCCTAAACTTGGTTATCTCAAGCATTGATGAAGACATGATGAAGGTCCTTTTCCAGTTCTTCGACCCTTTGCACCATTGCTTTACCTTCCCTAATTACCAGCTTATGCCTACTATGGAAGAATTTTCTTAACTCTTGGGGATTCCTATTATCAATCAACTACCTTTCAACGGTATTGAAAGAGACCCGAGCCCTGAAGTGATTCCCCGAGATTTACACTTGCAAAGATCCGATGTCACGGCTAATTGGGAAACAAGAAGTGGTGTCAAAGGGTTCCTATCCAAGTTCTTGTTTGAGAAAGCTCAATATTGTTGGAACACTCTGGATTTACAAGCTTTTGAAGAAATCTAGGCCCTTCTCATCTATGGGATGGTACTATTTCCAAATCCTGACCAACTTATAGATGTGAATGCTGTTAAAATCTTCATATCTCACAATCTGGTGCCTACTTTGTTGGGAGATATCCTACATTCTCTCCACTCTCGTACCATGAAGAGAAGAGGAGCCCTCATGTGTTTCACTCCTCTATTGGCTAGGTGGTTTGTTTCGCACCTCCCACGATCTGTTTTGAAGAACGAACAAGGTTTAAGGTGGTCCATGTTAGAACATAGTTTGATTCTACAACCCTCATAAGAGTTTTGATGATAACAAACACAAATAACAAATATGCACTCTAAATTTATGTTCTATGTTATACAGAAGTTCTGACTGAAACGACATCAGAAGTTAAGCCACAGAAGCACTCAAGCTGAGTAGTCAGAATGTTCTGAAGTATGATGATAAGAATATGTGCTAAAGAGAAAGATATCCTGATTCTGAATGGAAGTCTAACACGTTAACAAAACCTTATGATTCTGACTTCCCAAGTTCTGAAGCAAAGAAGCATGCAAGATTTCTAAGTTCTGAAGCGTTACTTTTCCATCAAGGAAGTATCATTTGCAATGGCTATAATCAGACAAGGATCTTCTCAGTATGGAAAGTGCATTAAGTGTCCATTATCATGTTTCCATTTAGACAAATTTCCACGCCTATATAAACAAGCTCAAAGGCTAAATCGTTTACAATTTCAAACAACTGCTCTATACAAACTCAAAAAAGCTGCAAAATTTATATTCATACTATACTCCAAATTCGTGTAATACATCACAGTAGTGATACCATTTTTGTAACGAAAACATATAGTACACAATGAATTTCTTCTTTTGATTAAGTAAATTTCCTTGAGATAAATTGGGTTGTGGTTGTACTCAAGAAGACTTTAACAATTGTCAAAGTAGAATTGTAATCAGTTTGATTAATGAATTAAGTCCTCGTTGGAGAGAGGCGAAATCACCTTGGTAGATGGACTGGAGTAGTTTGAGATCAAGCGAACCAGGATAAAAATCATCGTGTCTATTGATTTTGATTTTTAAGTTTCAATTCAAGCTTGTGTTTTTCACTTCTTCAATTGGCATTAGAGCGCCTGGTTCAGAGTTCATACACTTAACCGTGTCAGTACAAGATCCAAGCTTAAGAAAAAAACTATGGTGGGACCAAGTCAAAACATCAGCAATGACTATCATGATGATAAGGACAGAATCAGCGGTAAACCTCCAGTCTTTGATGGAGAAAATTTTTACTATTGGAAAGATAGAATTGAGAGCTTCTTTCTGGCTCACGATGCTGACTTATGGGATATGGTAATTGATGGATACATGCATCCCGTGGATGAAAGTGGTCAGAAGATAGATAGAAAAAGAATGTCTGACCAACAAAAGCGTGACTTTAGAAACCAACATAAGGCCAAAACAATTATTCTTAGTGCCATCTCATATTCAGAGTATGAAAAGATCTCAAAGAGAGAGACAACCAAAAACATGTTTAACTCTCTGAGAATGACCCATGAAGGTAACATACAAGTTAAAGAAACCAAGGCCCTTGTGCTCATTCATAAATACGAAGCCTTCAAGATGGAAGAAAGTGAATCCATAGAAGCAATGTTCTCAAGGTTCCAGATTCTAGTTATTGGGCTGAGAGTTCTTGATAAAGGGTATTCTACTGCTGATCACGTAAAGAAGATCATCAGAAGTTTACCAAAGCAATGGAGGCCAATGTTCAATGCTCTCAAGCTGGCAAAAGATCTCAACAAGATATCTCTATAGGAACTTGTTAGCTCTCTCATAAGTCATGAGATAGAGCTAGAAGATGACAAGCCTCAGAAGCAAGGTAAGCCTTTAGCATTAAAATCTAACAAAAAACTCGATTCTAAAGTTTTACAGGCTATGGAAGAAACCTCTGATGGATACTCATCAGAAGAAAACGAATTGTCTCTTCTCTCTAGAAGGGTCAATCAACTGTGGAAGCAGAGGCAAAGAAAATTCAGAAACTCCAAAAGACCAGGAATCAAAATGAATCCTCCTCCAGATACAGAAACTCTGAGCCCTCCTCTAGACACAGAAGGTCTGGAGCTTCTTCTGGTCACAGAAAGTCAAACAACAAAGACATCATCTGTTATGAGTGCAATGAACAAGGGAACTACAAAAGTGATTGTCCAAGGCTTCAGAAGGAGAAGCCCAAAAAGAAGTTCTTCAAGGAGAAGAAGAAAAGTCTCATGGCAACATGGGATGATTCAGATGCTTCTGACGCAGACACAGATTCAGATGATGAAAGAGCCAACATTGCTCTTATGGCAAATGTGACAGAAGACTGCGAAGCATCTGAGTCAGACTCAGAATCATACACAGAAGAGGTATTTCCTGACTTTACTGTTAATTTTACCAAAGTTGAACTAGGAGAAAGTCTGAGTGAAATTCTGGAAATATGTGAGCAACTCAGAGTCAAATTCAAGAACCTGAAAAAGGATCTTGCTTCTGACTCTGAAGAAATTGAGAGTCTTAGATTAGAAAATTCTGAGTTAAAAGAAAAGATTTCAAAACTAGAAAATGATTTACAAAATTCTCAAAAAGAAATAATCTCAGAGGCTCCCAGTAATGCTGATAAGATCATAAAAGAATATGATAATAGCTTTCAGACGTTCCTGGCTAAAAACATAGATAGAAGCAAGATGGCTTCAATGATCTATGGAGTTAGCAGAAATGGCAGAAAAGGAATAGGATACCAAGGTAAGGTATCTCCACCTAAGAAATTCATAGACCTAGTAATTAAACGCACACCACTAAAATCGCATTTCACTTATGGGCACACACATGATCTGAAATACACTAGTAATGATTATTCTGCCAAACCAAAATTTAAAACAGAATTTTGGTAAAACTAACAAACCCGGACCGAAAAAGATATGGGTACCTAAGGACAAAATTATATATGTAGCAAATATCTTTAGCAGTAAGGCTAAAACACCAGTCATGGTACCTGGACTCTGGATGCTCTCGACACATGACGGGAAGAAAGCATATGTTCCAAAGTCTGGAACTTAAACCTGGAGGCTACATGGGTTTTGGAGGCAATCAAAGAGGGAAGATCATTGGCTCTGGAACAATAGGTAATGGTAACCTTCCTTCTATTAATAATGTGATGTTAGTCAGAAAGATGGAACTATCCTGTTTAATGGAAAGAGGAAAAACAACATTTATAAGATAAAACATTCTGAACTAAAGAGTCAGAATGTAAAATGACTTCTTTCTGTTAACAACAAGCAATGGGTCTAGCACAGAAGATTGGGGCATGTTAGTATGAGAAGAATATCTCAAATTAACATACTCAATATGGTCAGAGGACTTCCTAATTTGAAGTTCAGCTCAGATGCTCTATGTGAAGCATGTCATAAAGGAAAATTTGCAAAACCTGCTTTTAAAGCTAAAAAGTGTTGTTTCTACCTCTAGGCCATTAGAACTTCTGCACATAGATTTATTTGGACCAGTAAAAACAGTGTCTATTAGTGGCAAGAAGTATGGGTTAGTGACCGTAGATGACTATAGCAGATGGACATGGGTAAAGTTCTTAAGACACAAGGACGAGTCATATTCTGTGTTCGTTTCTTTCTATAACCAAGTTCAGAATGAAAAGGATCTTAGAATTGTCAAAGTCAGAAGTGATCATGGTGGAGAGTTTGAAAATAAAAAATTTGAAATATTTTTTAATGAAAAAGGCATTTCGCATGATTTCTCTTGTCCTAGAACTCCCCAACAAAATGGAGTTGTAGAACGAAAGAACAGAATATTGCAAGAAATGTCCAGAACCATGATCAATGAGACTAACATTGCTAAGATCTTCTGGGCAGAAGCAATTAACACAACATGTTACGTTCAGAATAGAATCTCTATAAGACCTATTATGGAAAAGACTCCATATGAATTTTGGAAGAACAGAAAGCCCAACATTTCTTATTTCCATCCTTTTGGATGTACATGTTTTATTCTGAACACTAAAGAACATCTGAACAAGTTTGACTCTAAAGCACAGAAGTGTATTATGACAGGATACTCTGAACGCTCAAGAGGGTACAGAGTATACAATATAGAAACCCAGATTGTTGAAGAGTCAACCAGTGTTAGATTTGATGATAAGCTTGACCCTCAAAAGTCAAATCAGAATGAATCTTTTGCAGATATAGAAGTTGAATTCACAGGTGCTGAAGGCAACTCACCAGAAGTTCCCAACAGAGACGCTCCAACAACATCAGAAGGAAATGTCACAAGCACAACAACAACTTTTGTTGAACAACTCCAGAAAAGGTTATCTAGAAGCAGCATAGCTCACCCTGAAGATAAGATTATGGGAAATAAGGATGATCCAATCAGAACAAGATCAACGTTCAGAAATTCTGAAGAACCCCTCATGGGATTGGTATCTCTGATTGAACCAACAACAATTGATGAAGCTCTTCAGGACAACGAATGGGTTCTGGAAATGCAGGAGGAGTTAAACCAATTCACCATAAATGATGTATGGGATCTGGTTCCTAAACCAAAAGGATTCAACGTCATTCCAACAAAGTGGGTGTTCAGAAACAAACTAAATGAACAAGGAGAAGTCATCAGAAACAAGGCACGACTGGTTGCACAAGTTTATAGTCAGCAAGAGGGGATAGACTATACAGAAACCTTTGCTCCAGTTGCCAGGTTAGAATCTATCCGACTCTTAATCTCTTTTGTTGTAAACAATGGCATCACTCTGTATCAGAAGGATGTCAAAAGCGCATTCTTAAATGGTTACATTGATGAAGAGGTATATGTGCACCAACCCCCTGGGTTTGAAAATTCCAAACACCCAGAATATGTTTTCAATCTAAAGAAGTCACTTTATGGTCTGAAACAAGCTCCCAGAGCTTGGTATGAAAGACTAAGTAACTTTCTGTTAGAAAAGGAATTTACCAGAGGGAAAGTGGACACAACCTTGTTCTGTAAGACATTTAAGAATAACATCTTAGTCTTCCAAATTTATGTAAATGATATTATATTTGGATCTACTAAAACTTCTCCGGGAAAAGAATTTGCTAAGTGCATGCAGGCAGAGTTTGAGATGAGCTTGATGGGAGAACTTAAATTCTTTCTGGGAATTCAGATCAATCAGACTCCAGAAGGAACTTACATTCACCAGAGAAAATACGTCAGAGAACTTCTGAAGAAATTTGACCTCTCAGAATGTAAGCCATCAAAGACTCCAATGCACCCCACGTGCATTCTGGAAAAGGAAGAGGTAAGTAAAAAGGTAGAGCATAAGATCTACAGAGGTATGATTAGTTCTCTCCTTTATCTGACAGCTTCAAGGCCTGACATTTTATACAGTGTTTGTTTATGTGCTAGATTCAAATCAGATCCTAGAGAATCTCACTTAACAGCAGTTAAGCAAATTTTCAAGTATCTGAAAGGTACTACTTACCTGGGTTTGATTTATAGAAAATCCAATGAATACAATTTAGTAGGATACTGTGATGCTGATTTTTTTGGAGAGAGAGTAGAACATAAAAGTACTTCTGGAAGCTTCTAGTTTCTAGGAGACAATCTGATCTCATGGACCAACAAGAGGCAGTCCACAATTGCGTTGTCAACAATAGAAGCTGAATACGTTGCAGCTGCTGGATGCAGCACACAGATGCTCTGGATGAAAAGTCAGCTTGAAGACTTCAACATATTTGAGAGTAACATCCCTATTTTCTGTGATAATAGTTCTGCAATTTGTTTATCCAGAAATCCTATTTTGCATTCTAGGGCTAAGCATGTAGAAATAAAACATCACTTTATTAGGGACTATATTCAGAAAGGAATTCTCACTTTAAAATTTATTGACACAGACCATCAATGGGCTGATGTTTTTACAAAACCCCTTTCTAAAGATAGATTTAATTTCATTTTGAAACATCTCAGCATGAAATTATGTCCAGAATAAGAAGTTTTATTTTCATATTCTGTAACCCTCAAAACTTTATTTTTCTGTGAACATCTGATCAACGTGTCTTCAGAAGTTAGGAGTACAGTTGCTTCAGAATCTATCTATTAAGATATGAACCTTTCATTTCAAAGATAGAGGCGTGCAGTTCACACCATCAAACATCTGTCATCCTCTCACAAGCTACCTTCTGAGGCTAAACACGCGTTCAAATTCTGAAGGGTCTAAGGCTCTTATTGGATGCATTGAGACACTTGTCAATGGTAACTGTTCAGTATCTACACGCAATCCCCTAATTTCAGGTTTCATAATTTCAGTATAATTATTACTTATTTTCTCTTTCTTATTCATTAAGTTTTCAAAAGTGTTTATAAATTTAAATTCACTATTTCATTCACTCCTTACTGCATCTATTATTCTCTCTTGCTCTCGTTTTGCAAAAACTCTTTTTCTCAGTTTTTTCCAAAACAAATCCGTGTGAACAATGGCATCCTCATCAAGCATCAAAAATCTCCACAGTGCTCATGGTTCTTCTTCAACAGAACAATATGAGGAACACATAAGAACGTTGCTCACTCCGGTCGATAATCTTGAAGTTTTATGTGAGTTAACCATTGATTTTGAGAGCTTAAAGGAAAATGGGTTTGATTTGTATGAAGATGTAATGGCTCAGGGCTGGAACAGATACTTTGATCGTCTGCTGGGTCCAGTATTTCCTATTCTTTTTAAGGAATTCTAGATTCATGCTACTTCATCAAATTATCAGGTTACATCAAACGTTATGGGGAAGAAGATAGTGATTACAAAAGACTTGATTGAGAAACTTATTGGGTACAATGGCGGCGGAGTTAGGTGCATTGATATGGCTGATAAGTGTCCTGACATAAAAACTATTGTTAGAGTCATTTTCACTTCTGGACAGCCATCCAGCAAGATAAGAGACTTGAAAGATTATTACAGAATCTGGGCCAGGATCATTCTGGGTTGCATAAATCACAGGAAACCTACAAGCTCTCCTGACTACACCAACATTGATCAACAGTCTTTGTTGTACGTTATCTCAAAGAAGACCAAAATAAATCTTCCACACTTGCTCTTAAATCATCTGAGAACAAGCGTGAAAGAAACAAGGGAAGAAGAAAGAACAAAGAGGGATTGGATTCCTCTGGGAAGATTGATTTCTAACATTTTGATCGAGAACAGACTGATAGAGCATCTGACAGAGGCTCAGAAGATCAACACTCTGGAGGCAAGTGCTGGAAAACCATTAAATGCCAAGAATCTGAAGAAAATGAAGATTATTGAAAGCATTAAGAAGGAACCAACAATTGCTTCTCATGAAGTCATCACATCTAGGAGAATCCCTCTGAAAGATTTTCCATTATTTTCTGAGATGGATGCTTCTCCAGAGATTGAGGTCAGATACCTTGAAGCTTGCAAGGATGATGGAATTATTCTATAACTCAACATTCGTGACCTGCACAAGCCAGCTCCAGATGTTGTGCTGAAGAAATCCAGAAAGAGAAAGGTAGCAGGAGAAGGATCATCTTAGAGGACACCCAAGGCTTCTAAAAAGAAAGGTAACACATATTTTGTTTTTGTTGTAGAATCTATAGTTTTTCCAACATCTGAAACAGTTCCCCCTCAATCAACAGAAGATCCCTCACCAAAAACATTTGAGGATTTTGACATAGAGTTTGATCCTTCTTTAACTCTTGGCAGCTTCATAAATGAACCTCACTCCCCTAATCCAAATCCAGAACAAAATCAACCAGAACTTGTAAGAGTTCTTTCTGATATTGAACTTTTTGACCAAGACTTTCAATGACCAATCCCAGAAAATACAAACCTCCATTCTCAACAACCAGAAAATCTACAGCTTCACTCTCCCCAACCAGAACATCAAAACCTCCATTCTCCTCAACCAGAAAATGAAAACCCTCTCACTCCCCACACTGAAAATCCAAATTCTAAAACCCCTGAACCAAAAAATCAACACGCTACCGCAAACCAATCAGAAGACTCCTTTACAGACTCTGATACCACTACCCCTATTCTTGGAATAACATAACCTCTTATTGTTCGTCAACCTCTCTCCATACTTGATATTCCAGAAATACCTTCACCATACCATTCCACACCACCAAACACTCCTCGCTCACCAATCCTAATTTCTGATTCTCCCAATCCCTCTCCAATAAACCATCCAGCTGATCACTTCAGAACTGTCATTGATTTAGAAGAGCTGGACCATCTAGATTCAACCACCAATAAAATTGCCATTCCCAAACCCAAACCAACCTTAACCAAAACAAATGTTGGTAAGAACTTGTTGATTTTTGAAACAGAAATAAAGGAATGGGTTAATTCTTTAAAGCAAGCAAGTTAAGAGAATTCTAATCCTGCTACTTCTGATTCTCTTTGGGATAGATTCAGAAAATGGTTCAACTCTGAATCCAAGAGGCTGAAAGAATTGAATTATGAAATGGCTCAGCAGAACTTCAGTGATCAGCTGAAAGCCTTCAAAGACCAAGTTCTGAGTCACTAGGACAAGAAAGAAATTCTTCTGCTGAAAAATGCTCCCTGGAAAGAGCACCAACCTTCAGAAGCCACTGAACCATGTTCTGATAGTCACCCTCTGGCTACTGCTCAAGAAAAAGAATTTACAACTGAAGAAGTAGTTGAATCAGAAGATGCTGCAGAGTGTTCTGAATGACTTGCAACCTCTGAGGAAACACCAGCTACGTCTCTGGTCATGAAAACTCTAGAAGAGCTGAAGAAGGAGAATGCTATAATCCACGCAAGGTTGGATAAGCAAGAAGACACAAACAAAGAAATAAGGGATATATTGGATAAGCAAGAAGACACAACCAAAGAAATCAAGGATATGATGGGAAAGCAAGAAGAATCAAGCACTCAGATTAAGAGCTTGTTGGAAGCGTTGTTCACACGACTCCCCCCTCAATCTTAGATATTATTTTACTTGATTTCTATATTTCTTCATCTCATCTTCCCTGTTTCTGAAGGATGTCATTGCAATCTGTTTTTAATACAACTTATCTTTTTTGACTCTGGTAATTTATGGTTATATTTCTTTTTGATACCTGACAAAAAGGGGGAGAACGTAAGATATTTTCAATAACAGTTACCGGGACTAAGTCTCAAACATTCTGAATATCTTAACTTCTTATTTTTTTTTCTGAAAGCATAAACAGGAACAAATTCTGATAAAGACAGAAGGAGATGCATTAAAAGCTCTAATAAGAAGGAACTTCAGGGAAGTATCTCATCTCTATCTGAGTACTCAACTTAGGGGGAGACTCTCTTAAGCTTTTTGTTTTGTACATTTTTATTGAAAAATCCTAGCTTTTGTCATCATAAAAAAGGGGGAGATTGTTAGAACATAGTTTGATTCTACAACCCTCATAAGAGTTTTAATGATAACAAACACAAAGAACAAATATGAACTCTAAATTTGTGTTCTATGTTGTACATAAGTTCTGACTGAAACGACATAAGAAGTTAAGCCACAGAAGCACTCAAGCTGAGTAATCAGAATGTTCTGAAGTATGATGATCAAAATATGCGCTAAAGAGAAAGATATCCTGATTCTGAACGGAAGTCTAACACGTTAACAGAACCTTATGATTCTGACTTCCCAAGTTCTGAAGCAAAGCAGCAAGAAAGATTCCTAAGTTCTGAAGTGTTACTTTTCCATCAAGGCAGTATCACTTGCAACGGCTACTATCAGACAAGGATCTTCTCAGTATGGAAAGTGCATTAAGTGTCCATTATCATGTTTCCATTTGGAAAGATTTCCACGCCTATATAAACAAGCTCAAAGGCTAAATCATTTACGATTTCACACAACTGCTCTATACAATCTCAAAAAAGATGCAAAATTTATATTCATACTATACTCCAAATTCGTGTAATACATCATAATAGTGATGCAGTTTTTATAACGAAAAACATATAGTACACAATGAATTTATTCTTTTGATTAAGTAAATTTCCTTGAGATAAACCAGGTGGTGGTTGTACTCAAGAAGACTTTGGCAGTTGTCAAAGTAGAATTGTAATCAGTTTGATCAGTGAATTAAGTCCTCGTTGGAGAGAGGCGAAATCACCTTGGCGGGTGGACTGGAGTAGTTTGAGATCAAGAGAACCATGATAAAAATCATCACGTCTATTGCTTTTGATTTTTAAGTTTCAATTCAACCCCCCCTTCTTGTGTTTTTCACTCCTTCAGTCCAATAGGTTGATGTCACTCAGACATTCGGATATTCACTGGTGTTCTCGTTCCTTAGAGGATATTACTATCATCGACCATTGTGGGGAATTCCCTAATGTCCCTTTGCTTGGCATTATAGGAGGTATCACTTACAACCCTTTATTATCTTTGTGACGGTTTGGGTATGCCCGAAGAGATGGTCCTCATGATATGATCATCCAAGAAGTGGTGTTCGACTATGATAGCGACGATCAAGGCTACCATCAGAGGTTTGTACGAGCTTCGAGGATGGTAAACAGAGTGGATAGTAAGACACTGGGACACATGAATTCTATTCCCCTTGAGCCTTACCTCGGATGGATACGAGCTCGTGCTCAGAAGCTCGTAATGCCTTACCCTTCCATCCTACCTGTTATCGTGGAACCTGTTGCTGAAGGAGATATCCCATATACTGTCCTCTATCCCAACATGCCCACTTCTCTTGAAGACTTGCAAAAGGGTTAGATTCAGCTAAAGGACGAGCGAGAAACCATCGAAGCTCAGTTCTACGCAAGCGAGAAAAGGGTTTTGGAGCTTACAAGGAAACTTCATGAAGAACAAAGCTCGAACGCCTACATTGCACCACAGAGGATGCGCTCGACCTTTATGTCTTAGGAATTTATTTTGTAAGCCTAAGAGGCATATTGTAACCATTTTGAACTTATTAATGCAATTTGACATTTGTTCTTTCTTTGTCTAGACAAATTTAAATCTTAAAAATCCTTGAAATCATTTGCATGTGCATTTTTCATGCATCATAACATAACAGGTTTCCCACAATAAGTCTCCTTATCTTTCTGCTGTTTATTTCAGCAAGATGGATATCGAGAAAATAGTGAAGGACCTACAAGCACAAAATTCCCATTTTCAAGAGACTCTGCTGACCCTGGCCAAGGGGCAACAAGAGTTGATGACATTGCTGGAATCCAAAAAGGAAAGCCCTACTCAACATGGGTAAAAGATTTAGAGAGCCGATCCGCCATATACCAATAGTTGAAGATTCATCTGAGGAGGACGAAAATCAAGTTGGAGAAGCAAGGAGTACCCAGGCTGGGTGTGTCAATGATCAACTGTCTGATGACGAAGATTACTTTGACGAGCAATATCCTCCTGCCAATGAAAAGTACAAACAGTTAGAGGATAGATTGAAGGCTGTTGAGATTCAAGCCATCCCTGGGTTGGATTTTGATGATTTGGCTTTAATATTGGGGGTTGTCATTCCCCATAAATTCAAGATACCGGTGTTCGTTAAATATGACAGGGTTTCCTGCCCAAAGCTTCATCTGAAATCTTACGTGCACAAAATACAGTCGCACACCACCGACAAGAAACTCTGGGTCCATTTCTTTCAAAAAATCTTGGTTGGGACTCAACTAGAGTGGTTTTACCAATTGGAGGGTTCACGTATTCACACCTGGGAAGACTTGGCCACTGCTTTCTATCACCAATACCAATACAATGCTGTCCTGGCGCCAACTACGGTTCAACTGCAAGACATGACGATGGGTAAAAACGAGGGGTTCAAAGAGTACGCCTAAAAGTGGAGGGATCTTGCCAGTAGGGTCCAACCACCGTTAACTGACAGGGAACATATTGGTATGTTTTTGGGTATGTTATCTGGCCCATTTTTCAACTTATTGGTTGGGTGTTATTCGTCCGGTTTCACCGAGCTGATCCTAATCGGTGAAAGGGTCGAAAGTGGTATCAAGAGCGGGAAAATCCCCATGGCATCTGCTTCCACCTCCAACCCCGTAAAGAAACCCTTCAGTGGGAAGAAAGAAATTAATGCTGTGTATGGGGCAAGGGCCCATACCAAGAAGGATAATTGTCCATCCGTTAATGTTGTATTGATTTCCAACCCGACTCTTGTTCAAAGACAATCTTCCAATCATCAACGGTTTAAGGCTCCACGAAGACAGTTTACAAGGATAGGCATGTCGCTATCCCAAGCCTTAAAACACCTGTTAAAGGCCAACTTGGTGACACTGCGTGATCCTCCATCCAATCCGAACACTTCCTCACCTAAATACTCCAAATGCCAAGTGTGCATATCATTCAAATAGTCTTGGGCATGAGACCGATCAATGTTGGGCGCTGAAGAGAAAAATTCATGATCTAATATACAACAAGACAATCAAATTTGATCCTCCTACAGTTCCCAATGTGATAACGGAACCAATGCCAAACCATGGCAAAGGTGTCAATGCAATTGAAGACACTATTTTTGTTCCCTCCGTCGAAGATCTAACTACTCCTTTAACTGTTGTCAAAAATAATTTGCTGAGAGGGGTTTTCCCTGGCTGTTTGAAAGATTGTGATTGTTGCACCAAACAAATTAATGGATGTAAATGGCTGAAAGAAGGTATTCAACGCCTGATGAATAGTCATGAGGTCCTATTTGAGAAAATTTTGTCCGTCAAAAGTTTGACCGATAAGATTGAAGACCTCTCCATCATAATAATTTCAAACAAGCCTCTTAGGATCTCCTCAAAGGGTCCTATCAGGATTTCGAATGAACTGACTGTTGCTCCTCTGATAATTACTGCCCCTGGGCCAATTCCATACTCGTCCAACAAAGCAGTACCGTGGAACTACGGTGCTGAAGTGTATTACCATGGAATAAATCAAGATGCTTGGATTGAAGAAAGCAAGGCTGATGACAGTGGTAATATTATTGGTTCTAGTAAAGTGACCAGAATTGGGAGAATCTTTTCGCTCAATATTTCACCCCCAACTACTACAATGACACCTGTCCGCATCACCGCTGCTAAGCCTAGTGCTGACACAAGGGGAAAAGAGAAAGTGGTGGAGCCTACTGAGACAGAGACGCCTGCAAAAGATGTTGCTGCTGAGGAACCTTCCGCTCAAGAAATGGATGAAATCTTGAAAATTATAAAGAGGAGTAATTTCAAGATAGTGGAACAGTTGGGGAAAACCCCTTCCAAGATCTCCATGTTATCTTTTCTACTTTGTTCCGATGCTCATGCTCGAGCATTAATCAAATTCTTAAAGAAGGTTCATGTCCCTCATGAGACCATAACTGACCAATTCGAAAATTATGTGGTGAGCTTGACAGTCGACAACGGATTGGGGTTCTCGGATGCTGATCTGACACCACTTGGAAGGAACCATAACAAAGCTTTACATGTTTTCGTTGAATGTAAGGGGACTACCCTAGCACATGTTCTGGTTGACACTGGCTCTTCTTTAAACGTGCTACCCAAGGGTGCTATGGACCGGTTAGACTGTGAATGACTGGTATTAAAGCCGAGTGATATTATCGTGAGGGATTTCGATGGGTCCAAAAGGATGGTTCATGGAGAGGTGGATATCCCAATTAAAGTAGGCTCACGGATTTTCAACTCTACTATCTATATCATGGACATCCATCCCGCTTACTCTTGTTTGTTGGGTCGCCCTTGGATCCATTGAGCAGGGGCAATAACATCTACCCTTCACCAAAAGCTAAAATACCCAGTCAAGGGGAGGATCGTCATTGTTTGTGGTGAGGAGGAATTTATGGTAAGCCATCTCAATTCCTTCAAATATGTGGAGATGGATGGAGAATTTATAGAAACCCCGTGCCAGGATTTTGAAGTTGTTCCGCCTATGGTTTCTACTGCCAAAATTTCCTCTGACATGACCAAAGCTGATAAGGTCGTGCCAAGGATGGTTTCATTTAAAGATGCTCGTACCGCAGTCGAAGATTGAAGTTGTGAAACCTGGGGGAAACTCCCCGAGGTCCCGTTCAAAGCAGATAAATGTGGGTTGGGTTTCACTGTCAAGGCTCAGAAAGAGGATAGGCGCGCTCGTGTAGGAAAGCCCCCTCTCCGTATTGGACATCATGAAGTAAACATTGTGGAGGATTCCGATGATGAATGTGCTTTTTAAGAATGGATATACCCTACTACAATAGAGCTTAACAATTGGCACGCAAAGGACTTCGTCCTCATATCCTTCATTGAGGAGTAATTACTTTTTTATTGCTTTCTATCAATTCAAGAGCCTTTTTGTCTGTAATATTAAAGAATGACTTTTAAGCTGTATGCCTGGCCTGAGGCACTATGGTCCGCTTGTTAAGGGTTTTATTTGTGTTCGTTTTATCATATGATCATTCAATATAAACCATTGTACTTTTTGCATTGAAATTTCCGTGCTCATTGTTTTTCTTTTTCTTTAATGCGTTTTTCAAATAGCCATGTATCTTACACACACACACACACACACACACACACACACACACACACACACACACACACACACACACACTCTTGCAGATCCTTGTCCACTCTGGATCTCATTGCCAACGACTCTACTATTGCCAGCTATGATTTTGAACATCCAATTAAACAAGCCAAAGACGAAGGCGAGGAAGATTGTGAAATACCGGGGGAATTAGCCAGACTTCTAATGCAAGAGGAAAAAGCTATTCAGTCGCATAAAGAATCAGTTGAAGTCATCAACCTAGGTATCGAGACATACAAGAAAGAGGTCAAGATCGACACCAACCTAGGAAGCAATGTCAAAAACAGATTGGTTCAGATGTTACATGACTATGTGGAAGTGTTTGCTTGGTCGTATGAAGATATGCCAGGGTTGGATATCGACATTGTAGTTCATCGTCTGCCAACAAAGGAAGGTTGTCCTCCTGTCAAGCAAAAAGTCTGTCATATGCGGCCTGACATGTCTGAGAAAATAAAGGTTGAAGTGATGAAACAATTCGATGCAGGATTCTTGGCTGTGACATCTTATCCTCAATGGCTTGCAAATGTGGTGTCGGTGCCGAAGAAAGATGGAAAAGTTCATATGTGTGTAGATTATAGGGATCTGAATAGGGCAAGCCCCAAAGATGACTTCCCTCTACCTCATATTAATGTCTTGGTCGATAACACTTCTCAACATAAAGTCTTCTCTTTCATGGATGGCTTCCCCGACTATAATCAAATTAAGATGGCTCCCGAAGACATGGAGAAGACCACCTTTGTTACGCAATGGGGATCCTTTTGTTACAAGGTCATGCCATTCAGATTGAAGAATGCAGGGGCAACATATCAAAGGGCTATGGTAGATTTGTTTCATGATATGATGCATCATGAAATAGAGGTATATGTGGATGATATGATTGCAAGGTCACAAACTGAGGAAGAACATCTCAACCACTTATACAAGCTATTCGAGAGGCTGAAAAAGTACAAGTTGAGGTTGAACCCTAATAAGTGCACATTCGGAGTAAGATCTAGAAAACTTCTAGGTTTTATTGCCAGTGGTAAAGGCATCGAAGTTGATCTTGAAAAGGTAAAAGCCATTTAAGAAATGCTAGTTCCCCATTCTAAAAAGGAGGTTAGAGGATTCTTGGGTCGTCTCAACTACATCGCCCACTTCATATCTCATTTAACTGCTACTTGTGAGCAAATCTTCAAACTCTTGAAGAAAGATCAAGTAGTCAGATGGAATGAAGAATGTCAAGCTACTTTTGATAAAATCAAGGAATATCTACAAGAACCTCCTATCCTCATGCCTCCATTCGAAGGAAGACCCTTGATCATGTACTTGACTGTACTAGAGAATTCTATGGGGTGTGTGTTGGGCCAACATGATGAGTCTGGCCGAAAAGAGCATGCAATTTACTACCTGAGCAAAAAGTTTACCGACTGTGAAACCAGATATTCACTGCTCAAGAAAACTTGTTGCGCTCTAGCATGGGCTGCTCGCCGGCTAAGACAGTACATGTTGACTCATGCCACTCGGTTGATTTCTAAGATGGACCCTATCAAGTACATCTTCGAGAAACCCGCTCTGTCCAGACGGATAGCTAGATGGAAAATGATCTTGACTGAGTACGATATTCAATATACAACATAAAATGCCATCAAGGGAAGTGTATTGGAAGATCATTTGGCCTATCAAGTTGTTGATGATTACCAATCTATGAACTTTGACTTCTCGGACGAAAATATCATGTTAGTGACCGACTATGCAAAACCTGGACCGTATGACGGACCTGAACAAGGATCCCGATGGACTATGGTGTTCAATGGGGCCTCCAATGATTTGGGTAACGGAATTGGTGTTGTGATAGTTTCTCCTGAGGGTTGCCACACCCCTTTCACTGCTAGACTATGCTTCGATTGTACAAATAACATGGCTGTATATGAGGCATGCATTTTAGGTTTGAAGGCTGCCATTGATTTAAGGATCAAGCATCTGAATGTGTTCGGAGATTCCTCTCTAGTGATTAGCCAAGTAAAGGTAGATTGGGACACTAAGCATCCTAATCTTATTCCTTACAAGGAGCATATGCTATCTCTGATTCCATACTTCGAAGAAATCACCTTTGAACACTTGCCTAGAGAAGAAAATCAGTTAGCCGATGCTTTGGCCATAATGTCTTCTATGTTCAAGGTCAAATGGGACAACGAAGCTCCTATGATTACAATTGAGAGATTTGATGAACCTGCACACTGCTATGAGCTTGTCACTGACACGGAGAAGCCATGGTATCATGAGGTGAAAAGATACCTTGAAACACAAGAGTATCCTAAAGGAGCTTCCATCAATGATAGAAAATTCTTACAAAGATTCTCAGCCAAATTCTTCCTAAGTAATGGAACCCTATACAAACCCAACCATGATTCTACTTTACTCGATGTGTGGACAAGAAGGAGGCAGAGAAAATTATGGAAGACATGCACGATGGTCTCTTTGGGACTCACTCTAGCGGACATACTATGGCCAAGAAAATCCTGAGAGCTGGTTACTAAGGGTCAACAATGGAAACTGATTGCCATCATCACTCAAGGACTTTCCACAAGTGCTAAATTTACGTTGACAAGGTCCATGTGCCTCCTATTCCTTTAAATGTCCTGACTGCTTCGTGGCCGTTTGCAATGTGGGGCATTGACATGATTGGAGAGATTAAACCTACTGCTTCCAATGGACATCACTTCATTCTTCTCGCTATCGATTATTTCACCAAATGGGTCGAAGCTGCCTCATTTTCCTCAGTCACAAAGAATGTTGTAGCCAGATTCATCAAACATAACCTCATCTGCCGTTATGGTATCCCTGAAAGGATCATCACTGACAACAGAGCCAATCTCAATAATGCTATGATTACAGAACTTTGCACTCAGTTCAAAATCAAGCATCACAATTCTTCTCCTTATAGACCTAAAATGAATGGCGCAGTGGAAGTAGCCAACAAAAACATTAAGAAGATTGTGCAAAAGATGGTGGTAACCTACAAAGACTGGCATGAGATGTTACTGTTTGCTCTTCATGGCTACCGTACTTCAGCTCGGACATCAACTGAGGTAACTCCCTTTTCTTTGGTCTATGGCATGGAAGTTGTCCTGCTAATAGAAGTTCAGATTCCATCTGTTAGAATTATGAAGGAAGAAGGCCTAGGCAAAGACGAATGGATTCAGACAAGATTGGATTAGTTAAACTTGATCGATGAAAAGCGACTGGCTGCTGTTTGTCATGGTCAAATGTATAAAAAACGTATGATCAAGGCTTTCAACAAAAAGACCAGGCCTCGGGTATATCAAGCCGGTGACCTAGTAATAAAGTGCATCATTCTTCGACAGGGCGACCACAGGGGCAAATGGACTCCCACTTACGAAGGGCCATTTGTTGTCAATAAAGTTTTCTCTGGTGGTGCCATGATGCTGACTACTATGGACTGTGAAGATTTACCACACCTCGTGAATGCGGACATAGTTAAAAAATACTACGCATAAGAGACCCGCTAGGTTGACACACCTAGGAAAAAATAAGGGCATCCCGACGAACCAAAATGTTTCGGGCAAAAACTAGGGATATATGCAAAAGTTCGTACACCCGGAAAGTCGAAAACTCGAAAGGGCGACTTAGGAAAAAATGGGTATCCTGATGGGTTGAAAACCCGAAAGGGCGGTCCAGGCAAAAGTTAAGGATTGAAAGCGTATGACTATGTCCCGTGGAGTCACCACAATCATCTTTATCACCAAGGTTCGGATTCAAACGGTCCAAGATCAATCTAATCAACTTCTGGCAATGGCAAGGGACATTCGAAGACATTGGGGCAATAGTAGAGTTGGAACATAATGAGATCATTTCCACTTGGTTTTTGTTTTTGTTTTCAATTTTGTCATCCTTTCGACGATTTCCTCTTACTAGGGTCTTCGTCTCTTTGTACCAAAACGCCTATTCATGGGCAGAACATCAATACAAAATATTTTGAAGTGCAAACTTTTTATTTTTTGTCTTGAGTGCAAAAACGTCCAATGACTAAAATTGAATGAACATATGCATATGAACATAATTAAACTCTTTAGCAAATATGTGCCGCCAAGCAGCAACTAGCATCTCTTTAATGCAATGGAGATATCCCCATAGAATTATCTCATTAGCATTATCCCCACGGAGCTTGCTACAATAAACCTTTACCCCAGCAGAGTTACCCACAAAGTTGGATCTATGCAAACCTCAGTCAAAGCTTCAACCTCTCGACGACCCTCTCCCCAGCTGAGTTAACCTTAAAAGAAGAAGCCTTGTGGATTTCTTCATAAAAGAATCCATCTTGCCAGCAAGTCATTAAATATTCTTTTCAACATGGTTTATTCCCTAACAAAACAATACACCCTCCAACAGAAACATTTCTATTCAAACAATTTTAGGTTACTATGAAGCCTGGACACGACTAGATAATACTCTAACCTCTCGAGATATTGTAAAGCCTTAACCCAAGCAGCCAATGGCTTAACTTCTTTCTCCAGTAGAGTTTGCCTCTACCCCCAACAAGTTACTGTAAAGCCTGGACCAGACCAGATATCAGTTTAACTTCCTCCTTTTAAGCAAGTTATTGTGAAGCATGGACCTGACCAGAAATCAGTTCAACTTCATCCTTTTAAGCAAGTTATTGTGAATCCTGGACCCGACCAGATATCAGTTTAATTTCCTTCTTTCAAACAAGTTACTGTGAAGCCTGGACCCTACCAAATACAAGTTCAACTTCATCCTTTCAAGCAAGTTACTGTGAAGCCTGGACCCAACCAGATATCAGTTCAACTTCCTTTTTTCAAACAAGTTACTGTGAAGTCTGAACCCAACTAGATATCAGTTAAACTTCATCCTTTCAAGCAAGTTACTGTGAAGCCTAGACCCGACCAAATATCAGTTCAACTTCCTTCTTTCAAACAAGTTACTGTGAAGCTTGGACCCGACCAAATATCACTTCAACTTCATCCTTTCAAGCAAGTTACTGTGAAGCCTGAACACGACCAGATATCAGTTCAACTTCCTTCTTTCAAACAAGTTACTATGAAGCCTGAACCCGACCAAATATCAGTTTAACTTCATCCTTTCAAGCAAGTTACTGTAAAGCCTGGACCCGACCAGATATCAGTTCAACTTCCTTCTTTCAAACAAGTTACTGTGAAGCCTGGATCCAACCAGATATCAATTCAACTTCATCCTTTTAAGCAAGTTAATGTGAAGCCTAGACCCGACCAGATATCATTTCAACTTCATCCCTTCAAGTAAGTTATTGCGAATCCTGGAGCTCGACCAGATAACAATTAACTTCATCCACCTCATAAATTTGCTTTGAAACCTGGAATCCGACCAGATAGCAATTTAATGTTAGTAAGTTGCTACGAAGCCTTGAATCTGACTAGATAACAACCTAACGTCACTCTCCCAAGTAATTTCCTGCTGAAGCCTGGAATCCGACCAGATAACAGTTAATTTAATCTTCCCTAGTAAGTCACTGCAAAGCCTGGAATACGACTAGATAACAATCAACTTCATTATCCTCAACCATTTGCTGCCAAGCCTGGATTTCGACTAGATAACAGCTAACTTCTGATTCTCTCCAGTTAGGAATAACTCCCCAGTAGAGCAACGAGTAACTAAGACTCGTAAGCTCTTTTCCCCAAGCAGAGATCAACACTCTCCACAAAGTCTTCTTAAACAAGCCAATATTCCCCAGCGGAGTTTATCCTCAAACAACAGAACAAGAATTCCCAGCAAAAATATTCTAAACAAATTTGAAGATACATCTATTCTGCAACAACAGTTAGGGATTCAGCCTCCCAAGATTACCCAGCATGTTGTCAAGGATTTATTTTCCTAGACAAAGACACACTGCAATAAACACATCACATTCATATACCATGATGCGTACATAACAAATGCATACATCATAATCTCATTTATTTTGAGAACATCATTACGCCATGCATACATCTGCATGCAACTAATCCTCTTCCTTGCAGAAAAATAAATAAATCATCAAATGAAGACCTCTTCTGGTTAGATTTATCTCTTCCAGTTTAAAAACAAGCAAAAGATACCTACTATTTCAGTATAAATCAACCAAAAGATTTATTCTGATACCTCCCCCCAGAAACTCTAGATGGCCTCCTTAAGCCCATCTCTGACAACTCTTTGTCATCTCTTCCAAATTGCATATGTAATCCCATTCCCTACATCATCAACTATCAGTGCTATTTCATGCGAGTGCAAATTTCTGGGAACTTTAGTGTTCAATCATCTTCCACCTTCAAGTCACGAATGGCGGACTCGCTAATCTAACTCTTCAGGTTTAAGAAGATTGAACAGGGGCAGTTGTTGTATCCCAAAATTTTCCCTCTCATTTCTCAAGGGATCATCCTGAACCCTTAAGATTGCTTCTGTCAAAGTTTCATGTCTCAGATTACAATTTTTCAAGAAAGTCATTCACAAGGGCAAAATGGTCAAATGCACACTGAAAAGTCAAACTTTGACTTTTTGATCAAAATCAAGTTTCAAAAATCATACTTCATCAAGGCATGAAGTTGGTTCATCAAGAAATAAAAAGTGAAAAATTACTTTGAAAAGTCAAATTTTTTAGCTCTTAGAAAATTTTCTATGTGTTAGGAAAATATGATAATTACATAATTTTGGGTCAGATTTTCACCATGATGCAAGATGATTCAATCATAACTTCTGACATGAAAGTTATAGATCTCAATGAGATCTAAAACATTGCTGAACATAACTTCTCCTAGAAATGCTGGGATTTCAAGTTATAAATCCTTGAAGACGCGTTCATGAAGCTAAAACACTTAGTAAATTCTGGACATTTTTTTTAGTAAGAATTTAGACAGAACTTCTGGGCTAGTTTTCACACAAGCACAATCAAAATTTGAAAAAGTGATGCCAGAATATGTTACAAGCTTCCTAGAGAATTCCTTCAGATCATGCTGGAGCAGGGAGAATCGAAGGTCAGAAGTTCTACTCTTCGATCAGAACATGACCCTTCAAATCTCACTCTTCAACATACAGGATTTGTACTCTTAGACCAGAACATGACCCATCAAATCTCACTATTCAACATACAAAAGCTATACTCTTTGATCAGAACATGACCCTTCGAATCCAATTCTTCAACGTGTGGAAGCTGTGTTCTTCAATTAGAACATGACCTTCAAATCCTCATCCAAGCTTGCCTCAATTTTCCAAGCTTTGATTGAAGTCTTGGACACTTGATTGCTTGTTGTACATAAGCTTCGACTGGGCATCTTTTCCCTTTGAAGTAGCCTCCTTCGATCCAAAGAGTAAGGGCTTCTTTTCTGTGCTCCTTTGATTGCACCACCATCTTTGCATGCTGGATTGACTCATAAATGCAATAGCTACCGACATGCGAGCTTGATCCTTACTTCGATTAATCGTTTATTTTCCTTGGAGCAAGCTTATTTCCTACTTCTACTAGGAAAACTATCCCTCTGGGCGTGCCTTCAGCGCACAAAAGCAAGAACTTCTCCAAACTGGCCTTCGATTCACAAAAACTCCCACTGGGCAAAAGACCCCTCAGCATGTCACCAGTGCATGTATCCCTCTTCAGTTTGTCTTCAGCACAAGGCCAAGACTCCTCCAAAGTTGCCTTCGACCACAAGTCCCTGACCATATTTTTTATAGTTTCGACTAGGCACAGACTCCCATTTGAAACATTTGTATCCACTTCAGCATGCAGAAGGCCCAGTCGAAGGCCACACAAGAGACCCATTCGAAGATACATGTTGGTCCATTTGAAGGATACACAACTGGTGGGAATGAATGTTGTTTTAGTCTGGTCGAAATTTGTGGAAGGATGGAGGATTCGATTCAAAAGATCAAGTTGAACATTTAGACCCATAGGCTAGGCTATGTGTTTCCCCTTTTCAGGCCTTAAACCTATGACTCACTCTATATTTAATTGTTTATACAAGTTAAAATAGGCTTTTACCCATTTGTTGTCCAAGACCACTTGCCCTTAATAGTATAATACTACTTTTTAGAAAAGTTTTTCTTGAGCCTTGCGCCTGTTTTCCTTCTGAAGGAAGAAATCCATCTGAACCATTCATCTTGCTATCATGGCACAAGTGGAAACTTACTTTCCAGCGGAGCCTTATTTTATTATTTTTACTCCCAAACTTCCCAAAACCTTTCTCTATAAATTGAGAGATCCTTTGCAATGAAAAGAGAAGGAAGAGGAGAGGAACGTATCTTCAAATTTCTCAAACATCATAAAATTATCAAACATTTAAACACTTGTGAAAACACCAATCCCAAAATTCAAATACTTGCCTCCTTCGAATCTGAAACATCCTTACATCTTGATATCCTTCGAATCCAGTAAGAAGGACATTTCACTTGTTTTGCTCTTTCGAATCCAGCATCAAAGGCCTAACCTCTGGTCCCTCCCTTCGAATCCAGAAGCATCCAAGTTAATCACTTGAAGGTCCAGCACACGCTCCAGCCTCCAGCAAGGTAAGTCATTCTTAACCTTGGACCCTTCATTTCCAGCATAGCATGTAAATAAGTTTTTCTTTTCGTTTCAAACATGTACATACTATTGTTCTTCTTTTCGTTTCCCCCTTTTTAATATGTTTCATGGTTAACAACCTTCTTGGTTTCTGCTCCTTGTACATTTTAAACATGCTTTAAAGACTAACCTGGCCCAAAGGTAATGTTGGCATGGCCTTAGGCCATGTTGCTATTCAAACTCAAACGAAAGAAACAAGAAACAGGAAGTTGGAAACGAAGCCTCTGGCTTACACACTAACCTTTATCTTAAACGAAAGAGGCAGCCGGAAGGCACATCACACTGACTCTAGGCCCATTTGAAAGTCTCAACATGCTGGCCTCCAGACCCCATTTAAAAAGTCATACCTTTACCCTTTTCAGGCCAGATTGAAGAGTGCCAAAAAGTGTAAAATCGAAGGGTTTTCTGCCTGAATCGAAAAGACCCATTTTCTTTCTTTTGTCTTAATTTTGCCTTTATATTTTTATGCAATTCAATATGTTTGTAATAGTGTAGGATTTTATCTTTCTGCATTTTTTACTTTATACAAGATGTTAGTAATTAGGGTGTATGGCAAGATAAAATCAACAAGTAGACCACCCTGATCAAAAGACAAAAATGCATGCAATCAAACACACTTTGCACACTCGCACCTCTAGGGTTAACTCCACTTGTTGCCTTATAAAAAATGGTCATGTTATGCATGTGAGATATCTTAGCAAAAGCAATAAAAAATACAAGATCATAGTCCCTCGATGACGCTTCGAATGTTGCCTTACAAATGATCTTAGTCCCTTAAAAGAAATGTTGAGATATCTCACAACATTACTATCATTACTATACGATGACCCATACCCGTCCCTTTTACATCCAAAGATAAGGCTTCTTCCCAATCAATGGTAAGATAGCAATATCAAAGGAAATTTTTGAGTAAGGTAGAATGTTCCTAGTTGTTTGCTCATCTTAAAAACACAAACACCTTTTCAAATGTACCAACACTTTCCATGAAATATTTTCAAATTTTCAACACTTTGTATACATTATTATAGAGACGAGAATCATTACAAAGTTTGCCTAAACTAAGGCACTTTTCAAAAATACTTTCAAAAATAACCACAAAGCACACTTTCAAATAAAAGCAATGATCTAACAAGAAACAAAAAGCCCATAGATAACTATGGATGAAAATGGTGCTAACACCTTCCCTTTTGATAATCTACCCCCCCCCCCCCCCCTCCCCCCGAACTCAAGAAAATAATCTCAAAGGTATTTCCTGTTCTTTTCACCCTTTCCTTTATTTGGATAAAAGAAGAGTAGGTGGCGAATCTTGCTATCCGCAACAATTGTGATCAAACGCAAAACACCAAAGTCAGTTCTCCCACCGTGTTACAAATTGCAACTTTAAATGTCCAATTTCTCTTTAAATTCAATGGACTTTATTTGTAAATGAAGTTGGATAAATGTTCATTAATTCAAATATACCAAAGAGTGAATTATTTAATTCATTTTTGGTGATTTATATTAATGATATGTTTAGTACTTTAATCCATCGAGATGAGTGATTGAATTTAAAGATGAAAGAAATTTGAGGTAGTGACCCAAATTAGCTTATTATTCCCCTCCCTCTTCATCTTATTCCCCTTTATTATTGTACTACATGTTAAGGGAAGATGATCTCTATATCATTTATCCAAACATGAAGTAGATATATTTCTATTGATCAGCCTCAAAATAGGTGAGACTTCTACATAAGTCCACTTAGGATTGCTTAACATAGCGTTAAATTTTGTCCTGATTGGAGAAAATGATCATTCATGGCCCAAACCTATGTTTGCAAGCCCAAGTATGTTAATTTGAACTCTTTGATCCAATACCCTTGAGATTCATTGTAAGGAGGCTTTGATTCTACCAATCCTCCAATGGATCTTCGTCAATTTTGGTCAATGCGGATCACTTAAACATCATTAATCATTAAACGTTGCCTTGAAGATTCTTAAATGGGCGATATACTTGAAAAAAAGAAAATGCAACTTGTTGTTGAGAGGCTTTGGTTCTACCAATCCTCTAATGAGTTCCAAATGCAAGTTTCAAGATGGTCATCCAACTAACCACTAATTCTTAACAATTGACTTTATTTTATGCTTTTATTTTTATGCTTTTACTTTACGTACCATTTACTTTAGCATTCATATTTCATGCTATTTTCATCCTTGCTCACTTAAGCATTTAATTTCATGTCATTTTATTTTTCTCACTTGATCTTTTCTTTTCCTTTTGAAAATACTTAATAATCAACATGAACCATAAAAAAAATTAATGATACTTGGACTATTTGGTTACTATCCTTGGAATTATGGAGTATTGGACTTCTTGGACTTAGGATTAAAGACCTTGACCTATGTTAGAGACCTTGTGACCTTAATTGATATTTTGTCTGGAGCTCTTGAGATTTACCTAAAGACATTGGGTTGTTTGTTTGTTTTGTGTGCAGGTTATTGTGATTACATACTTTGTCTGTAATCTGGAATTCATTTGTATACAACTGTTACTCTGCCCAATTTTTGTGAAGACTTAATACATTTGAAGTTTGGTCTTCTCAAGATGTTTAATATCCTTTCTTGGATTCAATCCAAAGAATGGGAATTCTATCTTGACTCATAATGTCAAGTATTGGCTTCTTATTGGTTAGATGGTTCTCTTCCCTAGCTTTTACCTTATGCTTTAGGATAGTCCCTTCATCTCCTCCCATATTCTTTAATTTCAAAAATCTTCTCCCTCCTTTTGAAAACACTTCTTGTTTCTAAACTTGAACCACTTTCATAATAAACTTGGACATAGGTTCATGCATTTTCAAAACATTTTCGTAAATAAACCTCAATAAACTTAATCATACCTTGACATTTTTGTGAGAAGACTAAAAGTCAATCAATATCATTCAAATCATTTTTCCACTTTTTCTTTTGCTTTAAAACTTTTGTCAAAAGATTAGACTCTTGTCAATCCTTGTAGTGATGCAAACAACTATACTTCTATAATATGTAGTGAATTGAGATATTTTCCACTTGGGTGTTGAGTTAGGCATTGTTGATTTTAAAATCCAAGTCATATCTTCCACTTTGAGATGATGTAATTTCTCCTTTCTCATGATTGTGGGTAATAAGTATATTTTTCACACGGACAATGACGATGATGTCTTATCTCATAAAATTAACCAACACGCTTGGGTTTTAAATTTTTTAAAGGTGAACTACGTGTACCCTGATCCCCTATTGCATGAAAGGTGGTACATATGCACTAAAGGTTCGCAACCGCGGCAGGTGCAAAAATCATAAAAAATATTTCTTTTCTCACCTCCACCATCTATTTTTGTACAACATTTTATAGCCAAAATATACAGATTTTACAAAGGGGTTCTTGCGGAGTACCGTATATGTTTAGGGTGCTAACACCTTCCCTTTGTATAACCAACCCCCTTACCTATAATCTTTCCCCCCTCTTTTGGCTTATTCGCTCTTTTCCCTTTCCTTTGGAAACATTAAAACGCGGTGGCGATTTTTATTTTGATATGTATAAGTCAATTCAATCCAATGGCTTAGTCTTAAACATTTCTACCGCTACAGAAAAAAATGGCGACTTCACTGGGGAAAGATTGACCTCTTGCTGGTCCATCCCTAAGTGGGTTGAGCCTATATTTTCTTATATATGTATATGGGTTATTGTTGTTCATATGTTATACGTTGTATATAGGTTTATCTAGATTTTTCTGGTTTTTAGGTGCTTGGTGATTACTCATGTGTCGTATACCCAGACTTGGGCAAACTTAAGATAGGTCGGGCGCTATCGTCATGTTAACTTGGAGGGAGTAATCCCAAAAAAGGAGACATGATATCCCCCACTCAATGGAGGATCCTTTGACTGTAGTGTCATTTACCAAGTAATCGAGAAGACGTTATCCTTTTGACCTGGGAGCCTGCTGAAACTGAGGACCATAGAATACATAACCCATCTTGGCCTTTTAGGTGTAGTGCGGAAGCTATGACGGAGTAATCCGGAAATAGTTGTCACGCGATACTACGATCGAACGAGTTTTTCTTGAAAATATTACGAATTATCGAGTTAATCAGGAAGTTAGTAATATCCGAAGGAAGGATGTAGACTCTGGGAACCTGTAGAACCTTGTTCGGCAGGTGATAACTTTTATACCCCACCTTATGGGTAATACCTTCAACCTCATGCTCGTGACGTTGAACCTTGAACCCTATGTGTGTGATTTTATGCGTGGTTGTTGCATCATGCATTCATGCACTCATGAGCATATCTTAATGAAATTTTATTTCAAGGGATTTAAAAGTTGACCATTTATGGATATCTCAGGTACTTTTTGACTATGGATTATGGAAAAAGAAAGAACTGAAAATACAGTTTCAAAGATCCCAAGATAGATGAGTTGATGAGTCTGATTCCCAAGATTGAGTGTTATGCATATTTTCAGAGGAAGTATGGGTCCATCATTTCTCTCATGAAGCTTAAGATGAAGGAGGGTATTCTCTCGACCTTGGCCCAATTCTATGATCCAATGTATTGATGCTTTACTTTCCCTGACTATCAGTTGATGCCTACACTAGAGGAGTACTCTTATCTGCTGGGTTTGCCTATTATTGATCGTGTTCCTTTTACTGGTTTGGAGGGTGAGCCAAAACCACATGAGATTTCTGCTTTGATCCATTTAGGGAAGTCTGAGGTTGAAGCCCACATGAATACCAAAGGAGGGATTAGAGGATTACCAGATCAGTTCTTATTATAGAAAACTCGTTACTTTGCTAGGATGAAGAGTACAATCGCTTTTGAGGCCATCTTTGCTCTACTTGCTTAAGGATTGTTCTTATTTCCTAATGTAGACAAATTTGTTGATATCAATGCTATCAGGATCTTCATGATAGGGAACCCAGTTCCTACATTGTTGGGTGATGCTTATTACTCTATTCATCTTTAGGATTCTTATCATAGGGGGATGATTATCTATTGCATGCCTATGTTGTATCGGTGGTTTACTTCTCATTTGCCTCAGTCTGATGCTTTCTGGGATGTCAGGAAGGAACCCCATTGGGCTCCTAATATCACGGCACTTACTCACTCAGATATTGTTTGGTATCATCAGGCTTACCATGATGTAGTTATTGTCGACAGTTGTGGTAGCTTCCCCAATGTACCTATTCTTGGTACAAAGGGAGGAATTAACTACAACCTTATTCTTTCACGACGACAGCTTGGATATCCGATGAGGGATAATCCAAATTGTATTCATTTAAGTAGTTTCTTCTTGAAAGAGGGAGAAGACCATAAGGAAGCTAGGGAGCAGATTGTGAAGGCCTGGCGTCACATTCAGTAGGTACAAGCCAGAGCTATTCAGTGGAAGATGTCGTATTCTAAGGAAGCACCTATACCTGATTTGTTTGTGAAGACCACTCCTCCCTTATTGGATGATGTGGAAGAGCTACGACTTGCTTTAGTCAGGATGCAACGGGAAAAGGAAGCTAGGAAGAATAAGTGCCAAACTCTAGAGATTTCCTACAGAGCAGACTTGAAGGAGAAAGACGACTTGATTGAGATTCTTGAGAGTCGGGTTGTAGAGTCGATGGAAAGGGAATGGTATTTATATTCCCCTAAGCCTCAGTCAGATGCTAGTTTCTCACTTTCTGATTCAGCTGATTGGAAGGAGGTTGCCACCAGATATGTGGAAGAAAACCAGAGGTTGAAGGCTCAGATTGCCAGATTTACAGGGAAGCGCCAACGTATAGAGTGATCTCCATCATCTTTACTTATTAGGGTTTTAGACTTTACTTTCATCTTGTACTTGGGATTAGTGAAACTTGTAATCCATTTTTGAAGTTATTATAATAAATTTTTTCAGTATTTCAAATATATTATTACTCTGATATTTGCAAATTGTTAATAAATATTTAAGTCCCTTGAAATAATAATAAAATAAATCATGTGCATTGCACATCATGCATCATATAGTACACATTTCTTGGATTTTTTAAGCATATATAGGTGTCTTACCAAGCTTCTTTACTTTGTTCAGCAAGTTGTCTCACCAGTACAATACCCGAGCCAATTCTAGAAGGAAGATAAACAACTTAGAATAAGAGAATCGCGAGTTGCGCGAGGAAGTTTCTGCTCTGAAGGCCGGTATGTCCAATCTCACGGCTCTGATGGAATCTTTGGTGGTTGCTCAGAATCAGCCACTGATTGCTCAACCTCAACAAACAATAGTTACTACTGAAGCTCTGACTATTCCTGTGTGTGCTACTCCAGTTGTTGTTCAGAATCGCATGCCTCAAGGTTATCCATGAGGAATGCCAGAGAAATTTATGCCTGAAGGTTTTAATCTTGGTCCTCAAGTTACTCCTGATGATGTGTACCGTCCTTTTCCTCCACCAAGTGAAGGCTTGGGTCTCTATGATCGGATGGATGATTTTCAAGATCAATTTGGCAAGATGCAAAGGGAGATGAAGGCCCTCAGAGGAAAGGAATTGTTCGGGCAGAATGTGAATGATTTATGCCTGGTCCCGAATGTGAAGACACCTGCAAAGTTTAAAGTTCCAAAATTCGATAAGTACAAGGGAAATACTTGTCCTCATGATCATATTGTGATGTATGTAAGAAGAATGTCTACCCATACTGATGATCAACGTCTGTTGATTCACTTTTTTCAAGATAGTTTGACTGGTGTTGCGTTGAAGTGGTACATGAGTTTGGATAGTGCCAATATTCATACTTTCAACGACTTGGGAGAAGCATTTATCAGACAATACAAATTTAATGTGGACATGGCGCCTGACCATGATCAACTCAGGTCAATGGTTCAGAATGGCAGAGAATCATTCAAAGAATATGCACAGAAATGGCATGAGGTAACCTCGCAAGTGATTCCTCCAATGGAAGAAAAGGAGATGCCTAAGATTTTCCTGAAGACTCTGGGTGCTTTCTACTATGAGAGGATGGTAGCGAGTGCACCAAGTGACTTTACTGAAATGATGGGAATGGGTATCCGTTTGGAAGAGGCTGTAAGAGAGGGTCGTCTAACTAAAAGAGAAAGTCTTGGAAGTAAGAAGAAGCCATCATATGGGTTTTCCAAAAAGAAGGAAGGAGATACAAATGTTGTTATTCAAGATAGAAGGGCTAATCCTCCTAGAAGAAATTATCAGCGTCATCAAAAGGTCGCCTCAGTAACTTCAGTTGTTGGTGTGGCTCCAACCACAGTTGCTTATAAGAGACCATCCCATCAGGAGAATCAAGGGCAGAATCAGAGGAGGGAGAATTATGACCCTATCCCTATGAGCTATGCAAAGTTACTCCCGACGTTAATTCTAAAGAAGTTGATTCAGACCATACCACCTCCCGCCATACCATCATCGTTGCCTTGGTATTATAAGGTAGACCAAACATGTGCTTTTCATCAGGGAGCACCAGGGCACAATGTTGAGAAATGTTATCCTTTTAAAACCGAAGTATAAAAATTGGTGAGGACTGGTGTCTTATCCTTTAAAGATGTTGGCCATAACGTGAAGGATAATCCTTTGCCAAAGCATGAAGGAGTAAATTCGATGAATATAGTTGCCGGTTGCCCAGGCAATTTTCGGATTTTCGATATTAATTTGGTTAGAGGAGATTTGGTAAAAATGCATGCAGACCTTTGTGATTTTAGTTACTATACGCATGACCATGCTGGTTGTGATATCTATAGCACAAGTATACAGGGTTGTGACAAGGTAAAGGCTGATTTACAAGAGATTATGGAAGAAGGTCTCATTCATATAATCAGGCCTATGGCAGAATACGAGGAAGATGTGAATATGGTCTTTGGGTTTTCAGGAGAATTATGGATCTTTGATGTAGATCATATGAATGATGATTTGGTGCAGTTGCATGCCACCTTCTGCCATATGGAAGGTCAAGAAAGGCACCATTATGGATCTTGCTGGATCTGCTGCAGAGATTCACGTGGTTGTTCCATTGTGAGAAAAGGTATTCAGTTATTATTGGACAATGTTACCATCAAGGTTTCAGGAAATAGGGACGATTATGTTAATATGATTGAAGTTTGTTTAGATTGGAATGCGTCAGATGATGAGTATGCCTCTGCAAATGAGTTCTTCTCCTCAGATGAAGATATGTTTTCCAGAGATGACTCTATAATGACTGAATGTGTTGAAGAGGGAGTTAATGTTATTGTGCCTTATTTTGGAGCACCCACCCCTTTTGAAGTTGAATATCATGGCAAGCCAGCTATTGCTCCATTGGTGATTAGCTTGCCGGGTCTTGTTTCCTATAAGTCAGACAAGGTTGTACCCTACAAGTATAATGCTACAATTTTAGAGGATGGTGCGTAAGTTCCCATCCATCCTATGTCCAATGTTGGAAATATTGCTGAGGCCATCCGAGTGACTCGTAGTGGTCGTGTGTTTGCGCCTGTCATTGGAAGAAGTTTTGATACTAGTAAGAAAATTATTGAAGATGTTGCACCCAAGAAGGCGGTAGGGGAATCTAGTGGAGCTACGCTAGAAAAAGAGGTGGATGATATTTTGAAGATTATAAAGATGAGCGACTACAGGATCATAGATCAGTTGTTGCAGACTCCATCAAAAATATTTATCCTGGCCTTACTTATGAACTCCTCTGCTCACAGAGAATCTTTGATGAGGGTATTGGACCAAGCTTTCATGGAAAGTGATACGCCAGTAGACCAATTCAGCAGTGTGGTAGGGAACATTACATCATGTAATAATCTGAGTTTCTGCGACGATGAATTGCCTGATGAAGGAAGGAATCACAATATGGCCCTCCACATCTCTATGAATTGCAAGAATGATTCATTATCCAATGTGCTGATTGATAATGGATTTGCATTGAACGTCATACCAAGGAGAACGCTTATGAAATTGAAATATAAAGGAACGCCCATGCGCCCGAGTGGAATTATTGTGAAAGAGTTTGACGGATCAAGGAAATACGTTATTGGTGAAGTGGACTTGCCTATTCATATAGGCCCACATTTGTTTCAGATTACTTTCCAGGTCATGGATATTATACCCGCTTACAGCTGTTTGTTGGGACGGCCATGGATACATGAGGCAGGGGCTGTCACTTAAACTTTACACCAGAAGTTGAAGTTTCTGCGTGAAGGAAAAGTGGTCATCATAAATGGAGAACATGCATTATTGATATCTCATTTGTCTTCTTTCAGTATTGTGGAAGCAGATGAAGCTTCTGTTGGAACCCAGTTCTAAGATTTATCCATTGATAATTTAAGGGGAAATGAGAATTATATAGCTTCGTTTAAGGATAGAGTTGTTGATCCACCTGTAAACAAGAATAGAGTTGGCTTGAGATTCTCTGTGAAGAATGATAAAGGTAAGAACATGAAGTTGAAGTATACTGCAGGAAAGTATCATGATATCTTTCATAGCGGAGGCTATCTTCATCCAGTTGTTTCTGGGATTAATGCCATTGTGGAAGATGAAGCAGAGCCAGAAATGCCAAATTTTGTGACGCACGGAGTTATGGTTCAGAATTGGATCACCATTGATGTTCCATCTTGCATACATGTCTCAAAGTAATTTGCTTTTGTTAATCTTTTTGAAAAGCTTTCACTCTGCTCAAGGTGAAAGTATTGACATTGTATGGGCCTATCTGTTTTATTTGATCTTTAAAATCAATAATAAAAGTTGTCTTTGATTCCCAAATTGTGTTTTTTATTTTCTTCTTTTTCTCGGAAAATGGTAATCAGAAAAAACCTTTCAAAATAAATAATAACTGAAATTGAATTTTCATAATCACTTGTTATATGTGTCAGTTTCTAAAAGCAATCATACATCACATGTGTAGATTAATTAAAAAAAATCATTGAATATAATGACCCTTCACCCTCTCCCAACTTTGAATGTCCTGTGTATGGGGCCGAAGAAGAAGACTATGATGAGATTCCAGAAGAGGTCTCATGGTTGCTTGAGCGCGAGGAGAGCGCCATTCAGCCATATAAGGAGCCATTGGAAGTAATCAATTTAGGTTTAGAAGAAGATCCGAAGGAAGTCAAGATTGGAGCATTGTTGCATCCCGATATGAAGAGAATGTTGATTGAGATGTTAAAAGAGTATGTGGATATCTTTGCTTGGTCTTACCAAGATATGCCTGGTTTGGATACAGATATTGTAGAGCACCATTTGTCGTTGAATCCAGAGTGCCCGCCAATCAAGCAGAAGTTGCAAAGAACTCACCCAGATATGTAGTAAAAATCAAAGAAGAAGTTCTAAAGCAGATTAATGCCGGTTTTCCTGTGACATCAGTGTACCCTCAGTGGATTGCCAATATTGTCCCAGTACCGAAGAAAGACGGAAAAGTTTGCATGTGCGTAGATTACAGAGATCTAAACAAGGCTAGTCTAAAAGATGATTTTTCATTGCCACGCATTGATATGTTAGTGGATAGCACAACAAAATTCAAAGTTTTCTCGTTCATGGACGGATTTTATAGATATAATCAAATAAGGATGGCTCCTAAGGACATGGAAAAACAACGTTTATCACACCTTGGGGAACATTGTATTACAAAGTGATGCCCTTCAAGTTGAAGAACGCTGGTGCGACGTACCAGAGGGCTATGACAACCCTATTCCATGATCTGATGCACAAGGAACTTTAGGTATATGTTGATAATATGATTTCGAAATCCAAAACTGGAGAAGGGCATGTAGAAGATTTGTTGAAATTGTTTCAGCGTTTGAGGAAGTATCGTCTCCTCTTGAATCCAAATAATTGTACCTTCGGTGTTCGATCAGGGAAATTGTTGGGTTTGATTGTCATCCAAAGAGGGATTGAAGTTGACCCTAATAAGGTCAAATCAATTCAAGAAATTACAGCACCGAGAACTGAAAATCAAGTCAGAGGTTACCTTGGCCGTTTGAATTACATCTCCAGATTCATTTCCCGCATGACTGCAATGTGTGAACCGATCTTTAAGTTGTTAAAGAAAGATCAAGGTTGTGTGTGTACAAATGACTGCCAAAGGACATTTGAAAGTATTAAAGAATATCTACTTGAACCTCCTATCTTGCTCCCTCCTATTGAAGGAAGACCATTGATTATGTATCTGACAGTGTTAGATAATTCCATAGGTTGTATTCTGGGACAACAAGATGAAATAGGGAAGAAAGAGTATGCCATTTATTATCTTAGTAAAATTTTTACTAACTGTGAGTCACGGTATTCTATGCTGGAAAAGACATGTTATGCTCTGGCCTGGTCGGCAAAACGTTTGCGGCAGTATATCTTGAATTACACCACTTGGTTAATCTCTAAAATGGATCCAATCAAGTACATTTTTGAAAAGCCCGCTCTCACTTGGAGAATTGCCCGTTTGCAGATGTTGTTATCTGAATATGACATTGAATACCTCACTCAAAAATCTATAAAAGCAGTATATTGGCAGATTATCTTGCTTACCAACCAGTTGATGATTATTAGTCTGTGAAGTATGATTTCCCCGATGAGGATGTGATGTTTCTGAAAGTGAAAGATTGTGATGAACCATTACCTGAGGAAGGTCCTGATCCTGAGTCTCGTTGGAGCATGATATTAGATGGAGCTGTGAATGCTTATGGTAAAGGAATTGGTGTTGTGATTGTCACTCCTCATGGATCACATATACCTTTTACTCCAAGGTTGACATTCGATTGCACTAATAATATGGCAAAGTATGAGGCTTGCATCATGGGTCACAAGGAAGCTATCGATCTCAAAATTAAAATTCTAGATGTGTATGGCGATTCAACTTTGGTAGTAAATCAGATTAAAGGAGAGTGGGATACTCGTCAGCCTGGCATGATCCCTTACAAAGATTATGCTAGAATATTATTACCCTTCTTTAATAAGGTTTAATTCCATCACATCCCCAAAGATGAAAATCAAATGGCAGATGCTCTGGAAACTCTGGCTTCTATGTATCAAGTGAATACTTGGAATGATATACCTTGAATTATAGTTCAGCAACTGGATAGGCCTGCTCATGTGTTTACAATTGAGGAAGTAGCAAATGAGAAACTTTGGTATCATGATATCAAGCATTTTCTCCAGACTCAGGAATATCAGATTGGTGCATCAAATAAAGATAGAAAAACATTGAGAAGATTGGTTGGCAGCTTCTTCCTTAGTGAAAATGTGTTGTACAAGAGAAATTACAACATGGTCTTGCTCAGATGCGTGGATAGACACGAAGAAGACATGTTGATGCATGAGATTCATGTAGGTTCCTTTGGCACTCATGCCAATGGATATTCGATGGCTAAGAAGATGCTAAGGGCAGGTTACTATTGGCTGACAAAGGAATCTGAATGTTCCAAATTTGCAAAGAAGTGCCATAAATGCCAGATTTATGCCGACAAAATTCATGTGCCTCTGACACTTCTAAATGTTATTTATTCCCCATGGCCTTTCTCAATATGGGGTATTGACATGATTGGAATGATCTAACCCAAAGCTTCAAATGTACATCATTTTATCTTGGTAGCAATTGATTACTTCACCAAATGGGTGGAAGCTGCTTCATATGCTAATGTCACTAAGCAGGTTGTAGTGCGCTTCATTAAGAATAATATCATATGTCAGTATGGTGTGTCGAGCAGAATTATCACCGATAATGGCTCGAATCTGAATAACAAGATGATGACAGAACTTTGTGAAGAATTCAAGATTGTCCATCATAATTCATCTCCGTACAGGACAAAGATGAATGGGGTTGTTGAAGCTTCTAATAAGAATATCAAGAAGATCATCCAAAAGATGGTTGTTACTTATAAAGATTGGCATGAAATTCTCCCTTTTACTTTACATGGATATCAAACATTTGTCCTCACTTCAATAGGAGCAACCCCCTTCTCCCTTGTGTATGGTATGGAAGCAGTGCTCCCAATCGAGGTTGAGATTCCCTATTTACGTGTGATAATGGAAGCCGAGTTGACAGAGGGTGAATGGGTCCATAACAGGTTTGACCAATTGAATTTGATTGAAGAGAAGAGAATGACGGCTTTGTGTCATGGGCAGTTATATCAGAAGAGAATGAAGAAAGAATTTGATAAGAAGGTCAAACCTCGTGAAGTCAGATAAGGCGACCTCGTACTCAAGAAGATCATGTCTTTTAACACTGATTCTAGGGTCAAGTGGACTCCCAATTTTGAAGGCCCGTGTGTTGTCAAGAAAGCCTTCTCTGGCGGTGTATTAATTCTTGAAACTATGGATGGCGAGGAGTTCCCACGTCCCATGAATGCTGATGTAGTCAAGAAATACTTCACCTAAAGAAACAAAAGAATAGCTCGCTAAGTCGAAAACCCGAAAGGGTGGCTTAGGAAAAAAGGAGTGTCTCGGTAGGCCGAAAACTCGAAAGGGCGGTCTAGGACAATATTAGAGACATAAACAGAATAAATTTTCTCGCTAAGTTAAAAACCTGCAAGGGAAACTTAGGAAAAAGTTAGGGACTTTATTGGCAAGTAACTACATCAGACAAGACTTGATCATTGAAGCAACAATCTTCTTGGATCCTCACCATACTTCAACAGAAGCTTCTACTCAGGATTTCAAAGTTGTTAGAGAGAATAGTGGTCATTGTATTTCAATGTATCTTTTCCATTGTATATTACCATTTTCTGAACTTTGTAATCATCCATGGAGTCTCACCATTCTCAGACTACCATTCTATTAATAAAGTTTGATCTTTTATCCAATTCTTTGTAATTCTTATTTTATTCTGCTTACAAAGACTCCATTTATTATTGATAGTAATTTTCAAAGCAAAAATATTAAATAACAAAACTATTATTTTCGAAAAGAATTTACAAATTACTTTTACTTTAGATTCTGTGATTCAAGAGGAAAACAAAAGTGGTGATCCCAGGAATGGACGAACTCCAGTAATTTTGGGAAGTTTTGTTTCCCCCAGGAAGGTTCTCTCAGGTTGTTTTTGCTGGTATACGTATGATCTTCTTGTGTTTCTCAGATAGTTTGAGATGATCCCAATTAATGTAAGGTGCGGTATTGAGATTGTGATCCCATTGTCCCCAGGCAAGTCTTGGTTCATTTTTTATTTTGGGTTTGCATGGTCTGAGGTCTCTATCCCAGATTCCCCCGGTGAAGTATTCCCTCATATGACGAAATATCTTGTTCCCTTGGTGTGCTGAGATGGAACTATTTGCAAAATGTCGCTCTTTTTGCAGTGTTGGCATTATTGTTAGTATTTATTTCCCATGAAACTAGGCCAGGGCAGTATCTTTTCTAAGAAGTGTTGAGACAATTGTCAACTTTTTAGGTTTTCACCTGCCAAGTGTTGGGTTTGATTTAAAATCCCCATAAGATTGATTTCTTGTTGTAACGTTTGACTTCTTAACTCCCCAAGTTGTTATCCCCGTGAGGTTTCATACTTTTTCCCCAGAGAAGTTGGTGCAATATTCACTCTCAATATTGAAGAATGTATCTTAGTTTCCCCTCGACGATGTGGTGTTGTCCTCCCCAATGAAGTAAGCGTGAGGTCTCCAGTTGACATCTCGCCGATGAGGCATTATCTCCCCTAGTGAAGTTTGTATGATATTTCCCTAATGAAGTCACCACGAGATCCTTAGTTAATGTTTTGACGATATGGTTTTCATCTTCCTTATTGAAATCAGTATTGCAATCCCCAGTAGAAGTACGAACTGTAAAACATTTGTTTTCCCCATTGAAGTTTCTGTGATATTCCCCAGTGATGCCTGAAGGAGGATGTTATATCCCTGTATCTGTATTTATTTGTTGCTATGATGTGATTATTTCCAGATTTATGTTCCTTCCCAGTGAAGTTAAGCCGTGAAATGGGAATTTTTTTCCTCAGTTGGTGCTTATTTTCTTATGGAATTTTCATCTTGGATGTGATTTAGCCGAGTATTGATTGTACCCGAGTTGGTTTTGTCTGGTTATCCCCGGTGTTATATGTCTGTTTTGTCAGCATATACCTGATAATATTCATATGTTCATACATGCATCATGCATAGTTAAATTTAGTAAATCATTGCTCATTTGCAATCATTAATTTCCTGTTGGCATATTACCCTGTTTTGAAGAGTTGTGATATCCTCTCTCTAATAGAGTGTCAACCTTAGGCAGAAAGTGTATATTCTTTAAATTTCCCCACTGAGTTATCCCTCATGGAAGAATTTTTCTTCAAGCCTTCGTATTCAGCTCATTATCTGGTTAGGTTTGTGTTTCCCTCTTGAGTTTATTTCTCAAAGGATGTATTACGGTTGCCTATTTCACTCCAGTTTATTTCTGTTTTGAATCTTTGTTTCCAAGTAACAGAACTATTATGATCTCTGCAAGCTTCAAGCCTTGGTTTGAGAATGTGCATTTATTTTGGCACGAGAAGACTTTTACCTCCTCAAAAGGAGTATGTTGGCATTTCCCCAGGAAGCCATATTTATTTCCCCAGGAAGCCATATTTCTTTCCCCAGGAAGTCATTTTTACATTCCTTCCCATAACAGCAAGTAGCATGTCTCTTTATTTGAGCAACTTGTACTTCCCCATAAAAGTCGACGTTACTTTTTTGCTATCTTCCCTATGAGTGGATAGTTTGCAGTTCGTTGTCAAAATACTCCAATGGATGGAAAGTCTTTTTAATATGACAAAGACAGTTCATTGAAAAATCTCTATAAGTGGTAGTCTCTTTATTTGAGAAAGCTTACATATTACCCTTTCCTGGCGGAATGCCTTGGTTAAAGAAGAAGTTAAGACCCGTTCTAGGTGAAACGCCATGATTTTGGGAAACTTGTTATTGTCAATATGTCCTTTTTTCTACCTTCAGTGAATGTTGGTGTTGTTCTTTTATTCTACCTTCAACGAACGTTGGTAGTTCACCTTCAGTGAACGTCGATGTTATGTTTTCTCTCTCTACCTTCAGTGAACATTGGTAGTTCACCTTTAGTGAACGTTGGTGTCATCTTTCTCTCTACCTTCAGTGAACGTTGGTAGTTCACCTTCAGTGAATGTTAGTGTTATGTTCTTTCTCTCTACCTTCAGTGAATGTTGGTAGTTCACCTTCAGTGAACGTTGGTGTTATGTTTTCTCTCTCTACCTTCAGTGAACGTCAATAGTTTCACCTTCCGTGAATGTTGGTGTCGTTTTTTCTACCTTCACTGAACGTTGGTAGTTCACCTTCAGTGAGCGTTGGTGTCGTTTTTTCTACCTTCAGTGAACGTTGGTAGTTCACCTTCAGTGAACGTTGGTGTCATCATTCTCTCTACCTTCAGTAAACGTTGGTAGTTCACCTTTAGTGAACGTTGGTGTTATGTTTTCTCTTTCTACCTTCATTGAACGTTGGTAGTTCACCCTCAGTGAACGTTGGTGTTGTTTTTTCTACCTTCGGTGAATGTTGGTAGTTCACCTTCAGTGAATGTTGGTTTCATCTTTCTCTCTACCTTTATTGAACGTTGGTAGTTCACCTTCAGTGAATGTTGTGATTATTCTTTTCTTTCTATCTTTAGTGAACGTTGGGGTTATTCTTTTTTCTCTACCTTCAGTGAACATTGGTATTTCACCTTCAGTGAATGTTGGTGTTATTCTTTTCTCTCTACCTTCAATGAATGTTGGTAGTTCACCTTCAGTGAATGTTGGTGTTATTTTTCTCTTTCTACCTTCAATGAACATTGATAGTTCACCTTCAGTGAACGTTGGTGTTATTATTTTATCTCTACCTTCAGTGAAAGTTGGTAGATCACCTTCAGTGAAAGTTGGTGCATCCTTTTATCTTTTACCGTCATCTATGAGTCGGTATCTTTTTTATCTTCTACCTTCAACTATTGAGTTGGTAGTTTACCGTCATGTGTGAGTCGGTATCTTTTTTATCTTCTACCTTCGACTATTGATGTGGTAGTTCACAGTTATCTGTCGATTTCTTTAATCCTTTACTGTCTCTTCTCAATGTTTTAGTTGGCGATGCTGTATCTCCTCTTTTGGCTTTACATCAATAGATTCAAGTCTTTTGCTCACCAGTGATTTATTTTCCTGGTCGGGTTTCTCTTTTGATCCTTGTTTTATTTCCTACATCCCCAGTGGTGTCTTGCGTCCTTTTGAATTTATTCATCTACATTCGCAATCATAAGCATTGCATGGTATCTTAGGGCCAAAAATAGGGTTTGTTTTATATTTAAGTATCTTCAATCACGTCGACACGAGGATTTTAACCTTCGTATCTCCAGATAGAAGACACTTAAATAAGGAAAGTTATTGTACCCAGATTTTTCCTCCTAAGATTCCCCTATCATATCATATCAACTTCATCATACCAAGATCACATTAGGTTTGATTCTTCCTCTTTTTCTATCTCCTATCTTTAAGTTTTCTCTTGAGGAATCTCAAAGCACATTAGTTGTGTATTTTGTATATGTGTTTTTGACTAACTTCTAATCAAAATACAAAAAAATATTTGTCTTTGTCATTGTATATTTGTGTTTTGTAGGTGCCGAGTCAAAGCATCTCACAAATAAGGATTTCGGTATTATCTCCCTAAAATCTCTATTTTCAAAGAAAAATAATTAAAAATTTTCATTTTTTCACTGTACAATCGATTGTTCTTAGAGTGCAATCGATTGCACGGAGTACATTTGGCATAATATTTGAAAAAAACACTGATGCAATCGATTTCTCCCAGAGTGTAATTAATTGCGCATAGTGAAATTTTGAAAAAAATCAGCAATTTCAAGCTTGTCATTTTTTTGGCTCCAATTTTTCTTCATTTTTTGAAAGATATATCATTAATTCAAATTTTTGCTCCAAGAATCGATTACCAAGCCTAATTTCATTTCCCAAACCAAACTCCAAACCACCATTTATCCCAAGCCTAAACTCTATAAATAGAGCCTTCATTTCATTCAAATCTCAAGCTTTTGATAGCCAAATTCACTTTGCTTAAAAATCTCTCAATTCCCTCCATCTACCAAATTCACTCAAAGCTCCATTTTCAAAAAAAAGTTAGTAAGCTTTGCATTGAAGCTTACTAATCTTTGAGCTAAACCTTCATCCAAACATTTTTTTCTTTATCAATTCTCTACATCCATGCTTGGGAAATTGATTCTTGGGGTTAAATAGAAGCAAATTCTTGAAGTTGTTTTGATAATTCTCTAGATCTACCTTTGGTAAGTTAGATTCTTCATGTTTCACAATGTGATCTCTTGTTGATCTTTGGATTTGATTCATTGAGCATTGTTTTGTGATTCTGTTGGTGCTATTTTCTCATAATTTGTTGGAATTTTCGTGCTCAATTAAATTCATGATCATAAGGTGTTTGATGGAAAGTTTGAATAAGAATTTGGCCTTTTGAAATGCTGATTTGTTGTTTTGTGCAGGATGCAATCGATTGCTCTCAGAGTGCAATCGATTGCCACAGAATGATTTCACGTTTTTTTTGAAAAAAAACACTGATGCAATTGATTGCTGCTAGAGTGCAACCGATTGTAACAGAACAAAAATGTATTTTCTGCCTTGTTTTGGGGATGTTTGGATCCATCTCTCTTTTTCTACTCACTTCTTTTGATTGTTGATTTGGATTGCAACTTTAAATGTCCAATTTCTCTTTAAATTCAATGGACTTTGGGAGTAGATGAAGTTGGATAAATGTTAATTAATTCAAATCTACCAAAGAGCTAATTATTTAATTCATTTTTGGTGCTTTGAATTAATGATATGTTTAGTACTTTAATCTATTGAGATGAGTGATTGAATTTAAAGATGAAAGAAATTTTAGGTAGTGACCCAAATTAGCTTTTCATTCCCCTCCCTCTTCATCTTATTCCACTTTCTTATTGTACTACATGTTAAGGGATGATGATCTCTATATCATTTATCCAAACATGAAGTACATAGATTGTTATTGACCAGCCTCAAAATAGGTGCGACTTCTACATAAGTCCACTTATGATTACTTAATATAGCGCTAAATTTTGTCCTGATTGGAGAAAATGATCATTCGTGGCCCAAACCTATGTTTGCAAGCCCAAGTATGTTAATTTGAACCCTTTGATCTAATAACCATGAGATTCATTGTTAGGAGGCTTTGGTACTACCAATCCTCCAATGGATCTTCATCAATTTTGGTCAATGCGGATCACTTAAACTACATTGATCATTAAATGTTACCTTGAAGATTCTTAAATGGACGATATACTTGACAAAAAGCAAATGCAACTTGTTGTTGAGAGGCTTTGGTTCTACCAATCCTCTAATGAGTTCCAAATGCAAGTTTCAAGATGGTCATCCAACTAACCACTAATTCTTAACAATTGACTTTATTTTATGCTTTTATTTTATGCTTTTACTTTATGTACCATTTACTTTAGCATATATATTTCATGCTATTTTCATTTTTCTCACTTGAGCATTTACTTTTATGTCATTTTTATTTTGCTTACTTGAGTTTTTCTTTTCCTTTTGAAAATACTTAATAATCAACATGAACCATAAAAAACATTAATGATACTTGGACTATTTGGTTACTATCCTTGGTATTATGGAGTATTGGACTTCTTGGACTTAGGATTAGAGACCTTGACCTATGTTGGAGACCTTGTGATCTTAATTGATATTTATCTGGAGCTCTTGAGATTTACCCTAAGACATTGGGTTGTTTGTTTGTTTTGTGTGCAGGTTATTATGATTACATACTTTGTTTGTAATCTGGAATGCATTTGTATACAACCGTTACTCTGCCCAATTTTTGTGAAGACTTAATACATTTGAAGTTTGTTCTTTTCAATAGGTTTAGTATCCTTGCTTGGTTTCAATCTAAAGAATGAGAATTCTATCTTGACTCATAATGTCAAGTATTGGCTTCTTGTTGGTTAGATGGTTCTCTTCCCTAGCTTTTACCTTATGCTTTAGGATAGTCCATTCATCTCCTCCCATATTCTTTAATTTCAAAAATCTTCTCCCTCCTTTTGAAAACACTTCTTGTTTCTAAACTTGAACCACTTTCATTATAAACTTGGACTTAGGTCCATTCACTTTTAAAACATTTTCCTAAATAAACCTCAATTAACTTAATCATACTTTGACATTTTTGTGAGAAGAATAAAAGTCAATCAATCTCATTCAAATCATTTTTCCACTTTGGATTTTTCTTTAAAAACTTTTCTCAAAATATTATACTCTTGTCAATCCTTGTAGTGATGCAAACAACTATACTTCTATAATATCTAGTGAAGTGAGATATTTTCCACTTGGGTGTGGAGTGAGGCAGTGTTGATTTTAAAATCTAAGCCATATCCTCCACTTTGAGATGATACAATTTCTCCTTTCTCATGATGTTGGGTAGTAAGTATCTTTTTCACACGGAAAATTACGATGATGTCTTATCTCATAAAATTAACCAACACACTTGTGTTTTAAATTTTTTAAAGGTGAACTACGTGTACCCTGGTCCCCTATTACACGAAAGGTGGTACATAGGAACTAAAGGTTCACAACCATGGCAGGTGCAAAAATCATAAAAGATATTTCTTTTCTCACCTCCACCATCTATTTTTATACAACATTTTATAGCAAAAAATATACAGATTTTATAAAGAGGTTCCTGCAGAGTACCGTAGATGTTTAGGGTGCTAATACCTTCCCTTTGAATAACCAACCCCCTAACCTAGAAGATTTCCCCCCTCTTTTGGGTTATTCGCTCTTTACCATTTCCTTTGGAAATAATAAATTGCAATGGCTATTTTTATTTTGATTTGTATAAGTTAAGTCAATCCAGTGGACTTATTTCACCATTTTGAACATTTTAGCTTATTTTCATGCGCACTTTCGGATGCGAGCCAGAAACTGAAATCTTCGGAGCATAATCTGAACTCGGGCCCTAGAGCAAAGTTGAAGCTTACAAAATTTGTGAGCTCACGCTTCAAGATTCATCCTAATACGATAAAAATAGATAGAGTTACGATTTTTAGAATATCGAGAAATAGTCTGGTAGAAAAACAATTTGGAGTGCAATTTTCTCTGGTAATTGGCCCTTTTGAAGACCTTTTGCAAAGAATTAGCTCCTGACCCGAACATACGGATCAAAGATAAACTCAAGACAGATTTTTCGCCCGAAGAACCAGTTGAAAAGAACCAACCAGGTGAAAGTTATGAATTTTTGAACACCTAGAAAACACTAGTTCAACACATTATTTCCACAGTTTTTTGCATTCTATAGATTCTGAGTACTCGCGCATTCGGAGATCTTCCTCAATGAATTTGCTTCAAGCCGAACACGAAAGTTGAAGGAAATAACAAGACGGTTTAAATTCTCCAAGTGGCACTCAAATATGATTTTACAATCAGAAGTTGTGAGGTTTTAAGCATCCAAATACTAGAAAAACGGTAAATCCACTATATAACGCATTTCAAGTATTTTGCGCTTTAGAAAATCTTCCTCACAAAATTAGCCTTCGACATGAACGGATGAAATTAGGAAGACCTCAAGATGATTTTAATGACTGAAGAATCAACCTCAAACCATTTTCTGATTTCAAATTATGAATTTCTGAGCTTGAAACACACCTACTGAATTTTGTCTGCACTATCTCAAATCAAATGGAACGTTTGACTTTCTGCATAATTCAGAGCGTGTTGAGACACATGAGAGCTTGATATGATGATGATGAATTGATAGGTTGTTGATTTAATATATTAGAACGCGTGTGGAGTGCATTAAAATTTGGAAATCCCTGAGTTCTGCTTCACAATGTTTTTTAACAGAACATACAATTTCACAACTCTTTCTTGTAGAGAAATGTCTTGATAACATGAGTTTAGACCCTATGACATGTATATAAGCATGTGATGATGAAGTATAAGCCAATTAGGTTTAAAATGAAGAGGGAAAATTTTGGGGTACAACAGGTAGAACCCTTCTTAATCAAGAAACTTTGATAAGGAAACTCCACTAGGGACATATTGACCACAAGCTCATGCAGGAGAAGCATTATCTTCTTGGGGATGAAAGAATTCTGGGAATTACCTTTTAGCATACCAGCTTCTAGTAAGGAACGTAAACATCTCTGAAGTGCATACTCTATTGGGAAAAGCACTCTGCTTGGGGAACCGAAACTTCCCACCTCCTGCTGAGGAAAACAAATCAAGAACGTTGCACCGGTAACGACTTTGAGGGTTCTAGCACTAATGAGGTCGTATTTCTCATCATGAATGAACAGTGATTGCGAAAAAATAGATTACACTGATGCTCCCCAGGTATGGTCCATAAAGGAATTTGCCTCGAGATGACCCCTTTATCATAATGACTAAATATGACTTGCCCCAGTATCTTTAAGCTATGAAATATCCTCCCTGTTCAACATATTCTTGGAGAAATTTGTCAAATTTTTACATAATTTCCCCTAATTAAATGAACTTTGAGAGATCGAATCTCGACTTGATTGCCCTAGATTTGTTGTATCTTGATTTACTGCCTCTGATTTGCTGCAGTTGGCATAACCTTTGCTCAACAAAGACTTCAAACTCTACCCTTTTGAGGGTGATCAAACTGCAACGACAACCTTCTTGTGCTTAATGGAGTTTCTAGGTAACATGTCCCTTGTTATGACCATTCTCTGAGACGATGGGATTTTACTCTACGAAGTTCTCAAGTCTTCTTACTTTGACGTGATCATTATTTTCACTGATTCCCATCATGGAAACTTACTTGATGCCAAGCACCTGTTTGCATACAGAAAATTGTTTATTCTAAGAATTATAATTCTAATTCAAAGTTTATGTTAGTCTTGAAGTTGAAAAACTTTAATTGAAATGATGTCACAACTCAGTTGTGAACGAATCACTAACTAGAGTGCCACATTTGAAGAAAAAAAATATATGAAAGATAATGCAAGCATAAGATGCCAACACTGATATTTAAGCACACCGCTTAGAAGTCAGTTAAACATTATCTCGTTGCATCCTGCTTTCGAAATAAACCCTATTTAAATTAGGACTTTTTAGGGTTGTAATGTGGCCTAGTTCACAGTTTTTAGAGAAAAAAAAGGATTTAAGGCTCAAAATTCATTTGTACCCACCCATTCTCCATATGTTCTAAAGACCTACGTTCAATTAACTCGACACAAGCATTCATCTCTCAAGAGGAATTTAAGATGGTTGAGGAATCAACGAGGTTCTTTGACACAACAGTCACTCACCTTTTGTTCTTTGGTGTCTGATCATACAAATTTTCTCTTTGATGAGGATTTTTAATTCGCAATCCTCTTATGTCCGATTTTAACTCTTTTTCTTTTTGTCGTTTTCCCTAACTTTTTCCTTGATAAATTCTTTTGAATTTGATTTTGAAGTCCAACGGGACGCCCTAATTTTTTCCTAAGTTACTTATTTTCACGTTTTTGACTTAGCGGGCTTTCTTTCTTTCTTTTTCTATTTTACATTTATTTATTTTATTTGAACAAATTGTGTGATCCTGATTCTTTTTACTTGCCGAGAAATGGTGACTACCTTTCTCTTTTGGTAGATGATGGATAATCGTTGTGGTTTCATCATCTTTTGAATCACACTCCTGATGCGTGAGGGATAACCATCATGGTTGATTATTAGATGCACACTCTTGATGTGTGAGGGATAACCATCATGGTTGATCCTTATACGTTCACTTCTGATGAGATTTGAACGCTTGATCAGATTAGCTAAACACTACCCTGCCCCTGGATTAAAAATGGGGGTTTTTTCCTACTAGAAATGAAACTCCAACTTCAAGGCTCAAAGGGGTTAACGAGGGTTTCACTCCCTTATATATCTGGTGTTTAGGAATTGATACAATGGATGTACATCATCAACAGGGCTTTATTCAAAAGCATACAACTAAAAAATTTGTGTTTTTTAATGTCATCATCGTCCCACCAATCTTTGCCTAAGCAATAGACTAATAAAGTTGGTATCGAAATGCAAGAAAAACCTTACATGAGTGCAAACGAATGGATGAGTGAAAACGAATAGATAACTTCAATACTATTATACTTATGAAAATGCAATATTACAAGCAAGCAATATTACATATGAAAATGCAGTAAAGAACACATGATTGCCATTGTTGAGGAGACTTGACTTTGTATGGACTTGTTTATTCTGATGACTTTCAACAGTCTTGATCCTCACTTGGTAGAGAATTCCCCTTTTGATCTGGTGTGAACATAATAGACTTAGAATTGATCCAATCTTGGACCTTGTCTATTGATGACATACAGTCTTCCATCAAATGGATAGGTGTCACAACTAGCGTTACTATCAAATCCCACAAGATAAGGAGAGATGACAGAATCCCACTGTTTGGTTTCCCCCAATAAAAGTTCTAACAATTGAGGGAGCAACTGATTATGAGTCATAGGAACTGCGTCAAACACCCTTGATGGCTTCCTTAACCCATGCCTATTGTTGTACCCCAAAATTTTCCCTCTCATTTCTCAAAGGATCACCCTGAACCCTCAGGTTTGTTCCCATCCAATTTCAAGCTTTAAATTACAAATTTTCCAAGAAAATCATCCACAAGGGCAAAATGGTCATTTGCACACTGAGAAGTCAAACTTTGACTTTTAGATCAAAATCAAGTTTCAAGAATCATATTTCAGCAAGACATGTTAAAATATGAAGTTTGTTTCATCAAGAAATTCAAAAGTCAAAAAACTACTTTGGAGAAGTCAAAATTCTAAATACTTAGAATTTTTCTAAGTGTTTAAGAAATATGACAAGCTCAGAACTTCTGATCAGATTTTCACCATGATACAAGCTGATTCTGGAAGAAATTATGATTCAATAGTTATAGATTTCAATGAGATCTAAAACATTGCAGAACAGAACTTCTCCTAGAAATGCTGGGATTTCAAGTTATAAATCCTTGAAGACATGTCCATGAAACTGAAGCACTCAGCAAATTCTGGACACTTTCAAGACAGAGTTTGGTCAGAACTTCTGGGCCAGTTTTCAAAAAGAATCAGTCAGAGTTTGCAAGGGTAGGTCAAAGAAGGTTACAAAGCATGCTGCAAGCTTCCTAGAAAGTCTGAGAGCTCCTTCAGAACATGCTGGAGCCAGGAGATACAAAGATATGAAGATTGGATGTCTATTATAAGCTACGCTGAAGCTGAACTTCTGATCCAGAATTAAGCAATGATGCAGAGTTTCACATGGCAGGATTTTTGATTTGATAAATCTCATCATCATTTAATGCTCACAACCACTTTTGAGTCTTTATCCAAAGGATTTCCCCCGTGTACCCCTACTGTCTTGGGAAAGCAATTTTTTGTACAAAAATGTGCTAGGCCCATGCGCTGCTTTTACTTTTCCTTAATTCATGCTGAAAAATCCAGCTTAGGCGCTACTAAACCTACTAACCATCCTACTTTGTTCCTTGAACCATGCTTGTTTAAGCTTACTTCAAGAGTAAGTCAGCGTCTAGCGTATGACGTTGGTGCCACTTGACCTCTCCAAACTACAAAACTTTTGCCTATAAATTGAACTCCATTGGCCATTGAAAAAAGGTGGAAAGACTTGAGAAAGAAAAGCCTTGAACCCCTGCAAAAATTCCAAGAGTCCAAAAAAAAACTGTAAACACAAAAAAAATACAAAACCTATTAGCTTTTGATTCTTGCATTCAAACTCCATTTTTCCTCAAGTGTTTCTTGACCAAAACTACCCATACAGTTTTTGATATATATTCAAAATCCATCAAAAATTCTGTAGTCAAACTGTAACACATTCTCCATCTAACATCCACCTCAAAACGTCAGAACTTTATCCCTTGGTTATTCCATAAATTTCTAATCATTTACAACCAAAGTTGAAAGCTTCCAGCCTGCTGAACACGTTAGGAAGCTGTTCAGAACACCACAAGTGGTCAGAACCAGGTTCCAGCTCCCAGAGTATTTTCTAGCTGCAAGGTAAGTTTCTGCTGACTCTCATCATATTATTTAGGCATTGTCAGATTTTTCATATTTAACACAATGTAGATATTTTGATTCTGATGATGTACATATTCTGAGATTTCATGCATCTGCCTGCCTAAATAGTGGGAATTCAGTTCAAAGCTTCATGAAGAAATTAGGACTCATAATTAGGATTAGCAAATTCATTTTTGTTTCTGTTTTATATTTATGATATTTCTTGTTTCTGAAATATCATGAAACTTGTCATAACTGTTATATGTGCAACTTCTGTTCTGTTAAGAAATGACTAAGTTGCAGATATTCTGATTAGCATGCAGAAGAGAGGCAAAGTTCTGCCAGTTGCATCAAAACTTCTGAAAACTTCTGAGTTCTCAGAAGATCCAGAACATCCGAACTTCCCTATTTCTATTAACATTTGTTTATGTTTGTGCAGCACGTCAGAGTCAGAACTTCTAACCTCTTCTATTTCAGCAGTTACGCTGATTCTGTTTTCTTTCCTTTTATTATTTTTGCCATAACTTTTATTTTTTTTATTAATAAAAAAACACCAAAAATATTTCATATTCACATATCATATTTTATTTCTTTTAACATAAAAAGAAAAAAAATATTTTCTTAAACAAAACCTATTTCTTTTCTTAAATAAATAAGCATTTTACATTTTCTTGTACATTCTTATCCATTCAATGTGTTTGTAATAGTAACTTAGGATTTAATTTCCAATCCCCATTTGAAAATTTTTACACCCCACCCCCCTAATGATTGTAATAGCGTAGAATCTTTACTTTCCGTACTTTTATTGCTTTCATATATTGTTAGTAATTAGGGTGTGTATGGCAAGATTAAAACCAATGTTTAGAAAACCCTAATTCAAGACAAAATTATGCATGCAATCAAATAAACTTACACACTAGCACCCCTAGGGTTATTCCACTTGTTTCCTTACAAAAATGGCCATGTTATGCATGTGGGATGTCTTAGCACAAACAAATCAAAAAAATACAAGATCATAGTCCCTCGATGACGCTATCAAAGTTGCCTTAAGAAATGATCTTAGTACCTAAAAGAAAAATGCTAAGTCATCTCACAACATTTCTATCATGGTTATACGATGACCCACGCCCGTCCCTTCACATCCAACGATGGGGCTTCTTACCAAAACAATGGTAAGATAGCAACTTCTAAAGGAGGAGGAAAAGAACACCTAAGATCTTTTTGAGTAGGTAGATTTCTCCTAGTTGCTTGCTCACTTTCAAAATCAAACATCCTTGCTTATTTTCAAACAAACACAAACACCTTCAAAAACATTTTCCAAACATTGAAAACATTTTCAAAAGATCAACACTTTGTATACATTCTTACGAATGAGAATCATTACAAAGTTTGCCTAAACAATGGCATCTTTTACAAAATACTTTCAAAACCATGCAAAAGCAAGTGATCTAGCAAGTAACTAAGAGCCCATGGAAAACCATGGATGAAAAGGGTGCTAACACCTTCCTTTTTCATAATCTACCCCCCGAACTCAAGAAAACATCTCTAAAGGTCTTTCCTGTTCTTTTTCACCTTTCCTTTTGGATAAAAGAAAATCGGTGGTGACTCTTGCTAAACGGCAACATTTTGCAAACACAAACGCAAAACCCTCTAAGTTAGTTCTCCCACCGCATCACAGAACTGGCGACTCTGCTGGGGAAAAATATAAAGTGGGGTTACCTTAGGGCTAGATCATATTTACTTGCTTATATTGTTTGTTTTGTTTGCTTTACATATTGTTTCCTTGTTTGGGTTTTAAATCCTACGCCCGGATTTGGGGACACCTTTTAGGTAAGTAGTAATAAACTGTGAGGGAACTGTGCAGGGTATACCGACACGGTTGAAGCAGTAGCTACGTTGATGTGGCACTTTGGTTGGTACCGGTAACCCTTGAGTCAATCGGGGAGAGTACGGGACCGCCGCGTGGTGTCGTGAAGCATCAACTGACCTTAGAACCTTTAAATTTCGCAACTTGGCCAGTAGGACGTAGCGAGGTGGTCGGCCTTGGTGTATTCCCAAGGTCGACAGATACTCGATGCTTCACTCATTTAGGTTTGACTCTTGAGTTTTGTTTGGTTGCGAGTCAATCGCCTATTGGACGAAGCTGGGGGCAAGATCAGTGATATTGAGATCCCTTTAGAACCCGATTACATGTTTATAGGACAGGTTGAACCAATCCAACTTCAAGAGGGTATGACCTTAAAACTCAGGCATGCCTTAAACCTAAGGACTTGGTGTGATTTGTCAGTGTTTGCTATACCTGTGATTTATAATGACATCATAAACATCATAAACATGGCATACCATTGACTAACCATTTCAAGGGTTTCTAGGGCTCATCTTTGCTTTGTTTTGTAGGACATGGCATCTGCCCGTAGGAACACTATACAGATCAACCTTATGAAAGTGTCCCTCCAACTGAAGGATCTGGCATTAAGGGTTATCGAAAGCTATCATTTCACTAAAAAGCATGGTCAATTGCTCAACTTGGTCACTGCCAAACCTGATGAAGAATTATTAAAAGTGTTGTTCCCGTTCTTCGATCCTGTGCACCATTGTTTCACCTTCCCGGATTACCAGCTAGTACCTACTATGAAGGAGTTTTCTCAACTATTGGGGGTACCTATTCTGGACCAGCTACCGTTCAACGGTACTGAAGAACATCCAAAGCCTGAAGAAATTTCTAGAGCTCTGTCTTTACAACGGTCCGACATAGTGGCAAATTGTGAGACTAGAGGGAGCGTCCAAGGGATTCCGGTTAAGTTTCTGTTTGAAAAGGCCTACCATTTTTGGGATACCTTAGATTTACAAGCTTTCGAAGAGGTGCTGGCACTTCTCGTTTATGGGACGGTACTTTTCCCTAATGATGATCAACTCATAGATGTGAGCACTATCAAGGTTTTCCTGTCTCATAATCCAGTACCTACATTACTCGCGGATATTCTGCACTCTTTGCATACTCGCACTCTAAAGAGAAGGGGGACCCTCCTGTGTTGCACTCCTCTTTTGGCTAGGTGGTTTATTTCGCACCTACCCAGGTCTGTTTTTAAGAACGAGCAGGGTCTGAAATGGTCTCGTAGGCTGATGTCCCTTAAGCATTCGGACATTCATTGGTGTTCGCGGTTCTCAGAGGATATCACCATTATCGATCACTATGGTGAATTCCCTAATGTCCCTCTCTTAGGAATTAGGGGATGAATCACTTACAACCCTTGTTTGGCCTTGCGTCAGTTTGGTTATGCAAGGAGAGATGGTCCTCATGATACGCTTATCCAAGGAATCTCCTTCAACTATGAGAATGACGCTCAGGGTTACCGCAAAAGGTTCATAAAAGCTTGGGACATGGTACATTGAATTCACAGCAAGACACTGGGGCACAAGAATTCCATCCCTCTGGAGCCCTATCTCCAATGGGTACTAGCCCATGCTCAAAGTCTTATGATCCCTTACCCTGCTATCCTACCAATGATTGTGGAACCAGTTTCTGAGAGAGATACGACTTATCTTATTCATCATCCTGACATGCCAACCGATCACGAGGAGTTGTAGAAATCCTAGGTTCAACTTAAAGAGGAGCGAGACACATTTGAAGCTCAGTTTTATGCCAGCGAGAAGAAGGTCCTGGAGCTCACTAGGCTACTCCATGAAGAAAGGAACATAAACGCCTAGATTGCACCGAAGAGGATACGCTCCTGGGAAACCTAGTTTCTTTTTGCTTTGAGTTTTGTTTTGTTTAAAGTGTAAGCCTAAAAGGCATTTTTTGTAACAATTCAAACTCATTAATACAATTAACGTGTGTTTCCTTTTTGTTTAAGTAAACTTGAGCTTTTAAGAATCCTTGAAATCATTGCATACGCATACCATCCATGACATTGCATAAGAGGACACTGTTACAGGTTTCTCATCTCATCTGCTGTTTATTTCAAGCAGATATGTCTTCTGAACAAAGCATCAAAGATCTTCAGGCACACAATTCCCAATTTCAACAGATGTTCATAACTATGGCGAAATGGCAGGAGGATCTGAAGGCCCTCATCCTGAAAGAGAAAGAGAATAAGAATAAGAAGAAGAAGAAGCGTGTCGTTACCCTCAATATGGGAAGAAGATTCGGGGGGCCACTAAAGTAATCAGTTGATGTGACTTCCTCATCTAAAGAGGGGGATAATCAAGAGAGACAAACAAGGGAAGAGGACCCCAGTCCTGAAGTCTCTGAAAACGATACCAACTACAATGATGAGCAGTATCCTCCCACTGAGGATAGGTACAAACACTTAGAGGATCGGTTAAGTGCTATGGAAGTCCAGAGAATACCAGGGCTGGACTTTAAAGAACTGGGTTTGGTGTCCGGGGTGGTCATCCCACGAAAATTTAAGGCTCTAGTTTTCGCAAAGTATGATGGGGTGTCTTGCCCAAAACTCCATCTTCGTTCCTATGTAAGGAAGATCCAACCCCACACCGCTGATAGAAACTTGTGGGTTCATTTCTTTCAAGACAGTCTGTCAGGGACTCAGCTTGAATGGTTCTACCAATTAGAGGGAACCAGTGTCCGAAACTGGGAGGATTTGGATGCCGCTTTTTACAAGCAGTATCAATACAATACCGACTTGGCCCCTACTCGTACTCAACTCTAGAGTATGTCCATGGGTGCAGGTGAAGGCTTTAAGGACTACGTACAGAAGTGGAGATACTTGGCTGGGAGAGTTCAACCCCCATTATCTGACCGGGAGTTGGTCGACATGTTTCTTGGGATGCTGTCTAGTCCATTCTTCAATCATTTGATTGGTAGCTCATCGGCTGGTTTTACTGAGTTGATATTAACTGGAGAGAGGCTAGAAGTTGGGATTCGGAGTGGTAAACTCTCATACTTTTGAGTCCACTTTCTATGTGATGGACATCATGCCATTATACTCTTGTTTATTCGGTCGTCCTTGGATCCACAAAGCTGGGGCTGTTACTTCTACCCTACACCAAATGTTGAAGTATCCGGTAAAGGGGAAGATAGTGATTGTACATGGCGAAGAGGAGTATATGGTGAGCCACCTGAACTCCTTTAGGTACGTAGAGATGGACGGGGAATTTATAGAGACTCCTTGTCAAAACTTTGAAGAGGTTACCCAGATCTTGGCGTCAGCTGAGACCACTACCAACACCAAACCTCCTTTAAAGATGGCTTCTCTCAAGGACGCTAGACTAGTGGTTGAAGAAGGTAGGAGTACCAATTGGGGACAACTTCCTGAGTTTATTCACAAAACCGACAAGTTTGGCTTGGGCTTTACTTCAGGGGCTCAGAGGGGTATTCGGCCCGCTCGAGTTAGAGGACCTCCCCTACGCATCAGCAATCAAGGGGTCAATGCTATTGAAGACAGTGAGGAGGATTTTGATATCGACAGCTGGATTTACCCAAATACCAACGGTGGACCGAGTAATTGGACGACCAGAGATTTCATACCAGTTTCTTTTATTCCGCAGTAATTGTCTTACTTGTTTTCTATTTTGTAATGAACAATTTGAACTTTATGGCCTTGTGTCTTGCCCAAAGCACAATGGTTCTATCTGTGAGGGTTATTATATGTCATCTCATATATCATCAATGAAGCATTGGACGTTCTTTGCATACAAATTTTGCACTCTCTGCTTTTTTTTCTCTGTCTTTACTTTATCAATACAGCTATGCTCTTACACACACTCACATATCAAACTGCAGATCCATATCCACTTTGGATCCCATTGATAACAATCATGCTATTGCCAGTTATGACTTCGAAAATCCGATCAACCAAGCCGAGGACGAAGGTGAGGATGATTGTGAGGTACCTGGAGAACTTGCTAAACTGCTACAACAGGAAGAAAGGGCTATACAACCTCATGAAGAGCCAGTTGAGACAATAAACTTAGGCACAGAGATAGACAGAAAATAGGTTAAAATAGGTGCAAATCTGGAGCTTAGCGTCAAACGGAGGTTGATATAGATGTTTCACGACTACGTTGAAATCTTCGCATGGTCCTATGAATAAATGCTTGGTTTAGACATTGACATCGTGGTACACCGTCTGCCAACAAAAGAAGACTGTCCTCCGGTTAAACAGAAGGTCTTCCGTATGCACCCTGAAATGTCAGAGAAGATCAAGGCAGAGGTCATGAAGTAGTTTGACGCAGGGTTCTTAGCTGTCACCTCTTATTTGCAGTAGGTTGCTAACGTTGTTCCGGTACCTAAAAAGGACGACAAGGTAAGGATGTGTGTGGATTACAGAGATCTGAACAGGGCAAGCCCCAAGGATGACTCCCCCCCCCCCCCACATTGATGTTCTGGTTAACAACACCGCACAACACAAAATCTTCTCCTTCATGGATGGTTTCTCTGGCTACAACCAGATCAAGATGGCTCCTGAAGACATGGAGAAAACAACCTTCGTCACACAGTGGGGCACCTTCTGTTACAAAGTGATGCCTTTTGGATTGAAGAATGCTGGGGAAACTTATCATCGTGCCATGGTCGCTTTATTCCATGATATGATTCACCATGAGATTGAAGTTTATGTCGATGACATGATAGCCAGGTCTCAAACTGAGGAAGAGCACCTTGATCATCTCCAAAAGTTGTTCGACAGGTTGAAAATATACAAGTTGAGGTTGAATCCGAACAAGTGCACCTTCGGGGTAAGGTCTGGTAAACTTCTGGGTTTCATCGTCAGTAACAAAGGTATTCTGGTAGACCCCGCAAAGGTAAAGGCTATACAAGAAATGCCAGCTCCCCGTACGGAGAAGGATGTTAGAGGTTTCTTGGGACGCTTGAATTATATCTCCAGGTTCATTTCACATCTGACTGCTACTTGTGAGCCGATCTTCAAGCTGCTGAAGAAAGATCAAGTGTTAAAGTGGAATGATGAATTCTAGACCGCTTTCGAAAGAATCAAGGGATAACTTCAAGAACCACCAATTAGGATGCCTCCAGTTGAAGGAAGACCTTTGATATTGTACCTGACAGTGCTAGATAATTCAATGGGGTATGTGTTGGGGCAGCATGACGAGTCTGGTCTAAAAGAGCACGCCATTTATTACCTTAGCAAAAAGTTTACCGACTGTGAGACACGATACTCACTGCTCGAGAAAACTTGTTGCGCTTTGGCATGGGCTGCTCGCCGACTGGGACAGTATATGCTGACCCACACTACCTTATTGATATCAAAGATGGATCCGATCAAGCACATTTTCGAGAAGCCTGCTCTCTCCGGAAGGATAGCAAGGTGGCAAATGATCTTAACTGAATACGACATACAATATACAACCCAAAAAGCAATAAAGGGGAGTGTATTGGCTAATCATTTGGCTCATCAGGCCGTGGATGACTACCAGCCCATGAATTTTGAGTTCCCGGATGAGAATATTATGCTGGTGACTGACTACAAAGAACCTGGACCGGACAAAGGACCCGAGGAAGGATCTCGATGGTCTATGTATTTTGATGGATACTCAAATGCACACGGTAATTGCATTGGCGCCATGATCATATCTCCTGAGGGTTGTCAAACTCTTTTCACTGCCCGACTGTGTTTCAACTGCACTAATAATATGGCGGAATATGAAGCCTGCATCATGGGTCTTCGAGCTGCTATTGACCTAAGGATTAAGTTCTTAAGTGTATTCGGGGATTCCGCCCTGGTGATAAGTCAGATCAAAGGCGAGTGGGATACAAAGCACCCGAATATCATTCCTTACAAAGAGCACGTATTGACATTGCTCCCACACTTTGAGGAAATAACCTTTGAACATTTCCCACGAGAGGAGAATCAGTTAGCGGACGCGCTTGCCACCATGTCTTCTATGTTCAAAATCCGGTGGGACAACGAAGCTCCCCGAATCACCATTGAGAGATTGGATGAAGCAGCACACTGCTGTGAGATAGATACTGAAGAGGTAGCAGACAAACCTTGGTTTCACGAAGTCAAAAGGTATCTCGAGGCTCAACAGTATCCCGAAGGGGCATCTGTCAATGATAAGAAGTTTCTGAGAAGGTTCGCTTCAAAATTCTTCTTCGGTAATGAAATCCTCTATAAACGCAACCATGACTACACGCTATTACGGTGTGTAGACAAGGGCGAAGCAGAGAGGATCATGTCAGATCTACATGAAGGCACCTTCGAAACCCATTCTAGTGGACATACCATGGATAAGAAGATCCTACGGGAAGGATATTACTGGTCCACCATGGAGGTCGATTGTTATCAGCACTCTTGAACTTGTCATAAATGCCAAATCTATGCTGATAAGGTGCACATACCTCCGGTTCCTCTGAACGTCCTGACAGCTCCTTGGCCCTTTGCGATGTGGGGCATCGACATGATCGATGATATCAGACCTACTACATCCAATGGGCATCATTTCATCTTAGTATAAATTGATTACTTTACAAAGTGGGTTGAAGCAACCTCTTTTGCTACCATGACCAAGAACGTCGTGGCACGATTCATCCGACACAATCTGATCTGTCGATATGATATACCAGAGAGAATCATCACTGATAATGGTACGAATCTCAATAACACGATGATCACCGAACTCTGTAAGCAGTTCAAGATACAGCATCACAAATCTTCTCCCTACCGATCGAAGATGAATGGCGCTGTTGAAGTGGCTAACAAGAACATCAAGAAGGTTGTACAGAAGATGACAGTGACATACAAAGACTGGCATGAGATGTTGCCATTTTCTCTTCATGGGTACCGTACCTCAACACGGACGTCGACAGAGGCAACCCCCTACTCTCTAGTATATGGCATGGAGGCAGTCCTATACGTAGAAGTCCAGATACCCTCTCTCAGGATTATGAAGGATGCAAGTTTGAACGAAGACGACTGGATCCAAACCCGACTTGATCAACTGAATCTAATCGATGAAAAGAGACTCACTGCTATCTGCCATGGTCAGACGTATCAAAAGCGAATGATCAAGGCTTTTAACAAGAAAGTCAGGCGTCAAGAATATCAAGTCGGGGATCTGGTGATCAAACGCATCATACTGCCGCAGGGTGATCCCAGGTGCAAATGGACTCCCACGTACGAAGGGTCATTTGTGGTTAAGAACATTTTCTCAGGAGGAGCTATGATTCTAACCACCATGGACGGTGACGACCTTCCTCATCCCGTTAATGCAGACATAGTGAAAAGATGCTACACATAATCAAAGACCCGCTAGGTCGACTAGCCTAGGCAAAAATAAGGGCTTCCCGGAGAGCCAAAAGGGTTCAGGCAAAAGTAAGGGATGAAAATGAAAAAATTTGTACACCCGGCAAGTCGAAAACCCGAAAGGGAGGCTTGGGCAAAAAAGGGTATCCCGGTGGATTGAAAACCTGAAAGGGAAATCCAGGAAAAAGTTAGGGATCAAAGCATATCACTATATCTCATTGGATCATCTTGCGACCAGACTTCGGTATCGACTATCAAACTCAAACGGTATCAATCAATCTAATCAGCTTCGGACAAGCAACAAAGTAAGGAGATGCTCGAAGGCATAATGGCAATAGCAGATTTGAAACCCAATAGGATTGTTGCACATAGCTGTTGTACACAATACTGTATATCTTTCATCTTTACGACGATGTTCTCTTACTAGAGCGTCAGCTTCCTTGTACGAAAACGCCTGTTATAGGGCAACTTCAAAAATTAATGCAAAGTCATTTTTTACAAAAAAACTATTTGTTTTTCTTGTTCTGTTTTTTTTTTTGCAAGGACGTCCAATGATTTATTCTTGACATATGCACTTGAATATGATTGCTGTTGACAAATATTTACATAAGAAACAAAAAGACAATTACTCGTAATTCCAGAAACAGGGGCAAAAACTAAAATATCAAACCCGATAGTTACCCTGTCTAGCAGGTACCGGGACGGAGACAACTTTGGAGCACAATCCTCAATACGTGTGACCTTGTAAAATCTGTATTCCGCACAGAGTAGAAGTAATCAAAGCCTCGATATCAGTTCTCTCAGAACGGGAAGTAATCTCCTTATCCAGGGTCATCCAGGAACCTGACATCTTTATCCCCCGGCCAAATTTCATAATCACGAATGGACCATCATGAATTTCTAATCCACCAAGCAGAGTTTATTTCTCTGGATACAGGAGCTCAATCCCCAACAGAGCCCACTACTTCAGCTGCAAAAATTCACCTTCCAAGATGTTCCCCCGCAGAGTTGTTCCCGAATAAGTCTCTCCTTGGTAGAATATGCACAGACGACAAAGAAAAAATCTCCAGCACAGTCACTTCCATTCATCATCCCCGACAGAAGTAGAAGAACCATGATTCTCTATAACAATCAGGAACGCTATACTCTCCAGCAGCGGTTAGGGATTTATTTTCCAGGGCTCGGACACGTCCCGACGGCATTTCATATATATACATCATGACATGCGCATACATATCATATAGAACATAATCTCGTTTATTTTGAGAACGTCATTTCATGCATCGCATTTGGCTAACGCTATTATCTTTTCAGGAAGGATAGTTATCACCAACAATTCCAGCAGTTATACATGTCATATCTGCAAGCAATCAAGGGAAAATCAGTTCTCGAAACCAAACGGGTCAACTAATCTATTTTCATCTCGAAGTAACCCTACTATCCAGGTTCCTTCCCACAAGCCCTACTACCCAGGCTTTCATCTTGAAGTAACCCAACTATCAAGGTTCCTTCCCACAAGCCCTACTACCCAGGCTTTCATCTTGAAGTAACCCTACTATCCAGGTTCCTTCCCACAAGCCCTACTACCCAGGATTTCATCTCGAAGTAACCCTAATATCCAGGTTCCTTCCCACAAGCCCTACTACCTAGGATTTCATCTCGAAGTAACCCTACCATCCAGGTTCCTTCCGACAAGCCCTACTACCCAGGCTTTCATCTCAAAGTAACCCTACTATCCAGGTTCCTTCCCACAAGCCCTACTACCCAGGATTTCATCTCGAAGTAACCCTACTATCCAGGTTCCTTCCCACAAGCCCTACTACCCAGGCTTTCATCTCGAAGTAACCCTATTATCCAGGTTCCTTCCCACAAGCCCTACTACCCAGGCTTTCATCTCGAAGTAAATCTACTATCCAGGTTCCTTCCCACAAGCCCTACTACCCAGGCTTTCATCTCAAAGTAACCCTACTATCCAGGTTCCTTCCCACAAGCCTTACTACCCAGGCTTTCATCTCTAAGTAACCCTAGTATCCAGGTTCCTTCCTACAAGCCCTACTACCCAAGCTTTCATCTCGAAGTAACCCTACTATCCAGGTTCCTTCCCACAAGCCCTACTACCCAGGCTTTCATCTCGAAGTAACCCTACTATCCAGGTTCCTTCCCACAAGCCCTACTACCCAGGCTTTTCATCTCGAAGTAACCCTACTATCCAGGTTCCTTCCCACAAGCCCTACTACCCAGGCTTTCATCTTGAAGTAACCCTACTATCTAGGTTCCCTCCCACAAGCCCTACTACCCAGGCTTTTCATCTCGAAGTAACCATACTATCCATGTTCCTTCTCCCTTGTCTCCAGACAACAGTTTACAACACTGTGAGGCCTGGACCCGACCAGATAGGGTCAATTCCATATTTCCCCAGTAAGTCACTGTACAGCTTGGACCCTGACCAGGTGTACATTCTACTTTCATCTCTTCGATCAAGATTTAATTCTCAGTAGAGTAATGGACAACCAAAGCTCCTAGACTTTACTTCCCAGTGCATAAATCAACATTCCCCGGAAAAGCCTCCCTCAATGGCAGGTACAAGAATTCTCGCCAAGGAATCTCTTACGTGACCAATATTTTCCGGATGGCATCTTTAAGCCCATCCACGACGATTCCCCTTCGCTTTACAAGTAGCACCTTTAAGCCCATTCCCTATACCCTCAGTCATCAAATCACCGAATGCAAATTTCTGGGAACTCTAATGTCCAATCATCTTCCACCTTCAGATCACGAAAGGCTGACCAGCCAATCTACATCCTCAGGCTTAAGAAGATTGAACAGGGGCAACTGTTGTACCCCAAAATTTTCCCTCTCATTTCTTAAAGGATCACCTTGAACCCTCAGGTTTGTTCCCATCCAATTTCAAGCTTTGAATTACAAATTTTCCAAGAAAATCATCCACAAGGGCAAAATGGTCATTTGCATACTGAAAAGTCAAACTTTGACTTTTGGATCAAAATCAAGTTTCAAGAATCATATTTCAGCAAGACATGTTAAAATATGAAGTTTGTTTCATCAAGAAATTCAAAAGTTAAAAAACTACTTTGGAGAAGTCAAAATTCTAAATACTTAGAATTTTTCTAAGTGTTTAAGAAATATGACAAGCTCAGAACTTCTGATCAGATTTTCACCATGATACAAGCTGATTCTGGAAGAACTTCTGATTCAATAGTTATAGATTTCAATGAGATCTAAAACATTGCAGAACGGAACTTCTCCTAGAAATGCTGGGATTTCAAGTTATAAATCCTTGAAGACACGTCCATGAAACTGAAGCACTCAGCAAATTCTGGACACTTTTAAGACAGAGTTTGGTCAGAACTTCTGGGCCAGTTTTCAAAAAGGATCAGTCAGAGTTTGCAAGGGTAGGTCAAAGAAGGTTATAAAGCGTGCTGCAAGCTTCCTAGAAAGTCTGAGAGCTTGATCGCGACTTTGTATGTCTATAAATCTGGAGACTGCAAGTGCACAGTCCTATCGCGTAGTCTTAAAAGATATCGAATCCACAGGGACTATGAATCGATCTACCGTAATTTTGGTTACTGGGTAAAGCTAAGGCTAATATTAATTTAATTAACGAAAGGGGTCTAATTACTAAATTTAGTTATAAAATTTTTAATTATAAATACCGGTATGTATTTCACCTAAATTTTGGGTTCCGAATTTCCACTGGCTTTTACTTAAATTGGTCAAAAATTATCTTTACGCAAACTTTATTCGTCTAAAAACCTTCCCCTCACACTTCCGTTCTATTAGTTCAGGTTATACGATTAATACCCTAACGTGTGCTTCCGTCACTCCGCCGGATTCAAAAGTAATTTTTGAAAACAGAATAAAATTTAATTGTTTTTAAAATGCTTCCGCCTCTTTAAAAACAATGCCTAATAATCACTATCTGGTTTTAGCCTCAAACTTCCGTTTTATTAGTAAAAACCTTAATCAATTCTAAAACCTCACACTTCCGTTCTATTGGTTTGTAAAATCTTAAACAATTTAATTGAATATTAAAACCATGAAAGAAGTTTCTTTTACAAAATAATTTTAAGCCAGTTTATTTCAGATCCCGTTATTTGGTTAATTTACATACCGATATTTAATCGGTTTAGCCAGACATGTTCATACAATTAATCATGCAAGGTTTATTAATTAGGAAACGGAGAAATAAAAACATACTCAGAACAGAGATCATACAAATATATTAAATAAAGCGTATAAATGAAAACCGGATGAAAATGTAGAAATACTTCAATAGCTTCAAGTAAATATTCGTTCTTCAAATCCTTCGAGTATTCCACCACAAGTCGGCTGGATCTACCCTTCGAATCTTGAATTTCGTAACAACAAGGAAAGTAAAAATACCGGATCTAACGTAAGGTTAAACCGGATAAAATTGCACAACAATTCCCGGTGTAGAAATTGTTGTACGAAAAATAAAGGCAGAAAACTGGAGAAGAAAAGAAAATAAAAACAATGCGATGAAATAAAAATAAAGGAAAAGGGCAGAACAAAAATTAAAATGGAAGGAAATTTGCTCTGCTGAAAATAGTACGATCTTGCAAAAATTCTCCGACCTTTGGGATTTGGCTTTCACTTCTATTTATAATGCTTGTAAAATAACTGTATCCCAAAAGGTCAATCCACGTAAAACTGAATATCCAAAAAAAAATATTGCTAGTGGACTTTGTTGCATAACGTGCTGAAGACGTGTACGGAAATATAGCAAAAGTTGGTTTCTTCATTGACTTGGGACCGGTTGTTCCGTGTGAGGAGAAAATGGCGTGAAAATAGGAAAGGGGAGGGAACGGTCGTTCCACTCAGCTGAAGTGGGCCGGACCGGTCGTTCCCCTTAGTGGGCCGGTCGGTCCCTTCAAGCTGAAGTGGGGAACGTGTGTTCCCTTGGGCCTCTGCGCGTTCTTGGTCTTTTGGGCCTTGGAAAAAATCATTCTTTTCACCCCCATTTAGTATTCTGCACCACATTAATCAATTATCTTCATTTTTGTACTAAATTGCATCTATTTCTTCATTTTTCTTCACATAAGCTTATTTAAGGCAAAATACCTGAAACAAAGAAATACCAGCGTAATATGGAAATAAAATAAAATAAATTAAATAAAAACATGAATTATTTGCATTAATTAAGTCGATTTATACGATATAAAATCGTGTTATCAAACTCCCCTACACTTGAACCTTTGCTTGTCCTCAAGCAAGAAATATATATCTCTCTAAATGCGGGTCAGACGCAACAAAAATTGCCACAAGTCAAAAATGTATTAAGTTGCACATTGCTCTTGAGCTCTCGACTTCGATACTAAAGTCACCGTAACAATACTAAATAAACTAAGGTTCGAAGAACAATTCTAGTGATGCCATTATAACTTAACTCTAAATCCTACATTTTGTTTCACCTTTTTCATTCAGGCGCAATCACATTAAGCCCTTTGCCCTTTCGCGCACATAGTGGAGTGACCGGTTAGTGAATTTGATCTTTTAAGCCTGCTAGGAGTTCTGGTACTTAATAGTTGGTAACTCCTTTTTGTTCTTTTGTAAATTGCATGGAATCGAACCGTAGTTCGCCCTACCAAGTTCAACACCAGAAACCGCTGAACCAATTTACAAAGAATTCATTAATTGATAATTTATAAGGTTCGCGACCGTTGGGCTAAATAGTCTGGTAAGGACTATCTAACTTAGTTAGAGCGTTTCTACAAATTTAATTTTTTTTTATTTTCGATCAATCACTTATATTCATCGATCCTCCACGTAGTTTGCTATTTAGACGGTGCTGACTGCTTGTATAAACTACTAAAGGTTACTTTAAAACCTAGAATTTAAATTTTCGGTATATAAAGGGTACTAAAATTTTAATTCATTTTCCTGAGATTTTAAAGCGTTGAAGTGGCGACAATATTATTTCAATCGTGTTCAATTTATAAATATTATCTTCTAAAGAAGCAACTTTGATACACTTTTTGAGTGTGTATAATTGTGCGTCTGACCATAAAAAAAAATTTTATGGCTCAAGAATTTGGCAAATTCGGATAATCATGAATTTATATATGTATATAAGACTTAATTTAATAACAAATTTTTATTAATTAAAATTTTAAAGTACAAAAGGGAAATTACAAAAGGGAAATTTGCTTACTTGAAGAAAGATAACAATAGTTAATTCGACCCCCCTACACTTAAACTGAGCATTGTCCTCAATGCTTAAAAATGGGGAATCGAAAAATACAAAAATAAAAAGAAAAGAAATATTAAGAACTAATCGTTACGATGTGGACGACGTCCTCTTCCTCGAGTTCTTGGACGTCGCTCATCTTGGCGTTGTGGAGGCACGAATTCGTCCAAGCGTAGGTGAAGTGAGTGCATAGAAACTCCAAGGTCAATAACATTTGCATTCAAGGTGTTGTAGTTGTTATGCATTTGTTGTACCAACGCAAATGTTGCGTTTTGTTGGTTTTGCATCTGTTGCATGGTTTGGTAGAGAGTTTCCCTGGTGAGATGGTTTTGTTGATTGTTGTTCATTTCTTCTTCCATTTCATCCACGAGAGCATTATTCTCAGCTTCGGGTGCATTTAAATCGAATAACCAACGGCTTCGATTTTGCACATTAATAAGATGAGGACATGGGAGAATAATGCTTGGTACCAAAACTTTATTGACCAATAAAGTAAATCTGTTCTCACCTTGCCTTGGGAGGATTAGATGGGAGTCTCTGCAGTATACCTCATCTAGAAATTGGGCTGGCATGAGGTGTTGAGCAATAGTTAGGATCTCGTCAGCCAATCCTAGCGAGTAAGCTATCGCGGTAATAATGCCACCGAAAAGAAAAGGGTTGTTTCCGGCGGTTTGAGCACATAGTTGAAAGTGTGATAGCATAAATGGTGCGGCGTTGACACGACTCCCAGTTAAGGCACAATATAAGAAGAATAACTCATTTTGGGTTACCTTATGGTTGTAGGTGCGTCCAAAGATAGTGTGAGCCAAAATACAGTGAAAATACCGTATTGCTGGATTATGAACGTGGGACGCATATAATAGTCTCCAACCATTTACGGCTTCCCCACTTATCTCCTCCCAGAATTGTAAACCTTGCTCCTCACAGGCTGGAATATCATCTTCCGCTTCAAATGGCTTGTAATAAATACCATCCCCTTGTGAGAATCCTAGTGCCTCAGCAATTTGTTCTTGATCTAGCGTATACTCACGGTTGAACGTACGGAAACTAGCAGTTCTCGTAGTGTATGGATCTTCAATATCTGTTGAGTAAGAAAAAGAACTCAAAAACTCCAACACTAGAGGTTCAAAGGTTGGGTTTGGTTGGGTACAGAGATTGTATAAACCAGTATTATTTAGCAACCATGACACACTTTCAGTGAGTCCTAAAGTTTGTAGACAATTTATATCTACATACTTTGTCGGAACCACCGAGCGTTTGTATAAGTTGAGATACATGGTGCGTTGCTTATCATCGCGGAAGATAATGTTTGAAAGGTCGGGTTGTTGTCTTTCGAGACAGATGGTTCTCGGAGGCATGGTAATGGTAAGAAAATGGCGGTAGATGTAGAAGGAAGTTAGAGAAGATGAAGATAAATATGAGAGAAACGTAGTAGAAAGTAAGAAATGGTGTGAAGAGATAGTAAGAAATGAGGGGTATTTATATTGTGAGGGTGGTTGAATGGTGATAATGAGAATTTAATGAGAGTTAATGGGGGAGTTGGAAAGGGTAAAAATTTGAAAAAAATGAGATAGTGGAGTAATGGGAATTTAAGAGTGGTTGGAAGTTGTTTTATGGAGAAGATAATTGGTAAAAATGAGTTATGAATTGAATTTGGCGTGGGAGACAAAGAGACACGCTTTACAGCATGCAACAGGGGGCCGGTCGTTCCCTCTTGTACTAGGACAGGGGGACGGTCGGTCCTGCTTTTCAGTCAAAAAGGGGACCGGTCGGTCCAGGGGGCATGGTGTGCGTGGGACCGTCTGGTCCTGTGCCTGCGTGGGAAATTCAACGTTTCCTTTTGTTTTCTTTTGATACAGTACGTTATAATATATATCTCAGGCACAGAATGCATAGTGTTTGCAAACAGTATCATTTCAGCTTTATTTGATACCACTTAATAATCTAATAACTAATATAAATAACATTGAAACAAAACAAGAAGATAAATAATGTTGAACTTTAAATTGCATAATTCAAATTGTACTACAAAGAACATAAAATAAACCAAATTGCAAAACATAATTCAAATGAAATCCAAATGCAAATCAAATAAATAACTAACTAAAACTAACTAATTAAATAAATTCTCTCATTAGTCACTTTTATTATTATCGTCTCCGTTATTCTTCTGCATGGAATAGATATGTTGAAACACTTCATCAAACTGCATAGCTACCGTGTCGACGAATCCAAAATGATCCATCCGGAGTATATTAACTTCATTGTTCGCAGCTGTGAGGTTTTCTTTCAGATTCTTCACTTCTTCCTTCAATTCCTTAATTGTTTCTTCTTGGTTCATGGGTTCAGATCCTTGCCTATTTTCTTCAATCACCGGAGTTACAGGTGGTGACAAAGGTTGCTCAGGAAGGTCATGGTACCCAGGTGGTGTCTCAGGATCAGATTCAATTGCATAAATCTCAGGTATCTCATAATCCTGGATTGTTTCAGTGGAGCGAGCAGGAGATGGTAAACCGTCCAAATTATACAGCCAATTACCTTTATCGTGAACACTGGTGCGTGGACTAGGCAAGGTAAAGAGGTTAACTACCTCATTATTAATCAGCAATTCAAACTTTCGTGGACCATGGTTTCCAATTAATCTTCTGTTGAAACAAAAACTGAGGTCCATTGGTCGGATACCTCCGTAAGGATGGCAACTCAACAGTGGTTGCCGCAAACCCAAAGCATTCGCTATCATTGTTACCATTCCTCCCATCATGATGGGCATATTATCATCTTGAAGCATTTTCTCAATGGTAACTAATAGAAAAGCGAAACCGTTCACGGGCCGATTCTGTACATCACAAAGCATAATAAACAGCTCATCTCGAGAAACAATAGTGTTATTCTATTCCTTTCCAAACAGGGTATGTGACAGAATATGGTGAAAATAGCGGAACGCCGGATTATGAATATAATCCGCATGTGGCTCAGGATTCTCAAAGCTACTCAACCCAGTCAATGATTCCCAAAATATGTCGAGCTCGCGGAAATCAAACAATTCTTCCTGCCTTGATGTAAAAGTATCAAATTCGTCTGGGAATCCCAGCAAAGAAGAAAAGTCATGAAGATTATACCTATACTCCATTCCAAATAGCCTAAAGAAGATAAGACCTCTCTTCAGGCCCCTCCCATAATGTGGGAGGTAGTTAAAAGAGCTCAGAAATTCCAGAGTCAATTTGCGGTAGGTACTGAACCGCCTCAAAATATGAGCATCTTCCCATCCAATTTGATTCAGCAGAAACAAAACACTATCATGAATTCCCAAAGTAGTCATAGCAAAAAGATCAGGATAATATGTCAGGGACATATTCCTTGCAGCTAATAAATTGTATCTGCCTCTTTGGCCTCTTCCTCTGAAAGCTATTTCCATAGTATCTTCCATTGTTAGTTGGTCAGCTTAATTTTTATATTAATTAAGTTAGCCTGAAATTAATTAGATACAGGAAATTTAATCAGATTTTTGGCCAGATGCCGAAAAGAAGAAAATAAGAATAAGCATAATAGTGATAGAATGAAGAAGAAATATAGATGAAATAGAATATTAGAGAAGATATGTGTATAAGTGTTTATGAATGAGAAGAATAAAGAGAAAAATAAGAATAATAATAATAGTAAGAATGATAATAAGAATAATAAAACAAAAAGGTAAATATAATAATTAATCATAAAAAGGTGGGTTGTCTCCCACTAAGCGCTTTGTTTTATGTCGTAAGCTCGACAAATAAAAATCAAAGTTTTAAATTTCTAATTGAGCAGGTGGCTCTATTAAAGTTATTTCTTGAAAGTATTCGTTACTCTCTGCGCTGTGATATGGTTTTAAACGTTTTCCATTAACTATAAAGGGTTCGGAAATCTTTCCTTTGATTTCGACCGCTCCGTTAATAAACGTGTTTGTTATTGTGAACGGACCAGACCATCTGCTGCGTAGTTTTCCAAGAAATAATTTTAATCTTGAATTAAACAGTAGTACGATATCACCTATTTTAAAATGTTTTCTATTTATTCTTTTGTCGTGCCATGTTTTCGTTCGTTCTTTATAAATCTTGGCGTTCTCATACGCATCTTGTCTCAATTCCTCTAATTCGTTTATATCAAGGATGCGCTTCTCGCTTGCGGTTGTGTAATTCAAGTTTATATTTTTAATAGCCCAATAGGCCTTGTGTTCTAATTCAACCGGCAAATGGCAAGATTTTCCATAGATGAGCTTAAACGGGGTGGTTCCTATTGGTGTCTTAAATGCGGTCCTATATGCCCATAGAGCTTCAGATAGTTTTGAGGACCAATCCTTTCTCGAAGTTGCTACAGTCTTTTCTAATATTTGCTTGATTTCACGATTAGAGACTTCCACTTGTCCACTCGTTTGTGGATGATAGGGTGTAGCTACTCGATGTCGGACACCGTATTTCCTTAGGAGTTTTTCGAATATCTTAGAAATAAAATGAGAACCTCCATCGCTTATTACTAATCTTGGTATACCGAATCTCGGAAATATCACGTTTTTGAAGAGCCTTAATACAACTCGGGTATCGTTTGTTGGAGAAGCTATAGCTTCTATCCATTTAGATACATAGTCAACTGCCACGAGTATGTATTTGTTACCAAAAGATGACGGGAATGGTCCCATAAAGTCTATACCCCATACATCGAAAATCTCTACTTCCAGAATGCCTTTCTGTGGCATCTCGTCGCGTCTTAAAATGTTACCAGTGCGTTGGCACCGGTCGCACTTAGTGACTGCGACATGAACATCTTTCCATAGTGTTGGCCAATAAAGACCTGATTGTAGGATTTTCGTACATGTTTTAGAAGTACTCGTGTGTCCTCCGTATGGTGCGGAGTGGCAATGTTTAATCACGCTTTCGACTTCTTCTTCGGGTACGCAACGACGGAAAATTACATCGGGTCCTCTTTTGAATAACAAAGGTTCGTCCCAGTAATATTGTTTGAGATCGTGAAAGAATTTTTTCTTTTGTTGGTACGTTAACTCTGGTGGTAATACACCGGCAGCTAGATAATTTACGAAATCTGCATACCAAGGGACAGATGAGATTGCTAAGGTTGTTTCAGAATAGTTTTGAGATTCACTTGCTTCGAAGTGGGCGATTAATCTATCATATTGAGATTCATCATTGATTGGAATTCGTTCTTGTTTTAGATTTTCGATTCTTGATAGATGATCAGCCACTACGTTTTCAGTTCCTTTTTTATCCTTGATTTCTAAATCAAATTCTTGTAGCAACAAGATCCATCTTAGCAGTCTAGGTTTAGCGTCCTTTTTGGTTAGGAGATATCTAATGGCAGCGTGGTCAGTATAAATTATTATCTTAGCTCCTACTAAATAAGATCGGAATTTATCGAGTGCGAAGACTACAGCCAGGAGTTCCTTTTCGGTTGTTGCATAATTCATTTGCGCTTCATCTAGGGTTCTACTAGCGTAATATATGACGTGTAATTTTTTATCTTTACTTTGTCCTAGGACTGCTCCTACGGCATAGTCACTTGCGTCACACATTATCTCAAATGGTTCACTCCAATTTGGGGTCTTCATGATTGGCGCAGTAATTAATGCTTTCTTTAATGATTGAAAGGCTTCAAGGCATTTTTCGTTAAATATGAATTCAGCATCTTTCATTAAGAGTTCTGTTAATGGCTTAGAAATTTTAGAGAAATCTTTAATAAAACGTCGGTAAAAACCGGCGTGTCCGAAGAAACTTCTTATTTCTCTGTCAGTTCTAGGGGGTTGAAGGTTTTCGATAACTTCTATCTTGGCCTTGTCTACTTCGATTCCCCTATTAGATATAATATGTCCTAACACAATACCTTCTTGAACCATAAAATGGCATTTTTCCCAATTTAATACTAAGTTTACCTTTACACATCTTTCTAGTACTTTTTCTAAGTTTGCAAGACATCCTTCAAAACTACGTCCGCAGACGGAGAAGTCGTCCATGAATACCTCCATAATATTATCAAGAAAGTCTGCGAAGATTGCCATCATGCATCTTTGAAAATTTGCAGGTGCATTGCATAAGCCAAAAGGCATTCTTCGATATGCGAAGGTTCCGAATGGACAGGTGAAAGTAGTCTTTTCTTGGTCATCGGGGTGTATCGGTATTTGAAAGAATCCGGAGTAACCGTCCAAGTAACAGAAATATGAGTGTCTGGCTAGACGCTCCAGCATTTGATCAATGAATGGTAAAGGGAAATGATCCTTCCGGGTGGCTTTGTTAAGTTTCCTATAATCAATGCACATCCTCCATCCTGATTCGATTTGCTTTGTTATGGTTTCTCCTTTGTCGTTTTCGATTACCGTTACGCCTCCTTTCTTGGGGACTACATGAACGGGGCTTACCCATTTACTATCAGATATTGGATAAATGATGCCTGCTTCTAACAATTTTAATATCTCTTTCTTTACTACTTCACTCATTATAGGATTAAGTCTTCTTTGGTGTTCTCTAGAGGTTTTACTATCTTCCTCTAGCATTATGCGATGCATACAGATGGAAGGACTTATTCCTTTAAGATCAGTTAAATTGTATCCTAAAGCAGTTGGATATTTCCTCAATATATGTAGTAATTTTTCAGTCTCGATTTTTCCTAGATTTGCGTTGATTATTACTGGTCGTTCGAATTCTGGGTCTAAGAATTCGTATCTCAGGTTTTTGGGTAACGTTTTGAGTTCAATGGTTGGTTTGTGTAAACCTTGTGTAGGATCGGGTGTTATTGCTAAGCATTCATCTAAGGTTTTATCTCGATGATCTTCTGCTTCTTTTATACATTCTTCTATCATATCCATAAAGTAGCAATTGTCATCTATGGCTGGTGCTTTTAGAAATTTGGAAAGAATGAATTCAATCTTTTCTTCGCCTACCTCAAAGGTGAGTTTTCCTCTTTTAACGTCTATAATGGCACCGGCAGTTGCTAGGAAGGGTCTTCATAAAATGATAGGTGTGTTCGTATCTTCCTTAATATCCATTATTATAAAGTCGGTTGGGATGTAGAATTGACCTATTCGAACGGGGACGTTTTCAAGTACTCCTACGGGGTATTTGACAGAACGATCTGCTAACTGAACAGACATTTTAGTTGGTCTCAACTCTCCCATTTCGAGTTTCTTACTGATGGATAAAGGCATTACACAGATGCTTGCTCCTAAATCGCATAAAGCTTTGTCTATGACGAATTTTCCTATTACACATGGTATAGAAAAACTACCAGGGTCTTTCAGTTTAGGTGGCATCTTATTTTGGATTATTGCGCTGCATTCAGCTGTAAGAGTAACTGTTTCATTTTCTTCTAGCTTTTTCTTATTAGATAGAATTTCTTTTAAGAATTTAGCATATGAGGGCATTTGCGTTATCGCTTCTGTGAAAGGAATTGTTACGTTTAATTGCTTGAGAAGTTCTACAAATTTCTTAAATTTCCCTATGTCTTTTGTTTTAACTAGTCTTTGAGGGTAAGGAATAGGTGGTTTATAGGGAGGTGGAGGTACATAAGGTTTTTCTTGTTCTATTGTTTCTCCATCTTCCCTTCTTTTAGGTTCGTTATCCTCTTCGGCTTTGTTTTCAGAGTTTTGGTGCATGGCCGGGTTTTCGGTTCTTGGATCTAATGGTTCTTCTATTTCTTTACCGCTTCGTAATATAATTGCGTGAGCTTGTCCTTTCGGATTAGGTTGTGGTTGTCCAGGGAAAGTATCGGCTGGTGCGGCAGCAGGCGCTTGTTGTTGAGCCACTTGTGAGATTTGAGTTTCTAACATTTTATTGTGAGTGGCTAAGGCATCTATTTTGTTCGATAGTTGCTTAATTTGCTCGTTAGTGTGTATGTCTCGGTTTAGGAATTCTTTGTGAGTTTGCGCTTGGCTTGCTATAAAGTTTTCCATCATTATTTCGAGATTAGATTTCCTAGGTGCGCTCGGTGCGGCAGAAGGTGCTTTTTGATATCCAGGTGGAGCAGTTTGCGCTTGAACAGGTGCGTTCAATGCGTTATTATTCTTGTAGGAAAAATTTGGGTGATTCCTCCAACCTGGGTTGTACGTATTTGAATAAGGGTTTCCCTGAGCGTAGCTTATTTGGTCAGTCGGAGTACCTAACAGAAATTGACATTCGGCGGGAGCGTGACCAGATGTTCCGCATATTTCGCAGTCAGGAGTAACTGCAGCTACGGTAGCTGCAGGAGTTAACGTAAGGTTTTCTATTTTCTGAGTTAGTGCGTCTACCTTAGCGTTTACTTGATCTAGGCTACTAATTTCGTACATTCCTCCTTTCGTCGGAGGTTTTTCAACGGCAGCTCTCTCGCTTCCCCACTGGTAGTGGTTTTGGGCCATATTATCTATCAGTTCGTAGGCTTGTACATAAGGTTTCTCCATTAGCGCGCCTCCAGCAGCAGCGTCGATTGTTAATCTTGTGTTGTACAAAAGACCATTGTAGAAAGTATGTATCACTAACCATTCCTCCAGACCATGATGTGGACAGAGTCTTATCATGTCTTTATATCGTTCCCATGCTTCAAATAAAGACTCGGTGTCTTTCTGTCTAAATCCGTTGATTTGAGCTCGAAGCATAGCCGTTTTGCTTGGTGGAAAATATCGGGTTAGGAAAACTTTCTTTAATTCATCCCACGTAGTGATTGAATTAGAAGGTAGAGATTGGAGCCAGGCTCTAGCTCTATCTCTAAGGGAAAAAGGAAATAATCGTAAACGAATAGCTTCCGTGCTGACCCCATTAGCTTTTACGGTATCTGCATATTGTAGAAATACGGATAAATGCAGGTTCGGATCGTCAGTTGGATTTCCAGAAAACTGGTTTTGTTGAACTGCAGATAATAGCGAAGGTTTCAGCTCGAAGTTGTTTGCCTCGATTGCCGGAGCGGCAATACTGTTATGAGGTTCGTCTTGAGAAGGGATTGCGTAAGATTTTAGAGGTCGTGGCGCAGCCATCTCAGCTCGTCTAAGATCAGTTATATCAGGGATATTCGTCGGGGGTAAATTGTTTAGTAGACGATATTCCTGAATTCGGCATCTCAATCGAAGATAACGCTCGATGTCGTTGATTTGTAGATGCAAAGGTTCGCCTTGAGAGCGAGTGTTTGGCATACAAATCAGAAAGAGATGAAAAGAAGAAGACCTTAGTCTCTACGATGTAACTAAAAGAGTTACGATATCGACTTAAATAGTCCCCGGCAACGGCGCCAAAAACTTGATCGCGACTTTGTATGTCTATAAATCTGGAGACTGCAAGTGCACAGTCCTATCGCGTAGTCTTAAAAGATATCGAATCCACAGGGACTATGAATCGATCTACCGTAATTTTGGTTACTGGGTAAAGCTAAGGCTAATATTAATTTAATTAACGAAAGGGGTCTAATTACTAAATTTAGTTATAAAATTTTTAATTATAAATACCGGTATGTATTTCACCTAAATTTTGGGTTCCGAATTTCCACTGGCTTTTACTTAAATTGGTCAAAAATTATCTTTACGCAAACTTTATTCGTCTAAAAACCTTCCCCTCACACTTCCGTTCTATTAGTTCAGGTTATACGATTAATACCCTAACGTGTGCTTCCGTCACTCCGCCGGATTCAAAAGTAATTTTTGAAAACAGAATAAAATTTAATTGTTTTTAAAATGCTTCCGCCTCTTTAAAAACAATGCCTAATAATCACTATCTGGTTTTAGCCTCAAACTTCCGTTTTATTAGTAAAAACCTTAATCAATTCTAAAACCTCACACTTTCGTTCTATTGGTTTGTAAAATCTTAAACAATTTAATTGAATATTAAAACCATGAAAGAAGTTTCTTTTACAAAATAATTTTAAGCCAGTTTATTTCGGATCCCGTTATTTGGTTAATTTACATACCGATATTTAATCGGTTTAGCCAGACATGTTCATACAATTAATCATGCAAGGTTTATTAATTAGGAAACGGCGAAATAAAAACATACTCAGAACAGAGATCATACAAATATATTAAATAAAGCGTATAAATGAAAACCTGATGAAAATGTAGAAATACTTCAATAGCTTCAAGTAAATATTCGTTCTTCAAATCCTTCGAGTATTCCACCACAAGTCGGCTGGATCTACCCTTCGAATCTTGAATTTCGTAAGAACAAGGAAAGTAAAAATACCGGATCTAACATAAGGTTAAACCGGATAAAATTGCACAACAATTCCCGGTGTAGAAATTGTTGTACGAAAAATAAAGGCAGAAAACTGGAGAAGAAAAGAAAATAAAAACAATGCGATGAAATAAAAATAAAGGAAAAGGGCAGAACAAAATTTAAAATGGAAGGAAATTTGCTCTGCTGAAAATAATAGGATCTTGCAAAAATTCTCCGACCTTTGGGATTTGGCTTTCACTTCTATTTATAATGCTTGTAAAATAACTGTATCCCAAAAGGTCAATCCACGTAAAACTGAATATCCAAAAAAAAATATTGCTAGTGGACTTTGTTGCATAACGTGCTGAAGACGTGTACGGAAATATAGCAAAAGTTGGTTTCTTCATTGACTTGGGACCGGTTGTTCCGTGTGAGGAGAAAATGGCGTGAAAATAGGAAAGGGGAGGGAACGGTCGTTCCACTCAGCTGAAGTGGGCCGGACCGGTCGTTCCCCTTAGTGGGCCGGTCGGTCCCTTCAAGCTGAAGTGGGGAACGTGTGTTCCCTTGGGCCTCTGCGCGTTCTTGGTCTTTTGGGCCTTGGAAAAAATCATTCTTTTCACCCCCATTTAGTATTCTGCACCACATTAATCAATTATCTTCATTTTTGTACTAAATTGCATCTATTTCTTCATTTTTCTTCACATAAGCTTATTTAAGGCAAAATACCTGAAACAAAGAAATACCAGCGTAATATGGAAATAAAATAAAATAAATTAAATAAAAACATGAATTATTTGCATTAATTAAGTCGATTTATACGATATAAAATCGTGTTATCAGAGCTCCTTCAGAACATGCTGGAGCCAGGAGATACAAGGATCAGAAGATTGGATGTCTATTATAAGCTACGCTGAAGCTGAACTTCTGATCCAGAATTAAGCAATGATGCAAAGTTTCACATGGTAGGATTTCTGATTTGATACATCTCATCATCATTTAATGCTCATTTAATGCTCACAACCACTTTTAAGTCTTTATCCAAAGGATTTCCCCCACGTGTACCCCTACTGTCTTGGAAAAGCAAATTTTTATGCAAAAATGTGCTAGGCCCATGCGCTGCTTTTACTTTTCCTTAATTCATGCTGACAAATCCAGCTTAGGCGCTGCTAAACCTACTAACCATCCTACTTTTTGCCTTGAACCATGCTTGTTTAAGCGTACTTCAAAAGTAAGTCAACGTCTAGCGTGTGACGTTGGTGCCACTTGACCTCTCCAAACTACAAAACTTTTGCCTATAAATTGAACTCCATTGGCCATTGAAAAAAGGTGGAAACTTGAGAAAGAAAAGCCTTGAACCCCTGCAAAAATTCCAAGAGTCCAAAAAAAAACTGTAAACACAAAAAAATACAAAACCTGTTAGCTTTTGATTCTTTCATTCAAACTCCATTTTTCCTCAAGTGTTTCTTGACCAAAACCACCCATACAGTTTCTGATATATATTCAAAATCCATCCAAAATTCTGTAGTCAAACTGTAACACATTCTCCATCAAACGTCCACCTCAAAACGTCAGAACTTTATCCCTTGGTTGTTCCAGAAATTTCTAATCATTTACATCCCAAGTTGAAAGCTTCCAGCCTACTGAACACGTAAGGAAGTTTTTCAGAACACCACAAGTGGTCAGAACCAGGTTCCAGCTCCCAGAGTATTTTCCAGCTGCAAGGTAAGTTTTTGCTGACTCTCATCATATTATTTAGGCATTGTCAGATTTTGCATATTTAACACAATGTAGATATTCTGATTCTGATGATGTACATATTCTGAGATTTCATGCATCTGCCTGCCTAAATAAAGGGAATTCAGTTCAGTGCTTCATGAAGAAATTAGTTATCAAAATTAGGATTAGAAAATTCATGTTTGTTTTTTATTTATATTTCTGATATCTCTTGTTTCTGAAACATCATTAAACTTGTCATAACTATTATATGTGCAACTTCTGTTCTGTTAAGAAATGACTAAGTTGCAGATATTTTGATTAGCATGGAGAAGAGAGGCAAAGTTCTGCCAGTTGCATCAGAACTTCTGAAAACTTCTGAGTTCTTAGAAGATCCAGAACTTCTGAACTTCCCTATTTCTATTAACGTTTGTTTCTGTTTGTGCAGCACGTCAGAGTCAGAACTTCTGACCTCTTCTATTTCAGCAGTTACGCTGATTCTGTTTTCTTTCCTTTTATTATTTTTGCCGTCACTTTTATTTATTTTTATTAATAAAAAAAACACCAAAAATATTTCATATTCACATATCATATTTTATTTCTTTTAACATAAAAAGACAAAAAAATATTTTCTTAAACAAAACCTATTTCTTTTCTTAAATAAATAAGCATTTTACATTTTCTTGTACATTCTTATTCATTTAATGTGGTTATAATAGTAACTTAGGATTTAATTTGCAATCCCCATTTGAAAATTTGTACACCCCATCCCCCTAATGATTGTAATAGCATAGAATCTTTACTTTCCGTACTTTTATTGCTTTCATATATTGTTACTAATTAGGGTGTGTATGGCAAGATTAAAACCAATGTTTAGAAAACCCTAATTCAAGACAAAATTATGCATGAAATCAAATACACTTACACACTAACACCCCTAGGGTTATTCCACTTGTTGCCTTACAAAAATGGCCATGATATACATGTGGGATGTGTTAGCACAAACAAATAAAAAAAATACAAGATCATAGTCCCTCGATGATGCTATTAAAGTTTCCTTTCAAAATGATCTTAGTCCCTAAAAGAAAAATGCTAAGTCATCTCACAACATTGCTATCATGGTTATACGTTGACCCGCGCCCGTCCCTTTACATCCAACGATGGGGCTTCTTACCAAAACAATGGTAACATAGCAACGTCTAAAGGAGGAGGAAAAGAACACCTAAGACATTTTGAGTAGGTAGATTGCTTCTAGTTTCTTGATCACTTTCAAAATCAGACACCCTTGCTTATTTTCAAACAAACACAAATACCTTCAAAAACATTTTCCAAACATTGAAAACATTTTTAAAAGATTAACACTTTGTATACATTCTTACGAATGAGAATCATTACAAAGTTTGCCTAAACGATGGCATCTTTTACAAAATACTTTCAAAACCACGCAAAAGCATAATTTCAAACAAAAGCAAGTGATCTAGCAAGTAACTAAGAGCCCATGGAAAACCATGGATGAAAAGGGTGCTAACACCTTCCCTTTTCATAATCTACCCCCTAAACTCAAGAAAACATCTCTAAAGGTCTTTCCTGTGCTTTTTCACCTTTCCTTTTGGATAAAAGAAAAGTCGGTGGCGACTCTTGCTAAACCACAACATTTTGCAAACACAAACGCAAAACCCTCCAAGTCAGTACTCCCACCGCATCACACCTACCCTGTTGCAGACGACTCGATTCATGATATTATTGCGGTGACACATACTGAATTGTCTGAGCATATAGATAACATCATTCCTGATTGAACTTCTGATTCTCATGACTAGGGATAAGCAACCACCGTTGGAAAGGATCTTATAGGAACACCAGCTATACACGAGATTCGTGAGGTACTCCTCGAGAAGGAATAACCACTCATCCTACTGCAGATGAGATGGAATTGAACTGTATGTCCAAACCATTTAGAGTAAACACAAATGCCCCTAAATCAAGAAATTCATAGACTTCGTACTTCAGCATATTACACGTCTCAAAATTATGACCAAGTGCCCCAGAATGGAAAACACACCTAGCATTAACACCGAAATCAAGAGAGAGATATGTAGGAGGAGGACTCAAAGCACAAAGCTTAACTAACTGCTGTGATACGGTGGGAGAACTGACTTGGGATTTTGCGTTTGTGTTCGCAAATGTTTCGGTTTAGCAAGAGTCACCACCGAATTTTTATTTTATCCTAAGGAAAGGTCAAAAAGCACAGGAAAGACCTTTGAGATGTTTTCTTGGGTTCGGGGAGTAGATTATAGAAAGGGAAGGTGCTAGCACCCTTTCTATCCATGGTTATCCATGGGCTCTTAGTTACTTTCTTAGATCACTTGCTTTGCTTTTCAATTGTTTGAAATGGTGCTCTTCAATTGTTTGAAATAGTGCTTTGTGTGTGGTTTTGAAAGATGTTTTTAAAAGAGGCCATCGTTGTGGCAACCTTTGTAATGATTCTTGTTTGAATGTATACAAAGGTGTTTTTGTCTTTTGAAAGTGAGATTTTGAAATTGTGTTGTGAAGTGTGTTTTGAAGATAGCAAGGATGTTTTTGCAAGATTTTGATCAAGTAACTAAGAGTTTTCTACCCTATTTTACTCAAAGATCTTTCTTATGTTTTTAACCCTTTTAACAGTGTTGTTTCACCATTGTATTTGGTGAACAACCTTGTGTTAGGATGGTAACGAGACATGCGTGGGTCATCGTATAGACCATGATAGCAATGGTGTCAAGTATTTTTGGCAATTTTGCTTAAGGGACTTGATCATTTTGTTTAGGAAACTCAGATAGCGTCATCGAGGGACTATGATCTTTCGTTTTGTTTTTGTTTTGCCAAAGTACTTGACATGCAACCATGGCCCATTTTTGAAGGCAACAAGTGGATTGTAACCCTAGGGGTGCAAGTGTGCATAGTGTTTGTTTTTCATGCATTGTTATCTTTGGATTAGGTCAGGCTATTTGTTGATTTCATTTTGCATACAAACCCTAGGTCTAATCATGGCATAATTGAAAGTATTTAAAAGTGCGAGAATTTAAATCCTGCACTATTACAACATGATATAGGAAGGGGGTACAAATTTGAACTGGGGATTATTTTTCAAGAAATTAAACCCTAAATTACTACTACAACCAAATTGAATGTACAAGATTCAATATTTAAATGTACAATAATTAAATACAACAAATAAATGTTAGATAAAATATGTTATGCAAAAAAAGGATTTTTATGTATGTAAAAAGTATTTTTAAATGTGAAGTGTAAATAAAAATATAAAAAAATGGTTAATTTTAATTATTTTATTATTTAAGGCAAAACCCTAATTCCTTAAATAATTTGTATTATTTATTACTTATATACAATAATATATTAATTTGTACAAAAATATAAGTATATTAAAAAAAAGGTATTTTTAGTATAAAATATTAATAAAAATAAAATGTATTATTTTTGTATTTTTTTGTTCTAATTACTTAATAAAATAGCATATATATGTATTAATATATATATTAAATATATGAAGTTTATAAAAATAAAAATTATTTACAAAAATGTATTGTATTTCAAGAAAATATTTTCAAATATGAATAAAAATAATAAATGAAAATGAAACATATTTTTGCATTATTTTTAAATTTAAACAAAAGATAATATAAGTATTTAAACATATTAATACTAGGAATACTTAAAATAAATGCCAAATAAATACAAAAAAAATTATGAAAATAATTTTTAAGTATTTTTATGTCAGAAAATAAAATATTAAAATCAAAAATGAAATAAAAATGCAAAAAAGGCAAATGTACAAATAAATGGGCCAGGGGGGTGTAAACTGAAAAATGGGGTGTCAAAAGCAAAGAGATCCAGGCCCAACCCAGAACCAGCTTCATCTTTTTCCTTGGAACAAAAATGCGCGCGTGTTATATACAAAACTGTAACTCCTGATTCCTTGATTTTATGACAAAACACATAACATGAAACTTGTAGAGCATCAAACAACGAATCCAACCATATAAAAAACATAAGCTAACTCTCAAAGACCAGAGAGAATTTCTCTGGCCCTAATTTTTAACCTAGTTTTTTCAGAAAGTTCATGGATGAAATTCTCCTAGCACGATTAATATAAATGAAAACTAAGCACATGTATGGCTTCAGGGCTATGAATACAACATCTTTCATTCACAAACCTAAGTCTAAATATTCCTAAATAGAGAGATAGAAGTTCATGAAATACCAGTTTCAGTTGACTTCGAGCTGGACAATGCAGCAACTTCCAAGGGTGCTTGAGCTTCTTTTGAGCTTGCCTGAGGTCCAAGGAAGCTTTTCCAATGCTTGGTTTGTTTTGAAACAACTTGAATCGTGCCACAGAACTCAACCTGCAAAGCTTTGAAACAAAAATGGCAATGTGTGTTAATGGTGTTACAGCTAGCAATGGAGGTCTGGAATAGTTCAGGTGAGTTGAATGGAAGGTATTGGAACAAATTTGAGGCAAAACACACGAGGGAAAATGGAGATGGAGATGATTCTGCAGGGCTTGCCTTGTTTTGCAAAAAAACAATGATTTTGTGTACAAGGAGGTTTGGGAGGCAAAGGGGTCGTGTTTCTAGCTTGTTGGGAGGTATGAAACTTGTTTACAATGTTTGTGTAAGTTGGTTTTTTCAGATGTGAGAGATGGCTTTTTTTTTGCAAGTTTCTTCTACTTGAAGCAAAAGAGTGGAAGTGATGTTATAGCTTTGTACAGGCCCTCCTATCACCCTGCACACAACACTCTTGGCCCCTCTAATTCATGGATTTGGTTTGCAGTATCAGATTTTGTTCAAGGCTCAAGGCTTAGTGTTTTGACATAAAGTAACCTTTTGCAAAAATGGCAATATACCTTTTACCATTTAGGGCTTAATCTAATGTACAATACCTTAATGACCAAGATAATACCTTAGCTCAATGGATATGCATTAAATTATGGAGTGTAAACTGGTTTTGAGGCCTGTAATTGTGAACCAAGCTAGCTAGATCAGATTTGCAACTTGGTATGAACATGTATTGGCCATGGATCCAAATGAGTTTTTGCCAACTTCAAGCAATCGATTCTTTCTAACCACAAGGGTGTTTGAGGAGTTATTTGACAATTTGGAAATCTTGCAACATGTATTATAATACATATTCGTAATACAACTTGAAACTCCAAGTGGAACTATGTGAAAAATGGCCAAGAAGATGGGTCAAAATCCTGCCTATACTAGGGAAAAATTTCTCTAAGTTAAAAGTTTTAGGTACCCTTGTTCCAAAGATCATAACTTGAGATACAAGCTTCTTTTGAGAAAACTTTGTGCATCAATGTTGTAGACTTTGTGATGGACTACAACTTTCATGTTTCAAGTTTTGTTTGAATCCATTTTCATCTTGGTGAAAAAATGGGACAAAGTTAGGAAAAAATAAGAAAATTTCATAACTTTGAAAATTTCTAAGTTATGAAATTTTTCCATTTTAAACCTTAATTTGCATTTTTGGGTTTCTTGATGAACAAGTTTCATACTTTGACATGTCTTGATGAAAAATAACTCTTGGCACTTGATTTTGACCAAAAAGTCAAAGTTTGACTTTTCAGTGTACAGTCAAATTTTGATCAATTGACTGAAAAATTCATCTGTTAATCCTATGCATTTGAGATCTTTTGAACTTGTTGAATAGGTCAATACAATTTCATTGAGTCCTTGAGTACATGGTTGAGCTTGATTTGCCATTGGTTAGGTCAAATAGTCAAAAATTGCCTTTGTACAATCAAAACCCTAAAAATGACCATTCTGCCCTTTTAGTGATCTGGTCAAATTTCTTGTGGAATTGTGATCCAAACTTGATCAAATGACTTATATGAGTTCATTATGTTGATGTGGGTCAAGTTTCATGAGGTTTTACTGTCAATTGGCCACAGTTGACTTTTTCCCCAATACAGCTGATTTCTAGGTCAACTGTCCAATTGACTGGGCAAAAATTTGAATCAAGGCTTGAAACTTGGTATGGACAAACTTGTGGGTCCAACATGGAGTATGAAAGTCACTTTGGGCATTGTAGGTCAAAATATCCCTGTGCAAACTCAAGCCCTAATTTAGGTCAACAGTGCAAGGAGGTGTCTTGAGCAGAGCAAACCCTAGCTTGATCTTGAGTTCCAAAAGCCTTGTGATGAGAAATGTTGATGAATATGGGAAGGAAAATTTTGGGGTACAACAGTTTCCCCTGTTCAATCTTCTTGAACCTGAAGAGTTAGATTGACAATTTTGCCTTTCGTGACTCAAAGGTAAAAGAGGATTGGACACTAGAGTGCCCGTAAATTTGCACTCGCCAGAAATATAGTCGAGGAAATGGGCTTAAAGATGCCATTTGGAGATAGTAGAATCTTGCTGGAGATGGGCTTAAAGATGCCATTTGGAGATAGTAGAATCTTGCTGGACATGGGCTTAAAGATGCCATCCAAGAATGTTTGTTGATTTGCAATGTTGTAGGTCAGAAGAATGAGCATCAAAATGGTATCCATGTCTGGAATGCCATTGAACTGTATCTGGAGACTGAGTTTGTATGAGCAAAATAATGGCGTCCGTGTCTGGCGCGTATCTGAGCTATAACTGTATTTGAACTTTGAATGAATATCAGAATGACTGTCGTGTCTGGAGTGTATCTGTATTGTGAATGGGTAACAGAGAAACATCTGTGTACGAAGTAACGGTGTGCTGGGGATAAATTCCGAATGAGTGACAGAATGGCAACCATGTCTGGAATGTATCTGGACTGTATATGAAGTTGAGATCTGTATTAGTAGTAGAATGACTTTCGTGTCTAGAGTGTATCCGTACTGTAACTGGGATCAGAATAAGTGACAGAATGACTTCCTTGGCGACTGCACTGGGGAGAATCAAACTGCTGGTGTAAAGGACAGAATGGCATCCGTGTTTTGGAGCATATCTGAACTTGTAGTTGATAGTTGAATCTGAATGAGAGATAGAATGGCCGCCGTGTCTGGAGCGTATCTAGTCTATATCTGATTGCTAAAGTCTGAATGAGTAGTAGAATGACTGCCGTGTCTGGGGTGTATCCATACTGTATTTTGACTTGAAGTTCTGAATGAGTAATAGAATGACCGCCGTGTCTGGGGTGTACCCCTACTGTATCTGAATAATTGTTAATGATAGCCTTTTAATCTTATCCTGAAAAGGGTAAAATGTTAGCTAAAACACGAAGTTATATTGCATGATATGTACGATGCAATGAATTGTAATCCATGTTTATGATATGTGAATGTAATGGTTATGCATGTAAGCTGAGTAGCTGTCTTGCTGAGGAAGATAAATCCTGGATAGCTGGAGATAATGAAATCTTTGACTGCTGCCGGGGAGAGCAAATCCTTGACCGAAACTAGAGATTCCAAAAATCTTTGATTACTGAAGATGAGAAATCCTTGCTGACTGCTTGGGGATTAAAGCTCTTGATTGTTGAGAATGAGAAATCCTGGGACCACTGCAAGAGATTGAGGGTCCTCGGCGACTTGTGGGGATTTACAAGGGTTCTGACAACTTCTGCAGGGAATGAGAATCCTTTATGACTTTCCTAGAAAACAGGGAAAATCTCTATCGGGGAGTTAAGACCTGGGAGGTTTCTGCTTAGAGAAACGGGATCGAGAATCTTCGATCTTCTGGGAGATAACTCTCTGGGGAGAATGTTTTACTCGGCCGGTGAAATCAGGAGCTTCGCACTGTATGCCAATCTATTGGGGAATCATCCTAGCTGCTGGGGAAATTGAGGGAATTTGATCGGTTGGAAATTTAACTTCGCTGGGGAAGGAGGTTTAGATTATTCTGGCTCCGCTGGGAATCGGGAGTTTGAACTCTGATGGGAACTTTGAAACTTAACTCGGCTGGGGAATCTAGTTTGGAAGGTACTGGCTCTGCCGGGGGATCTTGAAGCTTAACTCCGCTCGGGACACGTACTCCGAGGTTTTAGCTTTGTTGAGGATCTGAACAAAGTAATGCAGGGGATCTCTTCCTGAATGGCATACAGATATCTTCCTACACCTTCAACCTATCAGTAATTATCCTTTCCCAATTTCGTTTTACTTGTAAGCAGTGATCATATTCAAATGCATATGCCTATTTAACAAAACATTGGACGTTTTCAAATAAAACATAAGTGTAAAAAAAAAAAAAAAAGAAAGGCGAGCAAGTTTCTGCACTTTGAAGTATATTTGTATTAATTTTTGTAATTATCTTTGTACAAGGGAGACAGGCATCCTAGTAAGATAATGTTGCCGTAAAAATTGAGAAAAAATTTATACAAAAAGAAAGATGGTTATGTGTAACAATTCCATGGGGTTCCCATTATGCTACAACCTTCACAACTCTGAGTATCTGTCCATTCGTTGCTTCGTCCGTAGATGATTGGATTGATCAGAAGCTTGGAGCTTGTTGGTGAAAAGATTGTTCTTAAAGTGATCCGACGAGACATAGTCATACACTTTAATTCCCTAATTTTTGCCTGGACTGCCCTTTCGGGTTTTCAATCCACCGGGAAACCCTTTTTTTCCCAAGTCTGCCTTTCGGGTTTTCAACTTGTTGGGTGTACATATTTTTTGTTTTAGCCCTAATTTTTTCCTGAACCGCCCTTTCGGGTTTTCGATTCACCGGGATGCCCATTTTTACCCAAGTCGCCCTTTCGGGTTTTCAACTTGTCGGGTCATTTTATGCGTAGTATCTTTTGACTATGTCTGAATTAGCAGGGTGCGGCAAGTCGTCGCCGTCCATGGTGGTCAGAATCATTGCCCCACCAGAAAAGATGCTCTTGATTACAAATGGTCCTTCGTAAGTAGGAGTCCACTTTCCCCTGGGATCACTTTGCGGTAAGATGATCCGCTTGATTACAAGATCTCCGACTTGATATACCTGACGCCTAACCTTTTTGTTGAAAGCCTTGACCATTCATTTTTGATACGCCTGACCATGACAAATAGCAGTAAGTCTCTTCTCATCGATCAAGTTAAGTTGATCAAGCCGTGTCTGAATCTAATCGTCTTCACTTAAACCGGCATCCTTCATAATCCTCAAGGAAGGAATATGAACTTCCATGGGTAGAACAACTTCCATGCGATATACCAAAGAAAATGGAGTTGCCCCTATTGAAGTACGTGCCATGGTACGATATCCATGCAGAGCAAACGACAACATCTCATGCCAGTCTTTGTAGGTGACTGTCATCTTTTGAATGATCTTCTTAATATTTTTGTTCGCGGCTTCAACAACACCGTTCATCTTCGGCCGGTAGTGAGATGAATTGTGATGATAAATCTTGAACTGTTCGCATAGAGCGGTGATCATAGTATTGTTCAAATTTGTATCGTTGTCTGTGATGATCCTGTCGGGGATACCATACCGGCATATGATGTTCTGCTTGATGAAGCGGGCAATCACATTCTTTGTAACTGGGGCATAGGAAGCTGCCTCGACCCATTTGGTGAAGTAATCAATAGCCACCAAGATGAAGCGATGTCCATTGGATGCCGTGGGCTTGATCTCTCCAATCATGTCAATGCCCCACATTGCGAATGGCCAAGGAGCTGTCAGAACATTGAGAGGAACAGGAGGAATATGTACCTTATCAGTGTAGACTTGGCATTTGTGGCAGGTACATGAGTGTTGATGACAATCAGCTTCCATGGTAGACCAGTAGTAGCCTGCCCTTAGAATCTTCTTAGCCATCGTATGTCCGCTCAAGTTGGTGCCAAAAGTGCCACTATGTATCTCGGTCATGATCAACTCTGCTTCAACCTTGTCCACACAACGAAGTAGAACACAATCATGACTGCGCTTATAAAGGATGTCATTGCTTAGGAAGAACTTGGCAGCAAATCTCCTTAAGAACTTTTTGTCATTGACGGAAGCTCCTTCAGGGTATTCTATAGTCTGGAGATACCTTTAGATTTCATGAAACCAGGGTTGTTCCACTACTTCTTCAGTATTAATCTCATGACAATCGCAGGTTCATCCATTCGCTTGATGGTAATTTGGGGAGCCTCGTTATCCCAGTTGAGTTTAAACATGGAAGACATTATAGCTAGAGCATCGGCCAACTGATTTTCTTCTCGCGGGAAATGCTTGAAGGTGATCTGCTCGAAATGAGGCAACAATGTCAAGACATGTTCTTTGTATGGGATAAGATTAGGATGTTTGGTGTCCCACTATCCTTTGACTTGATTGAAAACCAAAGCCGAGTCCCCAAATACGACCAAAGATTTGATTCCCAAGTCTATAGCATCCTTGAGACCAAAGATGCAAGCTTCATATTCAGCCATGTTGGTACAGCTGAAGCAAAGTCGGGCGGTGAAGGGTGTATGGCAACCATATGGAGAAATGAGTACCGCACCGATACCGTTGCCAAGTGCATTTGAAGCACCATCAAAGTATAGGGTCCATCGGGATCCTTGTTCAAGTCCTTCATTCGGTCTGTTACCTTCAATGTTGTCCAATGTCATGATGTCCTCGTCAGGGAAGTCGAATCTCATAGACTGGTAATCTTCGACGGCTTGATGAGCTAGATGGTCAACTAGTACACTCCCCTTTATAGCTTTTTGGGTAGTATACTGGATGTCATATTCAGTCAGGATCATTTGCCATCTAGCGATTCTTCCAGATAAAGCCAGCTTCTCAAAGATATACTTGATCGAATCCATCTTGGAAATCAACAAAGTGGTATGAGTCAACATATACTGCCTTAGCCGGCGAGCAACCCATACCAAAGTGCAGCAAGTTTTCTCGAGCAGTGAGTAGCGAGTCTCACAGTCGGTAAACTTTTTGCTAAGGTAATAAATGGCATGCTCTTTTTGGCCAGACTCATCATGTTGGCCCAGTACGCACCCCATTGAGTTATCCAAAACAGTCAGATACATGATCAACGGCCTTCCTTCGACGAGTGGCATCAGAATAGGAGGTTCTAGTAAGTACTCCTTGATCTTATCAAAAGCAACTTGACAATCATTGTTCCATTCAACCACCTGATCTTTCTTTAACAGTTTGAAGATTGGCTCACAGGTAAATGTCAGGTGAGAGATGAACCTCGCAATATAGTTTAAGCGTCCCAAGAATCCTCTAACCTCCTTTTCAATGCGGGGGGTAGGCATTTCTTGTATACCCTTTACTTTAGATGGATCAACCTCAATGCCTTTGTTGCTGACAATAAATCCTAGAAGCTTACCAGACCTAACTCCAAAAGTGCACTTGCTTGGATTCAGTCTGAGCTTATACTCCTTTAACCTGGCAAACAGCTTTTGCAAATGATTAAGGTGTTCCTCTTCTGTCTGTGATCAAGCTATCATGTCGTCTACGTAAACTTCGATCTCATGATGTATCATATCATGAAATAAAGCTACCATGGCGCTTTGATAGGTTTCCCCTGCGTTCTTCAGTCCAAACGGCATCACTTTGTAGCTGAAGGTACCCCATTGCGTGACAATGGTAGTTTTCTCCATGTCCTCGGGGGCCATTTTAATCTGGTTGTAGCCCGAGAATCCGTCCATGAAGGAAAAAACCTTGTGTTGAGCTGTGTTGTCAACCAAGATGTTGATATGTGGTAGTGGGAAATCATCCTTGGGGCTAGCCCTGTTTAAATCCCGATAGTCCACACACATTCTGACTTTGCCGTCCTTTTTGGGCACGGGCACAATGTTAGAAACCCATTGTGGATAGGTTGTAGCAGCCAGAAAGCTAGCGTTGAATTGCTTCATTACCTCAGCTTTGATCTTCTCAGACATGTCAGGCCTCATTCGGCGGACCTTTTGCTTGACCGGTGGACAATCCTCTCTTGTAGGGAGACGGTGAACCACGATATCTGTGTCTAGCCCTGGCATGTCTTCATAAGACCAGGCGAAGATTTCAACGTATTCGTTCAACAACTGCACTAAGCGCTCCTTGACACCTGGTTCCAGGTTGGCACCCACTTTTACTTCTTTCCTGTCCTCCTCTGTCCCGAAGTTGGTGGTTTCTAGCAACTCCTCATGAGGCAGAATAACCTGCTCTTCTTGTTGCAAAAGTATGGCTAACTCTCCCGACACTTCACAATCTTCGTCAACTTCGTACTCAGCGTGATTGACCAAATCTTCAGAGTTATCGAAGGCTGAAACAGAACAGTTGCCCATGGAATCCGGAATGGATGGGTACCTGCATTTGTGAGTGTGGGTGTGTGTAAGGGATAGCCATCCTTAAATAAACAAAAATGCAAAAGGAAAGAAAATGAACACAACAGTTTATGAAAACGTCCAATGATTCATTAAAACATGGCATATGATAATGAAGAAAATCAAGCCCTTACAAATGGACCTACATGCCCCGGGCAAAGCATGAGGTGAAAATAGTGTACGAATTGTTTTATTTATTACAGACCAAAAATAGGAAATTGTTCAAAGATAAAATTACTGGTTGATAAAGGTGATGGGAATAAAATACTTTTCTTCCCAGTTGCTTAGACCCCCTTCGACGGTCGGAAAGATCCAATCTTCGAAGTCGTTCTCTTCATCTTCATCTTCAACAACATTAATTTCGTGATGAGCGATCCTTACAGGTGGCCCTCCAGCCTTGGAACGACGCATAGCCTTCTGTCCTGCAGCTGTAAACCCTAGTCCAAATTTGTCCGTCTTATGGGGAAAATCAAGCAATTGCCCCCATACTGTACCCTTCCCTTCTTTGATCACCGCCTTTGCGTCTTTGAGAGATGCCATCCTAGGCACATGCTTGGGAATGATGGGTACCTCAACCATTGTCTTCGCAACTGCTACCTCATGAGAAACTTCCTCAAAATGTTGAAAAGGCGTTTCGATGAACTCGCCATCCAGCTTCACATAACGGAAGGAGTTGAGGTGACTTATCATGTACTCTTCCTCGCCATGCACCATTATAATTTTACCCTTAACAAGATATTTCAGCATCTGGTGCAAAGAGGAGGTAACTGCCCCGGCATAATGGATCCACGGTCTTCCTAACAAGCATGAATATGACGGACGGATGTCCATCACGTAAAAGATTGAGTTGAAGACTTCTGTGCCTACTTTGATAGGAATATCAACCTCTCCATGAACCATTCTTTTGGACCCATCAAAAGCCCTAACAATGATGTTACTAGGTTTGAGGGTCAATCCCTCACAGTCCAAGCAGTCTAAGGCTTTCTTCGGCAGCACATTCAAGGAAGAACCAGTATCAACTAAGACATGGGCAAGGGTGGTTACCCTGCATTACTGAGATGTGCATCGCGTCGTTGTGTTTCCTACCCTTGGGAGTCAAGTCAACATCGGAAAAGCCAAGGCCATTATCAGCAGTAAGACTGGCCACACATGCCTGAAATTGGTCAGCCGAAGTCTCTTGGGGTACATGTGCCGCCTTCAAGAATTTGATCAGGGCCTTAGCATGGGCCTCAGAACAGAGTAGAAGAGCCAACATTGAAATTTTAGAAGGGGTCTGCCCTAACTGTTCCACGACGTCGTAGTCACTCTTTCTGATTATTTTCAAGATTTCATCCATTTATTTTTGAGTGGTTTCGAGGATGATCACAGCATGAGCCTTCGTCCTGACAGGCCCTTCTAGTATCCCCTTACCCTTGTCGGTAGTATCAGCAGATGGTCTTACTTCAGGAGTATACAATTCTTTGATTATCGGGTCTTGCACAGATGACCTAACAGGTGCAGAAGCTTTCGAGGGTCCGAAAACTGCTCGGGGGGGAGCAATCTCCGGAGAAAAGATCCGGCCGCTGCGGGTTATCTTGCTTGTACCCGCGATGTTTCCTATATCAGGGTCTTCTTTTTCATAAATCTCTTGGACTGCTTCAATCTGCTTGACGCCATGATAGAAGATTTCTCCTCCATAGTTCCATGGGATTGTCTTGCTAGATTGATACGGGACTGGCCCCGGCATGGTGATCTTTAATGGTACACATTTAGAGGTGGGCATAATCCTGACAGGCCTTTTGCAAGCCTTGGGAGGATTGTCGGAAATGGTTATGATTGCAATATCGTTGGTTGAAGTGGTAAAACTAGCAGGAGTAACAGGATTGAAAGTATCAACATGGGTTTTCTGGAATAGTATCTCTTGGGTATCCATCAGGCGTTGGACACCTGACTTCAACATTGGACAATCACCTCGTATGTTCAAACAAAAATAGAAGTCTTTTCCACAACCAGGAAAGATCCCGACTCTTATCAAATTCTCTTTAATCACAAGTAACAGTGTCAATAAGTCAACAACATCAGTAACATGGAGGTCCTCCAAAACAGCATGAACATTATTACCGTGCTTGGGCATCGGAGCAGAAATCACATTGGGCTTCTTAGGAGTATCAAATTCTACTTCCTTTGCGTCAATTAGGTCTTGGATTTTGTTCTTAAGCGCCCAACAATTATTTGTATCATGCCGAACACTATCGGAGTGGTAGGCGCACTTAGCATTGGAGTGGTAGTATGGAGAGGAGGTGTTAGGGTTCTTAGGTGCTTCCTTCAAACTAGTAAGATTCAACTTCAATAAATGAGGGAGTACTTGCACTGGCGTCATGTTGATTTGGGTGAACTGCCGTTGTGGCCTTTCTACCCGTTGTTGATTAGGTCTCGACTGATTGCCGCGAGGTTGATCATTTGAAGAGTTTTGAATCATCACAACCCCTACAGTAGCTCGGCGCCCCATTCCTCCTTGGCCTTTCTGAGAATAAACAGCGGAAGCTTACTTTTTAGCCGGGAAGGCTTTCTTGACAGCAGTGGATGCAGAAGCATCTTTCTGAATCTTACCACTTTTTGTACCAAGCTCAACCCTTTCGCCGGTCAAAATTAGTTCAGTGAATCCCGCAGAGGAACTCCCGATTAGATGATTGAAGAAGGGGCCAGACAGGGTCCCCAGAAACATGTCAACTAATTCTCTGTCCGGTAACGGTGGCTGCACCCTTCCAGCCAGATCACTCCATTTTTGGGCGTACTCTTTAAATCCTTCATTGGAAGCCATCCCCATACTTTTTAACTGAGTACGAGTGGGTGCCAAATCGGTATTGTATTGGTACTGACAGTAAAATGCAGCAGCTAAGTCCTCCCAATTGTGAACCTCTGATCTCTCGAGCTGGTAAAACCAGTCCAACTGCGTTCCTGACAAGCTGTCTTGGAAAAAGTGTACCCAGAGGTATTTATCAGATGAGTGGGGTTGGATCTTTCGGACATACGATCTCAGATGCATCTTTGGGAACGACAGACCGTCATACTTGGCGAATGTTGGTTCCTTGAACTTTGGAGGGATAACAATCCCAGCTACCAGCCCTAGTTCTTCAAAATCCAAACTAGGGACCCTCTGCAACTCCATGGCTGCCAATCTATCCTCAAGATTCTTGTATTTATCATCCGCTGGTGGATATTATTGTTCGGAGTAGTCTTCGTCTTCTTCCTCTTCCTCCTCTTCAACTTCAGATTCAGAAGGTACAACAGCCCCTTTTCCTTTACCAACCCCTTCATCAGACATTGAGGGGAACTCGAGAACTTTTCTGGCATTGCTTTCAAACCTCCTTCCAAAAGTGGCTACCCCAGGTCTCTTTTTCTTTTTCTCTTTGTTCTTCTCCAACAGAACTTTGAGGTCCTCCTGACCCTTTGCCAAGGTCATGAGGAGTTGCTGGAATTGTGAATTTTGTGCCTGCAGATCCTTTACCGTTTGCTCCAAATCCATCTTGCTGAAATAAACAACAGAAAGATAAGGAAACCTGGTGTGAAGACCTGTTTATGCATATGATGAATGATGTGTTATTCATGTAATGCATTCAAGGATTCATAAATTCAAATTTGTTGCAAACAAAAAGGAACACACGTCATATTAAGAAGCAATTGTTAGTACATAAGTGCCCCATGGGCAAAATATTACAAAATGCTTAATGTAAAAATACATTGCGCATCCTCTTTTGTGCGATGTAAGTGTTGAGAGTTTCCTCCTCATGAAGTCGGCGGGTAAGCTCCAAAACCTTCTTCTCACTGGCATAGAAGCTGGCTTCAAAAATATCATGTTCTTCCTTGAGTTGGATCCAACTCTTTTGCATTTCTTCCCATGATGGTGGCATGTCAGGATATAGGATGGTGTATGGAACCTCTCCTTCCATAACAGGCTCTTTGATCAAGGGGAGAATGTGGGGATATGGCATCATAAGATTCTGGGCGCGGGTTCGCACCCACCTGAGGTAAGGCTCAAGGGGGATGGAATTCTTGTGCCCCAGTGTCTTACTATCCACTTTGTTGGGCATCCTCCAAGCTCTGATGAACCTTTGTCGAAGTCCTTGCGCATCGTCGTCGAAGTCAAAAACTAGGTCAGGGATCAGCATGTCATGAGGGCCATCTCTCCGAGAATATCCAAACTGTCTTAGAGCTAAACAGGGGTTGTAGGTAATGCCTCCCCTAATGCCAAGTAGTGGGACATTAGGAAACTCCCCACAATGATCAATGATGATGACATTTTCTCTGGACCGAGAAAACCAATGTACATCAGAATGTGTGAGGGTCATCAATCGTTGTGACCACCTTAAACCCTGCTCATTCTTCAAAACTGATTGTGGAAGGTGAGAAATAAACCACCTTGCTAGGAGAGGAGTACAACACATGAGAACACCTCTTTTCCTTATTGTTCGTGTGTAAAATGAGTGTAGGATGTCCTCAAGCAATGTAGGTACAGGATTCCTGGATATGAAAATCTTGACAGCATTCACATCTATAAGTTGATCAGGGTTTAGGAACAAGACCAACCCATAGATAAGGAGTGCCACAATCTCTTCATAGGCTTGTAGATCAAGAGAATTCTAGCAGTCTTGTGCCTTCTCAAACAAAAACTTTGCCAAGAAACCCTTGACACCACTTCTGGTTTCCCAATGTCCCTTGATGTCAGATGGTTGCAAGTGTAATGCTTGAGCAACATCTTCAGGCTTTGGTTCCTTTTCCGTACTGTTGTAGGGTAGTTGATGAAGAATAGGAATTCTCAGGAGTTGAGAAAATTCCTCCAAAGTAGGTACTAGTTGGTAATTAGGGAATGTGAAACAGTGGTGTATGGGGTCAAAGAACTGGAAGAGAACCTTCACCATGTCTTCTTCAATGTTGGAGTTGACCAAGTTGAGAAGTGTGATCGGTGGATCTGGAACTGACTGTTTAACACTGGTTCGCGAAATGTCGCGGAAGCAAGAGTCACCACCGACTTTTATTTTCTCCAAATGGAAAGGACAAAAGCACAAAAAAATTCCTTATAGAGATTGCTCTCGGTTCGGGAGGTAGATTATAGAAAGGGAAGGTGTTAGCACCCTCTCTATCCATGGTTATCCATGCTCTCTTAGATACTTGCTCATTTGTGTTTTCAAAATGGTTTGTTTGCTTTTCAACTGTGGGTTTTAAAAAAAGTTTCTTTGAAAATTTCAGTTCGACTCTTGTATCAGTCCTCAAGAGTGTTTGAAAAATTGCTTTCGAAATCTTTTTGAAAAGGTGTTGGTGTGAAAAGTATTTTTGATTTGTTTTGAAATTAGAGCAAGTATCTAGAGTCGTCTACCTACCCTAAGGAATTCGTCTGTGTAGATGTCCTTTAAAGTAGTGCCATCCCACCATTGAGGGGTAGGTAGCACCACCGTTGGAGGTGTTCGGGTCAATTCGAGGGTTCGGGACATGGTGATCACCGGAGCAATGGGAGGACACCTTAGAAGCTACCCTCATGCCAGGTTCCTGGATCATGAGGACTTGCTAAAACATCCTCTACTCGACGACCACCTTTCGAGGGGCAAGGCAACAGTGAGGCGTACCCTAGGGGTGGTGTGTGATTTGTGTGTCGTTTTCAGATATTTTTGTCTTGTCATATATTGGTGATCTACGCGTTGCTTTTATTTTAACATTCATTCTTTCATGCAATAGTTAACAGTTAAAAGTTGCGGGAATTAAAAGGTCTTACGCTATTACAAAGGCACGGGTCCACATCGCCAAATTAATCCAGGACCCGATTTGAAATAAAATAAAGAAATGCGGAAAGATAAAGGCCTAATTAAGCTATTACATGGCTTTGGGAGAATTACATAAATATTCACAAAAAGAAATAAAAATGCGAAGAGAATTAAAATCGGGAATGCGAGGGCGTTGGACCCTTTTGAAGAAATTGAATTAAAATTATGCAATTAATTGAATGAGAAAGGAAGTTATTTTTGAGTTTTTGTATTTTATGAAATTAATGGGGAGATTATGGAATTTAAACCTAATTCTAGCTATTTTTAATTTATATAAAAAAATGTGAAAATTAAACCTAAAGTTAACCTAATTAATTAATGGAAAGTTTTATTTACAAAAATAATATTTAATAATTAATTATGGTGAGAGAAAAGAAAAAGAATAAAAAAGTACTTAAAACCCTAATTATACACTTTTTTAGTTTATTAAGAAAAATATTTGAATTAAACCTAGATTTAAAAAGCTAAATTAATTAATAAAGATTTATTTACAAAAATAATTAAATAAAATATATTTTTATTTTGTCTTTCTGATTTTTTTATTGTTTTTATGTTATGAAAATATATTAATTTAAAGAATTAAAAGGAAATAATTGAATTAACACAAATAATGGAAAATAGAAAAAAGGAAAAGAATTGCAAACCCTTGGGGGTGTTGACCCCAGTTTGGAGGTATTTGGTCAATAATTAGGCCCAATGTTCTAAGGCCTTCAGTTGACTTTCTTGGGACATGAGTGGTGCGTTTGACTGATGCATACCATAGGCTTTGGATCTGGACCATTGGATTGAGATTATTGGCCAAGTGGCAAGCCTGGATGGTGGGTGTATGATGAACCCCTGGAGAGAACGCTGCATGCAAGCATGGTCAGAAAAATAATATGGAGAGAGGAGGGGACCTGGGAATCGAACCCAGGTCCCAAAGCTTGCCAACACAACATTCCACCAACTGAGTTGCTTCAACGCGTTGTATATAAAATAAAACATAAATAATATAAGAGAAAATTGGTGTTAGTGGCCTAGAAACAAAAAAAACGCGCGCTGAATTCAAATTGTCCAACCATAGCTTGCCACCTGATCTTCTTCTTCGTTTGTCCCTGCAATAAAAAGAAGTAGCGGGGGTTTTAAACCCCCCCAAAATGCAGTCTTTTCAAAAATAGCGAATAGCCCGTATGGCTATATAAATTAGGCGCGATTAGTGTATTGAGTTCGTCCAAGCGTCCTGATTCTAGTGGTACAAGTCTCATGTCTCAATTTTTCCATAACAAAGAAACCCCAAATTTGCAGTCATGAAACCCTAGCAAGCTTCAATGGTGATTTCGCGTATAGGCTATAAAAACTCAATTCAACAACATCAATAGACTCAGAAGGTTCATATTAGCATAAAACAACAATTAAAATGTATGAAAGATGCCCAGAAACTTAAACACGATTATGCATATTTTCATGAAAAGTGATACATGTTTCTACCGTTTCTTGGTGTTAGAAGCAGTGGTTTTGATCCAGGAACGTCCCTTGAGGCCTTTGCAAGCTAATGGAATCAATGTTTTGCCTTGAAACGCTTTAGAATCGTGCTTTCAGTTTTGAAATTTTCTTGAAAAAGTGCAATGTTCGTTTATGGTTTTGGGCGCAGCTTTCAGGGTGTTGTGCTTTAGGGTTTGATCAGTATATGTATGGGATGGATTAAGGTTAAATCTTGAGTCAAAAGATCAATGCAATCATGAATCAAATATTGGATTTTAATGGCATATTTTTTCAATCTTTTTCCATGTGCTTTTGGTGCCAATCATGATCAAATCACCTTGATTCTTTCCATATTAGATAGTGCACAAAATCTTGAAGGTATTCTATGCACAAAAAGATTTAAAAAGCATGGATGAGTATTTTTTTCATATTTTATTTAATTAAATGAATTAATGGTAATTAAAAATTCAAATAAATAAATAAAAATGATGAATAAATCCCCTTTGGGCCAAATGGTCGTGCATATGCTTTGGATGATGAATCTTGGAAGAAAATGTGGCCCATTAGCAAATTTGAGGCATTTGAAGCAAAATTGACTTTTCAAAATTCCCAAAAATTTCCCAACTTCCACAAGGCATATCTTGCTCCATTTTTAAGCTTTGATCATGTTCTTGGACATTTTGGAAAGGTATTGAAGTCCTCTAACCAATGCATTTGGTCCCATGTCATTTTGATTTACCAATCTCAAGTTATGGTCTTTGACTTAAAGTGCCATTTTGTTGACTTTTGAAAATGACCTATAATGTTGAAATTGATAACTTTTTGTGAGAGAATTTCTTGGGCTTGAAGTGTGAAGAGGAGTTGTAGGAAATGTATTTCTATTCAAAATGAGCTTTGGATGGAATTTTTATGATGAACCATGTGGAAGTTATGCCTTGGTCAAGTTACAGTTGACTTTTTCAACTGTCCAAATATGGAAACTTTTGCATCTTGAGACTTTTTGAGCCATGCCTTGAGAATCATGATCAAGAATTGATCAAATGATGTTTGTGGCTTCAAAATAAGATGTTGACCAAAAATTTGAACTTTTGACTGTCAAATGACCACTTTGCCTCTGCAGTTGACTGTAGGGCAATTAGGGTTTTTGACTGTGCAATTTTATGCTGTAAGCCTTGAAACTTGACATGAGGATGCTTGACCATGTTTGTAGGCATAAGGGACTTGATTGGACCCTTGGAAACTTCATTTTCTTTGTCAGAACCAAAACCCTAGTATTTGACTGTTAGGAGGCCCTTGAACTGTGCAACCCTTGGGAAGATTTTGAAGCTTGCTCTTTGCAAATCTTGAAGAATATGGGAGGGCAAATTTTGGGGTACAACAGTTGCCCCTGTTCAATCTTCTTAGACCTGAGGATGCAGATTGGCTGACGTGCCTTTCGTAATCCGAAGGTGGAAGATGATTGAACACTAGAGTGCCCAGAAATTTGCGCTCACATGTTGGCAGTGTGGTGGTAGGAATGGGCTTATAGATGCCATTTGGAGATTGATGGATAGGATGATGGGCTTATAGATGCCATGCTAAGAGATGATGGAAGGTGGATGGGCTTATAGATGCCATCTGGATGTTGATCGCGTAAGAGATTCCTTAGCGAGAACTTGCGTACCTGCAAAAGAAAATGATTACCTGACCTGTTACAAGAGCTGGTCTTTAAACTCTTTGTATAGATGCGCCCTGACTGGTTACAGGAATTGAATCTGGAACTTCAAACGGTGATTAATGAACCAGGGATGGTTACTACCTCAACAAGAACGCTGAAAGAATCTGGGGACGATTACTACCTCAACAGGAACGCTGAGAGAATCATAGGCGACTTCAACCTCAACAGTAACGCTGAGAGAATCTTGGGACGATTACTACCTCAACAGGAACGCTGAGAGAACCTTGGGCGACTTCAACCTCAACAGTAACGCTGAGAGAATCTTGGGGCGATTACTACCTCAACAGTAACGCTGAGAGAATCTTGGGGCGATTACTACCTCAACAGTAACGCTGAGAGAATCTTGGATATCTTCTACTGAGTCTTCATCAGGAAAATCTTTTAGGGGTCGATTTAACTGGACTAGAGAAGGCCTTTGACTGGATAAGAAACAGGAAAATCTTAGGGTCGATTTAACTGAACCGGTCTAGGTCTTGAAATCTTCAACTGGGTAAGAATCAGGGAGATCTTAGGGTCGATCTGACTGAACCAGAGAAGGCCTTTGACTGGATAAGAAACAGAAAAATCTTAGGGTCGATTTAACTGAATCGGTCTAGGTCTTGAAATCTTCAACTGGGTAAGAATCAGGGAGATCTTAGGGTCGATCTGACTGAACCAGAGAAGGCCTTTGACTGGATAAGAAACAGAAAAATCTTAGGGTCGATTTAACTGAACCGGTCTAGGTCTTGAAATCTTCAACTGGGTAAGAATCAGGGAGATCTTAGGGTCGATCTGACTGAACCAGAGAAGGCCTTTGACTGGATAAGAAACAGAAAAATCTTAGGGTTGATTTAACTGAACCGGTCAAGGTCTTGAAACATAGCTGAGAACTTAACTGGATCTTTCCTGAAAGGTGAAGGTCAGTCATATGCAATGCATGATATGGATCAAGCAATGATGTTCTCAACATAAATGAGATTGTAAGGTATGATGCGTTTATGCATGCTATAATGTATGGAAATGCGATGTTTATGAATATGTCTTTTCGTCTCGGGAAAATAAATCCTTGACGGGTGCCGGGAAGTCACTCCTGGGCTGATATTTGCAGAGAAAAATATTTGTTTCCGCTGGGGAGTGATGGTTGCAAGAATACCGGTATGAGAAGATAACTCCGTTGGGGAATAAACTTGGCGAATGGATTACTCTGCGGGGAGAAAATTACTCTAACAATCTTGCTGGGGAGCTATACTCTGTGGGGAGAGAGGTACTTTGCTGAGGTGTTGATGGTAACTTCGTTGGGGATACCATTGTTGTGTTGGAAGTGTTAATAGACTTCGCTGGGGATAAGAAGACTCCGTCGAGGACGATCTTTCCGTGGCTTTTGGCTGAGGATAACCCAGTTATATCCCGGTAGGGAAATAACTCTTTGAATAAAGCCGGGAGACGCGTTCGTGCTCTGCGAGGATAAGCTTCTAGAATCTACTGGGGATAAGCTTCCTGCTTGGGGAGATGGATTCCAACTTTCCTGGGGAAACTGGATTGGACTCTCCTGGGGAATTCTTTGAACTGTATCTAGGAAGTGACTCCGTTGAATGTTTGATATGCCGTCGGGGAGTAATCTCTAGGTCAAGACTGCCGGGGATGCTTGTTAAGAATGCCTGTACGATGTGCCGGGGAATGTTGAGATCTGCTAGAGGATACCCAACTTCCTTGAGGCTGACTGCAACTTTGCTTGGGGTGAGTGCACTGACTTGCTGACTCACTCTCTGGGGAATTAAGATATCTGGTTATGTTCTTCAGCTGAACCCAACCTTGGTACCTTGATGGACAGAGCAATTAGATTGTTTAGACAACTCTTTATTGCCCCTGTTTCTAATGTTACCTGTAATTAATTCTTTGTTTCGTATGCAAATATTCATGAGTTAGCAAATTATTGTCAATGCATATATCACAAATTGAACCTTGGACGTTCTTCGCAAAACAAAACAGAAAAAAGGAAAAAACAAATGGCAATTTGAGCTGAAAAGTGATTTTTATATTGATTTTGAGTTGCCTGTAAATAGGCGTTTTATGTACAAGAGGCTGACGTCCTAGTAAGAGAACACCGCCGAACCAAAGAATTTATACAAGTTTGTACAAAAGAAAATAAAACAGCTGTGTGAAATGAATGATCCACTGGGTTTCAACTCTGCTATTGCCTTTATATCTCCGAGCGTCTCATCACTTGATGACCTTAGTTGAAGATGAAGTTGACTGATCGATACCGTCTAAACTTGATGTAGATACCGGATTCTGGATGCAAAGTGATCCAATGAGACATAGTATTGCGCTTTATCCCTAACTTTTGCCTGGACCGCCCTTTCGGGTTTTCAGTCCACTGGGATACCCATTTTTTCTCAAGCCGCCTTTTCAGGTTTTCGGCTTGCCGGGTGTACAGATTTTTCATTTCATCCCTTCATTTTGCCCGAACCCTTTTGGTTTGCCGGGAGCCCTAATTTTTGCCTAGGTATGTCAACCTAGCGGGTCTTTTTCATGCGTAGTATCTTTTTACTATGTCTGCATTAGCGGGGTGAGGAAGGTCGTCACCGTCCATGTTGGTTAGAATCATGGATCCTCCTGAGAACACATGTTTAACCACAAATGGCCCTTCGTACGTGGGGATACATTTGCCCCTTGGATCACTTTGAGGAAGGATGATTCGCTTGATTACCAGATCCCCAACTTGATATTCTTGTGGTCTGACCTTTTTGTTAAATGCCCTGATCATCCGTTTTTGGTACGTCTGACCATGACAAATAGCAACAAGTCTCTTTTCGTCAATAAGGTTTAGCTGATCAAGTCGTGTCTGGATCCAATCATCTTCGCTTAGATCTGCATCCTTCATTATCCGGAGAGAGGGTATCTGTACTTCGATCGGTAAGACTGCCTCCATACCGTAGACCAAAGAGAAAGGAGTTGCCCCGGTTGACGTCCTGGCTGAGGTACGGTACCCATGTAGAGCGAACGGTAACATCTCGTGCCAATCTTTATAAGTCACTGTCATCTTCTGCACAATTTTCTTAATGTTCTTATTTGCTGCTTCTACAGCCCCATTCATCTTCGGTCTGTAAGGAGAAGAGTTGTGGTGCTGTATCTTAAACTGCTCGCAGAGCTCAGTGGTCATCTTGTTATTGAGATTGGTACCGTTGTCTGTAATGATCCTTTCAGGGACGTCGTATCGACAGATCAGGTTATGCCGAATGAACCGTGCCACAACAGTCTTGGTTACTGTAGCGTAGGAAGCTGCTTCAACCCACTTCGTGAAGTAATCAATCGCTACCAGGATGAAGCGATGCCCATTGGATGTTGTAGGCTTAATCTCACCGATCATATCTATGCCCCACATTGCAAATGGCCAAGGCGCAGTCAGAACATTTAGAGGAACTAGAGGAACGTGCACCTTGTCTGCATAAATCTGGCATTTGTGACATGTCCGAGAGTGTTGATAGCAGTCAGCTTCCATTGTGGACCAGAAATACCCTGCCCGAAGGATCTTCTTTGCCATAGTGTGTCCACTGGAATGTGTTCCGAAGGTCCCTTCATGTAGCTCTTCCATGATCCTTTCTGCTTCAATCTTATCCACACAATGCAGTAAGGTCGAATCATGGTTTCGCTTATACAGGATGCCGTTGCTAAGGAAGAACTTCGCTACGAACCTTCTCAGAAACTTCTTATCGTTGACAGATGCACCTTCAGGGTATTCCTGAGTTTCCAAATATCTCTTCACCTCATGGTACCAAGGCTTCTCAGTCACCAGTTCAATTTCAAGATCACAACAGTATGCCGGTTCGTCCAGTTTCCAGATAGTGACCTGGGGAGCCTCGTTGTCCCACTTGACCATGAACATGGAAGACATCATAGCTAACGCGTCCGCCAGCTGATTCTCCTTTCTCGGAAAGTGTTCAAAGGTTATCTCTGTGAAGTGGGGGATCAAGGTTAACACACATTCTCTGTAAGGAATAAGATTCAGATGTTTCGTATCCCACTCCCCTTTGATCTGATTGATCACGAGAGCAGAATCTCCGAAAACACTCAGAAACTTGATCCTTAAGTCGATCGCAGCTTGGAGACCCATGATGCACGCCTCATACTCCGCCATGTTGTTGGTATAGTTGAAACATAGCCGGGCAGTAAGTGGAGTATGAGTGCCTTGAGGGGATATGATTACAGCGCCGACGCCGTTACCCAAAGCATTGGAGGCTCCGTCAAAGTGCATAGACCATCGGGATCCTTCCTCAGGTCCTTCATCCGGTCCAGGTACTTCACAATCAGTCACTATCATGATACTCTCGTCTGGAACTCGAAGTTCATTGACTGATAGTCGTCTACTGCCTGATGTGCCAAGTGGTCTGCCAATACACTTCCCTTGATGGCTTTCTGGGTTGTGTACTGAATGTCGTACTCTGTCAAGATCATTTGCCATCTTGCTATTCTCCCAGACAGAGCAGGCTTTTCAAATATGTACTTTATAGGATCCATCTTTGAGATCAACAAAGTAGTGTGAGTCAGCATATACTGTCTCAGCCGGCGAGCAGCCCATACCAAAGCACAGTAAGTTTTCTCGAGCAGTGAGTATCGGGTCTCACAGTCGGTAAACTTTTTGCTAAGGTAATAAATGGCATGATCTTTTCGGCCAGACTCGTCATGCTGCCCCAGCACACACCCCATTGAGTTGTCAAGTACTGTCAGGTATAGTATCAGAGGTCTCCCTTCAACCGGTGGCATAAGGACGGGTGGTTCTTGGAGATATTCCTTGATTCTGTCAAAAGCAGCCTGACACTCATCATTCCAACGTACTGCTTGATCTTTCTTCAGCAGCTTGAAGATTGGATCACAGGTGGCAGTTAGATGTGAGATGAACCGAGCAATGTAATTCAGGCGTCCTAAAAAGCCTCTGACCTCTTTCTCTGTCTTAGGAACTGGCATCTCTTGAATAGCTTTGACCTTTGCAGGGTCCACTTGAATACCTTTGTCACTTACAACGAAGCCTAGCAACTTTCCAGATCTTACCCCGAAGGTGCACTTGTTCGGGTTCAACCTCAGCTTGTACATCTTCAGACGGTCGAACAATTTCTGCAGATGATCCAGGTGTTCTTCCTCAGTCTGGGACCTTGCGATCATGTCGTCAACATACACTTCTATCTCATGATGGATCATGTCATGAAATAAAGCAACCATGGCACGTTGGTAGGTTGCCCCAGCGTTCTTCAGTCCAAAAGGCATGACCTTGTAGCAGAAGGTGCCCTACTGAGTAACGAAGGTAGTCTTTTCCATGTCTTCAGGAGCCATCTTGATCTGATTGTAACCTGAAAAACCATCCATGAAAGAGAACACCTTATGCTGAGCAGTATTATCAACAAGGACATCAATGTGAGGTAGGGGGAAGTCATCCTTGGGGCTGGCCCTATTCAGATCCCTGTAGTCGACACACATTCTGACCTTTCCATCTTTCTTTGGTACTGGCACCACATTAGCAACCCACTGAGGGTAAGAAGTTACTGCAAGGAACCCGGCATCAAACTGTTTCATAACCTCGGCTTTGATCTTCTCAGACATCTCTGGACGCATACGGCGGACCTTTTGCTTAACCGGAGGGCAGTCTTCCTTGGTAGGCAAGTGATGGACCACAATGTCGGTATCCAAACCGGGCATGTCTTCGTAGGACCAGGCAAAGATCTCCACATAATCATGTAGCATCTGATTCAACCGTTGCTTCACGCTGAGCTCTAGGTTGGCACCAATCTTTACTTCCTTTTTGTCTGTATCGGTACCCAGGTTTACTGTTTCCACTGGCTCTTCATGGGGTTGAATTGCCCTCTCTTCCTGAAGTAACAGTCTTGCAAGCTCGCCAGGCACTTCGCAATCATCTTCACCTTCGTCTTCGGATAAGTTGATCGGATTTTCGAAGTCATAACTGGCAGTAGCAGAGTCGTTACCAGTGAGATCCAGAGTGGATTGAAACCTGTATGAGTGAGTGTGTGTAAATACAGCTGTTTTGCAATATATAAAGGAAGGAAAGAAAGAAAAGGAACATAAGATTTGAAATGCGAGAAAACGTCCAAGGTCTTTATTCATGATATATGAAATGACAATTAATATACCCTCACAAATGAAGCCAACGGTGCCTCGGGTAAGACACCGGGCCATAGAGTTTTAATTGTTTATTACAAATAACAAAACAAAGAAGTTTATTACTGCGTAACAAAAGTAACAGGAGTATGATCTTTTGTAATCCAATTGCTAGATTCAATGTCGGTTGCCGGGTAAATCCAACTGTCGAACTCAGCTTCATCCACTTCATCATCCTCCCTGATAGCATTTACTCCATGGTTAGGCATGGGAGCTGTCACTACATTTGGCTTCTCAGATGCCTCAAACTGTACCTCCTTCGCATCAATAAGGTCCTGCAGCTTGTTCCTTAAGGCCCAACAGTCATCAGTGGAATGCCCCGGGCTATCGGAGTGATAAGCACAGCGGGCATTTGGATTGTATTTCGGAGAGGCAGTATTCACCACTTTCGGGGCCTCCTTGACAGTCACCAAGTTGGTGGATAGCAACTGCGGCAAGATCTGCGATAGGGTCATACTCAAACGGGTAAACTCTCTCCTGGGTCTTTCAGCCCTTTGAGGATTGGTTTGCCGAGGAGCGGCAGCAGGCTTAGCAATCATCACCGCGTTGACAGATTGGTGGCGCTCAGGTTTCTCTTGTCTCCTAGACCCATATACGGCACTGGCCTCCTTCTTAAAGGGCTTCTTCTCAGAACTTGCAGATGCTCCCTTCTGAATTTTGCCAGACTTCATCCCAGCCTCTATTCTCTCTCCAGTCAGAATAAGATCAGTAAACCCTGCAGATGAGTTACCGATAAGATGGTTGAAAAATGGCCCAGATAGGGTCCCCAAGAACATGTCTACCAACTCCCGGTCAGTTAACGGAGGCTGCACCCTACCAACTAGATCCCTCCACTTATGTGCGTACTCTTTAAAACCTTCGCTTGACCCTAGCGAGATACCCTGGAGTTGAGTACGCGTAGGAGCAAGGTCGGCATTATATTGATACTGCTTGTAAAAAGCAGTAGCCAACTCCTCCCAGTTACGAACTTTGGTCCCATCCAGCTGATAGAACCATTCGAGATGAGTCCCTGAAAGACTCTCCTGGAAGAAGTGGATCCACAAGTTCTTGTCCACTGAGTACGGTTGAATCTTCCGCACATAGGATCTGAGGTGTAGCTTGGGACAAGACGCCCCATCATATTTGGTGAAAGATGGTGCTTTGAACTTGTGAGGAATAATCACACCAGTAGATAAGCCCAAGTCTCCGAAATCCAGCCCAGGCACTTGTTGGATCTCCATTGCGTTCAACCTGTCCTCCAACTACTTATACCGGTCTTCAGCCGGAGGATACTGTTCCTCATCAAAATCAGTCTCGTTGTCAGAGACTACCGGACTAGGACCTTTTCCCCCTTGGGGACTGCTCTTGCCTATAGAAGAACCAGCCTCTTCATTCTGCAGAGTATTGCCAAACCTTCGGCCCGAGTTGAAAAGAACAGTTCTCTTCTTCTTCTTCTTCTCCTTCTTCAGGAGCAGAGCCTTCAGCTCTTCTTGGCCCTGAGCCAAACCCATGATTAGTTCCTGAAATTGCGCATTCTGCGCCTGAAGAGCCTTGATGGACATCTCGGTTGATGATGAGTCAGGATTCATGATGCTGAAATAAACAGCGAAGAACGGTAAGCAACCTGAAAAGGAGAAAACCTGCTATGCATATGATAAATGATATGTGTTTATGCAATGCATTCAAGGGTTCGAAAGTTCAAATTTGTTGTAGACAAAAAGGAACACACGTTATCATTAAGGAAATAATTGTTCAGTGCATCAAAGCCTTATGGGCACAAATTACAAAGCAAATCAATCCCAAAAGACACTACGCATCCTCTTTGGAGCTATGTAGGTGTTGAGATTCCTCTCCTCATGCAATAGGCGGGTGAGCTCCAAGACCTTCTTTTCACTAGCATGTAGATTGGTCTCAAGAGAATTCCGTTCTTCCTTAAGCTGGATCCAGCTCTTCTGCATCTCTTCCCAGGACGTGGGCATGTCAGGATGCTGAATGGTGTGGGACACTTCTCCTTCCAAGACTGGCTCTTTGATTACAGGGAGCATATGAGGATAAGGCATTACTAACTTCTGGGAGCGGGCGCGTACCCACTTGAGATAAGGTTCCAACGGGATGGAGTTCCTGTGCCCCAGTGTCTTACTATCTATCCTACTTGGCATCCTCCAAGCTCTGATAAATCTCTGGCGAAGTCCTTGTGCATCATTGTCGAAGTCAAAAACTATGTCAGGAATTAACATGTCATGAGGGCCATCCCTCCGAGCATAACCAAACTGTCTCCAAGCCAGGCATGGGTTGTAAGTAATACCTCCTCTGATTCCAAGTAAAGGAACATTAGGGTACTCCCCGCAACGATCAATGATAGTGACATCCTCTCTGGACCGGGGGCACCAATGTATATCTGCATGTGTAAGAGTCATCAACCGTTGTGACCATCTCAAACCCCGCTCGTTCTTCAAAGCTGATTGTAGAAGGTGCGAAATAAACCACCTTCCCAGGAGAGGAGTGCAGCACATAAGGACACCTCTTTTTCTCATGGTTCGAGTGTAACATGAGTGAAGGATGTCCCCCAGCAACGTAGGTATAGGATTCCTGGACATGAAGATCTGGACAGCACTGATATCTATAAGCTGATCTGGGTTAGGGAACAACACCAAACCATAGACAAGGAGGGCCACAACTTCTTCAAAAGCTTGTAAGTCAAGGGAGTTCCAACATTCATGGGCCTTTTCAAATAGAAACCTGGCTAAGAACCCTTTGATACCACTTCTAACTTCCCAATGTCCCTGGAGGTCAGATGATTGTAGGTGCAAGGCTTTAACAATCTCTTCAAGCTTGGGTTCCTTTTCCGTACCGTTGTAGGGTAGTTGATCAAGGATAGGGATCTTCAGAAACCGGGAGAACTCCTCTAATGTAGGTACCAACTGATAATCCAAGAAGGTGAAACAGTGATGCAGAGGGTCAAAGAACTGGAACAAGACCTTTATCATATCTTCCTCAATGTTGGTATTGACCAAGCTGATGAGTCTTCCATGTCTTTCACTGAATGAAGAGCTCTCGGGAATCCTGGATATAAGCTCCTTAAGCTGAGGAGGGATCCTTACAAGGCTGATTTGAATTGTCTTTCTGCGAACAGTTTCCATGTCCTACAAAACAAGAACAAAGATGAAAATTCGAACCCCTGAAATGGTTAGTCAATGCATATGATGTTGGATGATGTCATGATGCTATGATTAAACACACCACAGATATTTACAAAGACAAACATGTAAGGCACACAAGTCACACAAGACAAGCCCTTAGAGTTTAGGCCAGCATGGGGTCTGGGTATTACCCTCTTGAAGTTGGTGGGCTCAACCTGTCCTATTAGAAGTAACCGGGTTCTAAGGGTCCCAATATCACTGGATTGCTTTCATTGTTCATCGTTTCGATTTAGCCACTGAACTTGCGACCGAAATATTCCAGGAAAGCAACCCTCCATTGGGTGTAGTATCGAGTATCAACCAACCTCGGACTGCACCAAAGTCAGTTATCTCACTACCCTAAAGAGGCCAAGATAGTTCAATTAAGGTTCCTAAGGTCTGTTGATGCTTCACGACACCACGCAGAGGCCCCGTACTCTCCTTGACTGAACTCAAGGGTTACCGGTACACACCAAAGTGCCACATCAACGTAGCAGACTGTTTCAACCATGTTGGTATACCCCGCACAATTCCCTCACAGCCTTGTTGCTACTTTCTAAGAAGGTATCCCCAGATCCGGGTTAGGATCTATAGAACTCCCAAGACAGTCCTACAATTTAAAGCAAACAAGTCAAAGCAATTGAAAACACAGTGATCTTAGTCCTAAGGTACACATCACTTTAAAAGATCCCCAGCAGAGTCGCCAGTTCTGTGATCGGTGGATCTGGAACTGACTGTTTAACGCTGGTTCGCGAAATGTCGCGGAAGCAAGAGTCGCCACCGTCTTTTATTTTCTCCAAATGGAAAGGACAAAAGCACAGAAAAATTCCTTATAGAGATTGCTCTCGGTTCGGGAGGTAGATTATAGAAAGGGAAGGTGTTAGCACCCTCTCTATCCATGGTTATCTATGGGCTCTTAGATACTTGCTCATTTGTGTTTTCAAAATGGTTTGTTTGCTTTTCAACTGTGGGTTTTAAAAAAAGTTTCTTTGAAAATTCCAGTTCGACTCTTGTATCAGTCCTCAAGAGTGTTTGAAAAATTGCTTTCGAAAGCTTTTTGAAAAGGTGTCGGTGTGAAAAGTATTTTTGATTTGTTTTGAAATTAGCGCAAGTATCTAGAGTCGTCTACCTACCCTAAGGAATTCGTCTGTGTAGATGTCCTTTAAAGTAGTGCCATCCCACCATTAAGGGGTAGGTAGCACCACCGTTGGAGGTGTTCGGGTCAATTCGAGGGTTCGGGACATGGTGATCACCGGAGCAATGGGAGGACACCTTAGAAGCTACCCTCATGCCAGGTTCCTGGATCATGAGGACTTGCTAAAACATCCTCTACTCGACAACCACCTTTCGAGGGGCAAGGCAACAGTGAGGCGTACCCTAGGGGTGGTGTGTGATTTGTGTGTCATTTTCAGATATTTTTGTCTTGTCATATATTGGTGATCTACGCGTTGCTTTTATTTTAACATTCATTCTTTCATGCAATAGTTAACAGTTAAAAGTTGCGGGAATTAAAAGGTCCTACGCTATTACAAAGGCGCGGGTCCACATCGCCAAATTAATCCAGGACCCGATTTGAAATAAAATAAAGAAATGCGGAAAGATAAAGGCCTAATTAAGCTATTACATGGCTTTGGGAGAATTACATAAATATTCACAAAAAGAAATAAAAATGCGAAGAGAATTAAAATCGGGAATGCGAGGGCGTTGGACCCTTTTGAAGAAATTGAATTAAAATTATGCAATTAATTGAATTAAATGAGAAAGGAAGTTATTTTTGAGTTTTTGTATTTTATGAAATTAATGGGGAGATTATGGAATTTAAACCTAATTCTAGCTATTTTTAATTTATATAAAAAAAATGTGAAAATTAAACCTAAAGTTAACCTAATTAATTAATGGAAAGTTTTATTTACAAAAATAATATTTAATAATTAATTATGGTGAGAGAAAAGAAAAAGAATAAAAAAGTACTTAAAACCCTAATTCTACACTTTTTTAGTTTATTAAGAAAAATATTTGAATTAAACCTAGATTTAAAAAGCTAAATTAATTAATAAAGATTTATTTACAAAAATAATTAAATAAAATATATTTTTATTTTGTCTTTCGGATTTTTTTTATTGTTTTTATGTTATGAAAATATATTAATTTAAAGAATTAAAAGGAAATAATTGAATTAACACAAATAATGGAAAATAGAAAAAAGGAAAAGAATTGCAAACCCTTGGGGGTGTTGACCCCAGTTTGGAGGTATTTGATCAATAATTAGGCCCAATGTTCTAAGGCCTTCAGTTGACTTTCCTGGGACATGAGTGGCGCGTTTGACTGATGCATACCATAGGCTTTGGATCTGGACCATTGGATTGAGATTATTGGCCAAGTGGCAAGCCTGGATGGTGGGTGTATGATGAACCCCTGGAGAGAACGCTGCATGCAAGCATGGTCAGAAAAATAATATGGAGAGAGGAGGGGACCTGGGAATCGAACCCAGGTCCCAAAGCTTTCCAACATAACATTCCACCAACTGAGCTGCTTCAACGCGTTGTATATAAAATAAAACATAAATAATATAAGAGAAAATTGGTGTTAGTGGCCTAGAAACAAAAAAAACGCGCGCTGAATTCAAATTGTCCAACCATAGCTTGCCACCTGATCTTCTTCTTCGTTTGTCCCTGCAATAAAAAGAAGTAGCGGGGGTTTTAAACCCCCCCAAAATGCAGTCTTTTCAAAAATAGTGAATAGCCCGTATGGTTATATAAATTAGGCGCGATTAGTGTATTGAGTTCGTCCAAGCGTCCTGATTCTAGTGGTACAAGTCTTATGTCTCAATTTTTCCATAACAAAGAAACCCCAAATTTGCAGTCATGAAACCCTAGCAAGCTTCAATGGTGATTTCACGTATAGGCTATAAAAACTCAATTCAACAACATCAATAGACTCAGAAGGTTCATATTAGCATAAAACAACAATTAAAATGTATGAAAGATGCCCAGAAACTTAAACACGATTATGCATATTTTCATGAAAAGTGATACATGTTTCTACCGTTTCTTGGTGTTAGAAGCAGTGGTTTTGATCCAGGAACGTCCCTTGAGGCCTTTGCAAGCTAATGGAATCAATGTTTTTCCTTGAAACACTTTAGAATCGTGCTTTCAGTTTTGAAATTTTCTTGAAAAAGTGCAAAGTTCGTTTATGGTTTTGGGCGCAGCTTTCAGGGTGTTGTGCTTTAGGGTTTGATCAGTATATGTATGGGATGGATTAGGGTTAAATCTTGAGTCAAAAGATCAATGCAATCATGAATCAAATATTGGATTTTAATGGCATGTTTTTTCAATCTTTTTCCATGTGCTTTTGGTTCCAATCATGATCAAATCACCTTGATTCTTTCCATCTTAGATAGTGCACGAAATTTTGAAGGTATTCTATGCACAAAAAGATTTAAAAAGCATGAATGAGTATTTTTTTCATATTTTATTTAATTAAATGAATTAATGGTAATTAAAAATTCAAATAAATAAATAAAAATGATGAATAAATCCCCTTTGGGCCAAATGGTCGTGCATATGCTTTGGATGATGAATCTTGGAAGAAAATGTGGCCCATTAGCAAATTTGAGGCATTTGAAGCAAAATTGACTTTTCAAAATTCCCAAAAATTTCCCAACTTCCACAAGGCATATCTTGCTCCATTTTTAAGCTTTGATCATGTTCTTGGACATTTTGGAAAGGTCTTGAAGTCCTATAACCATTGCCTTTGGTCCCATGTCATTTTGATTTACCAATCTCAAGTTATGGTCTTTGACTTAAAGTGCCATTTTGTAGACTTTTGAAAATGACCTATAATGTTGAAATTGATAACTTTTTGTGAGAGCATTTCTTGGGCTTGAAGTGTGAAGAGGAGTTGTAGGAAATGTCTTTCTCTTCAAAATTAGCTTTGGATGGAATTTTTCTGATGAACCATGTGGAAGTTATGCCTTGGTCAAGTTACAGTTGACTTTTTCAACTGTCCAAATATGGAAACTTTTGCATCTTGAGACTTTTTGAGCCATGCCTTGAGAATCATGATCAAGAATTGATCAAATGATGTTTGTGGCTTCAAAATAAGATGTTGACCAAAAATTTGAACTTTTGACTGTCAAATGACCATTTTGCCCCTGCAGTTGACTGTAGGGCAATTAGGGTTTTTGACTGTGCAATTTTGTGCTGTAAGCCTTGAAACTTGACATGAGGATGCTTGATCATGTTTGTAGGCATAAGGGACTTGATTGTACCCTTGGAAACTTCATTTTCTTTGTCAGAACCAAAACCCTAGTATTTGACTGTTAGGAGGCCCTTGAACTGTGCAACCCTTGGGAAGATTTTGAAGCTTGCTCTTTGCAAATCTTGAAGAATATGGGAGGGAAAATTTTGGGGTACAACAAGAAGTCTACCATGTCTTTCACTGAAGAGAGAATTATCCGGAATCCTGGATGTAAGCTCCTTGAGTTGAGGAGGGATTCTCACAAGGTTGACTTGAATTTTTTTTCTGTGAAGAGATTCCATGACCTACAAAACAAGAACAAAGATGAAGATCCAAACCCTTGAAATGGTTAGTGGATGCATATAATGCTTTATGATGTTCATGATGTATGCACAAACACATGTACAAGCAAGTCACACAAAACCCTAGTTTCAGGCTTGCATGAGGTTTCATAGGTAAATACCCTCTTGAGTTTAGTTGGCTTAAACCTGTCCTATAAATAGTAACCGGGTTCTAAGGAGCTCAATATCACCGGATTGTTTTCTATGTTCATTGTTTTGGTTTAGCCACTTAACTAGTGACCAAAATATTCCAATAAAACAACCCTCAATGAGTGTAGTATCGAGTATCTACCAACTTCGGAGTGCACCAAAGCCGGTCATCTCACTACCCCAAATAAAAGGCCAAGATGGTCAAGTAAGGTTCTAAGAGTTCATTAGTGCTTTATGACATCACTCAGCGGCCCCGTATTCTCTTTGATTGACTCAAAGGCTACTGGTACTCACAAATATGTCGCACTAATATAGCTATTGCTTCAACCATGTCGGTATACCCCGCACAACTTCCACAACGTATTTCTATTTACCTATGGATGTTTCCCAAATCCGGGTAGAGGATTTCAAGCCCACACAAGAGAACCAAATGTAAAGCAATCAAAGCAAACAATGTAATCATGCAAAGGGTGATTTAAGCCCTAAGGTTACTCCACTTTTAAAGAATTCCCCAGCAGAGTCTCCAGTTCTGTGATACGGTGGGTGAACTAACTTGGGATTTTACGTTTGTGATTGCAAATGTTTCGGTTTAGCAAGAGTCGCCACCGACTTTTTATTTTATCCTAAGGAAAGGTCAAAAAGCATAGGAAAGACCTTTGAGATGTTTTCTTGGGTTCGGGGAGTAGATTATAGAAAGGGAAGGTGCTAGAACCTTTTCTATCCATGGTTATCCATGGGCTCTTAGTTACTTGCTTAGATCACTTGCTTTGCTTTTCAATTGTTTGAAATGGTGCTCTTCAATTGTTTGAAATGGTGCTTTGTGTGTGGTTTTGAAAGATGTTTTGAAAAGCGGTCATCATTGTGGCAACCTTTGTAATGATTCTTGTTTGAATGTATACAAAGGTGTTTTTGTCTTTTGAAAAGTTTTCAATGTTTGAAAGTGAGATTTTAAAATTGTGTTGTGAAGTGTGTTTTGAAGATAGCAAGGATGTTTTTGCAAGATTTTGATCAAGTAACTAAGAGTTTTCTACCCTATTTTATTCAAAGATCTTTCTTATGTTTTTAACCCTTTTAACAGTGTTGTTTCACCATTGTATTTGGTGAACAACCTTGTGTTAGGATGTTAACGGGACATGCGCGGGTCATCGTATAGACCATGATAGCAATGGTGTCAAGTATTTTTGGCAATTTTTCTTAAGGGACTTGATCATTTTGTTTAGGCAACTCAGATAGTGTCATCAAGGGACTATGACCTTTCATTTTGTTTTTGTTTTGCCAAAGTACTTGACATGGAACCATGGCCCATTTTTGAAGGCAATAAGTGGATTGTAACCCTACGGGTGCAAGTGTGCATTGTGTTTGTTTTTCATGCATTGTTATCTTTGGATTAGGTCAGGCTATTTGTTGATTTCATTTTGCATACAAACCCTAGGTCTAATCATGGCATAATTGAAAGTATTTAAAAGTGCGAGAATTTAAATCCTACACTATTACAACATGATATAGGGAGGGGGTACAAATTTGAATTGGGGATTATTTTGCAAGAAATTAAACCCTAAATTACTATTACAACCAAATTGAATGTACAAGATTCAATATTTAAATGTACAATAATTAAATACAACAAATAAATGTTAGATAAAATATGTTATGCAAAAAAAGGATTTTTATGTATGTAAAAAGTATTTTTAAATGTGAAGTGTAAATAAAAATATAAAAAAAATGGTTAATTTTAATTATTTTATTATTTAGGGCAAAACCCTAATTCCTTAAATAATTTGTATTATTTGTTACTTATATACAATAAAATATTAATTTGTACAAAAATATAAGTATATTAAAAAAGGTATTTTTAGTATACAATATTAATAAAAATAAAATGTATTATTTTTGTATATTTTTGTTCTAATTACTTAATAAAATAGCATATATATGTATTAATATATATATTAAATATATGAAGTGTATAAAAATAAAAATTATTTACAAAAATGTATTATATTTCAAGAAAATATTTTCTAATATGAATAAAAATAATAAATGAAAATGAAACATATTTTTGCATTATTTTTAAATTTAAACAAAAGATAATATAAGTATTTAAACATATTAATACTAGGAATACTTAAAATAAATGCCAAATAAATACAAAAAAATTTATGAAAATAATTTTTAAGTATTTTTATGTCAGAAAATAAAATATTAAAATCAAAAATGAAATAAAAATGCAAAAAAGACAAATGTACAAATAAATGGGCCAGGGGGGTGTAAACTGAAAAATGGGGTGTCAAAAGCAAAGAGATCCAGGCCCAGCCTAGAACCAGCTTCATCTTCTTCCTTGGAACAAAAATGCGCGCGTGTTATGTACAAAACTGTAACTCCTGATTCCTTGATTTTTTGACAAAACACATAACATGAAACTTGTAGAGCATCAAACAACGAATCCAACCATATAAAAAACTTAAGCTAACTCTCAAAGACCAGAGAGAATTTCTCTGGCCCAAATTTTTAACCTAGTTTTTTCAGAAAGTTCATGGATGAAATTCTCCTAGCACGATTAATATAAATGAAAACTAAGCACATGTATGGCTTCAAGGCTATGAATACAACATCTTTCGTTCACAAACCTAAGTCTAACTATTCCTAAATAGAGAGATAGAAGTTCATGAAATACCTGTTTCAGTTGACTTCGAGTTGGACAATGCAGCAACTTCTAAGGGTGCTTGAGCTTCTTTTGAGCTTGCCTGAGGTCCAAGGAAGCTTTTCCCATGCTTGGTTTGTTTTGAAACAGCTTGAATCGTGCCACAGAACTCAACCTGCAAAGCTTTGAAACAAAAATGGCAATGTGTGTTAATGGTGTTACAGCTAGCAATGGAGTTCTGGAATAGTTCAGGTGAGTTGAATGGAATATATTGGAACAAATTTGAGGCAAAATGCACGAGGGAAAGTGGAGATGGAGATGATTCTGCAGGGCTTGCCCTGTTTTGCAGAAAAACAATGATTTTGTGTACAAGGAGGTTTGGGAGGCAAAGGGGTCGTGTTTCTAGCTTGCTGGGAGGTATGAAACTTGTTTACAATGTTTGTGTAAGTTGGTTTTTTCAGATGTGAGAGATGGCTTTTGTTTTGCAAGTTTCTTCTACTTGAAGCAAAATAGTGGAAGTGATGTTATAGCTTTGTACAGACCCTCCTATCACCCTGCACACAACACTCTTGGCCCCTCTAATTCATGGATTTGGTTTGCAGTATCAGATTTTGTTCAAGGCTCAAGGCTTAGTGTTTTGACATAAAGTAACCTTTTGCAAAAATGGCAATATACCTTTTACCATTTAGGGCTTAATCTAATGTACAATACCTTAATGACCAAGATAATACCTTAGCTCAAAGGATATGCATTAAATTATGGAGTGTAAACTGGTTTTGAGGCCTGTAATTATGAACCAAGCAAGCTAGATCAGATTTGCAACTTGGTATGAACATGTATTGGCCATGGATCCAAATGAGTTTTTGCCAACTTCAAGCATTCGATTCTTTCTAACCACAAGGGTGTTTGAGGAGTTCTGGGACAATTTGGAAAGCTTGCAACATGTACTATAATCCATCTTTGAAATGCAACTTGAAACTCCAAGTGGAACTATGTGAAAAATGGCCAAGAAGATGGGTTAAAATCCTGCCTATACTAGGGCAAAATTTCTCTAAGTTAAAAGTTTTAGGTACCCTTGTTCCAAAGATCATAACTAGAGTTATAAGCTTCTTTTGAGAAAACTTTTGGAATCAAAGTTGTATACTTTGTGATGGACTACAACTTTCATTTTTCAAGTTTTGTTTGAATCCATTTTCATCTTGGTGAAAAAATGGGACAAAGTTAGGAAAAAATAAGAAAATTTCATATCTTAGAAAATTTCTAAGTTATGAAATTTTTCCATTTTAAACCTTAATTTGCATTTTTGGGTTTCTTGATGAACAAGTTTCATAATTTTACATGTCTTGATGAAAAATAACTCTTGGCACTTGATTTTGACCAAAAAGTCAAAGTTTGACTTTTCAGTGTACAGTCAAATTTTGATCAATTGACTAAAAAATTTATCTGTCAATCCTATGCATTTGAGATCTTTTAAACTTGTTGAATAGGTCAAGACAATGTCATTGAGTTCTTGAGTCCATGGTTGAGCTTGATTTGCCATTGGTTAGGTCAAATAGTCAAAAACTGCCTTTGTACAATCAAAACCTTAAAAATGACCATTTTGCCCTTTTGGTGATCTGGTCAAATTTCTTGTGGAATTGTGATCCAAACTTGATCAAATGACTTATATGAGTTCATTATGTTGATGTGGGTCATGTTTCATGAGGTTTGACTGTCAATTGGCCACATTTGACTTTTTCCCCAATACAGTTGATTTCTGGGTCAACTGTCCAATTGACTGGGCAAAAATTTGAATCAAGGCTTGAAACTTGGTATGGACAAACTTGTGGGTCCAACATGGAGTATGAAAGTCACTTTGGGCATTGTAGGTCAAAATATCCCTATGCAAACTCAAACCCTAATTTAGGTCAACAGTGCAAGGAGGTGTCTTGAGCAGAGCAAACCCTAGCTTGATCTTGAGTTCCAAAAGCCTTGTGATTAGAAATGTTGATGAATATGGGAGGGAAAATTTTGGGGTACAACAGTTTCCCCTGTTCAATCTTCTTGAACCTGAAGAGTTAGATTGGAAATTTTGCCTTTCGTGACTCAAAGGTAAAAGAGGATTGGACACTAGAGTGCCCGTAAATTTGCACTCGCCAGAAATATAGCTGAGGAAATGGGCTTAAAGATGCCATTTGGAGATAGTAGAATCTTGCTGGAGATGGGCTTAAAGATGCCATCCAAGAATTTTTTTTGATTTGCAATGTTGTAGGTCAGAAGAATGAGCATCAAAATGGTATCCGTGTCTGGAATGCCATTGAACTGTATCTGGAGACTGAGTTTGTATGAGCATAAGAATGGCGTCCATGTCTGGCGCGTATCTGAGCTGTAACTGTATTTGAACTTTGAATGAATATCATAATGACTGCCATGTCTGGAGTGTATCTGTATTGTGAATGGGTAACAGAGAAACATTTGTGTACGGAGTAACTGTGTGCTGGGGATAAATTCCGAATGAGTGACAGAATGGCAATCGTGTCTGGAACGTATCTGGACTGTATCTGAAGTTGATATCTGTATGAGTAGTAGAATGACTTCCGTGTCTGGAGTGTATCCGTACTGTAACTGGGATCAGAATAAGTGACAGAATGACTTCCGTTGCGACTGCACTGGGGAGAATCAAACTGCTGGTGTAAAGGCCAGAATGGCATCCGTGTTTTGGAGCGTATCTGAACTTGTAGTTGATAGTTGAATCTGAATGAGAGATAGAATGGTCGCCGTGTCTGGAGCGTATCTAGTCTATATCTGATTGCTGAAGTCTGAATAAGTAGTAGAATGACTGTCGTGTCTATGGTGTATCCATACTGTATTTTAACTTGAAGTTCTGAATGAGTAATAGAATGACCGTCGTGTATGGGGTGTATCCCTACTGTATCTGAATAATTGTTAATGATAGCCTTTTAATCTTGTCCTGAAAAGGGTAAAATGTTAGCTAAAACACGAAGTTATATTGCATGATATGTATGATGCAATGAATTGTAATCCATGTTTATGATATATGAATGTAATGGTTATGCATGTAAGATGAGTAGCTGTCTTGTTGAGGAAGATAAATCCTGGATAGCTGGAGATAATGAAATCTTTGACTGCTGCCGGGGAGAGCAAATCCTTGACCGAAACTGGGGATTCCAAAAATCTTTTATTACTGAAGATGAGAAATCCTTGCTGACTGCCTGGGGATTAAAGCTCTTGATTGTTGAGAATGAGAAATCCTGGGACCACTGCTGGAGATTGAGGGTCCTCGGCGACTTGTGGGGATTTACAAGGGTTCTGACAACTTCTGCGGGGAATGAGAATCCTTTATGACTTTCCTGGAAAACAGGGATAATCTATATCGGGGAGTTAAGACCTGGGAGGTTTCTGCTTAGAGAAACGGGATCGAGAATCTTCGATCTGCTGGGAGATAACTCTGTGGGGAGAATGTTTTACTCGGCCGGTGAAATCAGGAGCTTCGGACTGTATGCCAATCTACTGGGGTATCATCCTAGCTACTGGGGAACTTAAGGGAATTTGATCGGTTGGAAATTTGACTTCGCTGGGGAAGGAGGTTTAGATTATTCTGGCTCCGCTGGGAATCGGGAGTTTGAACTCTGATGGGAACTTTGAAACTTAACTCGGCTGGGGAATCCAGTTTGGAAGGTACTGGCTCTGCCGGGGGATCTTGAAGCTTAACTCCGCTCGGGACACATACTCCGAGGTTTTAGCTTTGTTGAGGATATGAACAAAGTAATGCAGGGGATCTCTTCCTGAATGGCATACAAATATCTTCCTACACCTTCAACCTATCAGTAATTATCCTTTCCCAATTTCGTTTTACTTGTAAGCAGTGATCATATTCAAATGCATATGCCTATTTAACAAAACATTGGACGTTTTCAAATAAAACATAAGTGTAAAAAAAAAAAAAAAAAGAAAGGCGAGCAAATTTCTGCACTTTGAAGTATATTTGTATTAATTTTTGTAAGTATCTTTGTACAAGGGAGACAAGCATCCTAGTAAGAGAATGTTGCCGTAAAAATTGAGAAAAAATTTATACAAAAAGAAAGATGGCTATGTGTAACAATTCCATGGGGTTCCCATTCTGCTACATCCTTCACAACTCTGAGTATCTGTCCATTCGTTGCTTCATCCGTAGATGATTGGATTGATCAGAAGCTTGGAGCTTGTTGGTGAAAAGATTGTTCTTAAAGTGATCCGACGAGACATAGTCATACGCTTTAATTCCCTAACTTTTGCCTGGACTGCCCTTTCGGGTTTTCGATCCACCGGGAAACCCTTTTTTGCCCAAGTCGCCCTTTCGGGTTTTCAACTTGCTTGGTGTACAGATTTTTTGTTTTATCCCTAATTTTTGCCTGAACCGCCCTTTCGGGTTTTCGAGTCACCGGGATGCCCATTTATACCCAAGTCGCCCTTTCGGGTTTTCAACTTGTCAGTTCGTTTTATGCGTAGTATCTTTTGACTATGTCTGCGTTAGCAGGGTGTGGCAAGTCGTCACCGTCCATGGTGGTCAGAATCATTGCCCCACCAGAAAAGATGCTCTTGATTACAAATGGTCCTTCGTAAGTAGGAGTCCACTTGCCCCTGGGATCACTTTGCCGTAAGATGATCCGCTTGATTACAAGATCTCCGACTTGATATACCTGATGCCTAACCTTTTTGTTGAAAGCCTTGATCATTCGTTTTTGATACGTCTGACCATGAAAAACAGCAGTAAGTCGCTTCTCATCGATCAAGTTAAGTTGATCAAGCCGGGTCTGAATCTAATCGTCTTCACTTAAACTGACATCCTTCATAATCCTCAAGGAAGGAATCTGAATTTCCATGGGTAGAACAGCTTCCATGCCATATACTAAAGAAAATGGAGTTGCCCTTGTTGAAGTACGTGTCGTGGTACGATATCCATGCAGAGCAAACGACAATATCTCATGCCAGTCTTTGTAGGTGTCTGTCATCTTTTGAATGATCTTCTTAATATTTTTGTTCGCGGCTTCAACAACACCGTTCATCTTCGGCTGGTAGGGAGATGAATTGTGATGATAAATCTTGAACTGTTCGCATAGAGCGGTGATCATAGTATTGTTCAAATTTGTACCGTTGTTTGTGATGATCCTGTCGGGGATACCATACCGGCATATGATGTTTTGCTTGATGAAGCGGGCAACCACATTCTTTGTAACTGAGGCATATGAAGCTGCCTCGACCCATTTAGTGAAGTAATCAATAGCCACCAAGATGAAGCGATGTCCATTGGATGTCGTGGGCTTGATCTCTCCAATCATGTCAATGCCCCACATTGCGAATGGCCAAGGAGCTGTCAGAACGTTGAGAGGAACAGGAGGAATATGTACCTTATCAGCATAGACTTGGCATTTGTGGCAGGTACGGGAGTGTTGATGACAATCAGCTTCCATGGTAGACCAGTAGTAGCCTGCCCTTAGAATCTTCTTAGCCATCGTATGTCCGCTCAAGTGGGTGCCAAATGTGCCACTGTGTATCTCGGTCATGATCAACTCTGATTCAACCTTGTCCACACAACGAAGTAGAACACAATCATGACTGCGCTTATAAAGGATGCCATTGCTTAGGAAGAACTTGGCAGCAAATCTCCTTAAGAACTTTTTGTCATTGACGGAATCTCCTTCAGGGTATTCTATAGTCTGGAGATACCTTTTGATTTCATGAAACCAGGGTTGTTCCACTACTTCTTCAATATTAATCTCATGACAGTCGCAGGTTCGTCCATTCGCTCGATGGTAATTTGGGGAGCCTCGTTATCCCAGTTGAGTTTAAACATGGAAGACATTGTAGCTAGAGCATCAGCCAACTGATTTTCTTCTCGCGGGAAATGCTCGAAGGTGATCTGCTCGAAATGAGGTAACAATGTCAATACATGTTCTTTGTATGGGATAAGATTAGGATGTTTGGTGTCCCACTATCCTTTGACTTGATTTATAACCAAAGTCGAGTCCCCAAATACGACCAAAGATTTGATTCCCAAGTCTATAGTAGCCTTGAGACCAAAGTTGCAAGCTTCATATTCAGCCATGTTGTTGGTACAGCTGAAGCAAAGTCGGGCGGTGAAGGGTGTATGGCAACCATCTGGAGAAATGAGTACGGCACCGATATCGTTGCCAAGTGCATTTGAAGCACCATCAAAGTATAGAGTCCATCGGGATCCTTGTTCAGGTCCGTCATTCGGTCTGTTACCTTTAATGTTGTCCAATGTCATGATGTCCTCGTCAGGGAAGTCGAATCTCATAGACTGATAATCTTCGATGGCTTGATGAGCTAGATGGTCAGCTAGTACACTCCCCTTTATAGCTTTTTGGGTAGTATACTGGATGTCATATTCAGTCAGGATCATTTTCCATCTAGCGATTCTTCCAGATAAAGCCGGCTTCTCAAAGATATACTTGATCGGATCCATCTTGGAAATCAGCAAAGTGGTATGAGTCAACATATACTGCCTTAGCCGGCGAGCAGCCCATACCAAAGCGCAACAAGTTTTCTCGAGCAGTGAGTAGCGAGTCTCACAGTCGGTAAACTTTTTGCTAAGGTAATAAATGGCATGCTCTTTTCGGCCAGACTTGTCATGTTGGCCCAGTACGCACCCCATTGAGTTATCCAAAACAGTCAGATACATGATCAACGACCTTCCTTCAACGAGTGGCATCAGAATAGGAGGTTCTAGTAAGTACTCCTTGATCTTATCAAAAGCAACTTGACAATCATTGTTCCATTCAACCACCTGATCTTTCTTTAACAGTTTGAAGATTGGCTCACAGGTAGATGTCAGGTGAGAGATGAACATCGCAATATAGTTTAAGCGTCCCAAGAATCCTCTAACCTCATTTTCAGTGCGGGGGGTAGGCATTTCTTGTATAGCCTTTACTTTAGCTCGATCAACCTCAATGCCTTTGTTGCTGACAATAAATCCCAGAAGCTTACCAGACCTAACTCCAAAAGTGCACTTTCTTGGATTCAGTCTGAGCTTATACTCCTTCAACCTGGAAGACAGCTTCTGCAAATGATTAAGGTGTTCCTCTTCTGTCTGTGATCGAGCTATCATGTCGTCTACGTAAACTTCGATCTCATGATGTATCATATCATGAAATAAAGCTACCATGGCGCATTGATAGGTTGCCCCTGCGTTCTTCAGTCCAAACGGCATCACTTTGTAGCAGAAGGTACCCCATTGCGTGACAAAGGTAGTTTTCTCCATGTCCTCGGGGGCCATTTTAATCTGGTTGTAGCCCGAGAATCCGTCCATGAAGGAAAAAACCTTGTGTTAAGCTGTGTTGTCAACCAAGATGTCGATATGTGGCAGTGGGAAATCATCCTTGGGGCTAGCCCTGTTTAAATCCCGATAGCCCACACACATTCTGACTTTGCCGTCCTTTTTGGGCACGGGCACAATGTTAGAAACCCATTGTGGATAGGTTGTAGCAGCCAGAAAGCTAGCGTTGAATTGCTTCATTACCTCAGCTTTGATCTTCTCAGACATGTCAGGCCTCATTCGGCAGACCTTTTGCTTGACCGTTGGACAATCCTCTCTTGTAGGGAGACGGTGAACCACGATATCTGTGTCTAGCCCTGGCATGTCTTCATAAGACCAGGCGAAGATTTCAACATATTCGTTCAACAACTGCACTAAGCGCTCCTTGACACCTGGTTCCAGGTTGGCACCCACTTTTACTTCTTTCCTGTCCTCCTCTGTCCCCAAGTTGATGGTTTCTAGCAACTCCTCATGAGGCAGAATAACCCGCTCTTCTTGTTGCAAAAGTCTGGCTAACTCTCCCGGCACTTCACAATCTTCGTGAACTTCGTACTCAGCTTGATTGACCAAATCTTCAGAGTTATCGAAGGCTGAAACAGAACAGTTGCCCATGGAATCCGGAATGGATGGGTACCTGCATTTGTGAGTATGGGTGTGTGTAAGGGATAGCCATCCTTAAATAAACAAAAATGCAAAAGGAAAGAAAATGAACACAACAATTTATGAAAACGTCCAATGATTCATTAAAACATCGCATATGATAATGAAGAAAATCAAGCCCTTACAAATGGACCTACATGCCCCGGGCAAAGCATGAGGTGAAAATAGTGTACGAATTGTTTTAGTTATTACAGACCAAAAATAGGAAATTGTTCAAAGATAAAATTACTGGTTGATAAAGGTGATGGGAATAAAATACTTTTCTTCCCAGTTGCTTAGACCCCCTTCGACGGTCGGAAAGATCCAATCTTCGAAGTCGTTCTCTTCATCTTCATCTTCAACAACATTAATTCCCTGATGAGCGATCCTTACAGGTGGCCCTCCAGCCTTGGAATGACGCATAGCCTTCTGTCCTGCAGCTGTAAACCCTAGTCCAAATTTGTCCGTCTTATGGGGAAAATCAGGCAATTGCCCCCATACTGTACCCTTCCCTTCTTTGATCACCGCCTTTGCGTCTTTGAGAGATGCCATCCTAGGCACATGCTTGGGAATGATGGGTACCTCAACCATTGTCTTCGCAACTGCTACCTCAAGAGAAACTTCCTCAAAATGTTGAAAAGGCGTTTCGATGAACTCGCCATCCAGCTTCACATAACGGAAGGAGTTGAGGTGACTTATCATGTACTCTTCCTCGCCATGCACCGTTATAATTTTACCCTTAACAGGATATTTCAGCATCTGGTGCAAAGAGGAGGTAACTACCCCGGCATAATGGATCCACGGTCTTCCTAACAAGCATGAATATGACGGACGGATGTCCATCACGTAAAAGATTGAGTTGAACACTTCTGTGCCTACTTTGATAGGAATATCAACCTCTCCGTGAACCATTCTTTTGGACCCATCAAAAGCCCTAACAATGATGTTACTAGGTTTGAGGGTCAATCCCTCGCAGTCCAAGCAGTCTAAGGCTTTCTTCGGCAGCACATTCAAGGAAGAACCAGTATCAACTAAGACATGGGCAAGGGTGGTTACCCTGCATTACTGAGACGTGCATCGCGTCGTTGTGTTTCCTACCCTTGGGAGTCAAGTCAGCATCGGAAAAGCCAAGGCCATTATCAGCAGTAAGACTGGCCACACATGCCTGAAATTGGTCAGCCGAAGTCTCTTGGGGTACATGTGCCGCCTTCAAGAATTTGATCAGGGACTTAGCATGGGCCTCAGAACAGAGTAGAAGAGCCAACATTGAAATTTTAGAATGGGTCTGCCCTAACTGTTCCACGACGTCGTAGTCACTCTTTCTGATTATTTTCAAGATTTCATCCATTTCTTTCTGAGTGGTTTCGGGGATGACCATAGCATGAGCCTTTGTCCTGACAGGCCCTTCTAGTATCCCCTTACCCTTGTCGGTAATATCAGCAGATGGTCTTACTTCAGGAGTATCCAATTCTTCGATTATCGGGTCTTGCACAGATGACCTAACAGGTGCAGAAGCTTTCGAGGGTCCGAAAACTGCTCGGGGGGGGGGGGGGGGGGGGGAGCAATCTCCGGAGAAAAGATCCGGCCGCTGCGGGTTATCTTGCTTGTACCCGCGATGTTTCCTATATCAGGGTCTTATTTTTCATAAATCTCTTGGACTGCTTCAATCTGCTTGACGCCATGATAGAAGATTTCTCCTCCCTAGTTCCATGGGATTGTCTTGCTAGATTGATACGGGACTAGCCCCGACATGGTGATCATTAATGGTACACATTTAGAGGTGGGCGTAATCCTGACAGGTCTTTTGCAAGCCTTGGGAGGATTGTCGGAAATGGTTATGATTGCAATATCGTTGGTTGAAGTGGTAAAACTAGCAGGAGTAACAGGATTGAAAGTATCAACAGGGGTTTTCTGGAATAGTATCTCTTGGGTATCCACCAGGCGTTGGACACCTGACTTCAACATTGGACAATCACCTCGTATGTTAAAAAAAATTTGAAGTCTTTTCCACAACCAGGAAAGATCCCGGATCTCATCAAATTCTCTTTAATCATAAGTAACGGTGTCAATAAGTCAACAACATCAGTAACATGGAGGTCCACCAAAACAACATGAACATTATTACCGTGCATGGGCATCGGAGCAGAAATCACATTGGGCTTCTTAGGAGTATCAAATTCTACTTCCTTGGCGTCAATTAGGTCTTGGATTTTGTTCTTAAGCGCCCAACAATTATTTGTATCATGCCCAACACTGTCGGAGTGGTAGGCGCACTTAGCATTGGAGTGGTAGTATGGAGAGGAGGTGTTAGGGTTCTTAGGTGCTTCCTTCAAACTAGTAAGATTCAACTTCAATAAATGAGGGCGTACTTGTGCTGGCGTCATGTTGATTCGGGTGAACTGCCGTTGTGGCCTTTCTACCTGTTGTTGATTAGGTCTCGACTGATTGCCGCGAGGTTGATCATTTGAAGAGTATTGAATCATCAAAACCCCTACAGTAGGTCGGCGCCCCATTCCTCCTTGGCCTTTCTGAGAATAAACAGCCGAAGCTTCCTTTTTAGCCGGGAAGGCTTTCTTGACAGCAGTGGATGCAGAAGCATCTTTCTGAATCTTACCACTTTTTATACCAAGCTCAACCCTTTCGCCGGTCAAAATTAGTTCAGTGAATCCCGCAGAGGAACTCCCGATTAGATGATTGAAGAAGGGGCCAAATAGGGTCCCCAGAAACATGTCAAATAATTCTCTGTCCGATAACGGTGGCTGCACCCTTCCATCCAGATCACGCCATTTTTGGGCGTACTCTTTAAATCCTTCATTGGAAGCCATCCCCATACTTTGTAACTGAGTACGAGTGGGCTCCAAATCGGCATTGTATTGGTACTGACGGTAAAATGCAGCAGCTAAGTCCTCCCAATTGTGAACCTCTGATCTCTCGAGCTGGTAAAACCAGTCCAACTGCGTTCCTGACAAGCTGTCTTGGAAAAAGTGTACCCAGAGGTCTTTATCAGATGAGTGGGGTTAGATCTTTCAGACATACGATCTCAGATGCATCTTTGGGCACGACATACCGTCATACTTGGCAAATGTTGGTACCTTGAACTTTGGAGGGATAACAATCCCAGCTACTAGCCCTAGTTCTTCAAAATCCAAACCAGGGACCCTCTGCAACTCCATGGCTGCCAATCTATCCTCAAGATTCTTGTATTTATCATCCGCTGGTGGATATTGTTGTTCGGAGTAGTCTTCGTCTTCTTCCTCTTCCTCCTCTTCAACTTCAGATTCAGAAGGTACAACAACCCCTTTTCCTTTACCAACCCCTTCATCAGACGTTGAGGGGAACTCGAGAACTTTTCTGGCATTGCTTTCAAACCTCCTTCCAAAAGTGGCTACCCCAGGTCTCTTTTTCTTTTTCTCTTTATTCTTCTCCAACAAAACTTTGAGGTCCTCCTGACCCTTTGCCAAGGTCATGAGGAGTTGCTGGAATTGTGAATTTTGTGCCTGCAGATCCTTTACCGTTTGCTCCAAATCCATCTTGCTGAAATAAACAGCAGAAAGATAAGGAAACCTGGTGTGAAGACCTGTTTATGCATATGATGAATGATGTGTTATTCATGTAATGCATTCAAGGATTCAGAAATTCAAATTTGTTGCAAACAAAAAGGAACACACGTCATATTAAGAAGCAATTGTTAGTACATAAGTGCCCCATGGGAAAAATATTACAAAATGCTTAATGTAAAAAGACATTGTGCATCCTCTTTGGTGTGATGTAAGTGTTGAGAGTTTCCTCCTCATGAAGTCAGCGGGTAAGCTCCAAAACCTTCTTCTCACTGGCATAGAAGCTGGCTTCAAAAATATCCCGTTCTTCCTTGAGTTGGATCCAACTCTTTTGCATTGCTTCCCATGATGTTGGCATGTCAGGATGTAGGATGGTGTATGGAACCTCTCCTTCCATAACAGGATCTTTGATCAAGGGGAGAATGTGGGGATATGGCATCATAAGATTCTGGGCGCGGGTTCGCACCCACCTGAGGTAAGGTTCAAGGGGGATGGAATTCTTGTGCCCCAGTGTCTTACTATCCACTTTATTGGGCATCCTCCAAGCTCTGATGAACCTTTGTCGAAGTCCTTGCGCATCGTTGTCGAAGTAAAAAACTAGGTCAGGGATCAGCATGTCATGAGGGCCATCTCTCCGAGCATATCCAAACCGTCTTAGAGCTAAACAGGGGTTGTAGGTAATGCCTCCCCTAATGCCAAGTAGTGGGACATTAGGAAACTCCCCACAACGATCAATGATGATGACATTTTCTCTGTACCGAGAACACCAATGTACATCAGAATGTGTGAGGGTCATCAATAATTGTGACAACCTTAAACCCTACTCATTCTTCAAAACTGATTATGGAAGGTGAGAAATAAACCACCTTGCTAGGAGAGGAGTACAACACATGAGAACACCTCTTTTCCTCATTGTTCATGTGTAAAATGAGTGTAGGATGTCCCCAAGCAATGTAGGTACAGGATTCTTGGATATGAAAATCTTGACAGCATTCACATCTATAAGTTGATCAGGGTTTGGGAACAAGACCAACCCATAGATAAGGAGTGCCACAATCTCTTCATAGGCTTGTAGATCAAGAGAATTCCAGCAGTCTTGTGCCTTCTCAAACAGAAACTTTGCCAAGAAACCCTTGACACCACTTCTGGTTCCCAATGTCCCTTGATGTCAGATGGTTGCAAGTGTAATGCTTGAGCAACATCTTCATGCTTTGGTTCCTTTTCCGTACCGTTGTAGGGTAGTTGATGAAGAATAGGAATTCTCAGGAGTTGAGAAAATTCCTCCAAAGTAGGTACTAGTTGGTAATCAGGGAATGTGAAACAGTGGTGTAGGGGGTCAAAGAACTGGAAGAGAACCTTCACCATGTCTTCTTCAATGTTGGAGTTGACCAAGTTGAGAAGTCTACCATGTCTTTCACTGAAGAGAGAATTATCCGGAATCCTGGATGTAAGCTCCTTGAGTTGAGGAGGGATTCTCACAAGGTTGACTTGAATTTTTTTTCTGCGAAGAGATTCCATGACCTGCAAAACAAGAACAAAGATGAAGATCCAAACCCTTGAAATGGTTAGTGGATGCATATGATGCTTTATGATGTTCATGATGTATGCACAAACACATGTACAAGCAAGTCACACAAAACCCTAGTTTCAGGCTTGCATGAGGTTTCATAGGTAAATACCCTCTTGAGTTTAGTTGGCTTAAACCTGTCCTATAAATAGTAACCGGGTTCTAAGGAGCTCAATATCACCGAATTGTTTTCTATGTTCATTGTTTTGGTTTAGCCACATAACTAGCGACCAAAATATTCCAATAAAACAACCCTCAATGAGTGTAGTATCGAGTATCTACCAACTTCGGACTACACCAAAGCGGGTCATCTCACTACCCCTAATAAAAGGCCAAGATGGTCAAGTAAGGTTCTAAGAGTTCATTAGTGCTTTATGACATCACTCAGCGGCCCCATATTCTCTTTGATTGACTCAAAGGCTACCGGTACTCACAAATATGTCGCACTAATATAGCTATTGCTTCAACCATGTCGGTATACCCCGCACAGCTTCCACAACGTATTCCTATTTACCTATGGATGTTTCCCAAATCCGGGTAGAGGATTTCAAGCCCAAACAAGAGAACCAAATGTAAAACAATCAAAGCAAACAATGTAATCATGCAAAGGGTGATCTAAGCCCTAAGGTTACTCCACTTTTAAAGAATTCCCCAGCAGAGTCTCCAGTTCTGTGATACGGTGGGAGAACTGACTTGGGATTTTGCATTTGTGTTCACAAATGTTTCGGTTTAGCAAGAGTCGCCACCAACTTTTTTATTTTATCCTAAGGAAAGGTCAAAAAGCACAGGAAAGACCTTTGAGATGTTTTCTTGGGTTCGGGGAGTAGATTATAGAAAGGGAAGGTGCTAGCACCCTTTCTATCCATGGTTATCCATGGGCTCTTAGTTACTTTCTTAGATCACTTGCTTTGCTTTTAAATTGTTTGAAATGGTGCTCTTCAATTGTTTGAAATGGTGCTTTGTGCGTGGTTTTGAAAGATGTTTTGAAAAGAGGCCATCATTGTGGCAACCTTTGTAATGATTCTTGTTTGAATGTATACAAAGGTGTTTTTGTCTTTTGAAAAGTTTTCAATGTTTGAAAGTGAGATTTTGAAATTGTGTTGTGAAGTGTGTTTTGAAGATAGCAAGGATGTTTTTGCAAGATTTTGATCAAGTAACTAAGAGTTTTCTACCCTATTTTACTCAAAGATCTTTCTTATGTTTTTAACCCTTTTAACAGTGTTGTTTCACCATTGTATTTGGTGAACAACCTTGTGTTAGGATGTTAACGGGACATGCACGGGTCATCGTATAGACCATGATAGCAATGGTGTCAAGTATTTTTGGCAATTTTTCTTAAGGGACTTGATCATTTTGTTTAGGCAACTTAGATAGCGTCATCGAGGGACTATGATCTTTCATTTTATTTTTTTTTCCAAAGTACTTGACATGCAACCATGGCCCATTTTTGAAGGCAACAAGTGGATTGTAACCCTAGGGGTGCAAGTGTGCATTGTGTTTGTTTTTCATGCATTGTTATCTTTGGATTAGGTCAGGCTATTTGTTGATTTCATTTTGCATACAAACCCTAGGTCTTATCATGGCATAATTGAAAGTATTTAAAAGTGCGAGAATTTAAATCCTACACTATTACAACATGATAGAGGGAGGGGGTACAAATTTGAATTGGGGATTATTTTGCAAGAAATTAAACCCTAAATTACTATTACAACCAAATTGAATGTACAAGATTCAATATTTAAATGTACAATAATTAAATACAACAAATAAATGTTAGATAAAATATGTTATGCAAAAAAAGGATTTTTATGTATGTAAAACGTATTTTTAAATGTGAAGTGTAAATAAAAATATAAAAAAATGGTTAATTTTAATTATTTTATTATTTAGGGCAAAACCCTAATTCCTTAAATAATTTGTATTATTTATTACTTATATACAATAATATATTAATTTGTACAAAAATATAAGTATATTAAAAAAGGTATTTTTAGTATAAAATATTAATAAAAATAAAATATATTATTTTTGTATTTTTTTGTTCTAATTACTTAATAAAATAGAATATATATGTAATAATATATATATTAAATATATGAAGTGTATAAAAATAAAAATTATTTACAAAAATGTATTATATTTCAAGAAAATATTTTCAAATATGAATAAAAATAATAAATGAAAATGAAACATATTTTTGCATTATTTTTAAATTTAAACAAAAGATAATATAAGTATTTAAACATATTAATACTAGGAATACTTAAAATAAATGCCAAATAAATACAAAAAAAATTATGAAAATAATTTTTAAGTATTTTTATGTGAGAAAATAAAATATTAAAATCAAAAATGAAATAAAAATGCAAAAAAGACAAATGTACAAATAAATGGGCCAGGGGGGTGTAAACTGAAAAATGGGGTGTCAAAAGCAAAGAGATCCAGGCCCAGCCCAGAACCAGCTTCATCTTTTTCCTTGGAACAGAAATGTGCGCGTGTTATGTACAAAACTGTAACTCCTGATTCCTTGATTTTTTGACAAAACACATAACATGAAACTTGTAGAGCATCAAACAACGAATCCAACCATATAAAAAACTTAAGCTAACTCTCAAAGACCAGAGAGAATTTCTCTGGCCCTAATTTTTAACCTAGTTTTTTCAGAAAGTTCATGGATGAAATTCTCCTAGCTCGATTAATATAAATGAAAACTAAGCACATGTATGGCTTCAGGGCTATGAATACAACATCTTTCATTTACAAACCTAAGTCTAACTATTCCTAAATAGAGAGATAGAAGTTCATGAAATACCTGTTTCAGTTGACTTCGAGCTGGACAATGCAGCAACTTCCAAGGGTGCTTGAGCTTCTTTTGAGCTTGCCTGAGGTCCAAGGAAGCTTTTCCAATGCTTGGTTTGTTTTGAAACAGCTTGAATCGTGCCACAGAACTCAACCTTCAAAGCTTTGAAACAAAAATGGAAATGTGTGTTAATGGTGTTACAGCTAGCAATGGAGGTCTGGAATATTTCAGGTGAGTTGAATGGAAAGTATTGGAACAAATTTGAGGCAAAACGCACGAGGGAAAATGGAGATGGAGATGATTCTGCAGGGCTTGCCCTGTTTTGCAGAAAAACAATGATTTTGTGTACAAGGAGGTTTGGGAGGCAAAGGGGTCGTGTTTCTAGCTTGTTGGGAGGTATGAAACTTGTTTACAATGTTTGTGTAAGTTGGTTTTTTCAGATGTGAGAGATGGATTTTGTTTTGCAAGTTTCTTCTACTTGAAGCAAAAGAGTGGAAGTGATGTTATAGCTTTGTACAGGCCCTCCTATCACCCTGCACACAACACTCTTGGCCCCTCTAATTCATGGATTTGGTTTGCAGTATCAGATTTTGTTCAAGGCTCAAGGCTTAGTGTTTTGACATAAAGTAACCTTTTGCAAAAATGGCAATATACCTTTTACCATTTAGGGCTTAATCTAATGTACAATACCTTAATGACCAAGATAATACCTTAGCTCAATGGATATGCATTAAATTATAGAGTGTAAACTGGTTTTGAGGCCTGTAATTGTTAACCAAGCTAGCTAGATCAGATTTGCAACTTGGTATGAACATGTATTGGCCATGGATCCAAGTGAGTTTTTGCCAACTTCAAGCATTCGATTCTTTCTAACCACAAGGGTGTTTGAGGAGTTCTTGGATAATTTGGAAAGCTTGCAACATGTACTATAATCCATCTTTGAAATTCAACTTGAAACTCTAAGTGGAACTATGTGAAAAATGGCCAAGAAGATGGGTCAAAATCCTACCTATACTAGGGCAAAATTTCTCTAAGTTAAAAGTTTTAGGTACCCTTGTTCCAAAGATCATAACTTGAGATACAAGCTTCTTTTGAGAAAACTTTGTGAATAAAAGTTGTACACTTTGTGATGGACTACAACTTTCATGTTTCAAGTTTTGTTTGAATCCATTTGCATCTTGGTGAAAAATGGGACAAAGTTAGGAAAAAATAAGAAAATTTCATAACTTAGAAAATTTCTAAGTTATGAAAATTTTCCATTTTAAACCCTAATTTTCATTTTTGGGTTTCTTGATGAACAAGTTTCATAATTTGACATGTCTTGATGAAAAATAACTCTTGGCACTTGATTTTGACCAAAAAGTCAAAGTTTGACTTTTAATGTACAGTCAAATTTTGATCAGTTGACTGAAAAATTCATCTGTCAATCCTATACATTTGAGATATTTTGAACTTGTTGAATAGGTCAAGACAATTTCATTAAGTCCTTGAGTCCATGGTTGAGCTTGATTTGCCATTGGTTAGGTCAAATAGTCAAAAATTGCCTTTGTACAGTCAAAACCCTAAAAATGACCACTTTGCCCTTTTGGTGATCTGATCAAATTTCTTGTGGAATTGTGATCCAAACTTGATCAAATGACTTATATGAGTTCATTATGTTGATGTGGGTCAACTTTCATGAGTTTTGACTGTCAATTGGCCACAGTTGACTTTTTCCCCAATACAGTTGATTTCTAAGTCAACTGTCCAATTGACTGGGCAAAAATTTGAATCAAGGCTTGAAACTTGTGGGTCCAACATGGAGTATGAAAGTAACTTTAGGCATTATAGTTCAAAATATCCCTGCGCAAACTCAAACCCTAATTTAGGTCAACAGTGCAAGGAGGTGTCTTGAGCAGAGCAAACCCTAGCTTGATCTTGAGTTCCAAAAGCCTTGTGATGAGAAATGTTGATGAATATGGGAGGGCAAATTTTGGGGTACAACAACTGCCATTCAAGAAAGCAAGGAAATAGTTGAGCATAAGGAATTAGGATTGTTTCAAATTTATTTTCATCCTTCTTTGATCTCTTTTGATAAGCCTTTCCCCTTGAATTCATTTGGGGAACACAAATTGTCTAATGACAGGAAGACCCGAGAACACAAACTTGTGGAAGGGACCCATAGAGTAATTCATGATTAGAAAGAGGTCCAACAGGATGTGGAGGAGTAACAACTTCTGTTGCAGTAGCAGGCACAATATTATGCTCCTTTCTCGTCATTATTTTCAAGATTTCCATGACCAAATTCAACTGAGTCTTCAACTGGATATTTTCATTCTTTAGGAGTTCCTGATCATGGTCCATAGCTTGCATGTATATCACAAACAACCTCATCTGAATCTTTATCTAGGCCAATTCCCCATGGAGTTGTTCCATACCCATCTCTGAGCACGTAGTAGTGAGAATTCAAGTCTACATTTCTGTTGAGTACCTGTTATAAATGCACGAAGATGCATGAGTTGTATGAGAATACCAACTTACATGCTTTGATTTTGATTTTAATCAAGTAAGAGATGGAAAAAGTCGGTACCAGGCTCAAAGATATGATTCATGGGAAATAACAAAACATGTATGGTAAACATGTAGTTAACAATGTTATGTATGCAGAGAACATAGGATCAAAGTTCCATCAATTCCGAATAATTGTTGTTTCATTTTCTTAACCAAGTTTACACAATGTAGGTTCAAAAATTCGGTGTTGTTTCTAGATAATCTGAATGTCATAAGATCAAAGGCCTGACGCCCATTCATAACACAAACGAACGAAGTACCATGTAGCTCAGCAACAGTACCTGTTAAAAATCAATTCCCTCCCCACTCACGGGTGAAGTCTAGGTCAGGATAAGGTCAAAAGGTGACTCTGATTTATGAGTTCGCGTGAAAGTACTACCATTGTAACACTGAACGCGCATAAGATAGTACCCCATTTGAACCTCGTCTAAGAGTGGCACATATGACCGCACTAGTAGGACTCGCGTTTAGTAGCCATCATGACCCCACTTTATTCCTATGTGTTCCTAAGTTTTTATAACTCTGGAATATGTACTTGTCCTTTTACCTCAAGTAACATCCCACCCATCAAAGAAACAACAACATAGGAGTATACAGTATATAGAAAACAATAAAATGCAATACAAACATGTAATGAAAATACAAAATGCAACTTTATGAATGCAATACATAAGGCAAGTAAAGCATATATATAAACACCCAATAAAAACAAAACAGGCAAGATCTAGGGCTGACTCACTTAGGTGTTCCCCAGTGAAGTCGCCAACTCAGGAAAATAGGAAAATGAATAATGAAGTTGCCATCGAATGTTATTTATCCCGCAAAAGGGAAATACAAACATTGAGTAAACCTGAGAGAAAACAAGGTCTTGCAATCAAGAGAAGGATACAAGAGTCGGTTATGTAACACCCCAAATTAATTAAATTATTTATTTAATTTCTTAATTATTTATAATGCGTATTTGTGATGTATATGTGATGTATTTGTGATGTATTTGTGACATACCTATGATGTTTTGATGATTATGATGGTTATATGTGATGTGTTGGGATTAAAGGTGATTAGGAGGACTTTTTGATGATTTAGAATAATTAGAATAATTATTTAAAATTATTTTAATTAAATAAATATAATAATATTGTTAGATAGTGGCCATGAAGGCAAGGTGGTAATTAGCGAAGAGTTAAGTGAGGTTTTGATGGGAAGTCCATTATTAGGGGTGCTAAGGTTAAAATAAGGAATAAGGAGAATATTTCTTTTTGGATTGATCATGAAAATATTGGAAGAATAGACGCTGTGGAGAAATAGAGTTAGGGTACAGGAACACAAAGGGGTTTCTGGTAGAACGCGAAGAGAAATGTTTGCTGCTAGGAAATCTAATGTAAGGGGTGTTTATCATTGTTATTATAATCGATCTAAGGTTTAGATAATTGTAGGTTTGTGTTAGGTTTTGGTTGATGATGATTATTTGGTATTTGATGATGATTATCAGGTTATTGCATATCATGCATTCATGGAATAATTTAGGGCTTTGGTTCAATGATGTTGTTAGGACTTCGGTCCACTGAAGATGATAAGACAACAGTCAATGTGAAGGAATAAATCCCATAGTGTGGATTGAGTGCGAAATTGTGAAGTGCTTTGGTTCCAAGTGGGAATCGATCCTATTGGTGGGGATCTTTGGAGATAGCAGTTGTTTAGTGATCATAAAAGTTTGAAGTATTTGTTCAACCAGAAAGAATTGAAAATGAGACAGAGAAGGTCTCTTGAATTGCTGAAAGATTATGACTTTGATTTGAGTTACCATCCTGGTAAAGCAAATGTAGTAGCTTATGCATTGAGTAGGAAGTCACTACATATGTCGATTCTTAAGGTTCGAGAGTTAGAGATGATCGAACAATCCAGAGATATTAGCTTAGTGTGTGAAGATAATCCTAATAGTGTAAAGTTAGGAATGTTGAAACTGACTAGTGGTATAATAGAAGAGATCTGTGAAGGTTAGAAGTTTGATTTGAGGTCAGTCGATCAATTGACCTTGATTAACTAAGGTAAAGGAGATAAGCTCATAATTGAAGAGAACGGTGTAATGAGGTTTGGCGATAGAGTTTGTGTTCCTGATGTTCCCAAGCTTAAGAAGATTGTTCTTGAGGAAGGACATAAAAGTGGGTTGAGTATTCATCCTGGTGCTACGAAGATGTATCAGGACTTGAAGAAATTATACTGTTGGCTTAGTATAAAAAGGAAGTTGCCAAATTTGTTTATGCTTTCTTGACTTGTCAAAAGTCGAAGATTGAGCATCAGAAGCCAATGGGTCTTATGCAATCGTTGAGTATTCCAGAATGGAAGTGAGGCAATGTTTCCATGTATTTTATGTCAGGTTTGCCGAAGACTGCTAAAGGCATTAATTCGATTTGGGTGATTATGGATATGTTGACTAAGTCAGCTCATTTCTTGCCGATGAAGATTAATCATCCTATGAAGAAGCTAGCTGAGATGTATACTAATGAGATTGTTAAATTGCATGGGATACTTTCGAGTATCGTGTCAGATAGAGATTCGAGGTTTACGTCAAAATTTTGGATGGGTTTGTAGAATGCTTTTGGTACTAAGTTGAGGTTGAATTCCGGATATCATCCTTAGACAGATGGTTAGACAGAAAGAAGTATTCAGTCTTTGGAGGATTCGCTGAGGGCTCATGTGCTAGAACAAGGAGGAGCTTGGGATAGTGACTTTCCATTGATTGAGTTTACTTATAATAACAATTTCCATTCTAGTATTAGGATGGAACCATATGAAGCGTTGTACGGTAGGAGGTGTAGAACTCAATTGTGTTGGTATGAGTCGGACGAGAGTGTCATACTCGGACCTGAGGTTTTACAAGAGACAACTGAAAAGATAAAGATGATCCAAGAGAAGATGAAAGCTTCTCAGAATCTTCATAATAGTTATCATGATAAGATGACGAAGGATCTCGAATTTCAAAAATATGATCATGTGTTTTTGAGAGTTACTCCGGTAACCGGTGTTGGTAGACCTTTGAAGTTGAGAAAACTTATGCCGAATTTTGTTGGTCGATATCAGATAATAGAGAAGATAGGTTAGGTGGCTTATCAGGTTACTTTTGCGACATCACTCATGAATCTACATGACATGTTTCATGTGTCTCAATTGAGAAAGTATATTCTGAACATGCCACATGTGATTCAAATGGATGATGTACAAGTGAGAGATGACCTGACTGTTGAGGCATTACCATTGTGAATAAAAGGTTGGTAAGTGAAGCAATTACGAGGCAAGGACATCGCCTTAGTGAAGGTATTATGGGGTGGAATAGTTGGTGAAAGTTGGACTTAGGAACGCGAGGATCAGATGAGAGAGTCTTATCTAGTCTTGTTTTCGTCAAGTAATTTTCGAGGGTGAAAATTCTTTCAAGTGGGGGAGAGTTGTAACACCCCAAATTAATTAAATTATTTATTTAATTTCTTAATTAGTTATGATGTGTATTTGTGATATACTTGTGATGTATTGGTGATGTATTGGTGATGTATTTGTGACGTAACTATGATGTTTTGATGATTATGATGATTATGATGGTTATGTGATGGTAATGTGATGGTTATATGTGATGTGTTGGGAGTTAAGGTGATTAGGAGGGTTTTTGGATGATTTAGAATAATTAGGATTATTATTTAGAATTATTTTAATTAAATGAATAGAATAATATTGTTAGATAAAGGTCATGAGGGAAACATGGTAATTAGTGAAGAGTTAAGTGAGGGCATGGTGGGAAGTCCATTGTTAGGGGTACTAAGGTTAAAGAAAGGAATAAGGAGAATATTTCTCTTTGGATCGATCGAGAAAATATTGAAAGAACAGACACTGTGGAGAAAGAGAGTTAGGGCACAAGAATACAAAGGGGTTTCCTGTAGAACGTGAAGATAAAGCTTTGCTGCTAGGAAATATAATGTAAGGGGTGTTTATCATTGTTATTATAATCGATCTAAGGTTTAGATAATTGTACGTTTGTTTTAGGTTTTGGTTGATGATGATTATGTGGTATTTGATGATGATTTTGTGAAATTGTGATGTTTAATTGCAAGGAATTGATGTATATGATGTATGGTATTTTGGGATGTTTTTATATGATGAAACCATGTGAATACTGATGTTTGGAGACCTGAAATATGGTAGAATCGAACAGAAATCAGACTGGTGTAGTGCAGAAATCACAATAGGAAAACCTTGTTCGTGCAGGATCGCCAGGTGATATGGAGTGTTGCCGGGAAATGGTGATGTCACGTGGTCGTTGCTGGGAGAGACGAGAGGTTAAGAGAGGCAGAAAAGATGAATGTTAATGGAGTGCGTCACTCCAAGTGTCGTGGGACGAAGTGGACACAAAGGTGTGTCGCCAAACGATGAAGTGGTGTCGTCGGGCGATGGTGTCCAAAATGGAAGGGTTGTGCTGGAATTTTCAGAAGGTCGTAACTTGAGTTTTAGAACTCAGTTTGAGGTATCATTTAAAGTGTTGGATAGCTAACGCAATGAACTTCAATTTGAAGGAATAAAATGAGTAATAAGATGTATATTTCCAATACTTAAGCTAGGATGAAATTAGGCTCCCCATGTTGGATTATGATGACACTTTGTTTACTATGATGATATAATGGTGTTGTGATGAACTCATGAATGATAATACGTTTTGACTAGTTGTGCTTGTATTTATCATGTTGTTCTGTATCATGCATTCATGGAATAGTTTAGGACTTCGGTCCAGTGATGTTGTTAGTACTTCAGTCTAGTGAAGATGATAGGACAATAGTCCAATGAAGGCATCAATCTCATAGTGTGGATTGAGTGCAAAATTGTGAAGTGCTTTGGTTCCAAGTGGGTATTGATCCTATTGGTGGGGATCTTTGGAGATAATGATGATGGAGTCATCAGTGAAGTTTTGGCACCACATGCATGAGTCTATGATGTTGCATTACATTATATGTGAAATTGCGTAATGAGTTGATTGAATGATGTTTGTTGATAAATGGTGTTTTGGTGATATGTTGTTATGTATTGATGATGTTGCGAAGGTATGAGTATAACATGAGGTTTTGATGATAATGCCTTGTGTGGTACCCCAAAATTTTCCCTCCCATTTTTCAAGACTAGTTGATTCAAGATACCTCCTCATACTCTTAGGGTTTTCAATTGCTCAAGACTACTTAAGAATTGATCAGATGAATCCTCCTCCTAAGCAATGGCCTACAACTGGTGTTTTGGTATTCTCAAGGAAAATGGGACTTCTAATGCCTCAAGTGATTTTCATGGTTCCTCATATGCTTAAAAGAATCCCCATGTCAAGTTTCAAGCCTTACATCACAAATTTGTTCAGTCAATTGCTCAGATAAGTGAAAATCAACTATATCGGACAAAAAGTCAATTGAGGTCAACCTGCAGTCAAACTTAAATATTTTTGGTCAACATCAACATTTTGAAGTCACGTTCAAAATTTGATCAAGGAATGACCATGATTCATCAAGAAAAATAAAGATTCATCAAAAGTCAAAAGTTGCTAAATTAGGGTTTTCTTTAGGAGAAGTAAACTAAACTTTGACCAAGCATAACTTTCACATGCTTCATAAGAAAATTATAAACCGAAGCCCATTTTGATGGAAATTTATTCTCTACAACTTTATCTCTCTAAGCTCAAGGCCCAAACATGTTTCATTTGAGAGATATGAGCCAAAACATTACAAGTCATTTTAAAAGTCAACAAAAAGACACTTTTTGTCAAAGCAATTTACACCAAGTTAAAATCTTCAAATGGAAAAATGATCAACATAAGAGTTGTAGGAGACAACTTAATATTTCCAAAAAGTCCAAGAGAACCTTCATATGACAAAAATGAGAAAGTTATGAGTTTCACAAGTTGGGTAATTTTGTAAAATTGCATGAAACCTCAATTGAACAATTTTGGGCTTTTGGACTAATGGGCCTAAGTTTTGAAGTTCAAACGTGTTTATGACATGTTAGGGGACCCCAAAAACCATTCCCATATTTTTTATGATTTTCATTTCATTTATTTCAATTTTTACTCATTTAAAAGCAAATTAAATTAAATTAATATTAAGTGGAGGTATAAGGCATAAAAGGCTTTTGGTTCTGATCTTTTGGAGACCCAAGATCTTAGAAACCGTGTGAACTTACTCTTGAAACAAATCTTCATAGTTTTGTCTCATTCTAATCTATTTTCAAAACAAAATCAAAGATATGTTGTACAAAGTTCAAGCCCATCTTTTTTAACCTAATATTTCCCTCTATATATTAAGCACAACTCATTCATACACTCATGGGACGAAAAAAAGCTGCTCAAGAAAACTCTCTCAAAAATATCAACTTTTGTAGAAATTAGGGCAAACTTGCAATCCTAGTGCCAACCATCTTCAAGGGAGAGCAACCATTCAAATCGATTCCAAGGACATTACAGAGTAAGTTGGGGTCATTCTTGATGATCAAAAGTGCCTGAAACATGCCCCACATGCATCGTCAATTTCATGTTTTTGTCCAAATTTGTATTTTATTTTCTATGTTGTGTTCCTGAGACAAAACAATGCAGGTCTGAACCCTTGCATGATTCCCATAACACCTGGATAATCTAGCGCCATTATTGAACCGTTTTAAAATATTTTGTTCATATCTCATTATGCAGGACGATTTATCCAAAACTAAGACCACCAATGGATTTGCAACGGTCAATTTAGGGGGGGCATGGTCCTTCTTATGCATTGACGTGTGTTTATTTTGTAGATTCAAAAAGGAGCTCGTCCGAGAAGACGACCAGAGCTAGGGCTCCGGCGACTCTCCGGTCCATCTATTGTTGGTAATATTATATTTATTTGTTCCCATTGCATAACTGGATGAAACAACCACCCCAGTAGCAAGCATATGCATGCTAAGGCTTTAGTCTCTAAGGGCGTGGGTTCGATCCCTGCCTTTTCCATATTTTTTTGCTATTTTCCAATTTGGCAGGTTTCATATATTTTGTTCAGCGCCTGTTTCCTAACACCAACGAGCGCTTGGCGCAGTGGCAAAGGATGCAGTGTGAAAGGCTAAAGGGTGTGGGTTCAACACCCACCCCAGACAGTTTTTCTTCTTTTTTTTTGGTTTTTACCTTATTTCATTGATTTTTCTTTCCCTAACCCTAATTTGTTTTTAATTTGGTTTTATTTAATTAATTAATTAACCTTTTTTTAAACATTAAAATTAATTAGAATTTAGGTTTTAATTATTATTATTGTTTAAAAATAATTTTCATGCAAAATCACAAAAACTTTTTTACATTCAATTTTCTATTTCCTTTTTCTTATTTATATTTTCCTATATCAACTGTATAGGGCGCGTTCTAATGCAATATCTTAGATTTACTTTTTTGCATTTTTTCTATTATGTAACTGCTTACGGGATGTAATAGTTTAGGTTTTAATTCTGCACTTTACTTTCTCTCATTTTTCATGTAACTGCCCCAAAGCCCTGTAAAAGCTTGGGTCTTTACTTTCTGCATCTTTAATTTTATGTATATATTCAACTTCTAGTAACTAGGCATGTATGACAAGATCTAAAAAACAATCGTTATAAAAACCCCAAAATAAGATAAATAATTGAACTTAACACACCATTGACACTTTGCACCTCTAGGGTAACCTCTCTTAGTTGCCTTTGGTAAAAATGGTCATGTCCCTCGAAAGTAGGGATACTTTAGAAAACACCATCGAATAAAGATCATAGTCCCTCGATGACCCCTTGATGTTGCCAACGAAAAATGATCTCGTACCTCCAATATGATTGCTAAAGTATCTCTACAAGTTGCCTTCAATGACTATTCGATGACCCTTCGCATGTCCCTTCACATCCAATAGGTAGGACTACCTACCAACTAATGGTATAAATAGTATTATCTCGAAAGGAGAAGGAAAATAACAAGAAAGACTTTTAGTGGATAAGGAACTCTTAATCGCTTACTCATAACTCAAAACATTTTTACACATCACTTTCAAATGAAACATTTTCAAAACACTTTGTATGCATTCTTGAGAACTGATACAAGAATCATTACAAAGTATGTCTTACATTGGTATTTCAAAATATTTTCAAATCACACACACACAAAGCAGTTTTTTCAAAGAGAGCTAAGCAAGTAAGAGCTTGTAGATAACTACAGATGAAAAGGGTGCTAACACCTTCCCTTTTCATAACTTACCCCCCGAACTCAAAATCTATCAAATGTCTTTCTTGTTCTTTTCACCTTTCCTAAATATTGGATAAAATAAAAGTCGGTGGCGACTCTAGTTATCTGCACATTTGGATAAAACCAAAAAAGTCAGTTCTCCTACCTTATTACAGAACCGACGACTTTGTTGGGGAGCAACTTAAAAAAGAGGGGTTACCTTAGAGTTTAGATCACTTTACTTGATTTTACTGTATTCTTAGCTTTCTTTACTTTAAGGGTTTTATTTGTGTATAAATGCTTGTAAGATCCTACACCCGGATCTAGGAATTCCTTAAGTAAGTAGCAATAGATCATAAAGATTGTACGGCGTAGACCGATATGGTTAAAATGATGGCTACAGTTAGTGTGACACTTTGGTTTGTACTGATGTTCCTTGAGTTAGTCAAGGATAACATTAGGCTTCTGGGTGGTGTAGTTAACACTAACTTACTTTTAGAACCTTAGTTGACCCATCTTGGCAATTAGAAAGTAGTGACATAGTCGTCTTTGGTGCAGTCCAAGGTTGGTTGATACTCGACGCTACGCTCATTGAGATTTGGCTTTTGGGATGTTTTGGTGGAAAGCCAGTTGCCGTGCTAAAATAAAGCCTGCGAGAAAGATTGGTGATATGAGATCCCTAGAACCTGGTTACTTTTTAGGACAGGTTGAGCCAACTTAACTTCAATAGGGAAGGGTACTTGCCTGTGGACCTCATGAAAGCCTTTAAACCTAAGGCTCTTGTATGATTTATTTGTGTTTTCTACCTTTTAAACATGAACATAACATCACGACATCATAACATCATGACATGGCATTTTTACTAACCATTTCAAGGATCTTAGGGACCTTTGGTGCAGGATTATTATAAGCCATATTGCAAGAAAGGGGCAAGAGGATTTATTTCCCTCTAACCATATGCCGTCCAAATCAAAGAATATTCTCTTGATTCAGAGGCTAGGACCCACTTGATATGGTGAGCTTGATTCTGATAGAAGGATGTTCAAAGATGAAAACTCAAAGTTCTTTAAGACAAAGCAGCAACCAGATTCCTTTTCCAATATTTTTATCCCATAAGATCCTTGAAAACATTGCAAATACATCTACATGTCATGCATGTCATAACAGGTATTCTCAAGAAATGTTTTCTCATCTTCTTGTTGTTTATTTCAGCAGAAAAATGGATCTTGAATAAACAGTCAAAGATCTTCAAGCTCAAAATTCCCAATTCTAACAGATGTTCCTGAGCTTAGCCAAGGGGCAAGAATAACTGAAAGTACTTGTTACCAGTGAGAAAAATAATAAGAAAAAGAAACCAATTGGCGTCCTTAACATGGGAAGAAGGTTCAGAGGTCCTAGTAAGTGAGCTCGAGATCCTAATATCCCGTCGGATGAAGAGGACAAGCAGGATGGAGATGGTAAGAGTGTGAAGATTGAAACAAGCAATCCTGGTTCTAAAAATGTCCTGATGAAGAGGAAGATGATTACTTGGACGAGCAATATCCCTCTATTGATGAGAAGTATAAGGTGGTGGAAGAGCATCTGAGAGCTATGGAGATCCAGAAAATTCCTGCATTGAACTTTGATGATTTGGGTCTGGTTTTAGGAGTTATCATTCCTCCTAAGTTCAAGACTTCTACCTTTGTCAAGAATGATGGAATTTCCTGTCCAAAGCTGCATTTGAGGTCTTATGTTCGTAATATTCAACCGCTTAATGCTGACAAGAAGATGTGGGTTCATTTCTTTCAAGAGAGCTTGTCTGGAACATGGTTGGAATGGTTTTATTAACTAGAAGGGACCAATATTCACACCTGGGAAGATTTGGTTATTTCTTTCTATAATCAATACCAGTATAATGTTGATCTTGTATAAACCCGTATGCAACTACAGAGTATGAACATGGGCTCTAACGAAGGCTTTAAAGAGTACACACAGAAGTGGAGAGATCTTGCTGGCAGAGTTCAACCTCCTTTGGCTGATAGAAAGCCAGTTGACATGTTCATGAACATAATGACATGTCCTTTCTATAATCATCTACTAGGAAGTTCTTCAGCTGGTTTCACTGAACTGATTTTGATAGGGGAACGTGTGAAAAATGGAATCAGAAACAGAAAATCCAGGTGGCTACATCTTCAAATACTCTAAAGAAGCCTTATATGGTAAGAGGGAATCCAATGTTGTGTACGGCTAGTAGGGTCATAATAAGAGCGATCACGACCAATATGTGAGGGAAGTACTGATCTCTAATCCAGTGCCAGTGCAATAATAATAGAATAATCAGCATGGGCAGGAAGCACCTAGGAGGCAGTTCACAAAGATCAATATTTCGTGACTCAAGCATTGTAACACATGTTAAAGATCGGGTTGGTTACATTGAGAGAACATCCTGACAATTCCAACACTTCCTCTCGCTGATACAATCCCAATGCAAGGTGTGTGTATCACTCCGACAACCCCCGGCATGAAACTAGCAATTGTTGGGCTCTGAAGAATAAGATCTAAGATATGATTGATGCTAAGGAAATTGAATTTGATCCTCCTGGGACTCCTCTAGTTATTACTGTACCTGGGCCAATTCCATATTTCTCTGATAAGGCTGTCCCATGGAATTATGGAGTTGATGTCTACTATCATGGCGTCAAGTAAGAACCATTGTCTGTTGAAGATGAAAATATTGAAGTTACTGATCCCGATGTTAGCAATATTGATGGGACTAGTAAGGTTACCAAAAGGGGAAGGGTTTTCTCTCTAGAGATATCTCCGAAGGCTGTTATTGCACCAGTTCGTATCACTGCTACTGAATCTACTACTGAGACTCGAGGTGAAGAACATATGACTGAACCTACCCAGGCTGAGGCACCAAAAGAGGTCACTGTTGAAGACACCTCCAAGCAAGAGATAGAGGAAATATTGAAGATTATTCGAAAAAGTGACTATAAGATTATTGAACTGTTGGGGAAGACACCCTCCAAAATATCTATGTTATCCCTGTTGTTATGCTCTGAAGCCCATGCTCAGGCTTTAGTGAAATTTTTGAAATCTTCTCATGTACCTCATAAAATCTCTGTTGATCAGTATGAAATTTGTGTTGCTAATCTGACGACTGATAATGGGCTACGCTTTTCTGATGATGACTTGACTCCCGCTGGAAGGGACCATAATAAGGCCTGGCATGTCTCTATTGAGTGTAGGGGAACTACCTTATCTCATGTATTAGTGGACACAAGTTCCTCATTGAACGTATTGCCAAAATTTGCTTTAGACAAACTTGACTGCGAGGGGATTGTGCTAAAACTCAGTGACATTGTGGTAAGAGCTTTTGATGGTTAAAAAAGAATGGTGCATAGGGTGGTTGATCTCCCAATCAAACTGGGTTCCTAGGTCTTTGACTTTACTTTCTATGTGATGGATATTATTCCAGCCTATTCTCGTTTGCTGGGATGCCCTTGGATTTGTGGGGCAGGTCCTGTTACTTCTACCCTACACCCAAAGTTGAGGTATCCCGTGAAGGGAAAGATTGTTACAGTTTATGGTGAAAAAGAATACATGGTGAGCCATTTGAACTCTTTCAAGTATGTTGAGATGGATTGTGACCCCTTTCCAGTCCTTTGAATTTGTTGATAAAGATGCTCATGTTGTCCCTAAGACCCCATCAAAAATGGCTTCCCTGAAAGACGATATAGTTGTGGTTGAAGAAGGTGGTTGCACTATTTAGGGTCAACTGCCCGATATTCCTTATAAATCTGACAAATTTGGTTTGGTTTTCTCCTTATAAGCTCAGAGGGTTTTCCGTCGTGCTCGTTCTAATTTTGGGAGACCGTCATTCCGCATCAATAACAATGGGGTTCACAACAATCATGTCAACACTGTGGAAGACGCTGATAATGACTACGGCATAGACAGTTGGATCTTCCCTACTACTGGAAGTGGGCTAAACAATTAGAAGGCTTAAGACTTTATGCCAATCTCCTTTAGTCAGGAGTGAATTCTATTTTCTATTTTTTTACTTTTAAGTTTTTTTGGTTATGTAATTTAAACAATAAACTTTAAGCCTTTTGCGTTACCCGGGGCACAATGGTCCATTTGTTGGGGTTGTCATTATTCATCATCATATTTTCATTTAATAAAGCATTGTACGTTTGCATTAAAATTTAGTGCTCTTTGTATTTCTTTTACTTTATGGTTTTCAAAATAGCTATGTATTCTCACACACACACACACAACAAATTGCAGATCCATATCCACCCTAGATCCCATTGATAATAATTTTGCTATTGCCAATTATGACTTCGAAAATCCGATCTACCAAGCTGAGGATGAAGGCGAGGAAGATTGTGAAATGCCTGGAGAGCTTGATATGTTGATAATGTAGGAAGAAAGAGCCATACAACCACATGAAGTTCCTGTCGAGGTCTTAAATTTGGGTACTGAAGAGGACAAGAAATTAATCAAGATATGTGCCAACCTAGGAGACAGTGTCAAAAAGAGATTAATCCAGATGTTGCGTGACTATGTTGAAATCTTCGCTTGGTCGTATGAGGACATCAAGGGCTTGATACTGATATTGTGGTTCGTTGTTTACCGATGAAGGAATGTTGTCCTCCTATAAAGCAAAAAGTTCGTCGTATGCGTCCCGAGATGTCTGAAAAGATCAAGCTTGAGGTTATGAAACAATTCAACGAAGGTTTCCTAGTTGTGACGTCCTATCCTCAGTGGGTTGCAAATGTGGTGCCAGTACCTAAGAAAGATGGCAAGGTGCGTAGGTGTATAGACTACAGGTATTTGAATAGGGCAAGCCCCAAAGATGTCTTTCAGCTTCCGCATATTGACATTCTGGTTGACAGCATCGCTCAACACAAGGTATTTTCCTTCATGGATGGTGTTGTACCCCAAAATTTTCCCTCCCATATTCTCCAAGAAATTGCCAAGCCAAGTCACAAAATCCCCCAAGGGTTGCACAGTGCAAAGGTCTCCTATACAGTCAAAACTAGGGTTTGTGTTCTGATCAAGAAAATGAAGTTTCCAAAGGCCCAAACAAGTCTCATATGCCTACAAATATGGTCAAGCATCCTCATATCAAGTTTCAAGTCATTCAGCTCAAAATTGCACAGTCAAAACCCTAAATTGCACTACAGTCAACTGTAGGGGCAAAATGGTCATTTGGCAGTCAAAAGTTCAAATTTTTGGTCAACATATTATTTTGAAGCCACAAACATCATTTGATCAATGCTTGATCATGATTCTCAAAATTTGGCTCAGAAATCATCAAAGATGCAAAAGTTTCCTTATTTGGACAGCTGAAAAAGTCAACTGAAATTGACCAGGGCATAACTTTCACATGGATTGTCAGAAAAATTACATCCAAGGCTCATTTTGAAGAGAAAGACATTTCCTACAATTCATCTTCATACTTCAAGTCCAAGAAATGCTCTCACAAAAAGTTATCAATTTCAACATTATAGGTCATTTTCAAAAGTCAACAAAAAGGGACTTTAAGTCAAAGGCCATAACTTGAGATTGGTAAATCAAAATGACATGGGACCAAAGACATTGGTTAGAGGACTCAAATACCTTTCCAAAATGTCCAAGAACATGAGAAAATCTTAAAAATTGAGCAAGTTATGCCTTGTGGAAGTTGGGAAATTTTTGGATATTTTGAAAAGTCAACATTACTTCAAATGACCTAAAATTGCTAATGGGCCCATTTTTCTTCCATGATTCATCATTCTAAGCATATGCACGACCACTTGGCCCAAAGGGAAGTATTTTCTCATTTTTTATTTATTTATTTGAATTTTTATTTATATTAATTCATTTAAATCATTTAAATATGTGAAAAATATATAACTTGACCTAATAAATCTTTTCATGCATGTTTTGCCCTCAATATTTCGTGCACATTCAAAAATAGGAAGATTTGATTTGATTTGAGCATAATTGATACAAGAGCACATGGAAAAGATTGAAAACATAATGGTGAAAGATCAAATCTCCAAATCCATGAATGAAAGATATTTGGATCAATTTTGTTAACCTAATCTATTCAGTACATAAGCCTGAGTGAAAACCTAATGCAGAGACACAAGAAAGCTGCGCTCAAAGGCCATTGCAAACTTGAATTTTTTCCCTAAAAACTCAAAACTGAAAAGCACTTTTTAGGTGGATTCAAAGCACAAGACTTGTTTCAACAACTTCCTTGAAGGTCCCTGAACGCATTCCAATCAAGAACAGCCATCCAAACGCAAAGAATTGGTATACAGAACCTGGAATACCTTGTGAAAAATTTGTGATCGTGTTTTAAAATTTATGCATCTTCATGACATATTATTCATTGATTCATATTCCTGATGAAGTTCTGATGCTAACTGTACCATTTAATTATGTTTTTGTGCTCTCAACGCGATTTCACCATGTTTGGTATTTAGGGTTTGCAGAATGTTAAAATAGGGCTTTTGCAATAAGGCAAAATTGGGGGACGAGACCAAAACCATTGAACTTGACGCATCTGGACGAAGAAGATACCACACTCGCGATTAATTTATGGACACCATAGCTCTAGTCGCTATTTTCTTGAAACCGGCCTAAAAGAACATTCATAAAACCGTTGCCTCATATTTTGTGTTTCAGGCACGCGAGGAAGACGAAATCGTGGCAACACATGATACGCTGTTTTGAATTTCGCGCGCTTCAATCCACTAGCGCGTTGCTTCTTTTTATATTATTTGTTTGTTTGTATATTAATTGAATGCACACGTAGCTCAGCTGGCAAGCAGGATTGGTGGTGAAGGTACATGACCTGGGTTCGAACCCCAGGTCTGCGTTATTCTTCACATTATTTTTGCACAGGAATTCATGTGCGTTTTCAATGTCAAGGCACAGCGTACACCTTCATCATCCATCCACCCACGTGTACACTGAGATCAAGCTAAGGGCGGAGATTGGGAGAACAGCGTGGACGCGAGTCAACACGCTAGCACGTTGACTGAAAAGGTCAAATGGACCTGAAGGCTATTGGGCTCACTTGCTTGGATTGTACCTCCACACTTGGGACTGATACCCCCCCTGGTTTGCAAATCTCTACATTTTCTTATATTTTATTTTTAATTATTATTTTATTTATTTTATTGTTTTAATTAATTATTTTTACAAAATACAAAAAATGCCTAAAAATTAGAAAAGACAAAAATATAATAAATAATTTTTATTTCTAATACTTTCATAAATAAATGCATGTAAATAAATTTAGTTTAAATTAGGGTTTGCCATATTAATTCTTTTCATAAAAAATCTAAAAAATGTAGAAATAGGTTTAATTGATAATTTTCATTCCTTTTAATTTTTTCTTTTCCACAATAATATTTATTTATTTTATTTATTTTTATAATCAAATTTGCATGTAAATTAATTAGAGCTTAAATTAGGTCAAAGTTTCATGTTTTCTTAATAAATTAAAATAATTAGAATTAGGTTTAACATTTCATTTTAATTTTAATTAATTCTTTCTTTTTTTTTCATATTAAATCTTAAAATACATAAAAATACAAAAAAACAAAAACAATTTCTTTTCTTAATTAATTAATTCATGTAACTTTCATATTTTGCAAAAGGGTCCAACGCCCTCGATTCGTTTAATTCTTATTTATTCGCATATTTATCTTATGTCATTTAAATAATTATGTACCTCTCCCAAAGCTCTGTAACTTAAACTTCTCGCACTTTTCAATTCTTTTAATTTCTTTATTTACTTTCTGTCAAATCGGGTCCTGGTTAATTTTGGCGATGTGGACCCGCGCCATTTGTAATAGCTTTAGATTTACTTTTTTCCTCGCAACTTTTAACTGTTAAACAAAGCATGCAAGAATGAATGGCCATAATAAAAACAAGCGTAGAACACTTTAACATGACAAGACAAATGCAAATGAAAACGACACACAAATCGCACACACAACCCCTAGGGTACGCCTCACTGTTGCCTTGCCTTCGAAAGGTGATCGTCGAGTAGAGGATGTCTTAGTAAGTCCTCATGATCCGGGAACCTGGCATGAGGGTAGCTTCTAAGGTGTCTTCCCATTGCTCTGGTGATCACCATGTCCCTACAAACTCGAATTGACCCGAACACCTCCAACGGTGGTGCTACCTACCTCTCAATGGTGGGATGGCACTACTTTAAAGGACATTTACACAGACGAATTCCTTAGGGTAGGTAGACGACTCTAGATACTTGCTCTAGATTTCAAAACAAAACAAAATACTTTTCACACCAACACATTTTCAAAAAGCTTTCGAAAGCAATTTTTCAAACACTCTTGAGGACTGATACAAGAGTCGAACTGAAATTTTCAAAGAAACTTTTTTAAACCCACAGTTGAAAAGCAAACAAACCATTTTGAAAACACAAGTGAGCAAGTATCTAAGAGCCCATGGATAACCATGGATAGAAAGGGTGCTAACACCTTCCCTTTCTATAATCTACCTCCCGAACCGAGAGCAATCTCTATGAGGAATTTTTCTGTGCTTTTGTCCTTTCCATTTGGAGAAAATAAAAGACGGTGGCGACTCTTGCTTCCGCGACATTTCGCGAACCAGCGTTAAACAGTCAGTTCCAGATCCACCGATCACAGAACTGGCGACTCTGCTGGGGACAAACTTTTAAAGTGAGGTGTACCTTAGGATTAAGATCACTATGTTTTCAATTGTCTTCTTTGCTTGCTCTATTATTGTGGGACTGTCTTGGGAGTTCTATAGATCCTAACCCGGATCTGGGGATACCTTCTTAGAAAGTAGCAACAAGGCTGTGAGGGAACTGTGCGGGGTATACCGACATGGTTGAAATAGTCTGCTACGTTGATGTGGCACTTTGGTGTGTACCGGTAACCCTTGAGTTCAGTCAAGGAGAGTACGGGGCCTCCGCGTGGTGTCATGAAGCATCAACAGACCTTAGGAACCTTAATTGAACTATCTTGGCATCTTTAGGGTAGTGAGATAACTGACTTTGGTGCAGTCCGAGGTTGGTTGATACTCGATACTACACTCAATTGAGGGTTGTTTTCCTGGAATATTTTGGTCGCCAGTTCAGTGGCTAAACCGAAACGATGAACAATGAAAGCAATCCCGTGATATTGGGAACCTTAGAACCCGGTTACTTTGATTAGGACAGGTTGAACCCACCAACTTCAAGAGGGTACTACCCAGACCCCATGCTGGCCTTAAACCTTAAGGGCTTGTCTTGTGTGCCTTGTGTGCCTTACATGTTTGTATTTGTAAATATCTGTGGTGTGTTTAATCATAGCATCATGACATCATCCAGCATCATGTGCATTGACTAACCATTTCAGGGGTTCGAATTTTCATCTTTGTTCCTGTTTTGTAGGACATGGAAACTGTTCGCAGAAAGACAATTCAAATCAGTCTGGTAAGGATCCCTCCTCAGCTTAAGGAGCTTATATCCAGGATTCCCGAGAACTCGTCCTTCAGTGAAAGACATGGAAGCCTCATCAGCTTGGTCAACACCAACATTGAGGAAGATATGCTAAAGGTCTTGTTCCAGTTCTTTGATCCTCTGCATCACTGTTTTACCTTCTTGGACTATCAGTTGTTACCTACATTGGAGGAGTTCTCCCGGCTCCTGAAGATCCCTATCCTTGATCAGCTACCCTTCAACGGTACAGAAAAGGAACCTAAGCTTGAAGAGATTGCTAAAGCCTTGCACCTACAGTCATCTGACCTCAAGGGACATTGGGAAGTTAGAAGTGGTATCAAAGGGTTCTTAGCCAGGTTTCTGTTTGAAAAAGCCCATGAATGTTGGAACTCCCTTGACTTGCAAGCTTTTGAGGAGGTTGTGGCCCTCCTTGTCTATGGTTTGGTGTTGTTCCCTAACCCCGATCAGCTTATTGATATCAGTGCTGTCCAGATCTTTATGTCCAGGAATCCTATACCTACGTTGCTGGGGGACATCCTTCACTCATGTTACACTCGAACCATGAGAAAAAGAGGTGTCCTTATGTGTTGCACTCCTCTCCTGGGAAGGTGGTTTATTTCGCACCTTCCGCAATCAGTCTTGAAGAATGAGCGGGGTTTGAGATGGTCACAACGGTTGATGACTCTTACACATGCAGATATACATTGGTGCCCTAGGTCCAGAGAAGATGTCACTATCATTGATCGTTGCGGGGAGTACCCTAACGTTCCTTTACTTGGAATCAGAGGAGGTATTACTTATAGCCCATGCCTGGCTTGGAGACAGTTTGGTTATGCTCGGAGGGATGGTCCCCATGACATGTTAATTCCTGACATAGTTTTTGACTTCGACAACGATACTCAAGGACTTCGCCAGAGATTTATCAGAGCCTGGAGGATGCCAAGTAGGATAGACAGCAAGACACTGGGGCACAGGAATTCCATCCCGTTGGAACCTTATCTCAAGTGGGTACGAGCTCGCTCCCAGAAGTTAGTGATGCCTTATCCTCATATGCTCCCGGTAATCAAAGAGCCTGTCTTGGAAGGGGAAGTGTCCCACATTATTCAGCACCCTGATATGCCCACATCCTGGGAAGAGATGCAGAAGAGCTGGATCCAGCTTAAGGAAGAGCGGAATTCTCTTGAGATTAGTCTACATGCCAGTGAAAAGAAGGTCTCGGAGCTCACTCGCCTGTTGCATGAGGAGAGGAATCTCAACACTTACATAGCTCCAAAGAGGATGCGCAGTGTATTCTGGGATTGATTTGACTTTTGTATTATTTTGCCCATGAGGCTTTGATGTATTAAACAATGATTTCTTTAATGATAACGTGTGTTCCTTTTTGTCTACAACAAATTTGAACTTTCGAACCCTTGAATGCATTGCATACGCATTTCATACATCATGTGCATAGCAGGTTTTTCCCCCTTTCAGGTTGCTTACAGTTCTTCGCTGTTTATTTCAGCATCATGAATACCGACTCTACATCAACTGAGACATCAATCAAGGCTCTTCAGGCGCAGAATGCGCAGTTTCAAGAATTAATCAAGGGTCTGGCTAAAGGCCAAGAAGAACTAAAGGCTATGCTCCTGAAGAAGGAGAAGAAGAAGAAGAGAAGAACTGTTCTGTTCAACTCGGGCCGAAGGTTTAACAATACTCTGCAACAGGAAGAGGCTAGTTCTTCTGTTGACAAGAATTCTCCTCAGGCAGAAGCAAGGGTTCCTAGTCCAGTGGTCTCCGACAACGAGACAGATTTTGATGAAGAGCAGTACCCTCCTGCAGAAGATAGATACAAGCAACTGGAGGATAGGTTGAAGGCTATGGAGGTTCAACAGGTACCTGGGCTGGATTTCGGAGATCTGGGTTTGTCAACTGGTGTGATCATCCCTCACAAGTTCAAAGAACCATCCTTCTCTAAGTATGATGGGGCGTCTTGTCCCAAACTGCATCTAAGGTCCTATGTTCGGAAAATTCAGCCGTACTCTGCGGATAAGAATTTGTGGATCCACTTCTTCCAGGAGAGTCTTTCAGGGACTCATCTCGAATGGTTCTATCAGCTGGATGGGACCAAGGTTCGTAACTGGGAGGAGTTGGCTACTGCTTTCTATAAGCAGTATCAATATAATGCCGACCTTGCCCCCACACGTACCCAACTCCAGGGTATGTCGTTAGGTGCAAGCGAAGGTTTTAAGGAGTACGCTCAGAAGTGGAGAGACCTGGCTGGCAGGGTGCAGCCACCGTTGACTGATCGGGAGCTGGTTGACATGTTCTTGGGGACCCTATCTGGGCCATTCTTCAACCATCTCATTGGGAATTCTTCTGCTGGGTTCACTGATTTGATTCTGACTGGAGAGAGGATTGAAGCTGGGTTAAAGTCTGGAAAGATTCCGAAAGGTGCATCATCCAGTTCTGAGAAGAAACCCTTCAAGAAGGAGTCTAGTGCCGTGTATGGTTCCAGGAAATCAGAGAGACATGAGCACCGCCAATCTGTCAGTGCGGTAATGATTGCTAAGCCTGCTGCCGCTCCTCGGCCAACTAATCCTCAGAAGTTTGAAAGACCCCGAAGAGAATTCACCCGCTTAAGCATGACTTTGTCGCAGATCCTGCCACAGTTGCTCTCAACCAATTTAGTGACTGTCAGGGAGGCGCCGAAGTTTCCAAATACTGCATCCCCCAAGTACAACCCGAATGCTCGTTGTGCTTACCATTCAGATAGCCCGGGGCACTCTACCGATGACTGTTGGGCGTTAAAGAACAAGCTGCAGGACCTTATTGACGCCAAGGAGGTGCAGTTTGAGGCATCTGATAAGCCTAATGTGGTAACGGCTCCCCTGCCTGCTCATGGAGTTAATGCTATTGGAGACGAGGATGAAATTGATGAAGCTGAGTTTGATAGCTGGATCTACCCGGCAACCGACGGTGGACTTAACAATTGGAGCGCAAAAGACAATCTCCCTGTTTCTCTTGTTACTGAGTAATGAATTCATATGTTTCGTTATTTTGTAATAAACAATAATAAACTCTATGGCCCGGTGTCTTACCCGAGGCACCGCGGTTCTATTTGTGAGGGCATACAAACTGTCATTTCATATATCATAAATGAAAATCTTGGACGTATTTTCGCATTACAAATATTGTGCTCCTTTTTCTGTCTTTCTTTTCCTTTACATAATTTTCAAAAACAGCTGTATTTACACACACACTCACTCATACAGGTTTCAATCCACTCTGGATCTCACTGATAACAACTCTGCTACTGCCAGTTATGACTTCGAAAATCCGATCAACTTAGCCGAAGACGAAGGTGAAGATGATTGCGAAGTGCCTGGCGAGCTTGCAAGACTGTTGCTACAGGAAGAGAGGGCAATTCAACCCCATGAAGAGCCAGTGGAAACCATAAACTTGGGTACCGAGGCAGACAGGAAAGAGATAAAGATTGGTGCCAACCTAGAGCTCAGCGTGAAGCAACGGTTAACCAAGATGCTGCATGACTATATGGAGATCTTTGCCTGGTCCTACGAAGACATGCCCGGGTTGGATACCGATATTGTGGTCCATCACTTGCCAACTAAGGAAGACTGCCCTCCAGTTAAGCAAAAGGTCCGTCGGATGCGTCCAGAGATGTCCGAGAAGATTAAGGCTGAGGTTATGAAACAGTTTGATGATGGGTTCCTTGCAGTAACTTCTTACCCTCAGTGGGTTGCTAACGTGGTGCCGGTACCTAAGAAGGACGGTAAGGTCAGAATGTGTGTCGATTACAGGGATCTGAACAGGGCCAGCCCCAAGGATGACTTCCCCTTACCTCACATTGATGTCCTTGTTGATAATACGGCTCAGCACAAGGTATTCTCTTTCATGGATGGCTTTTCAGGTTACAATTAGATTAAGATGGCACCTGAAGACATGGAAAAGACTACATTTGTTACTCAGTGGGGCACCTTCTGTTACAAGGTCATGCCATTCGGGTTGAAGAACGCTGGGGCAACCTACCAACGCGCCATGGTTGCTTTATTTCATGACATGATCCATCATGAGATAGAAGTGTATGTGGACGACATGGTCGCGAGGTCCCAGACTGAGGAAGAGCACCTAGATCATCTGCAGAAGTTGTTTGACCGGTTGAAACTGTACAAGCTGAGATTGAACCCGAACAAGTGCACCTTCGGGGTAAGATCTGGGAAGTTGCTAGGCTTCGTGGTCAGTCATAAAGGTATTCAAGTGGACCCCGCTAAGGTCAAAGCTATTCAAGAGATGCCAGTTCCCAGGACAGAGAAAGAGGTCAGAGGCTTTTTAGGACGCCTGAACTACATTGCTCGATTCATCTCACATCTGACTGCTACCTGTGAACCAATCTTCAAGCTGCTGAAGAAAGATCAGGTAGTACGTTGGAACGATGAATGTCAGGCTGCTTTCGACAGGATCAAAGAGTATCTCCAAGAACCACCTATCCTTATGCCACCGGTTGAAGGGAGACCTCTAATACTATACCTGACAGTGCTGGACAATTCAATGGGGTGTGTGCTGGGGCAGCATGACGAGTCTGGCCGAAAAGAGCATGCTATTTATTACCTTAGCAAAAAGTTTACCGACTGTGAGACCCGATACTCACTGCTTGAGAAAACTTGCTGCGCTTTGGTATGGGCTGCTCGCCGGCTGAGACAGTATATGCTGACTCACACTACTTTGTTGATCTCAAAAATGGATCCTATAAAGTACATATTCGAAAAGCCTGCTCTGTCTGGGAGAATTGCAAGATGGCAAATGATCTTGACGGAATACGACATTCAGTACACAACCCAGAAAGCCATCAAGGGAAGTGTATTGGCAGACCACCTGGCACATCAAGCTGTAGATGATTATCAGTCAATGAACTTCGAGTTTCCGGACGAAAGCATTATGATAGTAACTGATTGTGAAGTACCTGGACCGGATGAAGGACCTGAACCGGGACCCCGATGGTCTATGCACTTTGACGGAGCCTCTAATGCTTTGGGAAATGGTATCGGCGCCATAATCATATCCCCTCAAGGTACTCATACTCCACTAACTGCCCGGCTGTGTTTCAACTGTACCAACAACATGGCGGAGTATGAGGCGTGTATCATGGGTCTTCAAGCTGCGATTGACCTAAGGATCAAGTTTTTGAGTGTCTTCGGAGATTCCGCTCTTGTGATCAATCAGATCAAAGGAGAGTGGGATACGAAACATCCAAACCTGATTCCTTACAGAGAATGTGTGTTGACCCTGATTCCCCACTTCACAGAGATAACCTTTGAGCACTTTCCAAGAGAAGAGAATCGGCTAGCGGACGCGTTAGCTACAATGTCTTCAATGTTCAAGGTCAAATGGGATAATGAGGCTCCCCGAATCATCATCTGGAAACTGGACGAACCGGCATACTGTTGTGATCTCGAAACTGAATTGGTGACTGAGAAGCCTTGGTACCACGAAGTAAAGAGATATCTGGAAGCTCAGGAATACCCTGAAGGGGCATCTGTCAATGATAAGAAATTCCTGAGGAGGTTTGCAGCCAAGTTCTTCCTTAGCAACGACATCTTGTATAAGCGAAACCATGATTCAACCTTACTGCGCTGTGTGGATAAGACCGAAGCGGGAAGGATCATGGAAGAGCTACATGAAGGGACCTTTGGTACGCATTCCAGTGGACATACTATGGCTAAGAAGATCCTACGGGCAGGATATTACTGGTCCACCATGGAAGCTGACTGCTACCAACATTCCAGGACATGCCATAAGTGCCAGATTTATGCGGACAAGGTGCATATTCCTCCGGTTCCCCTGAATGTTCTGACTGCGCCTTGGCCGTTTGCAATGTGGGGCATAGACATGATCGGCGAGATTAAACCTACGGCATCTAATGGACATCGCTTCATCCTAGTGGCGATTGATTATTTCACGAAATGGGTTGAGGCAGCATCCTATGCTACGGTAACCAAGACTGTCGTGGCACGGTTCATTCGACACAACCTGATCTGTCGGTACGGCGTCCCAGAGAGAATAATCACAGACAACGGTACCAATCTAAACAATAAGATGATCGCTGAGCTCTGCGAACAGTTCAAGATACAGCACCACAATTCTTCTCCTTACAGACCAAAGATGAATGGGGCTGTAGAAGCAGCAAATAAGAACATCAAGAAAATCGTGCAAAAAATGACAGTGACTTACAAAGATTGGCACGAGATGTTACCGTTCGCTCTACATGGGTTCCGTACCTCAGCTAGGACGTCAACCGGGGCAACTCCTTTCTCTTTGGTTTATGGTATGGAGGCAGTCTTACCGATTGAAGTGCAGATACCCTCTCTCCGGATAATGAAGGATGCAAATCTGAACGAAGATGATTGGATCCAAACACGACTTGATCAGCTCAACCTCATTGATGAAAAGAGACTTGCTGCTATCTGCCACGGTCAGACGTATCAGAAACGGATGATCAGGGCATTTAACAAAAAGGTCAGACCACAGGAATATCAAGTTGGGGATCTGGTAATCAAGAGAATCATCCTTCCTCAGAGTGATCCAAGGGGAAAATGGACTCCTACGTACGAAGGGCCATTTGTGGTTAAGCATGTGTTCTCAGGAGGAGCAATGATATTAACCAATATGGATGGTGACGACCTTCCTCACCCCGCCAATGCAGACATAGTAAAAAGATACTACGCATGAAAAAAAAAGACCCGCTAGGCTGACATGCCTAGGCAAAAATTAGGGCCTCCCGTCGAACCAAAAGGGTTCGGGCAAAATGTAGGGATGAAAATGAAAAAAAATCTGTACACCCGGCAAGTCGAAAACCTGAAAGGGCGGCTTGGGCAAAAATGGGTATCCCGGTGGACCGAAAACCCGAAAGGGCGGTCCAGGCAAAATTAGGGATAAAAGCGTAATACTATGTCCCATTGATCACTTTGCATCCAGAATCCGGTATCTACATCAAGTTCAGACGGCATCCATCAGTCAGCTTCACCTTCAACCAAGGTCATCAAGTGATGAGACGCTCGGAGTTATAAAGGCAATAGCAGAGTTGAAACCCAGTAGGATCATTCACTTCACACAGCTGTTTTATTTTCTTTTGTACAAAATTTGTATAAACTCTCTTGTTCAGCGACGTTCCTCTTACTAGGACGTCAGCCTCTTGTACACAAAACGCCTATTCACAGGCCATTCAAAAATCAATACAAATATATTTTCAGTTAAATGTGCCAAGTGTTTTTTCTTTTTCTGTTTTGTTTTGCGAAGAACGTCCAAGGTTCAATTTGTGATATATGCATTGACAATAATTTGCTAACTCATAAATATTTGCATACGAAACAAAGGAATTAATTGTAGGTGACGCTAGAAACAGGGGCAATAAAGGGTTGTCTGAGCAGTCTAATTGTTCTATCCTCCAAGGCACCAAGGTAGGTTCAGTTAAAGAACATGACCAGTACATCTTCAATCCCCAGAGAGTGGTTCAGCAGTCAGTGCATTCTTCTCCAAGTAGAGCCATCAAATCTTAAGGAAGTTGGGTATCCTCCAGCAGATCTCAACATTCCCCAGTAGCATATACAAGCATCCCCGGCAGTCTTGGTCTAAAGATTTTTCCCCGGCGGTATACCAACATTCAAAGGAATCACTTCCCCAGCATATCAAAACTTCCCCAGAAGAGTCCACTCCAGTTTCCCCAGGAAAGTTGGAATTCATATCCCCAAACAGTAGGCTTATCCCCAGTAGATTCTGGAAGCTTATCCTTCGCAGAGCACGAACGCGTCGCCCGACTTTATTTAAAGAGTTATTTCCTCAACAGGATATAACTGGGTTATCCTCAGCCAAAAGCCACGGAAAGAGCGTCGTCGACGAAGTCTTCTTACCCCAGCGAAGTCTATCAATACTTCCAATACAGCAAAGATATCCCCAACGAAGTTATCATCAACGACTCAGCAAGGCATCTCTATCCCCACAGAGTATTGCTTCCCAGCATGGTCGCTAGAGTATCTTTTCTCCCCGCAGAATCCTCCATTTGCCAGGTTTATTCCGCAACGGAGTCATCTTCTCCTACCGGTATTCTTGCAGTTATCATCCCCAGCGGAAGCAAAATCTATTCATCAACATCAGCCCAGGATACGACTTCCCGTCACCCGTCAAGGATTTACTTCCCTAGACAAAAACATATATAAAACATCACATACATCATTATAGCATGCATAAACGCATCATATCATACAAATCTCATTTATGTTGAGAACATCATTGCTTGATCCATATCATGCATTGCATATGACTGACCTCTACCTTTCAGGAAAGATCCAGTTGAAGTTCTCAAGATATTTCAAGACCTAAACCGGTTCAGTTAAATCGACCCTAAGATTTTCCTGATGCTTATCCAGTCAAAGGCCTTCTCTGGTTCAGTCAGATCGACCCTAAGATCTCCCTGATGCTTATCCAGTTGAAGATATTCCAAGACCTAGACCGGTTCAGTAAATCGACCCTAAGATTTTCCTGATGCTTATCCAGTCAAAGGCCTTCTCTGGTTCAGTCAGATCGACCCTAAGATCTCCCTGATGCTTATCCAGTTGAAGATATTTCAAGACCTTGTCCGGTTCAGTTAAATCTACCCTAAGATTTTCCTGATGCTTATCCAGTCAAAGGCCTTCTCTGGTTCAGTCAGATCGACCCTAAGATCTCCCTGATTCTTATCCCAGTAGAAGACACCCAAGATTTTTCTCAACGAGCGCTGTTGAAGTTAAAGTCGCCCAAGGTTCTCTTACCGTTCATACTAAGATAGTAACCATCCCTGGTTCATTCATCGCCTATTGAAGCTCCAGACTCAGCTCCTGTAACCAGTCAGGACGCATCTATACCAAGCATCTAAAAACAACTCCTGCAACGTGTCAGGTACTCATTTTCTGTTTTGCAGGTATGTAGGTTCTCGCTAAGGAATCTCCTACGCGATCAACATCTAGATGGCATCTATAAGCCCATCATCGTATCCATCAATCTCTAAATGGCATCTATAAGCCCGTTCCCACCACACTGCTAACATGTGAGCGCAAATTTCTGGGCACTTTAGTGTTCAATCATCTTCCACCTTCGGATTACGAAAGGCACGTCAGCCAATCTGCATCCTCAGGTCTAAGAAGATTGAACAGGGGCAACTGTTGTACCCCAAAATTTGCCCTCCCATATTCTCCAAGAAATTGCCAAGCCAAGTCACAAAATCCCCCAAGGGTTGCACAGTGCAAAGGTCTCCTATACAGTCAAAACTAGGGTTTGTGTTCTGATCAAGAAAATGAAGTTTCCAAAGGCCCAAACAAGTCTCATATGCCTACAAATATGGTCAAGCATCCTCATATCAAGTTTCAAGTCATTCAGCTCAAAATTGCACAGTCAAAACCCTAAATTGCACTACAGTCAACTGTAGGGGCAAAATGGTCATTTGGCAGTCAAAAGTTCAAATTTTTGGTCAACATATTATTTTGAAGCCACAAACATCATTTGATCAATGCTTGATCATGATTCTCAAAATTTGGCTCAGAAATCATCAAAGATGCAAAAGTTTCCTTATTTGGACAGCTGAAAAAGTCAACTGAAATTGACCAGGGCATAACTTTCACATGGATTGTCAGAAAAATTCCATCCAAGGCTCATTTTGAAGAGAAAGACATTTCCTACAATTCATCTTCATACTTCAAGTCCAAGAAATGCTCTCACAAAAAGTTATCAATTTCAACATTATAGGTCATTTTCAAAAGTCAACAAAAAGGGACTTTAAGTCAAAGGCCATAACTTGAGATTGGTAAATCAAAATGACATGGGACCAAAGACATTGGTTAGAGGACTCAAATACCTTTCCAAAATGTCCAAGAACATGAGAAAATCTTAAAAATTGAGCAAGTTATGCCTTGTGGAAGTTGGGAAATTTTTGGATATTTTGAAAAGTCAACATTACTTCAAATGACCTAAAATTGCTAATGGGCCCATTTTTCTTCCATGATTCATCATTCTAAGCATATGCACGACCACTTGGCCCAAAGGGAAGTATTTTCTCATTTTTTATTTATTTATTTGAATTTTTATTTATATGAATTCATTTAAATCATTTAAATATGTGAAAAATATATAACTTGACCTAATAAATCTTTTCATGCATGTTTTGCCCTCAATATTTCGTGCACATTCAAAAATAGGAAGATTTGATTTGATTTGAGCATAATTGATACAAGAGCACATGGAAAAGATTGAAAACATAATGGTGAAAGATCAAATCTCCAAATCCATGAATGAAAGATATTTGGATCAATTTTGTTAACCTAATCTATTCAGTACATAAGCCTGAGTGAAAACCTAATGCAGAGACACAAGAAAGCTGCGCTCAAAGGCCATTGCAAACTTGAATTTTTTCCCTAAAAACTCAAAACTGAAAAGCACTTTTTAGGTGGATTCAAAGCACAAGACTTGTTTCAACGGCTTCCTTGAAGGTCCCTGAACGCATTCCAATCAAGAACAGCCATCCAAACGCAAAGAATTGGTATACAGAACCTGGAATACCTTGTGAAAAATTTGTGATCGTGTTTTAAAATGTATGCATCTTCATGACATATTATTCATTGATTCATATTCCTGATGAAGTTCTGATGCTAACTGTACCATTTAATTATGTTTTTGTGCTCTCAACGCGATTTCACCATGTTTGGTATTTAGGGTTTGCAGAATGTTAAAATAGGGCTTTTGCAATAAGGCAAAATTGGGGGACGAGACCAAAACCATTGAACTTGACGCATCTGGACGAAGAAGATACCACACTCGCGATTAATTTATGGACACCATAGCTCTAGTCGCTATTTTCTTGAAACCGGCCTAAAAGAACATTCATAAAACCGTTGCCTCATATTTTGTGTTTCAGGCACGCGAGGAAGACGAAATCGTGGCAACACATGATACGCTGTTTTGAATTTCGCGCGCTTCAATCCACTAGCGCGTTGCTTCTTTTTATATTATTTGTTTGTTTGTATATTAATTGAATGCACACGTAGCTCAGCTGGCAAGCAGGATTGGTGGTGAAGGTACATGACCTGGGTTCGAACCCCAGGTCTGCGTTATTCTTCACATTATTTTTCCACAGGAATTCATGTGCGTTTTCAATGTCAAGGCACAGCGTACACCTTCATCATCCATCCACCCACGTGTACACTGAGATCAAGCCAAGGGCGGAGATTGGGAGAACAGCGTGGACGCGAGTCAACACGCTAGCACGTTGACTGAAAAGGTCAAATGGACCTGAAGGCTATTGGGCTCACTTGCTTGGATTGTACCTCCACACTTGGGACTGATACCCCCCCTGGTTTGCAAATCTCTACATTTTCTTATATTTTATTTTTAATTATTATTTTATTTATTTTATTGTTTTAATTAATTATTTTTACAAAATACAAAAAATGCCTAAAAATTAGAAAAGACAAAAATATAATAAATAATTTTTATTTCTAATACTTTCATAAATAAATGCATGTAAATAAATTTAGTTTAAATTAGGGTTTGCCATATTAATTCTTTTCATAAAAAATCTAAAAAATGTAGAAATAGGTTTAATTGATAATTTTCATTCCTTTTAATTTTTTCTTTTCCACAATAATATTTATTTATTTTATTTATTTTTATAATCAAATTTGCATGTAAATTAATTAGAGCTTAAATTAGGTCAAAGTTTCATGTTTTCTTAATAAATTAAAATAATTAGAATTAGGTTTAACATTTCATTTTAATTTTAATTAATTCTTTCTTTTTTTTTTCATATTAAATCTTAAAATACATAAAAATACAAAAAAACAAAAACAATTTCTTTTCTTAATTAATTAATTCATGTAACTTTCATATTTTGCAAAAGGGTCCAACGCCCTCGATTCGTTTAATTCTTATTTATTCGCATATTTATCTTATGTCATTTAAATAATTATGTACCTCTCCCAAAGCTCTGTAACTTAAACTTCTCGCACTTTTCAATTCTTTTAATTTCTTTATTTACTTTCTGTCAAATCGGGTCCTGGTTAATTTTGGCGATGTGGACCCGCGCCATTTGTAATAGCTTTAGATTTACTTTTTTCCTCGCAACTTTTAACTGTTAAATAAAGCATGCAAGAATGAATGGCCATAATAAAAACAAGCGTAGAACACTTTAACATGACAAGACAAATGCAAATGAAAACGACACACAAATCGCACACACCACCCCTAGGGTACGCCTCACTGTTGCCTTGCCTTCGAAAGGTGATCGTCGAGTAGAGGATGTCTTAGTAAGTCCTCATGATCCGGGAACCTGGCATGAGGGTAGCTTCTAAGGTGTCTTCCCATTGCTCTGGTGATCACCATGTCCCTACAAACTCGAATTGACCCGAACACCTCCAACGGTGGTGCTACCTACCTCTCAATGGTGGGATGGCACTACTTTAAAGGACATTTACACAGACGAATTCCTTAGGGTAGGTAGACGACTCTAGATACTTGCTCTAGATTTCAAAACAAAACAAAATACTTTTCACACCAACACATTTTCAAAAAGCTTTCGAAAGCAATTTTTCAAACACTCTTGAGGACTGATACAAGAGTCGAACTGAAATTTTCAAAGAAACTTTTTTTAAACCCACAGTTGAAAAGCAAACAAACCATTTTGAAAACACAAGTGAGCAAGTATCTAAGAGCCCATGGATAACCATGGATAGAAAGGGTGCTAACACCTTCCCTTTCTATAATCTACCTCCCGAACCGAGAGCAATCTCTATGAGGAATTTTTCTGTGCTTTTGTCCTTTCCATTTGGAGAAAATAAAAGACGGTGGCGACTCTTGCTTCCGCGACATTTCGCGAACCAGCGTTAAACAGTCAGTTCCAGATCCACCGATCACAGATGGTTTCTCCGGGCATAATCAAATAAAGATGGCACCTGAAGACATGGAGAAGACTACTTTTGTTACACTGTGGGGAACTTTCTGTTACAAATTTATGCCTTTCGATTTGATGAGCATCGGTGCAACATAACAGCGTGCTATGGTAGCTTTGTTCCATGATATGATCCATCACGAGATAGAGGTTTATGTTGATGACATGATAGCCAAGTATCATACTGAAGAAGAACATCTTGACCACCTGCGCAAGCTGTTTGAGGTTGAATCGGAACAAGTTCACCTTTGGGGTAAGATCTGGTAAACTCCTAGGTTTTGTCATCAGTGGTAAAGGTATTGAAGTTGATCCTGCCAAGGTCCAATCTATTCAAGAAATGCTAGCTCCCCGTATTGAAAAACAAAATCAGAGGTTTCTTGGGACGATTGAACTATATTTCCAGATTTATTTCCCATCTGACCGCTACTTGTGAGCCAATCTTCAAGTTACTAAAGAAAAATCAAGTAGTAAATTGGAATGACGATTGTCAGATAGCCTTTGACAAAATCAAGGAGTATCTTCAGGAACCTCCAATTCTGATGCCAACAGTAAAAGGAAGACCTCTGATCATGTACCTAACAAAGTTAGAGAACTCAATTGGGTGTGTATTGGGGAAACATGACGAGTCTGGTCGAAAAGAGCATACAATATACTACCTTAGCAAAAAGTTTACCGACTGTGAAACAAGATACTCACTGCTCGAGAAAACTTGTTGCGCTTTAGCATGGGCTGCTCGCCGACTAAGACAGTATATGTTGACTCATACTACTTTTTTTATCTCTAAGATGGACCCAATAAAATATATATTTGAGAAACCCGCTCTCTCCGGAAGAATAACAAGATGGAAAATGGTCTTGACAGAATACGATATTTAGTACACTACTCAGAAGGCATTCGAAGGAAGTGTACTAGCAGATAATTTGGCTTATCAGGTTATAGATGACTATCAGACCATGAATTTCGAGTTCCCGAATGAGAATATTATGCTAATTATTGATTATGAAGAACCTGGGCCGTATGAAGGACCTGAGCCAAGATCCAGATGGACTATGGTTTTTGATGAAGCCTCTAACGCGCTTGGTAGTGGGATTGGTGTTGTAATTGTCTCCCCCAAGGGTTGCCATACGCCCTTCACTGCTAGATTATGTTTTGACTGTACCAACAACATGGCAGAGTACGAAGCATGCATCTTGGGTATCAAGGTTATCATCGATATGAGAATTAAATTCTTGAATGTATATGGGGACTCAGCCCTAGTAATCAATCAAATTAAGGTAGAATGGGATACGAAGCATTCAAATCTGATTCCTTATTGTGAGCATGTGTTAACATTAATTATGTACTTCGAAGAAATCACTTTTGAACATATTCCCCGAGAATAGAATCAATTGGAAGACGCATTAGCTACCATGTCATCTATGTTCATAGTCAGATGTGATAATGAAGCTCCTCTAATTACTATTGAGAGGCTAGACGAACCAGCATATTGCTACGAAGTTGATATTGACGGAGTGGAGGAAAATCCTTGGTACCACGAAGTAAAAAGATACCTCGAGACTTAAGAGTATCCTGAAGGGGCATCTATTAATGATAAGAATATCCTAAGAAGGTTCTCTTCCAAATTCTTTCTCGGTAAAAAAATTTTGTACAAGCGCAATTACGACTCGACTTTGCTTCGTTATGTAGACAAGAGGGAAGTTGAGAAGATTATGGAAGATATGCATGAAGGAGTTTTCGATACTCACTCCAGTGGACATACAATGGCTAAGAGCATGATATTATTGGTCGACGATGGAAACCGATTGCCATCATCATGCTAGAACTTGTCATAAATGCCAGATTTATGCTGGTAAAGTACACGTGCCTTTGGTTCCCTTGAATGTCTTAATTGCTCTTTGGCCATTTGCAATGTGGGGCATTGATATGATTGGAGAGATTAAGCCTACCACTTCTAATGGAAATCGTTTTATCCTGGTCGCTATTGATTATTTCATGAAGTGGGTCGAAGCAGCCTCGTTTGCCTCTGTTACCAAGAATGTTTTGGCCCGTTTCATTAAGCATAACCGCATTTGTCGGTATGACATACCTTAAAGGATCATCACAGATAATGGTACCAATCTTAACAATACTATGATCATGGAACTCTACACGCAGTTCGAGATTAAACACCATAATTCTTCTTCGTATCGACCAAATATGAATAGCACAGTGGAAGTTGCCAATAAGTATATCAAGAAGATTTTGCAGAAGATGACAGTGACATACAAAGATTGGTACGAGATGTTACCATTTTCTCTTCATGGTTATCGCACTTCAGTACATACATCAACTAGGGCAACCCCGTTCTCTCTCCTATACGGTATAGAGGTTGTCTTACCTATCGAAGTCCAGATTCCTTCCCTAAGGATTATGAAAGACACAGGTTTAGATGAAGACGAGTAGATTCAGACTAAGCTTGACCAGATAAATTTGATCGATGAGAAAAGGCTTGTGGCTATTTGTCATGGTCAGATGTATCAGAAGCGTATGATCAAGGCCTTCAATAAGAAATTCAAACATCACGTGTACCAGGTTGGTGATTTGGTCATAAAGCGCATCATCCTACCATAAGGTGATCCTAGGGGAAAATAGACTCCCATATATGAAGGGCCATTTGTGATTAAGAAGATATTTTCTGGAGGTGCTATGATGCTTACCACCATGGACGGTGAAGATATTCCACACCATGTGAACGCGAAACAGTTAAAAAATACTACGCATAAAAGAGATCCGCTAGGTTGACTCACCTAGGAAAAAATAAGGGCATCCCAGCAGACCAAAAGGGTTCGGGCAAAAATTAGGGATATATATAAAAAATGTACATCCGACAATTCGAAAACCTAAAAAGGCAGCTTGGGCAAAAAAGGATATCCCAGTGGACTGAAAACTCGAAAGGGAAGTCCATAAAAAAAGTTAGGCATTAAAGCGTACAACTATGTTCTATTGGATCACCCATCTACTTACAGCCAGCATAATTACCGATGTCAAGTTCAAATGGTACAAATTAGTTCAATCAAATTCTTCTAACAACAAGGGATGAGATGCTTGAAGACATAAGGGCATTAAAAGAGTTGAAACTCGATGGGATCATTTCCACATAGATGTTTTTCTTTGTTTCTCTTTGTACACCTTTTCTTTTATGACGATTTCCTCTTACTATGATTTTTGTCTCTTTGTACAAAACGATCTATTTATAGGAAAATTTTCCAAATCAATGCAATCAATTTCAAATTCAAAAACTATTTTTACTTTGTTTTATTTTGAATGAACATATGCATTTAAATATGATTACCATTTACAAATATATGCATGAAAACGGGATTAACATTTAAGAGAGACTCCAGGAGTTGGGATAACATTCAAAGTTGACCATAAATTCCCATAGAGAAATTTCCTCAGATCTTTTTCCCAAACTAATTCCCGTCAGAGTCTACCTCCTAAGCACAGTCTATAAAGTTTATTTCCCTAACGGAATTTATTTCTCCAATATTGTAATTCCTCGACAAGATTCTCTTCTCCAACCAGATATCATACAGCGCGGTCCTTCCAGAATAGTCAATACTCATATCCGAAACCTGGACAGACAGCACATCAGAGAAGTCTCATCTCTTTTTATCCCCAGTCAGGAATTAAATCCTTCAAAGAACGACGAACGACTCTCCTTGGATGCTTCTATCCCCAAGCAGAAGTCGAAGATCCCCAACAAAATGTCCTCAAACATAAAGCGGGAATCCCCGGTAAATTCGTTCTAAAAAAAATTGAAGAACTATTGTCTTCATCCCCAGTAACAGTCAGGGATTTATTTTCCCCCAGCCAAACATTATTATACGAAGCTACTGATAAGCTCCAGTAACACATTACATCTATACATCATTCGCAAAAAAAAATCATGACATATTCATATGAAACACTTATAACATTATCATTTATCTTTAGAGCATCATTACAAAATGCATTGTATACATCATGGCATTGCACAAAACTAACTTTTCCTTTTCTGGTTAAGTTCGCAAATAGACAAATACTACTAGTAATTTATAGACAGGTTATGGATCAATTCCCAAAACAAGATGGGGCGACTATCTGCATGACCAAGTGATTCCCCCCCAGAGACCGATTTCTGGCGATCATTCCCCTTTAGAAGTTTATTCAGAAAAGCATTCTCCTTCAGATGTTTATTCTAAAAAGCATCTCCTTCGGCGCTTCGTTTCGAAAATCATTTCCCCTTCAAAGACGGAATTCTGAAAAGAATTTCTCCAAGAGACTGAATTCTGGAAAGCATTTCCTTCAGAAGTTACTTCTATAAAGCATCTTGTTCAGCGCTTCATTCTAAAAAGCAATTCCCCTTCAGAGACGGAATTTTGAAAAGCATTCCGCTATAGACCGAATTCTGGTGAGCATTTCCTTTAGAATTTTATTCTGAAAAGCATCTCCTTTAGCACTTCGTTCTGAAAAGAATTTCCCCTTCAGAGATGGAAGTCTGAAAAACATTTCTCCCCATAGACCGAATTTTGGCGAGCATTTCTTTCAGAAGTTTATTGTGAAAAGCATCTCCTTCAGCACTTCGTTCTGAAAAGCATTTCCCCTTCAGAGAAGGAATTTTGAAAAGCATTTCCCCCTAGAGATTTAATTATGGCGAGCATCTCTTTTAGGGCCTTCGTTCAGAAAAGAATTTCCCCTTCAAAAACCGAGTTCTGAAAAGCATTCCCCTTCAGAAGTTTATTTTGAAAAGCATTCCCCCAGAGACTGAATTTTGGCGAGCATCTCCTTTAGGGCCTTCGTTCAGCAAATAATTTCCCCTTCAGAGACCGAGTTCTGAAAAGCATTCCCCTTCAGAAGTTTATTCTGAAAAGCATTCCCCCAGAGACTGAATTTTGGCGAGCATCTCCTTCAGGTCTCTCGTTCTGAAAAGTATTCTTCTTCAGGGCCTTCAATCTAAAAATCATTTTCGTTTAGATATTTTTTGAAAAGCATTCTTCAGATACAGTCAGGCGTGGACTCATTATGATACTCCTATCAATAATTACTTTGGATGGCATCTTTAAGCCCATCTCCGATGGAATCTCGTCACCTCTCCAAATGGCATCTTTAAGCCCATTCCTGATATAATTAACCAACAATATTACTTTTTGCACATGTGAGTGAAAATTTCTGGGCACTCAAGTGTTGAATCCTCTTCCACCTTCAGATCACGAATGATAGACATGCCAATCTAACTCTTCATGTTTAAGAAGATTGAACAAGGGCAACTGTTGTACCCCAAAATTTTCCCTCCCATTTTTCAATACAAGTTGATTCAAGATACATCTTCATACTCTTAGGGTTTTCAATTTCTAAAGACTACTCAAGAATTGATCAGATGAATCCTCCTCCTAAGCAATGGCCTACAACTAGGGTTTTGGTATTCTCAAGGAAAATGGGACTTCTAATGCCTCAAGTGAGTTCCATGGTTCCTCATATGATTCAAATAATCCTCATGTCAAGTTTCAAGCCTTACATCACAAATTTGCTCAGTCAATTGCTCAGATAAGTGAAAATTAATTGTATTGGACAAAAAAGTCAATTATGGTCAACATACAGTCAAACTTCAAGATTTTTGGTCAACATCAATATTTTGAAGACACATTCATTATTTGATCAAGGTTTGATCATGATTAATCAAGAAAACTCAAGATTCATCAAAAGTCAAAAGTTACTAAATTAGGGTTTTCTTTAGAAGTCAATTGAACTTTGACCAAGCATAACTTTCACATGCTTCATCATAAAATTCTCAACCAAAGCCGATTTTGATTGAAATTCAATTCTCTACAACTTTGTCTCTCTAAGCTCAAGGCCCAAAAATGCTTCATTTGAGAGATATGAGTCAAAACATTACAGGGCATTTTAAAAGTCAACAAAAAGATGCTTTTTGTCAAAGCAATTTACATCAAGTTAAAATCTTCAAATGGAAAAATGATCAGCATGAGATTTGTATGAGACATCTCGAGCTTTCCAAAAAGGCCAAAATCACCTTCATATGACAAAAATTGAGCAAGTTATGAGTTGCACAAGTTATGTAATTTTGTGAAATTGCATGAAACCTCAATTGAACAATTTTGAGCTTTTGGACTAATGGGCCTAACTTTTGAAGTTTAAACATGTTTATGACATGTTAGGGGACCCCTAAAACCATTCACATATGTTTTTTATGATTTTTATTTCTTTTATTTGAATTTTTATTCATTTAAAGGCAAATTAAATTAAATAAATATTAAGTGAAGATATAAGGCATAAAAGGCTTTTGGTTATGATTTTTTGGAGGCCCAAGATCTCATTATAAACCGTGTGAACTTATTCTTAAAACAAATCTTCATGGTTTTGTCTCATTCTAATCTATTTTAAAAATAAAATCAAAGATATGTTGTACAAAGTCCAAGCCCATCTTTTTTAACCTAATCTTTCCCTCTATATAAGCCCAACTCATAAATACACTTAAGGGACGAAAAAAAGCTGCTCAAGAACACTCTCTCAAAAATATCAACTTTTGTCAAAATTAGGACAAACTTGCAATCCTAGTGCCAGTCATCTTCAAGGGCAAGCAACCATTCAAATCCATTTCAGGGACATTAGAGTTAGTTGGGATCATTCTTGATGATCAAAAGTGCCTGTAACATGCCCTACATGTATCACTGGTTTCATGTTTTTGTCCAAATTCGTATTTTATTTTCTATGTTATTTTGATTAAAACTAACCACGCTAACGTGTTCCAGAGACAAAACAATGCAGGTATGAGCCCTTGAATGAGTCCCATAATGCCTGGATAACCTAGCACCATGATTGAACCAATTTACAATATTTTGTTCATATCTCATTATGCAGGACGATTTAGCCAAAACTAAGACCGCCAATGGATTAGCAAGGGTCAATTTAGGGGGAGTAGGGTCCTTCTTGTGCATTGACGTGTGTTTATTTTGCAGGTTCAAAAAGAAGCTCTCCGGAGAAGACAACTGAAGCTAGGGCTCCGACGCCTCTCCGGTCCATCTATTTTTGTTGATATTATATTTATTTATTCCCATTGCATAACCGGATGAAACAACCACCCCAGTGGCAAGAACACGCGTGCTAAGGCTTTGGTCTCTAAGGGGGTAGGTTCGATCCATGTCTTTTGCATATTTTTTCTATTTTCCAATTTTTACAGGTTTCATATATTTTGTGCAGCGCCTATTTCCTAACACCAACAAGCGCTTAGCTCAGTGGAAAATGATGCAGAGTGGAAGGCTAGAGTGTGTGGGTTCAAAACCCACCGCAGGCAGTTTTTTTTTTTTTGGTTTTTACCTTATGTCATTGATTTTTCTTTCCCTAACCCTAATTTGTTTTTAATCAACCATTAAACTAACATTTTCCTAATACTCACAAATTAGGTTTAGGTTTTTAATTAACATTTAATTTTCTGGTTTTATTTAATTAATTAATTAACCTTTTTTTAAACATTAAAATTAATTAGAATTTAGGTTTTAATTATTATTATCATTTAAAATTATTTTCCATACAAAATCACAAAAACATTTATACATTCAATTTTCTATTTTCTTTTTCTTATTTTTATTTTCCTAGATCAAGTGTGTAGGGCACGTTCTAATGTAATAGCTTAGATATACTTTTTCTCATTTTTCTATTATGTAACTGCTTACGGGATGTAATAGTTTAGGTTTAAATTCCACACTTTACTTTCCCGCGTTGTTTATGTAACTGCCCCCCAAAGCCCTGTAATAGCTTAGGTCTTTACTTTATGCTCCTTTATTTTCTGTATATATTCAATTGCTAGTAACTAGGCGATATGGACATTATGAGTATTTAGTAATGCCTTTCGATGTTACTAATGCACCGAGAGTATTCATGGATTACATGAACCGTATCTTTCATACTTATTTGGATCAGTTTGTGGTGGTTTTCATTGATGAAATTTTGATTTACTCTAAATCGGAAGAAGAGCATGCAGAACACTTAAGAATAGTATTGCAAATTTTGAAAGAGAAGAAGTTATATGCAAAGTTGGTTAAAGGAGTTTAGTTTTCTTGGCCATGTTATATTAGGTAGTGGCATTGTTGTTGATCCATCTAAAGTAGATGATGTGTTACAATGGGAAACTCCAAAGTCGGCTACCGAGATTAGAAGATTTTTAGGGTTAGCTGGTGTGATACGGTGGGAGAACTGATTTGGTGTTCTGTGTTTTATCGTAAGTGTTGTGGATAGCCAGAGTCGCCAGCGACTTTTCTTTTATCCAATAAAGGAAAGGGTGAAAAGAACATGAAAGACCTCTTGAGAATTTTCTTCAGTTCGGGGGGTAGGTTATGAAAAGGGAAGGTGTTAGCACCTTTTTCATTCGTAATTATCTACGTGCTCTTAATTTCTAGCTCACTTTGAAATGCTTTGTGTTTTGTGTAAGTTTGAAAATATTTTAAAAACGCCTTCGTACGGAAAACTTTGCAATGATTCTCGTATCGTTGAGAATGTATACAAAGTGTTGGATTTGAAAATATTTGTTTGAAAAGGAGTGTTTTGAAACATGTTTGAAAATGATAATGTAAGGCAATTTTGTAATAATTCTCGTATCGTTGAGAATGTATACAAAATGTTTGTTTTTGAAAAGTGTTTTGAAAATGTGAGGTGTAAAGAAGATTGATTTAGTTTGTGAGAAAGCAATTACGAGTAATCTACCTAATCAAAAAGTATTTGTTCTTTTCCTCCTTCTTTAGATAGTGTTATCCTACCATTAATTGGTGGGGAACCATACCATTGGATGTGAGGTGTAGGCGTGGGTCATCGTAGAGTCATAGAAGGCAACTTGTAGAATGTTTTAGCAGTTGTCGTAAGGGACTAAGATCGTTTACCTAAGGCAACATCGAAGGGTCATCGAGGGACTACGATCTTTTAACCAAGGTTCTTTGCTAAAACATCCCATGTTCGAGGGACATGACTGTTTTTATTCGAGGTAACAAGTGTGGGTTAATCCTAGAGGTGCATGTGTGCAATGTGTTTTTGTTTTTATGTATATTGTCTTGGATTAGGGTTTTTCTATGTTTGATTTTAATCTTGTCATGCAAACCCTAGTTACTACCAACAATAAGGAAAATGATAAATTGCGGAATTTAAATATCCTACGCTATTACAACATTTTGGAAATGGGTAGTAGAAAATTACAAATGGGGATGGAAAAGAAATAAAACCCTTATTATCTATTACAAACCATTGAATTTAAATAATAATAATAAAATGCACAAAATGTAAAGAATGAAGAAGAAAAAGAAATTGTTTTTAGGGTTTTTCGATGGAGAAAAGATTTGATAATTTAACCTAATTAAACAAATTAATTTTAATTACAAAAGAGATTAATTAATAGTTTAATAAAAATCTAAAATATAAGTTAATTGAAATTAAGAAGAAAATAAACCTAAGTTTAACAATTTGTTTATAAAATAATTTGAATATTAATGTCAATTTAGAAAAATATTTTAAAGTGTGAAAAAAAAATCTAGTTCTAAATATTAACAAAAGTAGAATAAGTGTCTAAATTAAAATATTTTTAATTTAATTATTTAAGACAATATACTTTTTGTATTATTTATTAAATAAAAATAAGTAAACAAAGAAAATATAAAAAGTATAAAACAAATAGTTGGGTCTGGGTTTTTTAAAAAGCAAAAAGGGGGTGTGAGAAAATAATTTTTTGTTAGGCCCAAATGAGCCTTTTTTTGAAATCAGAAAATAAAATAAAATGTTTGTAACAAAAAGAATCAAAATGGGTCTGCGCTATTAGTAAAATGGGGGGTATGAAGAAAATTCAGCCAAATGCCCAGAAACAAAATCCAGCGCTTGCTGATCCATTGTGATTGATTTCTGTGAGTGCACCATGGGCTTGCATTATGAAGTGTTGGATGAGATGACTGGCAGATTTGATGGTCTAGTCACAAGGATGTATAGCATGCGCTCTACACTTGATGTATTAAATCTGCAAGCAAATAATGTGATAAAAACAAAAGGGTACCACTGGGGCTCGAACCCAGACCCCTATAGATCAATTCCTTAGCGCGCGCTTCTCTGCCACTGGGGTGGTTGTTTCATCCGTTAATAATACAAATTCAACTAAATATAAAATAAACTTGTTTATGAATTTTGAACTTCATCTTCTTCCTCCTTCGCGCGCGCTGAACAACAACACCATTGCTCAAAACTGTAACTTCTTCATTTCTCAATCATTTTAAAAAATGTAAACATGAAAGTTGTTCCATTTTTCAACACGAATTCAACTATATAAATTTCATAAGCTATAAATAAAATATGAATGAGAATTTTGCTGGTACCAAATTAAAACCTAATTTTTTCAGAAAGTTGAAACTCAAAATTCGTATCACTTAGTCAATATAAATGATAACTAAAGGCATCGTTAGCTTCAGGGCTATGATGTCTACATTTTTCATTCACAAAGTAACCATTAATGATGCTTGTATAAGGAGTTCAAAGTTGAGAAAACTTACCTTAGAACTTGAAGTCGTGTTTGGAGTTTGAGCACTTCTGGAAGTGTTGTGATGATCTGGATAGCTTCACTGAACTCCTAGAAAGCTATTGCAATGCTTACTTTGAGCTAAAAGTGCCAAAAACATTCTAGAAAACTTCCTATAAAGCTATGGTGTAAATGATGTTACAGTTGTGCAGCATGGTCTTGGATAGTTTCTAAGTGAGGTATGGAAGCTTTGTGATTGATTTAGGGTGAAAACGCACGAGTGGATTGTGAGTTTTGATTTCAAAGTCAGAAATGACAAGTTATGGATGTTTTGATGCAAATTCTGGTTTGAGAGAGTATGGGGGGGGGGGGGGGGTTAGAAGGCTCTTGAACTCGTGTTATGTCTTGAAAATGGCTTCTTTATTTATAGAGGAAAGGTTTTGAAAGCTCTAGTGATCAGAAATCAAAGATCACATGTTATGGTTAGGTGACTTGATTTTGAGACAATCTTGAAAATCATGGTTTCAATGCAAAGTACAAGGGCTTGTAGGGTGGTTGACAGGCTTGTAGATGGTTGCTTCTTACTTTGAAATGTTTTGGAATCAGAAGCAACAACGTATGGGCTCAAGGAGAGTTGTCATTGTGATTAAAGTCACTTTTCCAAAATGGAAGTGTGAACTTTGTTCCATTAATGGCAAAATCATTTGGACAATGAGTCAAATACTTGGAAAATGGCTCAATCAGTTGTGTAAACATTTAATTATTTAGTGATTTTCAAGTTTGAAGGCCTGCAAAACAAGATGCGGCATGCTTGATGATTGGATCATAAGGTTCATCACAAAAATGACCTAAATTTCAACTTTGTGATGCCATCTTCTTCTCTTTGAAACTTATAGCTCAAGCATGACCTCTTCGAGTTCTTTGACATTTTGGAAAGCTTGAAACATTGTCTACAACCTTCATGTTGGCCACTTGTTGGCAGGAAATTTCGACTAAGGAGAAATTGAGCTGAGTCAATGGTCTGAATATACTTAGAGAATTGTTTGGCTATTTTGTTTTTTAAAAGCCATGAAGATTCGAATTCGAAATTCGTTAAGAGATTGATGGATAGTTTATAATTCGAATTGCGAAATAAAGTTATTATTCGAAACATTGTTTAAGATTGTATACTTTGACCGTTATCAGATTTTATTGGTTTTGGCGCTCAAGACGGATAGCGAAGGGTTTGAATTCGAGTATTCATTCTTATCCAGAAGGATGCATGGAATATCTTGGATTGTCAAAGACATGCCAGCAGAAACGTGGCATTAGTTTTTTAGGAGTCTGTTAGGGTCTAAGTTCTATAAAATGTAGCTTTTGTGTTTCGATTTAGTGTGTTCACATCTTTGTACAAAATACTCAAAATACCCAATGTACAAGTGTTCGAGAAAAGAGTTAACAAGACTGTACGTATGATGCACCATATTTTATATTCAATGTCATTTACATTCAATGAAGTTTCTTTATGTTATTTACGTTCTTTACAATTCCCAGACTAGACTAGTTTATATTTCATTACTTTTATAAAGAAGTTTCACTTCGACATGCGAAGTGATTCCTTTTGTTTAAAGAGATTATCATCAAAATATGATTTCTAAATAACTGAACACAATAGTCCTGAGATCAATCTGATCGATCTCGTGAGTAAATGAATCTGTTAAAGGATTTAGAGGATCAGCGGTTGTTTACCAATTTCCAGGGTAAACAAATTGGCACGCCCAGTGGGACTTTGTGTCTAGTATTTAGTTTTTTTCCCGATAATCTGTGTTTCCTAACTTGTTTTGTTGCATGAGATTATGAAGTGGAAGATTAGCCAATACCACAGATCCTAGACCAAAAAGGAAATACAATAGGAAAATGGCTAACCCACCTGTTAGCGATGCACAACAAGTTCCTCCTTCCACAGGAGGGAATACGAGCGCTTCAAATACAACCGAAGCCATGGCAACAAGTCAAGGGACTACGACTATCCCCTCGACTACAAGTGCTACAGTCATACCCCCAAATACAAATGATTCAGCCATATTATCAAACACAAAAAATGAACCTATTATAATGTCTGTGGCCAGTCAAATTCCACCCGTAACCCCTAGACCTTCAGTAGGCAGTGTCTCTAGAACATATGCACCAGTGTTCACAATCCCAACATCAGATCCAATATATGGCATGCCAACTTCGTTCATGGAAGGACTTCAAAATAACACTTCGACATATACACGTCCTTTAACATCTGCCTTTTCGCCATTACAAGGATCAGGTTCAGGGGTAAACCATATGGCACAAAATAATTTACAGCCAGGATATGTTGCTCAATTGCCTCCTATTACCACAAATATGCAGGAAGTCTTGAGGCCACAGATGGATGATAGTAACCATGAAATGGTGGGAGTACTCGCCCAACAAATGAGTATAATTTTTAACCCTTTAATCCAAAGCACCACACACACGAACTTGCAGAATGCCCAAGTAAACCAACAAATGACAGCACAAATTGGGCGCCTTGCAGATTTATTTGGTGCACCCAGAGCACCAACTCGACAACCACGACCTACATGGATAAGGGATAATCAAGGCATCGTGTTTCAAGAAGAACCAACCATTGACCAGGCCCAACAAGTGATACACCCAGAAGTCGACATTCAACAACCAGTTCGAAGGGAAGAACCACCCAGATTTCAACAGGCTATTCCCAGGGAGGAACCACAAAGAATGGTAGTCATGGTGAATCGAAACTAAGATGCTGACGAAGTTCTCCAAGGATGTCGGTGTGATACGGTGGGAGAACTGACTTGAGGTTTTGCGTTTGTATTCGCACTTGTTCGGTTTAGCAAGAGTCGCCACCGACTTTTTATTTTATCCTAAAGGAAAGGTTAAAAAGCACAGGAAAAACCTTTTAAGATGTTTCGTGGGTTCGGGGGTAGATTATGAAAAGGGAAGGTATTAGCACCCTTTTCATCCATGGTTATCCATGGACTCTTAGTTACTTGTTTTAGATCACTTGCCTTTGATTTTCAATTGCTTGAAATGGTGGTGTGTGTGTGTGTGTTTTGAAAATGTTTTGAAAAAGAGGCCTTGTCTAGGCAACCGTTGTAACAATTCTTTACTCGAATGTTTTACAAAGGTGTGTATCTTTTCGAAAAGATGTTTCAAATGTTTTTGAAAGTTTGTTTTAAAAGTGTATTGTGAAGTGGGTTTTGAAAAGTAGGCAAGTGTGTTTTGCAAGTTTGATTCAAGTAACTAAGAGTTGTCTACCCCTAAATTTACTCAAAGATTTTTCTCATGTTTTAACCCTTTTAACAGTATTGTTCCACCATTGTATTTGGTGGACAATCTTGCATTAGGATGTTAACGGGACAGGCGCGGGTTATCGTATGGACCATGAATGCAATGGTGCCAAGTGTCTTTGGCAATTTGCTTGAAGGGACTATGATCATTTCGATTAGGCAACTTTAGAAAGCGTCATCGAGGGACTTATGATCATTTGAATTGTTTTGTTTTGCCAAAGAAACTCAACGTGCAAGCATGGCCCATTTTGGAAGACAACAAGCGGGATTACCCTAGGGGTGCAAGTGTGAATGGTGTATTGATTTCATGCATTTGTCTTGTGTTAGGTTATCTAGCGTTTGATTTTATTTACATGCAAACCCTAGGTTTAAACATGGTATAATTGGAAGCGATAAATTGCGGGAATTTAAAGTCCTAAACTATTACAAATGAGTATCCGGGGATGGGGGTACAATTATTTACAAATGGGGGATGAGACTTAATAGGATAGTAGTGTCCAAATAATTTACAACCAAATCGAATCAATCGCAATGTAAAATGTAGCAATGTACAATAATAATAGATAAACAAAATGTGTATTGTAAAAGTGTATGTGAATATTTACAAGTGATAAAAATGTGAACTTAATGCTTTATTAAGTATTTATGATTTTTAGATTTTTGTTGATTATGTACCAAACAAAAGATTTAATAATAGACAAGAAAATGTTTTAAGAAATTCTAATTTTATGTATTAATGTTTTATATACAAAGGTTCCTTTTTTTAATTGACAAAAAGTTCTAAAGAAAAAAAATGTTTAAACCTAATAATAAAAGAAATCTAATATTTATATATTAAGTATGATAAACAATGTTAGTAAGATTTTTTACAAGAAAAAGAAATTAGTGTATTATTTTATTTATAAAAAAAAATAAAGTATGTTAGTTTAAATTGTATAAAAAAGGAAAAAAATAAAATGATAAGTAAAAAGATATTATTTTTCAAAGATGTACATAACAAAAAGGTTAAGAGAATTCAAATGGGCTTAGGGACTTTGTTTTGGCCCAAGCAAAGCAGAAGCGTGTGGGGGGGTGCACGCCAAGAAAACAATTGGGCTTAGGGGAACCGGCCCATTGCGCTTCACAAAACATTTTGTAAGGGTTTTGTTGTTTCGTTTCATTTGGGATTCTAGGGTTACAGAGGCGCGACGCCGTTCTTCCTTCGTCTTCCTTCGTCTTCCTTCGTCTTCCTTCGTCTTCCTTCGTCTGAGCTTTCTGAACTTTCCCCTCCGTCTCAGCTACTAGGCGCAACTTCCACTTCTCTTCCCTCCATGGTTGGGCAAAGCAAAAACGAGAAAAAGGTAACGATTTCGCCCCCTTTCTTTATGTTTTAGGGTTTTAAATCTTATATTTTACAAGCTCTAATTTCGTGTTCTGATTAAGTGTTGTTGTTGTTTCTGTTTGAGGTGCATGAAAGGAAAATAAATTATACCTTTTGGGATGGAGGAGGATGGTGGCTTGGAGGCGCTTTGGGTGGCCGGAGATGGAGGAGTGATGAAGCTGTGGGCTTCCCTGGTTTGTCTAGTGCCTTTGTCTTTTCTCTTTTTTGGTTTGATGATGATGAGGTCTGAGAACCCTAACACAACTTTCTTTTCCTCTTCTCTTTTGCCTGCTTCTGTATGCTTGTATGCTTGCTTGCTCCTTTTCTTTTGTATGCTGGCCCTTTTCTTTTATTCAATGATGATTATCTGAGATGCCTGGCTTCATCTGTTTCACTTCTTTTCCTCTTCCACTATTTGCTTGCTGAGATGCTTGATATGAATCTGAGTGTTGCTTATGTTGTGCCCTGTGATGAGCCTAGCTCTGAGGGCTTTGGTTGGTTTGAAAGTTGTTTGGACAAAGGCTTATGTTTGTTGGTTACAGTTTAGGAGGTTTATTGGCTTAGCAGGTTTGGTATGTTACAGGCTAGCAGGCTTGGCTTGAGGTGAAAGCTGAGTTTTGGTTTGCGAGTTTGATAGCTTCATGTTGTTAGCTTGTGTTTGACATGCTTCAGGCTTGTATGGCCTGATGCTTGAAACAGGTTGTTTGAGCCTGAGGTTGTTTGACATGCTTCAGGCTTGTATGTCCTGATGCTTGAAACAGGTTGTTTGAGGCGGAGGTTGTTTGACAGGGCTCAATGTTTGTGTGGAAAACTGGTTTATGTTTAAAGCAGGTTAAAGGTTTGAAGCAGGTTTAAGCTTCAGTTTGAGGCTTTTTGGCTTGATGCAGGTTTAAGCTTTTGGTGTTTCTGGTTTAAGGTTGATGTTTATGCAGGATGTTTGTTGATACAGTTTGGAGGCAGGCCCTTTGTATGTTACAGTTTGTGGTTTTAAACTTGTGGAGGCAGTTTTGTTGTTACAGTTTGAGAGCTTTTGGCTTTTGTGTTATTTCTGCCTCTCTTTTGAAACTGTTCTGGTATATTGTTTATATCTTTTTCTCAAGCCTAAACCTGTAAGCCTATTTCTCTTCTCTCTTCTCTCTCTCCAGTATTAAAGCATTTGTTTATTGCTTTAGATGTACTTTCTGAAAAAGCAGCTGGCTGGAAAATGATGTATCCTGGACATTGCTTGCAATAGTTGTTTTCCTCTGCATACTTTGTACTTCTTTCAAGATTTTCTGCATATCTCTTTTATAGCCTTGATATCCTTTTGGCAGCTTGTGGACAGTTGCTTTGACATTCAGTTTTCCTTTTTGATTTGGTTAGGCAATTCAGTTTGGACTTTATACTTGTACATGCTGTTTGGAATTTTTGAAATGGGCAATTTGTTGACAATGCAGTATGTTTGCTTTTGTGCATTTCACATTTTTGCAAGACATTTTTCTATCCCTCTTTGTGAACCGAGAGTAATCTCGTGATTTGCAGAGAGGGCAAACTGATTCCTGCCAGTCGCTTTTAATGATGAGTCCATTTTTTCTGTCTGCTCTTTTTTTATTTCATCTGCCTTGACTTCTTTTCTTTTCTTTTTCTTTTTGCAGATAAAAGTCAGCTGAGCAAAGGATGAGCAGCAGATGAAGACTTAGGAAATTTTGGGATAGTTTCAATTTATTTTTAATTATTGTAACAGTATTAATGTAAACATCTGTAAATAATCTTACAGTGCTCAAATAATAATTGTAAACAAGTAGTTAAAGATGAATAAAAGTCCTCCTTTGATCATTTAATTCTTTTTCTTCTTCAACTGTTTATTTAATTATTTATAATTCTTAAATTATAATAACTGGAAATAAATCCCAACTATTTTAACTCAGAATAATAAATAATCAATAAACGTCCGGAGTTCCGAATAATCAAAGCATTGCACAGCTAAACAACAAACGTCCACATGTCCTTTTTTCACTGATTAATGCAACCTTTCAATTCAAATGCCTCAATCCAAATCTCAGAGTAAACTGAAAAGAACTGTGGAATTAATTCTTTCTGAGAATGCGTGCACAAAACCCTGATTCTTGACTTAACACTGGAGAAACGCCTGTCTGATCAAACTTTGAGCCAAACTCAACCAAAACCCTAGCAATCTGCTTGAACTGTTCCAGAGCCATGAAAACCCTAATTTGGATAAACTAATAAGAAAAAGTTTGTTTGACTGATTCTTATGCCAATCTGAAAAATCAGGAAAAGCCCGAAGCTGTGATTTCTTGTGGAAAAATAAGAGGGAAAATTTTGGGGTACAACAGTTGCCCCTGTTCAATCTTCTTGAACCTGAAGAGTTAGATTGGCAAGTTTGTCGTTCGCGACTCTAAGGTAAAAGGAGATTGGACACTAGAGTGCCCCAAAAAAAATTGCACTCGGTGATGTGATGGTAGAGGGAATGGGCTTAAAGATGCCATTTGGTGATAGGCTTAAAGATGCCATCTGGAAATGTGACAGAATCTTGTCGGGGGATGGGCTTAGAGATGCCATCTGGAACTTGCTGGTAGGAGGATGGGCTTAGAGATGCCATCTGGAAATTGCTGGTAGGAGGATGGGCTTAGAGATGCCATCTGGAAATTGCTGGACTGTATGTCATTGATGACTGGATGAGTATCAGAAAGGTATCCATGTTTTGGGACATCTCTGAACTGGGGGTCCGAATAAGCGATAGATTGACATCCGTATCTGGAAGCATCTGTAAACTGTTTTCAGGAGTTGAGATTGAATAAGCAATAGAGCAGCATCCGTTGTTGGGAAGCGTCCGTAAACTGTTTTCAAAAGTTGAGAAGAATCTGAATAAGAGATAGGTTGACATCCGTTACTGGAGAACCCGTAAACTGTTTTCAGAGGTCTTGAAAGTTGAATAAGCAATAGAGCATCATCCATGTTGGGAAGCGTCCGTAAACTATTTTCGAAAGTCTGGAAAGAATCTGAATAAGCGATAGGTTGACATCTGTTACTGGAGAACCCGTAAACTGTTTTTAGAGGTCTTGGAAGTTGAATAAGCAATAGAGCAGCATCCATGTTGGGAAGCGTCCGTAAACTGTTTTCAAAAGTCTGGAAAGAATCTGAATAAGCGATAGGTTAACATCCGTTACTTGGAGAACCCGTGAACTGTTTTCAGAAGTTGAGTCTGAAGCTTATTAATCTTTATCCTGAAAAGGGTAAGATATTAGCTGAAACACAAAGTCATGTTGCATGAAATGTATGATGCGATGTATGTTATATCAATGTTTATGATATGAATGTAATGAACGTGCATGTATGCTGATGAGCTGTCTTGCTGAGGATAGATGAATCCTGGATAATGAGATCTTTGACTTCTGCCGAGGAAAGTGAATTCTTGACTGCTGCAGGGGAGGGCAAGAATCTTTTGATCGTTGAAGATGAGAAGTCCTGGGACCACTGTTGGGGAATCAGGAGCTTGGGTTTTATGCCAATCTACTGGGGGTTCCTTCTTGGAGGTGATCTTCACTGAGGAATATTCGAATATCCTGTGAGGAAATGAGAATGAGAGTCTTCACTCTGCTTGGGGATTGATAGTTGGAAGTTTTAGCTCCGCTGGGGATTGCAAGAATCTTGACTCTGAGGGGAATTAGATTCTGGAAGGTTCTCTGGCTGGGGATTGCAGCTTTGAGAAAGCTCTTGTGGTTCTGCAGGTGTTGATCTGGAATAAGTTACGGAATATCGCCACATCTGGGTCACATCTTGAACTATATCTAGAAGGAAATCTGGAATAAGTTACGGAATGTCGCCACATCTGGGTCACATCTTGAACTATATCTAGAAGGAAATCTTGAATAAGTTACGGAATGTCGCCAAATCTTGGGTCACATCTTGAACTATTTTTAGAAGCAAATCTGGAATAAGTTACGGAATGTCGCCAAATCTAGGTCACATCTGAACTATCTCTAGAAGCAAATCTGGAATAAGTTACGGAATGTCTCCAAATCTAGGTCACATCTGAACCATCTCTAGAAGCAAATCTGGAATAATTTACGGAATGTCGCCAAATCTTGGGTCACATCTTGAACTATTTCTGGAAGGAAATCTTAAATAAGTTACGGAATGTCGCCAAATCTTGGGTCACATCTTGAACTATCTCTAGAAGGGAATCTGGAATAAGTTACGGAATGTCGCCAAATCTAGGTCACATCTGAACTATCTCTAGAAGGGAATCTTGAATAATTTACAAAATGTCGCCAAATCTAGGTCACATCTGAACTATCTCTAGAAGCAAATCTGGAATAAGTTACAGAATGTCGCCAAATCTTGGGTCACATCTTGAACTATTTCTGGAAGGAAATCTTGAATAAGTTACAGAATGTCGCCAAATCTGGGTCACATCTGAACTATCTCTAGAATCAAATCTGGAATAAGTTACGGAATGTCGCCACATCTGGGTCACATCTTGAACTATATCTAGAAGGAAATCTTGATTAAGTTATAGAATGTCGCCAAATCTGGGTCACGTCTGAACTATTTCTAGAAGGAAATCTTGAATAAGTTACGGAATGTCGCCACATCTGGGTCAAATCTTGAACTATTTCTAGAAGGAAATCTTGAATAAGTTACAGAATGTCGCCAAATCTGGGTCACATCTTGAACTATTTCTAGAAGGAAATCTTGGAATAAGTATCGGAATGTCGCCAAATCTGGGTCACATCTTGAACTATCTCTAGAAGGAAATCTTGAATAAGTTACGGAATGTCGCCAAATCTGGGTCACATCTTGAACTATTTCTAGAAGGAAATCTTGGAATAAGTATCGGAATGTGGCCAAATCTGGGTCACATCTTGAATTATCTCTAGAAGGAAATCTTGAATAAGTTACTGAATGTCGCCAAATCTGGGTCACATCTTGAACTATCTCTAGATCTTGATTTTGTTAAGGGTCAGAAATTGGGAGTATACCAATCTTCTGAGGTGATGAGAATCTTCATTCTGTTAACGGTCAGAAACTGGGAGTATACCAATCTTCTGAGGCTTTAAGGATGAGAGTCTTCATTCTTGAGAGAAACAGGTTTTTAGGAGCTTTAATTGTCCGTTATTTTGTTGGTGGTTGTAACTTCCAGCAGGTGATGAAGGAATTGTTGGACACTTTTGACATTCGAATTCCCCAAGTGATGATGAAGGAGTCTTGAATCAGATTACTCTGTGAATTGAGAGATTTCTTGAAATCTTGACTGGACTGCCCCAGGTTAACTGAACTTTGAAAGATCTATTGAAACCTTGACTGGACTGCCCCAAGTTAATTGGATGGTGACATGTCATGCCCCTTGTTGATAGGAGACTTGTCGTTGGAAGTGTCATCCTTTTGAAGTGATTTTTGTTCACTGAGAGAGTTTTCGTTCCTCCGAACATTCGCTGTATGAATTTCTTTGCTGTCAAACAAATAGTCAAATGCAAACAGTGATATTCAAGCAATGCAAAGTTTATGTTTGTCTCGAAGTTTTGAAAAATGCATTTTTTAGCAGAAAATTTTTCATAAGACAAAATCAACACAAGATTTAGAGCAAAGCCTTACAGGAGTCAGGATACCTTTTGAAACAGTATGCTTTCGAACTAACCCATGCTTCAATTAGGACTTTTGAAGGGTTGTAACGTGGCTTGGTTCACGATTTAAGAAACAAAGGATAAAGGCTCAAAGTATATTTGTACCCACCCGCTCTTCGTGATGTTCTTCAATCCTAAGCTCAGTTAATTGTGCGTCGAACTCCATTCGAATTTGGAACGACTTTTTGTGTGATGGTTCACCAATTGAATTTGGAGGCAGTCATCCTCTCCTTTTTCTTTTTCAACATTTTTTTTGTGTTGTTGAGGATTTGCAATGACCTCTTTCTTTTGATTTGTTATCCCTAACTTTTGCCTGACTGTTCCTGTTTTCGGGCTTACAGTCAGCGGGATGCCCCAGGTTTCTTAAGCCTCCTTTATAGGTTTTAGCTCAATGGGTTTTTCTCTTTTGAGAGGTAATGACTGCCTATGTGATAGGGAACCATCACTGTCTTTTGATTCCAGAGGAATGTTTTTGATTTTTTGATGTCGTTCGTTGTATTACGAACTGAGAGTTTGCGACTTCAATGCGCACTTTTTTAAATTAACTGAGAGACTACCCTGCCCCAGGTTTAAATCAAAGGTTTCGATTTGTTTAGAACAGAAAACTCCTACTTCTTTGGATCGAAGGGGTTGACTAGGGATTATCTTCCTTATAACTCCAGTGTTTGGGAATTGAAAGAAATGCCTGTACATCATCAACAAGGTCTGTTCAAAAGCATACTGTATGAGAATATGGTATTGTTTTGTCATCCTCCCTCTAAAGGCTTGCAGCTTTTTATCAAGAGTTAAATATCATAAAGAAAGCGTAAGAGTAGTGAAAAAGAATAGATGAATTCAAGACAAACATATGCAATGCATTAATGAAACAGAGTTTGACATTAAAAGATAATTGTTTGAACAACAAAAGATATTACAACTTTGAAAATTCAAATGAAAGAAAGACGTTCTCAATGAATTGGCCTAGGAACAGTGATTATGCTAGAGTCTCCGGAGGGTCAAACTCGATCTCTTTGGCATCGATCATGTCTTAGATCTTGTTCTTCAGAGGCCAACAGTTGTTTGTGTCATGTCTCGGACTGTCAGAGTGGTATGCACACCTTTAATTGGGATGATAAGTAGGAGCAGAAGTATTTGGGTTCCGGAGGGGAGCCCTCAATGTAATCAGATCCCTCTTCAATAAGTGTTGCAGCGCTTGAGACAGTGGCATGTTGATGTTGGTGAACTGTCTTTTAGGTGCGACCTCCTTCCGCTGATGCCCCTGTCTTTGTTGGGCAGGCGTAGGATTAGAGATCAAGATTGCTCCTATGTGTTGGTCATGACGACCCTTTTGACTATTCGCAGTATTGGACTCTTTCTTTCCGTTGTAGGGAATTATTTGAGTATCCGAGGATGTAGTTCCTTGGATCTTTCCACTCTTGATGCCAGCTTCGACCCTTTCGCCGGTCAGTATTAGCTCGGTGAACCCGGCTGAGGAGCTTCCAATTAAGTGATTGAAGAGAGGCCCTGTCAAAGTTCCCATGAAGATGTCAATCAGCTCCCTATCAGTTAAAGGAGGTTGCACCCTACCAGCCAAATCTCTCCACCTTTGAGAATACCCTTTGAAGTTCTCGTCAGAACCCATGGTCATTTTCTGCAATTGCATACGAGTTGGTGCGAGATCAGCATTGTACTGATACTGCTCATAAAAAGCAAAAGCTAAGTCCCTCCAGGTGTGGATGCGAGAACTCTCCAATTGATAGAACCACTCAAGTTGAGTCCCTACCAAGATTTCTTGGAAGAAATGGATCCAAAGCTTTGGATCAGTTGTGTATGGTTGAATCTTGCGGACATAAGACGTTAGGTGCATCTTAGGGCAAGAAACTCCATCGTACATGGCAAAGGTAGGGACTTTGAACTTCAGAGGGATGACCAATCCAGGAACCAAACCCATGTCTCCTATATCCAAGCCAGGTATTTGTTGAATCTCCATAGCACTGAGGCGATCCTCCAACTGTTTGTACTTGTCATCAGCGGGAGGATATTGTTCCTCGAAGTAGTCAGCTTCAGCTTCATCAACCTCCAAATTGTGGTCTTCTTCAAGACTATCCCCTATGTTGGATGGAGTTGCAAGGTCTTGGGCTTTAGGTCTTCTCCTCAAGTTCAGGATGCCCGCTGATTTCTTGGACTTCTTCTTCTTGTCTTTGAAAAGGAGAGCTGTCAGATCCTCTTGCCCTTTACCCATAGCCAGAAGCATTTGCTGGAATTGAGCGTTTTGAGCTTGGAGATCTTTCACCGTTTGTTCCATATCCATCTTACTGAAATAAACAGTAAGAAGATAAGGAAACATTTATGGTAGAAACCTGTTATGCAATGATATGTATGATATATATGCAATGTTTTCAAGGATCTCTTGGGGTAAACACAAGAGAATGTTAGAGGTTGAACTTTGATCTTTGATTGGAGAACTTTGCATCGGTGGATGTCTTTCCATGAGAATCAAGCTCACCATGTGAAGTGGGTCATAGCCCTTGATTCAAGTTGTTGCACTTGATCTTTGATTTGGGAACTGTGCAACGGTGGATGTCTTTCCACGAGAATCAAGCTCACCATGTCAAGTGGGTCATAGCCCCTGATTCAAGTTGTTGCACTTGATCTTTGATGGCATTTTCTTAGAGGAGAAACCTCTTGCCCCTTGGTAGACGTCTGGTTCAACGTGACCCTGCATCAAAAGAACCCTCGAGATCCTTGAAATGGTTATTGAAAAATGCTATGGTATGATGTCATGATGTTATGTACATGCATGCAAAAGCAAGTAAGCGTCTATACATACAATCATATTCACACAAAGCAAACAAGTCCTTAGGTTTAGGCTTGCATGGGGTTTGTAGGTAAGTACCCTCTTGAAGTTAGTTGGCTCATCCTGTCCTAAAATAGAAACCGGGTTCTAAGGAGCTCAATATCATTGGATTGTTTTTTGTGTTCATTGTTTTGGTTTATCCACTTAACTGGCGACCAAAATATTCCAAGAAAACAACCCTCAATGAGTGTAGTATCGAGTATCTACCAACTTCGGACTGCACCAAAGTCGGTCATCTCACTACCCCTAAAAAGGCTAAGATGGTCAAGTAAGGTTCTAAGAGTTCGTTAGTGCTTCACGACATCACTCAGCGGCCCCGTACTCTCCTTGATTGAACTCAAGGGTTACCGGTACTTATAAATATGTCACACTAACATAGCTTACTGCTTCAACCATATCAGTATACCCCGCATAGTTCCCTCACAGTTTTATTGCTATTTACCTAAAAAAGTGCCCCAAATCCGGGTGTAGGATTTACAATAAACCCAAACAAGAACCCAAAAAGTAAAGCAATCAAAGTAATCAAAGCAAGTATGTAAAGGTGATCTAAACCCTAAGGTAACCCCACTTTTTAAGAACTCCCCAGCAGAGTCGCCAGTTCTGTGATACGGTGGGAGAACTGACTTGAGGTTTTGCGTTTGTATTCGCACTTGTTCGGTTTAGCAAGAGTCGCCACTGACTTTTTATTTTATCCTAAAGGAAAGGTTAAAAAGCACAGGAAAAACCTTTTGAGATGTTTCGTGGGTTCGGGGGGTAGATTATGAAAAGGGAAGGTATTAGCACCCTTTTCATCCATGGTTATCCATGGGCTCTTAGTTACTTGTTTTAGATCACTTGCCTTTGATTTTCAATTGCTTGAAATGGTGGTGTGTGTGTGTGTGTTTTGAAAATGTTTTGAAAAAGAGGCCTTGTCTAGGCAACCGTTGTAACAATTCTTTACTCGAATGTTTTACAAAGGTGTGTATCTTTTCGAAAAGATGTTTCAAATGTTTTTGAAAGTTTGTTTTGAAAGTGTATTGTGAAGTGGGTTTTGAAAAGTAGGCAAGTGTGTTTTGCAAGTTTGATTCAAGTAACTAAGAGTTGTCTACCCCTAAATTTACTCAAAGATTTTTCTCATGTTTTAACCCTTTTAACAGTATTGTTCCACCATTGTATTTGGTGGACAATCTTGCGTTAGGATGTTAACGGGACAGGCGCGGGTCATCGTATGGACCATGAATGCAATGGTGCCAAGTGTCTTTGGCAATTTGCTTGAAGGGACTATGATCATTTCGTTTAGGCAACTTTCGAAAGCGTCATCGAGGGACTTATGATCATTTGAATTGTTTTGTTTTGCCAAAGAAACTCAACATGCAAGCATGGCCCATTTTGGAAGACAACAAGCGGGATTACCCTAGGGGTGCAAGTGTCAATGGTGTATTGATTTCATGCATTTGTCTTGTGTTAGGTTATCTAGCGTTTGATTTTATTTACATGCAAACCCTAGGTCTAAACATGGTATAATTGGAAGCGATAAATTGCGGGAATTTAAAGTCCTAAACTATTACAAATGAGTATCCGGGGATGGGGGTACAATTATTTACAAATGGGGGATGAGACTTAATAGGAGAGTAGTGTCCAAATAATTTACAACCAAATCGAATCAATCGCAATGTAAAATGTAGCAATGTACAATAATAATAGATAAACAAAATGTGTATTGTAAAAGTGTATGTGAATATTTACAAGTGATAAAAATGTGAACTTAATGCTTTATTAAGTATTTATGATTTTTAGATTTTTGTTGATTATGTACCAAACAAAAGATTTAATAATAGACAAGAAAATGTTTTAAGAAATTCTAATTTTATGTATTAATGTTTTATATACAAAGGTTCCTTTTTTTAATTGACAAAAAGTTCTAAAGAAAAAAAATGTTTAAACCTAATAATAAAAGAAATCTAATATTTATATATTAAGTATGATAAACAATGTTAGTAAGATTTTTTACAAGAAAAAGAAATTAGTGTATTATTTTACTTATAAAAAAAATTAAAGTATATTAGTTTAAATTGTATAAAAAAGGAAAAAAATAAAATGATAAGTAAAAAGATATTAGTTTTCAAAGATGTACATAACAAAAAGGTTAAGAGAATTCAAATGGGCTTAGGGACTTTGTTTTGGCCAGAGCAAAGCAGAAGCGTGTGGGGGGGTGCACACCAAGAAAACAATTGGGCTTAGGGGAACCGGCCCATTGCGCTTCACAAAACATTTAGTAAGGGTTTTGTTGTTTCGTTTCATTTGGGATTCTAGGGTTACAGAGGCGCGGCGTCGTTCTTCCTTCGTCTTCCTTCGTCTGAGCTTTATGAACTTTCCCCTCCATCTTAGCTACTAGGCTCAGCTTCCACTTCTCTTCCCTCCATGGTTGGGCAAAGCAAAAACGAGAAAAAGGTAACGATTTCTCCCCCTTTCTTTATGTTTTAGGGTTTTAAATCTTATATTTTACAAGCTCTAATTTCGTGTTCTGATTAAGTGTTGTTGTTCTTTCTGTTTGAGGTGCATGAAAGGAAGAGAAATTATACCTTTTGGGATGGAGGAGGACGGTGGCTTGGAGGCGCCTAGGGTGGCCGGAGATGGAGGAGTGATGAAGCTGTGGGCTTCCCTGGTTTGTCTAGTGCCTTTGTCTTTGCTCTTTTTTGGTTTGATGATGATGAGGTCTGAGAACCCTAACACAACTTTCTTTTTCTCTTCTCTTTTGCCTGCTTCTGTATGCTTGTATGCTTGCTTGATCCTTTGCTTCTGTATGCTGGCCATTTTCTTTTATTCAATGATGATTATCTGAGATGCCTGGCTTCATCTGTTTCACTTCTTTTCCTCTTTCACTATTTTCTTGCTGAGATGCTTGATATGAATCTGAGTGTTGCTTATGTTATGCCCTGTGATGAGCCTAGCTCTGAGGGCTTTGGTTGGTTTGAAAGATGTTTGGACAAAGGCTTATGTTTGTTGGTTACAGTTTAGGAGGTTTATTGGCTTAGCAGGTTTGGTATGTTACAGGCTAGCAGGCTTGGCTTGAGGTGAAAGCTGAGTTTTGGTTTGTGAGTTTGATAGCTTCATGTGGTTAGCTTGTGTTTGACATGCTTCAGGCTTGTATGGCCTGATGCTTGAAACAGGTTGTTTGAGGCTGAGGTTGTTTGACATGCTTCAGGCTTGTATGGCCTGATGCTTGAAACAGGTTGTTTGAGGCGGAGGTTGTTTGACAGGGCTCAATGTTTGTGTGGAAAACTGGTTTATGTTTAAAGCAGGTTAAAGGTTTGAAGCAGGTTTAAGCTTCAGTTTGAGGCTTTTTGGCTTGATGCAGGTTTACGATTTTGGTGTTTCTGGTTTAAGGTTATGTTTATGCAGGATGTTTGTTGATACAGTTTGGAGGCAGGCCCTTTGTATGTTACAGTTTGTGGTTTTAAACTTGTGGAGGCCGTTTTGTTGTTACAGTTTGAGAGCTTTTGGCTTTTGTGTTATTTCTGCCTCTCTTTTGAAATTGTTCTGGTATATTGTTTATATCTTTTTCTCAAGCCTAAACTTGTAAGCCTATTTCTCTTCTCTCTTCTCTCTCTCCAGTATTAAAGCATTTGTTTATTGCTTTAGATGTACTTTCTGAAAAAGCAGCTGGCTCGAAAATGATGTATCCTGGACATTGCTTGCAATAGTTGTTTTCCTCTGCGTACTTTGTACTTCTTTCAAGATTTTCTGCATATCTCTTTGATAGCCTTGATATCCTTTTGGCAGCTTGTGGACAGTTGCTTTGACATTCAGTTTGCCTTTTTGATTTGGTTAGGCAATTCAGTTTGGACTTTATACTTGTACATGCTGTTTGGAATTTTTGAAATGGGCAATTTGTTGACAATGTAGTATGTTTGCTTTTGTGCATTTCACATTTTTGCAAGACATTTTTCTATCCCTCTTTGTGAACCGAGAGTAATCTCGTGATTTGCAGAGAGGGCAAACTGATTCCGGCCAGTCGCTTTTAATGATGAGTCCATTTTTTCTGTCTTATCTTTTTTTATTTCATCTACCTTGACTTCTTTTCTTTTATTTTTCATTTTGCAGATAAAAGTCAGCTGAGCAAAGGATGAGTAGCAGATGAAGACTTAGGAAATTTTGGGATAGTTTCAATTTATTTTTAATTATTGTAACAGTATTAATGTAAACATCTGTAAATAATCTTACAGTGCTCAAATAATAATTGTAAACAAGTAATTAAAGATGAATAAAAGTCCTCCTTTGATCATTTAATTCTTTTTCTTCTTCAACTGTTTATTTAATTATTTATAATTCTTAAATTATAATAACTGGAAATAAATCCCAACTATTTTAACTCAGAATAATAAATAATCAATAAACGTCTGGAGTTCCGAATAATCAAAGCATTGCACAGCTAAACAACAAACGTCCACATGTCCTTTTTTCACTGATTAATGCAACCTTTCAATTCAAATGCCTCAATCCAAATCTCAGAGTAAACTGAAAAGAACTGTGGAATTAATTCTTTCTGAGAATGCGCGCACAAAACCCTGATTCTTGACTTAACACTAGAGAAACGCCTGTCTGATCAAACTTTGAGCCAAACTCAACCAAAACCCTAGTAATCTGCTTGAACTGTTCCAGAGCCATGAAAACCCTAATTTGGATAGACTGATAAGAAAAAGTCTGTTTGACTGATTCTTATGCCAATCTGAAAAAATCAGGAAAAGCCCGAAGCTGTGATTTCTTGTGGAAAAATAAGAGGGCAAATTTTGGGGTACAACAGTCGGCAAGATGATACGATAGGAAATAATAATATAGCAGCCATAGTTGAAAGAATCATGGCACGAAATGGAGTAAATATTGGCATGCGAAGGCCAAATTATACATCCCATTTGTCTGAATACATTTAGCAAACTTAGTTGCCTAGGGGATGGGAAGTGCCAAAATTGACAATGTTTTCTGGTGACACCGGTGAGTCAACCATAGAGCATATTGCTAGATATCTTACAAAAACAGGGGATATAGCAAACAATGAGGATCTAAGGATTAAGTATTTCCCTATTTCACTAACCAAAAATGCTTTTACTTGGTTTACTACTCTAACAGCGAACTCCATCCATGATTGGACTCGCTTAGAGAGATTATTTCACAAAAAATTTAATGTAGGTCAAACCAAAATCAGCCTGAGCAAATTGGCAAATCTTAAGCGCAAATTCAGCGAACCTCTAGACGATTATCTTAACAGGTTCTGTCTGTTGAAGGCAAGATGTTTCACACAAGTTCCTGAACACAAGTTGGTCGAAATGGAAGCAAGAGGATTGGAATTCTATATCAGGAAGAAGTTAGATCCCCAGTATCTGAGAGATATGGCGCAACTGGATGATAGGGTTCGACAAATAGAGCGTTTGAAGATCGAAATAGCAAAGGCTAACAAAATCCACATGAAATAAAGAGTGGCTTATATCGAAGCTTGCTCAGACGAAAGACATGTCGAAGATGATTTTTCAGAGGTTGAAGAACACGAGATAGATCTTGCAAAGTTGAAGCAAGGACCACCATATCCTTGAAAAGTTCTAACGCTTGCGAACGAGAAAAATCTCATCGAACTAGAAAGGAATGAAAAATTCCCAAAGAAAACCTATACTTTCGACATCACCAAGTGTGATGAAATATTTGATTTGTTAGTAAAAGATGGCCAGATGGTAGTGCCCCCTGGTGCTAAAATTCCTCCATTAGAACAACAGAATAAAATGGGCTTTTGTAAATATCATAATTTCATAGGCCATAAAACCTCACAATGCTATCTTTTCAGGGACTTGATACAGAGTGCTATCAAGGAAGGAAAGCTAAAGTTCAGAGAGAAGCCCAAGAACCTGATGAAGGTCGACACATATCCTCTTTAGATTGTTGAGACAAACTTTGCAGAGCCTGTAGATATTAACATGGTTGATGCTGTCAAAATCGAAGGAGGTCAACTCGGTGCAGACAAGGTATCTGAAGATACTCAGGAGCTAGAGACTGCTGAGGGTCTCATGGGCCAGGAAGAAGGCATTGCTACTGATGGCAATTCCAAAGTTGCTGGCAAGGCTAAGACTACTGAGGGTCTTAGAGTCAGATTCGAAGAGCTTGAGATTGCTGAAGTCCCAAGTTCGAGGTAAACATGGTGGATCTGAACCAGCTGTCCCCAGAAATGGTGGAGATCGAAAGTCGTTTGAAGATGGAGAATGATATGATGCGAATTGGGCACTAAAAAGTAAGCCTGGTCGAGTATCTTTTTCATTTTCATACGAAGAATCCTGAAGGACTAGTGTGTCCTAGGTGCAGCATTACGAATGATCGAGGCGTTGCGGCAACATACCAAAAAGTGTACCAAGAGAGGGCTGGAAACAACTATAGGAGTGATAAAGAGTTGCTTCCATACCCAAAAATGGGAGAAAGCTTGATGGGTTTTATAGTTCGCTATCATACGAAAGGATCAGAAGTCTTAATGTCCCCATGGTATATCGTTGTTTATGATAGAAAGGCGGTTGAAGCATTTGAGAGAATTCCGTATGCTCAATGCTGGAACAATTGAAGGAGTAGCAGGGAGAGGTACGTAACCAATGCAAAAGGAAGTCCGAAAAGGGCAGATAGCCCACACCCCAAAGTGAATTGACAAGTCACCTTCAAGCCACCAGCCAACATCCCAACATACAAGTGGTTGAATTTTAGTCAAAGCAAGGGGGAAGGAAAAGGCAAAGGGAAACGGAAGAGTTTCGAGGAAGGTGGCAGATCAGTGTGGGCATATTGAAGGAAGTTCCAGTCAACGAAGCAACAAGCCTATGTGTCTGAGAATTATAAGGGGAAAACCCAATGGCAAGGTCCCAATGGCGAAGATACCAGAGGACCAAGAGGGCTCAAAGAGAACTCATAAGCAACGAAGTAGGGGAATCAAGTACGAATCAGACTTCATTTGCTACACCTGTCGAAGAGAAGTCCCCAACACAAAGGAGGCTTTTTTCCCCCAAAAATATGGAGTTGTCCGTCGAAAGGACTATAGAGGAACCAACTAACAAAGAACCAACCAATGATGAGGACATGTTTACTGATAACTTCGACTCAAATGGGGAGTCCTCTTTGAATATCAACTGCAATGTAGTTTCTGTACTACCGTATGAATACGACCAAGTGACGGAGATAAAAGATTCTAAAGAAGCAGACGAATTAGAAATGGCGAAGGACAAGCCTGTGTGCTATTATGTTATGAATAACAGAGTAGTTAAAGAATAAAATGCGTTTTTTGAAAGACCAGACCAAGGTATGATGAATCACCTGAAGCCTTTATTTATTAGAGGAAATATAAAACAAGCGGGGATCAACAAAGTGATAGTAGATGGGGGTGTTTTTGTCAACCTAATGCCTCAGTTCTTGCTGAAGAGGATAGGTATGTATGATACGGATATGAAACCCCATAATATGGTATTATCTAACTATGAAGGGAAGATTGGTCATACTCTCGGCGTAGTTCAAGTCGATCTCACTGTAGGAACCATTACAAGACCAACTATGTTCATGGTCATAGCAGCCAAGACAAATTACAACTTACTCTTGGGCCGTGAGTGGATTCATGGAATAGGCGCAGTTCCCTCCTCAATGCACCAGCGTGTGGCAATTTGGAGAAAAGATGGAATTGTATAAAACATCGAAGCTAACCAAAGCTATTATATGGCGGAGGTGAATCAAGTTGATCAAAGAAATTTTGATCGAAATCTGGCCAACATATTGCCTTGCAGTGCTGCAGATGGCGCATATGCGCTAAATAACAATGCTATGTATTTTTGACCCTACATCCAATGATAGGGAGACTCTGGGGCAAGAAGATGTTGTACCTGGACTCCCAGGAATATGGCCTGCAGGCTGGGATGACAAAGACAGTGATCATGTCTGAGTCCTCCTTCTTCAAAAATATTTTGGCCTACTTGGCTGAAAATAGATTAAAATCGGCTTTGGAAGCCGAAGTGAAGACTATGGATATGGAGGCCAATGAAGAAACAAATCATACAAAAGGACTTGGGGTCTTCTTCAAGCTAAAACCCCCCGACGAAGAGAAGTTTGTCGAGGAAAAAGACCAAAGGCTGGATGCTATATACGATGATGGGCCTTTGTGATTCGAGAAGGATCTAGTGGTGTCGAACGCGAAGATGCTAGCACAGGACCCTCTTGAAGAAGTGCATCTAGGAGATAGGAATGTAAAAAGACCCACGTATGTCAGTTCGAAGCTTAGTCCAGGAGTAAAAGCAGAAGTGATCCAGTTGCTTAAGTAGTACAAAGATTGTTTTGCCTGGGACTATGACGAAATGCCTTGTTTGAAAAAGGACCTGGTCGAATTGAAGCTGCCCATAAAGGATGGCAAGAAGCCCATCAAGCAGATGCCAAGAAGATCCGTACCAGATATTCTCTCGAAGATGAAGGAAGAAGTAGAAATACTTCTGCACTGCAAGTTCATTCGGACCACAAGGTATGTCGAATGGATTGCAAATATAGTACCAGTAATTAAGAAAAATGGATCTCTTAGAATATGCATAGACTTTCATGATTTAAATTTTGCAACTCCTAAAGATGAATATCCAATGCATGTGGCTGAAATGTTAATAGATTCTGCTGTTGGTTTCGAATATCTTAGTATGCTTGATGGATATTCAGGATATAATCAGATTCTTATTGCAGAAGAGGGTGTGCCAAAGACAACATTTCGATGTCCTGCGGCAATAGGCACCTGTGAATGGGTGGTTATGCCATTTGGTTTAAAAAATGCTGGGGCAACTTATCAAAGAGAAATGAACTCTATATTCCATGATTTCATTGAGACTTTCATGCAGGTCTATATTGATGATATAGTAGAAAAATCTATATCAGGATCTAGTCATTTGGATCACCTTCGCTAGTCATTCGAAAGAATGAGAAAACATGGCATGAAAACGAATCCCCTTAAATGTGCATTCTTTGTGCAGGCTGGTGACTTTCTTGGCTTTGTGGTCCATAAGAAAGGTATAGAAATCAACCAAAACAAAACAAAGGCAATAATGGAAGCGAAAGCACCATCGACGGAGAAAGAGTTGCAATCACTATTGGGAAAGATAAACTTCTTGCGAAGATTTATTTCAAACCTAAGTGGTCGAACTCAAGCCTTCTTCCACTCTTGCGGCTGAAGCAAGGAGACTTCGCATGGAACGCAAACATCAAGAGGCGTTCGAGAAAATCAAACAGTACTTGGTGCATCCACCTATTAAGTCGCCTCCTCGAAGAGACAAGTGCATGAGGTTATACATATCTGCATCAGATAAAACTATAGGAAGCATGTCGGCTCAAGAAGATGAAAATGGCATCGAAAGGGCCATTTACTACTTAAGTAGAGTACTGAATGACATAGAGACTAGATATAGTACAATAGAAAAACTAAGTCTTTGCTTGTACTTCTCACGTGCCAAATTGAAATATTATATAAAACCAGTCGATGTTTATGTTTCCTCACATTTTGATGTTATTACGCATATGTTGTCTAAACCAATTTTACATAGTCGAATTGGTAAATGGGCATGGCTCTAACAGAGTACTATTTGACGTTCATGCCTTTAAAATCAATTAAGGGGCAAGTAGTCTCTGATTTCATTGTCGACATGCGTTAGTCGAAGCATCCCAGAATCTTGTGGAGTTAGAACCTTGGAAGTTGTTCTTTGATGGTTCTACACACAAGGAAGGAAGTGGAATTGTAATCCTGATTTTTTCTCCAGATAAAATTCCAACAAAGCTTAAGTACCAAATAAAAGGACCCCCTTGTTCGAACAATAAGGAAAAATATGAAGCATTGATAGAAGGACTTAAAGCTTTATTGGAATTAGGGGTAACTAGAGTCAAAATAATGGGTGACTCTGAATTAGTAATCAAACAAATTACTAAAGAATACGAGTGCATAAAAGAAAAACTTGATATTTTACTTCGTGATAGCAAACAGGTTGATTCAAAAGTTTGAGTATGTAGATATCAAGCACATTCCTAGGTTGAAGAATCAAGAAGAAAATTATTTGGCTTAAATTGCTTCAGGATATAAAGTATCAAAAGAAAGATTGGAAGATTTAATCGAAGCACGTGGCAAGGTACTAGCTATGAAAATTTCTCCAATAGATTTAAAAAATTCAAGTCTAGGTTATGCAAACAAAGTACATTTCGAAATATTAGCCATAGATAGCTTAGCAGATACAGATTGGAGAAGTCCAATAATAAATTATTTGAAAGATCCAACAGCAAATACTGAAAGAAAGGTAAAATATCGTGCCTTAAGTTATGTGCTAGTAGGCAACAAATTGTTTAAGAAAACTTCAGAAGGAGTCTTGTTGAAATTCTTAGGATAAAGTGAAGCTTTTTTAGCACTAGCAAACGTGCATAGTGAGGCATGTGGAGCACATCAAGCAGGTCACAAGATGAAGTGGCTTTTGTTTTGATATGGCGTGTATTGGCCTATAGTTTTAAAAGATTGTATAGATTTTGCCAAAGGATGCCAAGAGTTCCAGATTCATGCAAGAATTCAGCACACTTCTGCAAGTGAACTACATTCAATTGTCAAGCCATGGCCCTTTAGAGGTTGGGCATTTGATTTGATTGGCAAAATTACACCATCATCTTCAAAGAATCAGAATACATTTTAGTGGGAATAGATTATTTCACAAATTGGATAGAAGCAATACCTTTGGTGAATGTTGATGAAGAAAGCATCATCGAATTCATCCAGAGGCATATTGTTTATAGATTTGGAATCCCAGAAACCATTACAACAGATCAACGATCAGTATTTAATGGTTGAAAGATGCAAGAGTTCACTAAAGATATGGGTTTCAAATTACTAACATCTACGCCTTATTATGCACAAGAAAATGGACAAGTCGAAGCAGCTAATAAGGTAATCATTGGGCTAATCAAGAGACATGTGGGAAGAAAGCCAATGAATTGGCACAAAACCTTAGATCAAGTCTTATGGGCTTGTCGAACATCCCCCAAAGAGGCAATGAACACAACTCCATTTCGTATAACGTTTGAACATGATGCAGTTTTGCCAGTGGAGATTTACTTACAGTCAGTCAGAATCCAAAGGCAAAACGAAATTCCCACAGATCTCTATTGGGAGATGATGATGAATGAATTGGTGGATTTGGATGAAGAAAGGTTACATGCTTTGGAAGTTCTAAGAAGACAAAAAGAAAGAGTAGCCTGAGTATATAATAAGAGAGTTAAGGGCAAAGTCTTCTCAAATGATGATTTGGTTTGGAAGGTGATTTTGCCAATGGATCGAAAGAATAAGTTATTAGGAAAATGGTCCCCACATTGGGAAGGCCCCTTTCGAATCATTCAAACATTCACTAACAATTCCTACGAAATCTAAGAACTGGAAAAAGATCGAAGAGTATTGAAAATTAATGTTAAGTATTTGAAAAAATATAAACCTTTTCTTCAAGATTTAAAAATTACGACAGAGTAGTAAAGCATTAAAATAATGAAGCCAACATGGTATGAATTAAAAGGGTGCCAAAATGGATCTGTCAAAATATTACAAAAGGGCTTTATGAAAAACCTGATGTATAATGGAGAAAAACATTCAAATACAAATTTTAGAAAGGCAAGTTATCCTTCATCTTGTCATACTCCACCTTCAATAATCCTAGCCTGCAGTCAATCGAAGCTTTGGTTGTACGAAGAGCGGTGATCCTTCATTGGCCTCGTTGTTGTTCATGGCTTCGAGAAATTTCTGACGATCCTCTGCTTGAGAAATTTGTTTTTTCAACTCTTTGATTTGTTGCTTCCAGAACATGATGGATTTAGCATTCTTATCATGTTCCTCTTGGGAAAGCTTGAGAGTTTCTTCGCGTTTTTCAGCTTTTTCTAATAATTCGAAGGCCTTGGACCACTTAGTCTCTTGAAGGGTTTGTTTTCTATGATCTTCGAATCAACAACCCTATCCCTGAGAAAATCTGCTTCCATATTGGGGACGAGAGTGGTCGTGTCAATCAAAAACTCAATTGTTGCATGGGGGGAAATTAACCAGATCAATCTTGTTAATGAGCTTCCTCAAAGAGATGCCAGCAGTAGCATTCGCCTTCGCAAGTGAGAACAAGTTGACCCTAAATACTTTTTCCTTAATCTTTTGGAGAAGTTCTTCATTCGTTTCACCAGACGAAGTGCCACTTGAAGTAGTGGTTGGACTGGGGCATGTACTTTGAGCAAGCGACTCTTTTCAAGCTTTGAAAAGTTTGATGTACTCCAGAGGCTTAGTCTTTTTAAGAAGCTCCATTTCTTCGAGTGAAGGAAGTCTATCTTCAGTAGGCATATGAATGGACATTTGAGCCTGGGCCACTTCAGGATTGTTGATTTCATGTGGAATTTGTTGGGGTTGATCATTTTTGTTATCATTTGCCTTGCATTATTGTATCATCTTTTGGTGGATCTTCCTTCTCAGCAAAAGTTTCGTTGGCTTCGCTCGTCAAATCCACATCTTTATCAAAAACCCCTCTATTTGGTTTTGGGGAAGAATCAACAGAATGATTTTCTTCTGAGCTTGCGTTATTAGGTTCTTCTTGGACAGCAGTGTCCGCCTGATCATCATCAAACTCCTTTGTCTTTGACTTTTTGGAGGAATGAGGTGAAGTTAGGACTTCTTGCTGAAGATCTTGCAGGTAAGCATCAGTAGTGGAACCCTTATTGGAATCCTTCGCTGAGGAAAGATGGATTGATGGAGTGTTGCTGCTATGAAGTACTTCGTAGTGAATTGGAGATTCAGTAACTTAAAGTTATTGATCTTGTGAAGTGAAGTGTTAGTCACCAATGAGAATATTTAAAGGAAATATAAGGCTTCCTTTAGTGGAAGATTATTACCTTTTCTCCCTCTGCCCCAGGGCTCGAATTGTCACTTTCAATTTTCTCCGAGATATGAGCCACATTCAAGGCCAAACTTTCTTTCTTTTTCTTTGGTATGTGGGAAAGGTTTTCGACTGTACAAGTTCCCTGTGAAGGAGAACCTTCACTAAAAGGCTTCAACTTCTTTTCCTTCTTAAGCTTCTTTGTAGTGTCTCTGAAAGACATTGCATCAGCCTTTTCTATAGAAGTGGTTGAATCATCATTAGTATGTTTTATTTTCTTGGGAGTGAGAGGTGGCTTCCCGCTATCCTGAAACAAGGTAAAATGTAAACAAGTAAGTTTTATAATTCAAAAGATAAAATAGGTAAAAGAGTAAAAAAATTTACCTTGTTTACTTTGAGTGTTTCTTTAGCTTCCTCAGAGGCATCGGTTGTCGAAGGTTGAGGTTATGGGGTTGCTTTTGCAGACCCAGTAGATGTGTTAGGCTTCACCGTCTTGGTGTGTTTTCTTTCGACAGCTGTAAAATGAATGTATGGTTAGAATCATTTCGAGAAGAGAGAAACATATTCGGAGTAGCCAAGGAGCCCTTGGTTTCCACACCTTCACTTTCTGGAGTGTCCATTCTGACATGTTTTAAATCCAAGTGAAGGAAGCCTTTGAAACTGTACAAAGTGTGCATGGTCACAACCACTTGTTTTTCTAGTTTTAAAGCATCTTGTTTCATGACTTTGAAATCCCCTTTCACGCTTAACCAGTTAGGATAAGGTGGATACCAAGCCAAAGCGAAGTCAGTTGTAGGAAATATGGGGAATTTTGGAGGCTCTAATTAAAAAGCCAAGTCATATCGATCCTCAGGTTTGACACGCGAAGGTATACTCAAACATGGGAGTTTTTCTGTGAACTTTTCCTTTAAAATCAGAGATGCATCTTTAATGGTCTGACCAAGATCAGTAGGCTTGTAGACAGTTTCAAAGTACTTTTGGAATGCATGGATCTCCTTGATGTGTCAATGTGTACCTTTCTTCGTCTTGTTCTGCATAGAGGAAAAAGCTTTGGTTATATGATTATTAAAGTCAGTGACACCAAACATATTGGAGACATAATGTTCTTGCCACCGGCTTTCGAAGTTTTGAGTATAGAAAGTCGAAGGTTTGAATGGGACAAGATTGAGGTGGAGGAAGCCTGTGAACTTGCTTATAATTTTCTTTGCTTTGACAGTTGTGAAATTCATTCCTCTATGACAGATGTCACTTTTGTGGCGGTACAATGGTTCAGGAAGGATTTGGCAGAGTCCAAATTATCTTGCGACAAAATTGGGTTGGTAAGTAAGTAAAATATTCTGAGTTTTATTAGGCATAATTCTGGTAATGAGGAGTTTAGGGATCAGGAAAGCTTCCCAAATATGGAGGGATTCTGTTTGCTGTTCAGTCGAAAGGCCAGTGAGAGGTCTTCTGAACCATTCTGGGCCATGGGTTCTTTGAGCAAATGGTACCATTAAAGGGGTAAATTTGTACCTCTTCGCAAACATCATAAGGCGCCTAGTGAAGCACTCTTGCAAGTTTTTCTCTCCATCATCTAGGATCAAACGAACTAGTCTAGTCCCTTCGATAGTCCTGTTCTGGATTTCAGGGTCATATTCATCAATTGGGTTGGTATTCGAAAGGGAAGGTTCGAAGGTGGCATTGAGCCACAACAGAAGTAGCCAATACGGACCAGCCAGTAAAATGTTGGTTTTTGGTTCAATGTTTTTTAATCTTTTGGAAGCCTCCCCAAGGCTCTCATACAGCCCAGAAAGAATTAGTTCGCTCAAGCAAACATCTTGACCAGCATGAAGTTGGTTGGCGAGGGTCAAAAATCTTCCGGCAACTTGCATAAATTTGCAACAAAAGACACATCGAGAAAGCCACAACGCAAGAAAATCTATGTGTTCCTGATCATTAACTTCGTCTGTCGATCCCAAGTAGTGATCAATGTGATTGTTGTAAGTGGGAGAAGCATTGCTGAAGTCGATGGAGTCATCAGCGTCCAAGGTAGGGTCGAAAGTCTCTCATATGGGTCAAAGGCCCGTGATTACAGCAACATCGAAGAGCGTTGGAGTTAACATTCCACAGGGTAGGTGAAAGGTGTTATAATTACTATCCCAGAACTACATGGAAGTTGTTAGAATTAGTTGACAGTATTCATGGCCAATCTTTGACAGATGAATCAAGTCGAAGATTCCCAGGTTTTTCCATGTTTTTTATTTCGCTTTCTTTATCCTAGCTAACCATCCAAGGTACTTCTTGTCCTCTTGCAATGGACCTGGCCTAAAAGGTCTCAGAACTTCTGTGACGATGTCTAGCTTAAAGGAATGTTCATTTTGTTCTTTACCCTCTTGAGGAGAATTTTTCTGGGGAATTGTTTCGTCTTCTACCCTAGTGTTTTCAGTAGATTTCTTACTAACCCTAGGTTTACTAGCTATGGGTCTAGTCAAGTGGTAAGCAGGAAAAAATCTCTTCAGTTTTGATATATCTAATACATTGGGTATAGGACCCATATATCCTAAGTTATCATAAGCAAGAGTGAAGGGAATCATTACCTGGTGTGATCGGTGGAAATAGAACTGACTGTTTAACGCTGGTTCGCAAAATGTCGCGGAAGCAAGAGTCGCCATCGTCTTTTATTTTCTCCAACATGGACAGGACAAAAGCACAGCAAAATTCCTTATGAGATAGTTTCTCGGTTCGGGAGGTAGATTTATAGAAAGGGAAGGTGTTAGCACCCTTTCTATCCATGGTTATCCATGGGCTCTTAGATACTTGCTCATTGTGTTTTCAAAATGTGTTTGCTTTTCAAATGTGAGTGGGTTTGAAAAAGTTTCGTTTAAAGATTTCAGATCGACTCTTGTATCAGTCCTCAAGAGTGTTTGAAAAATTGTTTTTTTGAAAGCTTTTTGAAAGTGTCGGTGTGAAAAGAAGTTTTTGATTTGTTTTTGAATAGAGCAAGTATCTATGAGTCATCTACCTACCCTAAGGAATTAGGCTGTGTAAATGTCCTTTAAGTAGTGCCATCCCACCATTGAGAGGTAGGTAGCACCACCATTGGAGGTGTTCGGGTCAATTCGTTTGTTAGGGACAATGTGGTCACCAGAGCAACAGTAGGACACCTTAGAAGCTACCCTTATGCCATTGATCCTTTTTAATTCTGAGGCAACCGTTTCGAGGCAACTGGATCATGTTATGGACATAAGGACTTACTAAAACGTCCTATACTCGACGACCACGTTTCGAAGGCAAGGCAACAGTGAGGCGTACCCTAAGAGTGGTGTGTGAATTTGTGTATTGTTTTCATTTTAACCATTATCTTTGATCATGCATTATGGTGAGCTACGCTTGTTTTTAATTTGGCCATTCATTCTTTCATGCAATTATAATTTAAAAGTGCGGAAATTTAAATGCGGAAAGTAAAATCATACGCTATTACAAGGCGCGGGTCTTTACATCGCCAAATTACAAAGACCCGTTTTAATAAAAATGCGGAAAGTAAAATAAATTCCTAATTACTATTACATGGCTTGAACAGTTACATAATATTAAAAAACAAAAGAAAAATAAGAATAAATGCGCGAAAGAATTAAAGTTGAACGTTCGAGGGCGTTGGACCCTTTTGAAATTAAATTGAAATTAAAAACTAATTATTATTTAATTAAGAAAAGGAATGTTTTTTATGTTTTTGTTTTATGAAATAAAGAAAATTAAAAAATAAAAGAAACCCTAAATCTAGATTATTTTAATTATTAATGAAAATATTAAAGTTAACCTAATTTACTAGTTAATTAATTTGTTTACATGTTTATTTACAAAATTAATGATAATTAATAATAATGATAAATAATGATGCTTAATAATTTATTTAAGAAAAAGATGAAAATGTCAAAAAAACCTAATTCTAGATACTTTTTACTTATTAAGAAAAAGATTAAAGTTTAAAAACCTAAATTAAACTAAATTAATTGTTAGAGTTTATTTACAAAAAATAGGTTAGTGATGAAATTAATAATAATTAAAGATATTTGTATTTTTGATTTTTCTGTTTTTATTATAGAAAATTATTTTATGGTAAAAAAAACAATTAAAACAATTAAAAAAGAATTAGAAAAGAAAATAAAATAAAATTAAAAAGGATGCAAACCAAGGGGGGTTTCAGGCCCAAGGGGAGGTTTTTTTGAAGTATTCTGGCCCATTAGACAAAAAGCCTTGTTTGACTTTCTGGCATCACGTGCGTGTTCATTGACTCCTGAGTACCGTGGTCTGCATTCTTTGGCCATTGGATTGGGTTTCATGGCCATTTGTGTTCTGGCTGCTGGCCATTTGTGTTCTGGCCTCATCATGCATAAGTTGTTCTTTTGGCCATTTGGCTTTTGGCTTTTGGCTTTTGGCTTTTGGCTTTTGGCTTTTGACCATTTGGCTTTTGGCCATTTGGCCTCAACGTTCCTTAATGAACCTGCATGAGATCCTGTCTAAATCTGCAGTGTTGAATCTCATGAACACATTAAATAAAATCATAAAATGCAAATAAAGTCAATATATGAAGAAATTTAATGTTTAGGCAAAATATGGCATGTATGAATGATTATACCCTTTTGATCATGGAGATCAAATCAATCTTACCCTCACTGGAAAATTAGTGACATGAATGCTTTTATGCCTTTTGGATCATGGAGATCAAGCCAGCCTTACCCTTACTGAAGAAGTAGTGAGGTGTTGGTTTGTAACTGTGATGACTTGTTTGTAGTGAGAGATGGATTTGTAATAAGGATTTCAAGGTTTTAGGGTTCTTGAAAGAATTTGATATTCTAACAGTGTTGTGGCAAAGGTTTTTTTCTCTCTTTTTCTCCTCCTTTTATTCCTCCCTGGTTTGTGTGAAAAGAAGGTAATTATATAATGGAAATTAGGGTAAAGAGAATGGGCTTTGAATGTGCAATTGGGCCTCCAATGTTCACTTGAGTTCGTCACTTTTCAGGCTAAATCGCAGGGACTTAAGTGCAATTTTTGAAGTTGAAATGTGAAAACAAAATGTAGCCGACATCGATAACTAACTCTTGTCCGAAAATCGGCTCAATCGGATAAACGGTGAATTAGTTATGAATTTTTGAAGTTTCAGCTCAGACAAACTTATTTTGGGCTCCAGTGTCGACTCTGACACGTTCTTCAATAAAAAACTGGTATTGATTGGAGCATAATCAGGTCTCGACTTTTGAAGCAAATTTGTAGGTCTATGAGTCAGGGACCTTGTGTAAAAATATGAGCCCAATCCGATAAAAATTGACCGAGTTATGAATTTTTGAAGTTTCGGCCCAGATGAAATAATATTCAGCATTCAGGATTTTCAGCGTGTCACGCACTCTGAGCAAAAAACGAAGGTCTTTTGAATACCGTTTGAACTCAATACCTTCTGTTAAAATGTAGTCAACTCAATTTGTGAAATTTTGGCGCCGGAACCAGCTCAATACGATGAAAATTGACCAAGTTATGATTTTCTGAACATGACGCAAATAAACTTCTGTCACAAATTTTCTGTACGAAAATACTTGATAAATCCATATTTTTGAAGACCTTCTGATCGAAATTGGCTTCCAGCCATGAGAGATGAAAACGTAGATAATGTCAAGACGGAATTTTGGCCACCGGAACGGGTTCAAAACGAGTCACGGTCTTCAAGTTATGAATTTTTTAGCGCGTAAAAACTGCACTTTCAGCACACTTTTTCACCATATTTCTTCAAGAAAACTCGCACATTCGGATACCTTCTTTAAAGAATTGACTCTTGAGCCGAACCTGAATTTGAGAATACGTTATCAGAGATATCTTGGCGAAAGAACACCTGAATATGACGCGTCGGGTTGGACTTGTGAATTTTTCTTGAAATGTTTTGAGAAATATGGGAGGGCAAATTTTGGGGTACAACAGTTGCCCCTGTTCAATCTTCTTAGACCTGAGGATGTAGATTGGCTGGCGTGCCTTTCGTAATCTGAAGGTGGAAGATGATTGAACACTAGAGTGCCCAGAAATTTGCACTCACATAGTAGAATGTCAGCAGTGTGATGCAGGGAATGGGCTTACAGATGCCATTTGGAGACTGTAGGTATGTGGAGATGGGCTTATAGATGCCATCTGGAAGTATGATAGTACATTGTCGGGAATGGGCTTATAGACGCCACCTAGGTGTCGATCGCGTAAGAGATTCCTTAGCGAGAACTTGCGTACCTGAGAAAGAAAAATAATTACCTGGCCTGTTACAAGAGTTGATCTTCAAACTCTTTACGTAGATATGCCCTGGCTGGATACAGGAATCGAATCTTTAAACTCTTCAGACGTGCCCTGGAAGGATACAGGAATCGAGTCCGGAGAATATTAGTCGTCAACAGATACACCCTGGCAAGATACAGGAATCAGATCTTCGAACTCTTCAGACGTGCCCTGGCAAGATACATGAATCGAGTCTGGTAATGTTAGTCGTCAACAGATACACCCTGGCGAGATACAGGAATCGGATCTTCGAACTCTTCAGACGTGCCCTGGCGGGATACAAGAATCGAGTCTGGAATTCAGAAAGGTTGGTGAGTTGTCTCTACTGACAGGTTATTTCCATGGACGGGTGGTCTTTATCGACGGGTGTCTATAACGACGAGTGTCTATAACGACGAGTGTCTATAACGACGAGTGTCTATAACGACGAGTGTCTATAACGACGAGTGTCTATGACGACGAGTGTCTATGACGACGAGTGACTATAACGACGAGTGTCTATGACGACGAGTGTCTATAACGACGAGTGTCTATACTGACGAGTGTCTATAACGACGAGTGTCTATAACGACGAGTGTCTATAACGACGAGTGTCTATAACGACGAGTGTCTATAACAACGAGTGTCTATGACGACGAGTGTCTATGACGACGAGTGTCTATAACGACGAGTGTCTATAACGACGAGTGTCTATGATGACGAGTGTTTATAATGACGAGTGTCTATACCGACGAGTGTCTATAACGACGAGTGTCTATAACGACGAGTGTCTATAACGACGAGTGTCTATAACGACGAGTGTCTATGACGACGGGTGTCTATAACGACGGGTTGTATCAGAGAAATCTTTAGGCATTGATTTAACTGGATTTGTATTCTTTGACTGGGTTGGTCTCTTTTGACTGTATTCGTCTACATAGCTGATCATTTAACTGTATCCTTCCTGAAAGGTAAAGGTCAGTCATATGCAATGCATGATATGAATCAAGCAACGATGTTCTCAACACATGAGATTGTATGATATGATGCGTATATGCATGTATCATGATGTATAACAATGTGATGTTATGAATGTATCTTCGTCTGGGAAAATAGATCCTTGACGGATGCCGGGAAGTCAAATCCTGGGCTGATGTTGAAGAGTGAGATTCTTCGTTTCCGTTGGGGATGATGATTGCAAGAATACCGATAGGAGAAGATGACTCCGTTGGGGAATAAACTTGGCGAATAGATTACTCTGCGGGGAAAGAGAGGTACTTTGCAGAGGTTGATGAGGATAACTCCGCTGGGGATACCGTTGTTGTGCTCTGTTGGAAGTTTGGATGAACTCCACTGGGGGATAGGAAGACTTCGTCGGGGACGATCTTTCCGTGGCTTTTAGCTGAGGATAACCCATTTATAAGCTCTAGTGGAGAAATAACCTTTTAATAAAACCGGGGAGACGCGTTCGTATTCTGCAGGGAGTGTAGGTATCTTAGCCGTATTCTTCAGCTGAACTTCCTTTGATGCCTTGGTGAACAGAGCAACCAGATTGTTTAGACAATTCATTATTGCCCCAGTTTCTGTTGGAGAAGAAGGTACCTGTGAAGGTGCTTGATGACTGCCGATTGACAAATCTTCTTCTGGTAGGCAAGTGACGAGATGACAGGACATAGTCGTACGCTTTGATCCCTAACTTTTGCCTGGACCGCCCTTTCGGGTTTTCAGTCCATCGAGATACCCATTTTTGCCCAAGCCGCCTTTTCAGGTTTTCGACTTGCCGGGTATATAGATTTTTTTATTTCATCCCTTATTTTTTCCTAGGTGTGTCAACCTAGCGGGTGTTTGATTATGAGCAGTATTTTTTTGACTATGTCCACGCTCTCAGAGTGTAGGGAGTTGCCCCTGTCAGTAGCATTGTGTTGCCATACCACCAGAAGATCTTCGTTTGATCGTCCAATGCCCCAAGTGACTTAGACGGAGATTTGCCCCAGGCTATTTGGCATTTGAGAGATTCTCTGAATCTTGACTTAATTGCCCCAGATGATGGACAATAATCACGTCTGCCCCTTGATTGGAAGTGCTTTTGTTCACTAGGTATTCATCGTGCGAATTTCCCTGCTGTTTGAACAAATAGTCATATGCAAACAATGTTATTTCAAGAATGCAAAGCTTATGTCTGTTTCGAAGTTTTTTTGAAAATGCATTTTTTAGTAAAACCAGTGAATTTTGTAAAATGCGATGTCAACTCGTTATTTTACCGCAAGCCTTAAGGAGTCAGGATACCTTTCGTAACAGTATGCTTTCGAATTAACCCATGCTTCAGCTAGGACTTTTAAGGGTTGTAGCGTGGCCTGGTTCACGGTTTAAAAAACAAAGGATAAAGGCTCAAATTTTATTTGTACCCACCCGTTCTTCGTGATGTTCTTCAATCCTAAACTCAGCTGATCGTGCGTTAGACCTTGTTTGAGTCTTTGCTCTGATATTCCAATGATGGTTCAGATACTGATAGTTTAGGCAGTCATCTCCCTTTTGTTGAGGGTTTGTAGGACCTCTTTCTTTTTGATTTCGTTATCCCTGTTTTTTTTTCCTGAACTGTTTCTTTTTGTATTTACAGTCAGCGGGATGCCCCAGTTTTTGTAAGTCTCCTTCATAGGTTTTGACTTAATGGGTTTTTATTTTGATAGATAATGACTGCCTGTCGTTAATTATTCGAAACCATCATTGTCTTTTGTTTTGTAAGGACTCCTTTGATGCTATTCGTTATGCACTTGGATCAACTGAGAGAACTACCCTGCCCCAGGTTATGATTAAGGGTTTTAATTTTCGAAAAGAAAAACTCCTACTTCTTTGGTTCAGAGGGGTTGACGAGGGATTATCTTCCTTATAACTCCAGTGTTTAGGGATTGAAACAATGCCTGTACCTCATCAACGGGGTCTGTTCAAAAGCATACTGTAATGATCACGGTATCGTTTTCGTCATCCTCCCTCAAGAGGCTTAGAATTTCTTAATCAAGAGTTGATCATCACAAAAATATGAAAACAGTTTGCATATAGTGATTACGAAATAATTACTTCAAAACAGACATGTGTAATGCATTAATGAAATAGCCAAGTTTGACATGAAACAAAATGTTTGAACAATCAAAGAAAAATTACAATTTGAACATTCGAATGAACAAAAAATTTCCAATCCTAGCCATGTTTTGGCAATGGAGCAGTGGTCACATTCGGAGTCTCTAGAGAGTCGAGCTGGACTTCCTTTGCGTCGATCAGATCCTGAACCTTGTTTCTCAAAGTCCAACAATCATCTGTAGCATGCCCCGGGCTGTCAGAATGATAAGCGCATCGAACGTTGGGGTTGTACCTTGAAGGTGTCCTATTGGGATTCTTTGGAGGGTCCCTGAGAGTTACCAACTTGGTTTCCAGCAACTGTGGAAATATCTGGGACAAGGTCATGCCGAGGGGAGTGAATTGCCTTTTAGGTCTCTCCTCCCTTTGTTGATTGTGACGCTGAGGAGCACCGGCCGGCTTTGCAATAGTTACCGCGTTGACAGCACTAGATTCTCTCTTGGATGGTTTCTTCTCAGTGTTCGAGGAGTCACCATTCTGTATTTTCCCCGACTTGATGCCAGCTTCTATTCTTTCCCCGATCAAGATCAGATCTGTAAACCCAGCAGCAGAATTCCCAATCAGGTGGTTGAAGAATGGACCAGACAGGGTCCCCAAGAACATGTCGACGAGCTCGCGGTCAGTCAGAGGTGGTTGTACCCTTCCAGCAAGGTCCCTCCATTTTTGAGCATATTCTTTGAAACCTTCACCTGCACCCATAGACATTCCCTGAAGCTGAGTGCGCGTGGGAGCAAGGTCGGCATTGTACTGGTAATGCTTGTAGAATGCAGTGGCCAAATCCTCCCAGTTGCGGATGTTAGCTCCATTCAGTTGATAGAACCAGTCGAGTTGGGTTCCAGACAGACTATCCTGAAAGAAGTGAATCCATAAATTCTTGTCAGTCATGTAGGGCTGGATCCTCCTTGTGTAAGACCTGAGATGCAGCTTAGGACAGGATGCCCCGTCGTACTTTGCAAAGGCAGGTGCCTTGAATTTGTGCGGGATTACTACCCCAGAAGACAGACCTAGATCTTCGAAGTCCAGGCCGGGCACTTTTTGTTTCTCCATGGCACTTAGCCGGTCTTCCAACTGTTTATACCTGTCCTCAGCTGGAGGGTACTGCTCATCATTGTAATCGGTCTCGTTGTCGGAGACCACTGGACTAGGAACCTCTCTCTCATGGGAACCGTCTTTCCCAACAGATGGGGTAGCCTGCTCAACTTCATTTAGTGATCCATTCCCAGATTTGCGTCTCGGGTTGAACAGCACCGTCCTCTTCTTCTTCTTTTTCGAAAGCAGGGTCTTCAGATCTTGTTGCCCCTGGGCCAAACTCATGATCAGCTCTTGGAACTGGGCGTTCTGATCCTGGAGGGCCTTGATGGATTGCTCAGTAGATGACTCAGGATTCATGATGATCGGCTGAAATAAACAGCGAAGAAGGTAAGCAACCTGTAAAAGGGGTACCTGTAATGCAATGATATGTATGATATGCATGCAATGTTTTCAAGTATCTCGCGGGGTAAACAAGAAACCGTTAGAGTTTGAATTTTGTAGCTTGATTGAAGGAACTTCATGTTGTTGAGAGTCCTTCTTCAGGTGTCAAGGCTCACCATATCGAGTGGGTCATAGCCCCTGACAACCTTGTCTAGAGGAAAATAAATCCCCTTTGCCCTTTGCTGGGCAGTTGGTTCATCATGACCTGCATCATAGACCCTTGAGATCCTTGAAATGGATTAGTCCTTATGTAGGATGTATGCAATGGTATGATGTTATGCTATGCATGGAGTGATATATGTAAACCCTGTTATGAGTCCAGATTAAGGACTATAAACAAAACCTGCAAGAAACTCAAGTGTCAGATAACAAGCATGCAAATAGTCAAGTATGAAAGCACACAAGTCACACCACAACCCTTAGAGTTTAGGCCAGCATGGGGTCTAGGTATTACCCTCTTGAAGTTGGTGGGCTCAACCTGTCCTATCAGAAGTAACCGGGTTCTAGAGGATCCCAATATCACTGACTACCCTCAATCGGTCATAACTCCAGCATCGCAATATTTTCTTGTGGCCAGAACCATCACGAGAGTTTAGCCTCAATGGGCGTAGCATACTGCTACCATTCTATTGGCCAAGTTGGGTCATTTAAGGTACTAAGGTCGGTTGGTGCTTAACGACTCCTCAGAAGACCCATATTCTCCTCGTTGCGACACAAGGGATATCGGTACAGACCAAGGCGCCACACCAACGTAGCCACTACTTCACCCATGTCGGTCTACGCCGGACAGGTCCCTCACAGCTTATGCTACCTAACAGGGTATCCCCAGATCCGGGTTAGGATCTATGTAACTCCGAAACAGCCCACAATAATAAAGCAAACGAACACAGTAATTGAAAACACAAGTGATCTTAGTCCTAAGGTACACCTCACTTTATAAGTATCCCCAGCAGAGTCGCCAGTTCTGTGATCGGTGGAAATAGAACTGACTGTTTAACGCTGGTTCGCGAAATGTCGCGGAAGCAAGAGTCGCCACCGTCTTTTATTTTCTCCAACATGGACAGGATAAAAGCACAGCAAAATTCCTTATGAGATAGTTTCTCGGTTCGGGAGGTAGATTTATAGAAAGGGAAGGTGTTAGCACCCTTTCTATCCATGGTTATCCATGGGCTCTTAGATACTTGCTCATTGTGTTTTCAAAATGTGTTTGCTTTTCAAATGTGAGTGGGTTTGAAAAAGTTTCGTTTAAAGATTTCAGATCGACTCTTGTATCAGTCCTCAAGAGTGTTTGAAAAATTGTTTTTTTGAAAGCTTTTTGAAAGTGACGGTGTGAAAAGAAGTTTTTGATTTGTTTTTGAATAGAGCAAGTATCTATGAGTCATCTACCTACCCTAAGGAATTAGGCTGTGTAAATGTCCTTTAAGTAGTGCCATCCCACCATTGAGAGGTAGGTAGCACCACCATTGGAGGTGTTCGGGTCAATTCGTTTGTTAGGGACAATGTGGTCACCAGAGCAACAGTAGGACACCTTAGAAGCTACCCTTATGCCATTGATCCTTTTTAATTCCGAGGCAACCGTTTCGAGGCAACTGGATCATGTTATGGACATAAGGACTTACTAAAACGTCCTATACTCGACGACCACGTTTCGAAGGCAAGGCAACAGTGAGGCGTACCCTAAGAGTGGTGTGTGAATTTGTGTATTGTTTTCAGTTTAACCATTATCTTTGATCATGCATTATGGTGAGCTACGCTTGTTTTTAATTTGGCCATTCATTCTTTCATGCAATTATAATTTAAAAGTGCGGAAATTTAAATGCGGATAGTAAAATCCTACGCTATTACAAGGCGCGGGTCTATACATCGCCAAATTACAAAGACCCGTTTTAATAAAAATGCGGAAAGTAAAATTAATTCCTAATTACTATTACATGGCTTGAACAGTTACATAATATTAAAAAACAAAAGAAAAATAAGAATAAATGCGCGAAAGAATTAAAGTTGAACGTTCGAGGGCGTTGGACCCTTTTGAAATTAAATTGAAATTAAAAACTAATTATTATTTAATTAAGAAAAGGAATGTTTTTTATGTTTTTGTTTTATGAAATAAAGAAAATTAAAAAATAAAAGAAACCCTAAATCTAGATTATTTTAATTATTAATGAAAATATTAAAGTTAACCTAATTTACTAGTTAATTAATTTGTTTACATGTTTATTTACAAAATTAATGATAATTAATAATAATGATAAATAATGATGATTAATAATTTATTTAAGAAAAAGATGAAAATGTCAAAAAAATCCTAATTCTAGATACTTTTTACTTATTAAGAAAAAGATTAAAGTTTAAAAACCTAAATTAAACTAAGTTAATTGTTAGAGTTTATTTACAAAAAATAGGTTAGTGATGAAATTAATAATAATTAAAGATATTTGTATTTTTGATTTTTCTGTTTTTATTATAGAAAATTATTTTATGGTAAAAAAAACAATTAAAACAATTAAAAAAGAATTAGAAAAGAAAAGAAAATAAAATTAAAAAGGATGCAAACCAAGGGGGGTTTCAGGCCCAAGGGGAGGTTTTTTTGAAATATTCTGGCCCATTAGACAAAAAGCCTTGTTTGACTTTCTGGCATCACGTGCGTGTTCATTGACTCCTGAGTACCGTGGTCTGCATTCTTTGGCCATTGGATTGGGTTTCATGGCCATTTGTGTTCTGGCTGCTGGCCATTTGTGTTCTGGCCTCATCATGCATAAGTTGTTCTTTTGGCCATTTGGCTTTTGGCTTTTGGCTTTTGACTTTTGGCTTTTGGCCATTTGGCTTTTGGCCATTTAGCCTCAACGTTCCTTAATGAACCTGCATGGGATCCTGTCTAAATCTGCAGTGTTGAATCTCATGAACACATTAAATAAAATCATAAAATGCAAATAAAGCCAATATATGAAGAAATTTAATGTTTAGGCAAAATATGGCATGTATGAATGATTATACCCTTTTGATCATGGAGATCAAATCAATCTTACCCTCACTGGAAAATTAGTGACATGAATGCTTTTATGCATTTTGGATCATGGAGATCAAGCCAGCCTTACCCTTACTGAATAAGTAGTGAGGTGTTGGTTTGTAACTGTGATGGCTTGTTTGTAGTGAGAGATGGATTTGTAATAAGGATTTCAAGGTTTTAGGGTTCTTGAAAGAATTTGATATTCTAACAGTGTTGTGGCAAAGGTTTTTTTCTCTCTTTTTCTCCTCCTTTTGTTCCTCCCTGGTTTGTGTGAAAAGAAGGTGATTATATAATGGAAATTAGGGTAAAGAGAATGGGCTTTGAATGTGCAATTGGGCCTCCAATGTTCACTTGAGTTCGTCACTTTTCAGGCTAAATCGCAGGGACTTAAGTACAATTTTTGAAGTTGAAATGTGAAAACAAAATGTAGCCGATATCGATAACTAACTCCTGTCCGAAAATCGGCTCAATCGGATAAACGGTGAATTAGTTATGAATTTTTGAAGTTTCAGCTCAGACAAACTTATTTTGGGCTCCAGTGTCGACTCTGACACGTTCTTCAATAAAAAACTGGTATTGATCGGAGCATAATCAGGTCTCGACTTTTGAAGTAAAGTTGTAGATCTATGAGTCAGGGACCTTGTGTAAAAATATGACTCAAATCCGATAAAAATTGACCGAGTTATGAATTTTCGAAGTTTCGGCCCAGATGAAATAGTATTCAGCATTCAGGATTTTCAGCGTGTCACGCACTCTGAGCAAAAAACGAAGGCCTTTTGAATACCGTTTGAACTCAATACCTTCTGTGAAAATGTAGTCAACTCAATTTGTGAAATTTTGGCGCCGGAACCAGCTCAATACGATGAAAATTGACCAAGTTATGATTTTCTGAACATGACGCAAATAAACTTCTATCACAAATTTTCTGTACGAAAATACTTGATAAATCCACATTTTTGAAGACCTTCTGATCGAAATTGGCTTCCAGCCATGAGAGATGAAAACGTAGATAATGTCAAGACAGAATTTTGGCCACCGGAACGGGTTCAAAACGAGTCACGATCTTCAAGTTATGAATTTTTTAGCGCGTAAAAACTGCACTTTCAGCACACTTTTTCACCATATTTCTTCAAGAAAACTCGCACATTCGGATACCTTCTTTAAAGAATTGACTCTTGAGCCGAACCTGAATTTGAGAATACGTTATCAGAGATATCTTGGCAAAAGAACACCTGAATATGACGCGCCGGGTTGGACTTGTGAATTTTTCTTGAAATGTTTTGAGAAATATGGGAGGGCAAATTTTGGGGTACAACACCTGGGAAGCGTAGATGGCAATTTGTTCATTCCTCAAAGATGGTGTGGGAACAAATTCTTGATTTCCAATCATGATGAGTGTTGCTACTTTGAGTAAAGGGTTAGAGGCAGCATCGTCTTTGTTTTGTTTACTCTTTCTAAACTATGATTTCTTCTGGGACGCCATTGATTGTGTTTTAAAGAAGAAGAAGAAGTTGTAGAAAGGTTTGTTGAACTTTGGAAGAAGAAGGGAGAGCTTTTGATTTGAAAAAGTGCATAAAAGAGAGAAATAAAATGAATGGTGTTAATTTATATGAAGGGAAATTGAACCATTTTTTATGGAAAGAGGGAAGTTGAACTTTTTGAGTAGTGGGACACGTGTAAGGTAATCCTTTGCTTGATAAATGGTTTTTGTAAGTTCCAAAGTTAAGACTATTCATCATAGCTAATAATGAGATTTATAGATACCCATACTGCAATTAGATGTTTGTGAGTCACAAGTCATTATGGTAATGACGTCATAATAGTTGAATCGGTTGATGAGTTATTCAGAAGGTTGAAATTTGAGGAGATTACAAAAAATATGCATTTCTGGTTTCGAAATAAATATTTCTTGGGGGCAATTTGTTGGCTGGAAATTTCGACTAAGGAGAAATTGAGTTGAGTCAATGGTCTGAATATACTTAGAGAATTGTTTGGCTATTTTGTTTGTTAAAAGCCATGAAGATTCGAATTCTAAATTCGTTAAGAGATTGATGGATAGTTTATAATTTGAATTGCGAAATAAAGTTATTATTCGAAAAATGGTTTAAGATTTTATACTTCGACCGTTATCAGATTTTAATTGTTTTGGCACTCAAGGCGGATAGCGAAGGGTTTGAATTCGAATAACCATTCTTATCCAGAAGGACGCGTGGAATCTCTTGGATTGTTGAAGACATGCCAGCGGAAACGTGGCATTAGTTTATTAGGAGACCGTTATGGTCGAAGTTCTATAAATTGAAGCTTTTGTGTTTTGATTTAGTGTGTTCACATCTTTGTACAAAATATTCAAAATACTAAAAGTACCAGTGTTCGAGAAAAGAGTTAATGAGAATGTATGTATGATGCACCATATTTTATATTGAACGTCATTTACATTCAATGAAGTTTCTTTACGTTATTTACGTTCTTTACAATTCCCAGTCTAGACTAGTTTATATTTAATTACATTTATAAAGAAGTTTCACTTCGACATGCGAAGTGATTCCTTTTGTTTAAAGAGATTATCATCAAAATATGCTTTCTAAATAATAGAACACAATAATCCTGAGATCAATCTGATCGATCTCGTGAGTAACTGGATCTGTTAAATGATCTAGAGGATCAGCAATTGTTTACCAAATTCTTGGGTAAACACCACTTTGGCTAGATCAAATCTGAACTAGGTGAAAATTGGCAAAGAAGTTAGGACAAAAATCTGACCAAACTTGCTAAAATTTTCACTAAGTGTTTTGTAAAAACGTCATGACTTTATGAGTCCATATCATCAAATCTAAGAATTTTTTGGATATCAACCCTCAAGGACAAAGTTGTATAATTCATCAATATCTACAACTTCCATGTTTAAAGTTTTCCTTGATTCATCTTGCATCTTGGTGAAAAATTGTCATGAAGTAGTGAAATTATCAAAGTTAAAAAACACTTAGAATTTTTCTAAGTATTGAAAATCTTGACTTTTGTTGACTTTGTTGATTCTTGATTATCAAGTTAGATATTTTTTAATGTCTTGATGAATCTTTATTTTTGATATTCAATGTTGACCAAAAAGTCAAAGTTTGACTTTTTATGTATCAGTTGACTTTTCATCAGTTGATCCAAATTTAAACTATCAATCCTTTGATCTTGAGAAATGATTTTGAGCCATGAAATTAGGTCAATATATTTTGTTTGAGTCCTTTAGATCATGCTTCAAGCCATTAGCTCATGTACTAGGTCAAAAGTCAATGATCAGTCATTCTCAATCAAAACCCTAAATTTGACTATTTTTCCCCTTTGATGATTTGAATGCATTTCTTGAGGAATTATGATCAACCATTGATCAATTGATGAATATGACTTAAAAATGTTGATGTTGGTCAAAAATCATGAAGTTGACTGTATGTTGACCATAGTTGACTCTTTGCCCAATATAGTTGATTTCCAGTCATCAGAGCAATTGACTGAGCAAATTTGTGATACAAGACTTGAAACTTGGCATGAGTATTATTGGAGACCCATGATGAACCATGAAAGTCACTTGAGGCATTAAAAGTCCAATTTTCCATGAGAAAACCAAAACCCTAATTTGTAGACTCAGTGCTTAGGAGGTGAGCTTGTCTGATAAATCTTTGAGAATCCTTGAGAACTTGAGATCTTTGGTGAGAAATGTCTAGAGAAAAGAGAGGGAAAATTTTTGGGTACAACAACTTCCTCTGTTCAATCTTCTTAAACTTGAAGAGTCATATTGGCTTGTCATCCATTCTTGACTTGAAGGTAGAAGAGGATTGAACACTTAAGTGCCCAGAAATTTGCACTCTCCTGTGCATGAAGCAAAATTGTTTGTTGATTATATCGGGAATAGGCTTAGAGATTCCATTTGGAGAGGTGATGGAGAGTTTTCGGAGATAGGCTTAAAGATGCCATCAGAATGAGTCTATACTCGACTGTATCTGAAGAGTGTTTCCTAGAACGAACCTCTGAGAAGGTGTTTGAATAGTTGCTTGTCATGTAGATAGTCGCCCTGTCCTGTTTTAGGAATTGATCTATAATCAAATTTGATGGTAAAACCATTGGTGATAAAGATAGTTGCCCCGTCCTGTTTCGGGAATTGATCTATAATCAGTTTATTGGTAAACCTGTCTTGTTTTGGGAGTTTATACCATTGGTGATAAAGATAGTCACCCCGTCCTATTTCGGGAATTGATCTTTATCTGACCAAAGAGAAAGAAAAGGAAGATAGTTACCATGTTCTGTTTTGGGAGTTAATCTTCAATTTGTTCATGTAGATAGTCGCCCCGTCCTATTTCTGAAATTGATCTACATCAGTTTGTACCATTGGTGATAAAGATAGTTGCCCCGCCCTGTTTCGGGAATTGATCTACAATCAGTTTGTACCATTGGTGATAAAGATAGTCTCCCTGTCCTGTTTATGGAATTGATCTTCATCAGTTTTGTTCTTCACATATAGTTGCCCTGTCTTATTTCAGGAATTAATCTGTGGTTGGTTATCCAGATAGTTGCCTTGTCTTATTTCAGGAATTAATTTGGAACCTACTTTTTGTTGGCGATAGATATTGTTGCCTCATCTTGTTTTGGGAATTAACCACTGACTTGGTCTCGTAGATAATTTCCTTGTCTTGTTTCGGGAATTAATCTTAGACCTATTGTTCACAGATAGTTTCCCTGTCTTGTTTCAGGAATTAATTTGGAATTGTTGAAAATTGTTGATGATATTCATCTGTTGATTGATATTTCCTAAAAAGGTAAAGAGTTTATTGTATGAAATGTCATGATGTATGAAATGCATTGCGTAATGGTGTTCTTAAAATAAATGAGACTGTGTTATATGCGTTTCGTATGCATATGCTATGATGTATGGACGTAAAATGTTGTTGAAGTGTATTTGTAAACCCGTGAAGTATCTTTGTCTGGGAAAATAAATCTCTGACTATTGTTGGGGATGAAGAGTATGTGTATCTTCAATCTTGTCTAGAATTCTTCCGCTGGTGATTCATGCTTACTTGTTTGAAGAAACTCCACAGGGGGTGTTTACTTCCTGTTTGGGGAGTAGAGATTAGGAACGTTGGTTGTTCGTTGCTCTACTGGGGAATTTAATTCTTATATACCCTGATTGGGGATAAAAGAGATGGATAATCTTCGGAATCGTCTGGGGAGAATAATTTTTGCATACCCTGACTGGGGATTGTGCCAATTTTACTGGGGAGAGGAATTTTATCAGTTATTTGTGGTAGTCTGAGGAACAGAATCAAGCTAGGGAAACTGTAGTTTGTTGGGGAAATAAACCCTATTAATGGAGAAATATTCCGCTGAGGATACAAACTCTCCTGGGGAAATTGAATTTTCTAAAGAGAAGAACTCTGCAAGGTTTCTCTTTTAGTTTTGGAGGACCAAACTCAGCTGGGGAAGAGAACTTCCAGGAGATGTACTGATTGGAAATCCGTAGGGAAATTGTGATATTGTCGGGAGAGAGATTATAATTTTTTATTTGCTAGAGCGATCTACCGGGGAGATTGCGGGGAATGTATCCTTTATGGGGATGAATTTGTGAAGATTACCCTGTGGGGATAATCTTACAAAAGTGACTCTGTGGGGATTTATGGGTAGCTTGAGTGTCATCCCAACTTCTTGAGTAAATGTTTATTCCTGCTCTTGTGCATATATTTGTTAACAGTTAATCATGTTCATATGCATAAGCTCATTCAATTTTAGTCATTGGACGTTTTTGTAAGCAAAACAGAAAAAATAAAAAGTTTGGACTTTAAAGTATATTTGTATTGATAATTTTCCTATAAATAGGTGATTTTGTACAAAGAGACGGAAATCCTAGTAAGAGGAAGTCGTCGTGAAATGAAAAGAGTACAAAGTAAAAACAAATATATGTCCATGTGGAGGTGATCTCATTGGGTTCCAACTCTGCTATTGCCCCTATGCCTTCGAACATCTCATCCCTTGTTGTCGGAAGAAGTTGATTGAAATGATCTTGTATCATTTGAACTTTTTACCTTAGTAATAAAGCTGGTTGTAAGTGATTCATTGGGACATAGTCGTAGCTTTAATACTTAATTTTTTCCTGGACCGCCCTTTCGGGTTTTCAGTCCACCAGGATATCCTTTTTTGCTCAAGCCGCTTTTTTCAGGTTTTCGACTTACTAGGTGTACAATATTTTGTATATATCCCTTATTTTTTCCCGAACCCTTTTGGTTCACTGGGATGCCCTTATTTTTGCCTAGGCCTGTCAACCTAGCGGGTTATTTTTATGCGTAGTATTTTTTGACTATGTCTGCATTCACATGGTGTGGGAAATCTCCATTATCCATGGTGTTTAACATCATAGCACCGCCTGAGAATACTTTCTTGATAACAAATGATCCTTCGTAGGTGGGAGTCCATTTTCCCATGGGATCACCTTGTGGTAGAATGATGCACTTTATTACCAAATCACCATCCTGGTATACTCGATGCTTGATCTTTTTGTTGAAGGCTTTGATCATACGTTTCTGGTACATCTAACCGTGAGAGATAACAGCCAACCTCTTTTCGCCAATCAAATTCAACTGATCAATCCTAGTCTGAATCCACTCGTCTTCGCCTAAGTCTGCATCATTCATAATCCTTAGAGAAGGAATCTAGACTTCGACAGGCAAGACAACTTCCATGCCATAGACTAGAGAGAATGGGTTTCCCCGATTGATGTTCGTGCCGAAGTACGATACCCGTGAAGAGAAAATGGAAACATCTCATGCCAGTATTTATAGGTTACCACCATCTTTTGCATAATCTTATTTATGTTTTTGTTGGTAGCTTCTACTGCGCCATTCAACTTAGGTCTGTATGGAGAAGAGTTTTGATGCTTGATCTTGAACTGCGTACAGAGTTCAGTGATAATGGCGTTGTTGAGGTTGGTACCATTGTCAGTGATGATCCTCTCAAGGATGCCATACTGACAGATGAGGTTATGCTTGATGAACCGGGCCATGACGTTCTTGGTAACTGAAGCAAATGAAGTTGCTTCAACCCACTTGGTAAAGTAGTCAATGGAGACAAGAATAAAACGGTGTCCATTAGAGGTAGTAGGCTTGATTTCTCGAATCATGTCAATGCCCCACATTGTAAATGGCCAAGGAGCAGTCATGACGTTCAAAGGAACTGGAGGCACATGAACTTTATCAACATAAATATGGCATTTATGGCAAGTCCTTGAATGGTAACGATAGTCGGTTTCCATGGTTGACCAATAGTAACCAGCTCTCAGAATTTTCTTGGCCATAGTATGTCTACTAGAGTGAGTACCAAAGATGCCTTCATGCATGTCCTCCATAATTTTCTCTGCTTCCTTCTTGTCCATACAACGGAGCAGGGTTGAATCATGGTTGTGCCTATATAGAATTCTGTTGCTCAGGAAGAACTTGGCTGAGAACCTCTGCAGGAATTTCTTGTCATTGATAGATGCTCCTTCAGGGTACTCTTGAGCTTCAAGGTAACTCTTTAGCTCATGAAACCAGAGCTTCTCCTCTACTCCATCAGTATCGATCTCACAGCAGTTCGCTAGTTCGTCAAATCTTTCGACGGTAATTCGGGGAGCTTCGTTTTCCCATCTGACCTTGAACATATAAGACATGGTAGCTAAGGCATCTGCCAACTGATTTTCTTCCCTCGGGATATGTTCAAATGTAATCTCTTTAAAGTATAGGATCAAGGTTAGCACAAGTTCTTTGTAAGAGATGAGATTTGGATGGTTTGTATCCCACTCTCCTTTAACTTGACTGATTACCAAATTTGAGTCTCCATATACACTTAAGAATTTTATTTATAGGTCAATAGCAGCTTTAAGACCCAAGATGCACACTTCATACTCGACCATATTGTTGGTACAGTCAAAGCAAAGCCTGGATGTGAAAGGTGTATGGAAACCTTCGGGGGAAATGATCACAACACCAATTCTGTTACCAAGAGTGTTGGAAGCTCCATCAAAAACCATAGTCCATCGGGATTCTTGCTAGGTCCTTCATACAGCCTAGTCTTTTCACAATCCGTAATCAGCATGATATTCTCGTCCGGGAATTCAAAGTTCATTGATTGGTAGTCATCTACAACTTGATGTGCCAAATGATCTTCCAGTACACTACCTTTTATTGCTTTTTGAGTAGTGTACTGAATGTCGTATTCAGTTAAAATCATTTGCCACCGGGTTATTCTTCTAGAGAGAGCGGGTTTCTCGAAGATGTACTTAATGGGATCCATTTTAGAGATCAATAGAGTAGTATGAGTCAACATATATTGTCTTAGTCGGCGAGCAACCCATGCCAAAGCGCAACAAGTTTTCTCGATCAGTGAATATATTGTTTCACAGTCGATAAACTTTTTTCTAAGATAGTAAATTTCATGTTCTTTTCGACCAGACTCGTCATACTGCCCCAGCACACACCCCATTGAATTCTCTAAAACAGTTAAGTACATGATCAAAGGTCTTCCTTCAACTGGTGGCATCAGGATTGGAGGTTCCTGTAAGTACTCCTTGATCTTGTCAAAAGCTATTTGGCAATCATCATTCCATTTTACTACTTGATCTTTCTTCAGCAGCTTGAAGAGTGGCTCACAAGTAGCAGCCAGGTGAGAGATGAATCGGGCAATATAGTTGAGTCATCCTAAGAAACCTCTGACCTCCTTCTTAGTACGAGGAGCTGGCATTTCTTGGATAGATTTGACTTTGGCAGGATTGACCTCAATTCCTTTGCCACTAACGATGAATCCTAGGAGCTTTCTAGATCTTACTCCAAAGGTGGATTTGTTTGGATTCAACCTCAGCTTGTATTTCTTCAGCCTTTCAAACAACTTATGTAGATGGTCAACGTGTTCTTCCTCAGTTTGAGACCTTGCTATCATGTCATCAATATAAACTTCTATCTCATGATGAATTATGTCAAGAAATAAAGCCACCATAGCTTATTGATAAGTTGCACCTGCGTTCTTCAGCCCAAAAGGCATGACCTTATAACAGAAGGTACCTCATTGTGTGAAAAAGGTAGTTTTCTCCATATCTTCAAGCACCATTTTGATTTGGTTGTACCCGGAGAAGCCATCCATGAAGGAGAACACCTTGTGTTGAGCAGTGTTGTCAACCAAGACATCAATATGCGGTAATGGGAAGTCAACTTTGGGGCTTGCCCTATTCAGATCCCTATAGTCCACACACATATGGACCTTACCGTATTTCTTCGATACTGGAACAACATTTGCAACCCATTGGGGATACGAGGTCACTGTCAAGAAACATGCATTGAACTATTTCATTACCTCAGCCTTGATCTTCTCAGACATATCAGCCCTGGCATGTCTTCATATGACCAAGTGAATACCTCAACATAGTCGTGCAACATCTAAATCAATCTTCTCTTGACACCGTCTTCCAGGTTGGCGCCAATCTTGACTTCTTTCTTATCTGCCTCAGTACCCAAATTTATCACTTCGATCGGTTCTTCGTGTGGTTGGATAACATTTTCCTCTTGTATCAGGAGTCTGGCGAGTTCTCCAAGTATCTCACAATCTTCTTCACCTTCATCTTCGGCTTGATAAATTTGATTTTTAAAGTCATAAACGACAATAACGGAATTGTTGTCAATGAGATCCAGAGTGGATATGGATCTGCAAATGTGTGTGTGTGTGCGTGTAAGGTCACATGGCTATTTGAAAATGCAGTAAAGTAAAAGAAATGGACCATGAAATGACAAAATCATCCAATGTTTTCATTTAAATGAGCATATGATACATGAAATGACAACCCTTAACAAATGGAACATTGTTCCCCGGGAAAGACACGAGGTTTAAAGTTACTATTTTAAAAGAAATTACAGACAAACTTCTTAAACAATAAAAATAGGAAATAGCAATTACTCATGGCTGAAGGAGATTGGTACCAAGTCCTTAGCTATCTAGTTGTTGAGCCCGCCATCAATAGTTGGGAATATCCAGTCGTCCAAGTCACCATCACTATCAGTGTCCTCCAGAGCATTGATTTCATTGTTTCTAATACAGAGAGGTGGTCCTCCAGCACGAACACGTCGAACCTCTTTTTGAGCCTTTGAAGTAATACCCAACCCAAATTTTTCAGATTTGTAGGGGATGTCAGGAAGTTGTCCCCAGATAGTGCAGTCTCCATCTTATACCACAGCCCTAGCATCCTTCAGAGAGGCTATTCTTGGTGTGTCTTTGGAGATCTCAGGAATAGTAGCTTTAGCAACAACAATCATTGGAGGGATTACTTCAAATTCTTGGCAAGGGGTTTCAATGAATTCACCATCAATTTCAACATATTTGAAAGTATTCAAATGACTGACCATATATTCTTCCTCTCCACAGACTATGACAACCTTCCCTTTCACCGGGTATTTCAGCTTTTGATGCAATGTAGAGGTAACCGCACCTACCCCATAAATCCATGGGAGTCCGAGCAAGCAAGAATAGGCCGGGCGGATATCCATTACATAAAATATGGAGTTGAAAACTTGATATCCCACCTTGATCGGGAGATCAACCTCTCAGTGGAACATTCTTTTTGAACCATAGAAGGCTCTTACCAAAATATCGTTGGGTTTCAGCACCAGCCTATCCAAAGCACCTTTGGCTAAAACATTTAGGGAGGACTCTGTATCTACTAACACACGCGCCAAAGTAGTGCCTTTGCATTCAATAGAGATGTTCAGAGCTTTGCTATGATTATTCCCCACCAGAGTTAAATCTGCATCAGAAAATCCCAAGCCATTATCAGCAGTTAGGCTCGCAACACAATTCTCAAATTGATTAGCAATGGTATCTTCTGGTACATGGGCATTCTTTAGAAATTTCAACAAAGCTTGGGCATGTGCTTCAAAGCATAATAACAAGGACAACATGTATATTTTTAAGGGTGTCTGCCCCAATTATTCAACTATTTTGTAGTCACTTTTTTTGGATGATCTTCAGAATTTCTTCCATCTCTTGTCTACATGGGTCTTCAATTGTAACATCTTTGGATGGCGTCTCCATCTGGGCAGGCTCAATTACTTTCTATTTACCTCAGACAGTAGCAGTTGACCTAGTAGCAGGGATATGAACAGGTATTGTAGTAGTTGTTGGAGGAGAGTTCTCCATAGAGAAGACCATTCCTGTCCTAATGACCTTACTAGTTCTGGAAATGTTTGTAATTTCAGGATCTTCATTTTTAGTAATCCACGGCTCTTGCTTGAAACCATGATAATAAACTTCTGCCCCATAGTTACAAGGCACAACATTATCAGAGGAGTAGGGGATTGTCCCCGGTGTAGTGATAATCATGGTAGCCATTCTTGGCTCAGCCGGAATCCTTATAGGGCCTTTAGAGGTGATCCTAATAGGAGTATTGGAAATTGTGATTATGGAAACATCTTGAAGTCTCAGCTCTTGAGATATATTTTAAGGAAAACTCTTCACGGACGAAGTTTTCTTGATAAGAATTTCATGGCTATCAATCAGGCGTTGAATACCTTTCCTCAGCCACATACAACCATTAGTTTGGGAAGCACAATGGTAACAATTTTCAAGGCATCCCAGAAATAAATTGGCTCTTAACAGATTCTTCTTAACAGTCAATAAGGAAGTAGTCAAATAACTGATGGTGGAGAGAAAAGAGACATCAGCAATGGCATTGACACCTTTACCATGACTAGGAATGGGCGCGGTACTCATATTAGGGGTCTGTGGAGGGTCAGACTCAATTACCTTGTTATCAGTCAAATCTTGGATTTTTTTTCTTCAACGCCCAACAGTTGCTTGTGTCATGCCCGAGACTATTTGAGTGATAGGCGCATTTCACATTCAGATTATATTTGGGAGAGGCAGTATTTCAATTAGGATGAGGATCTCACAACGTTACCAAATCCGCCTTCAACAGATGTTATAAAGCTTGAGATAGTGGCATGTTGATCCTAGTGAACTACCCCCTCGAGGCATCTGGCCTTTGCTTATTGTTTGATTGTTGTGGTCGTTGAATTGGGGTCCGGTTTGAAATCAATATTGCTTCTACTGACTGATGATGATCATTCTTGATACGTCTCCTTTGTCCATAAACAACATTAGTTTCCTTCTTACCAACAAATGGTTTCTTTACAACAGTAGAGGTTATGTTCATTGGGATCTTCCCACTTTTGATTCCGCTTTCAACTTGTTCATCAGTCAAAATTAACTCAGTAAACCCTGACGAAGAACTCCCAATCAGCAAATTAAAGAATGGGCTCGTCAAGGTGCCCATGAACATGTCTACTAATTATCTGTTAGTCAAAGGGGGTTGCACCCTTCCATCCAGGTCCCTCCACTTTTAAGCATACTCTTTAAAGCCTTCATTCGAGCCCATAGTCATACTTTGTAATTGCAAGTGAGTTGCTGCGAGATCAACATTGTATTGGTATTATCTGTAGAAGGCAGCAGCCAAATCCTCCCATGTGTGGATATTAGTCCCCTCTAGTTGATAGAACCATTCCAACTATGTTCCAAATAAGCTTTCTTGGAAGAAATGAACCCATAACTTCCTATTGGTGGTGTGTGGCTCAATCTTGTGGACATATGACCTTAAATGGAGTTTCAGACAGGAGATTCCATCATATTTGGAGAAGACAAGAACCTTGAATTTGTGGGGAATGACCACACCAGGGACCAAACCTAAGTCTCCAAAGTCCAAATCAGGCACTGTTTGGATCTCTACAACCTTAAGTCGGTCTTCCAACTGTTTGTATTTGTCATTCGTCGGTGGGTACTGCTCATTAGAGTAGTCTTCATCCTCAGAAAGTTGACAATTACCACCCCCAACCCTCGTGCTTCTAACTTCCTTTTTTTGATTGTCTTCTTCCTTAGAAGAAGCCTCTTCTATTAGAGCCAGTCGGTCGGGACCTTTGAACCTTCTTCCCATGTTGAGAATAACATCCCGCTTCTTAGTCTTCTTTTTGGTAGCAAGGAGTGCCATCATTTCTTATTGTCCTTTAGATAAGTTAAGGAGAGTCTCTTGGAACTGTGCGTACTGAGTTAGCAGGTCTTTTACGGTTTACTCTAGAGCCATCTTATACTGAAATAAATAGTAAAAATATGAGAAAAGATGTATCGGAAAACCTGCTTATAACATGATGCATGATATGCGGATGCAATGTTTTTAAGGACCTCATGAAATTTAAATTTTCTAGCCAAAAAGGAAACAAACACAACAATTGTATTAATAAGTTCAAAAATTACAATTTTCCCTTGGGCTTACAACGAGTAAAGCAAAAGGTCTTAAAGATACAACAAAATGAACTCATAAAACAAAAAGCTCAAGTCTCCCACGGACACTTCCTCTTTGTGTTGATGTAGGTATTTAGGTTTGCTCCTCGTGAAGTTGCTTGGTGAGCTCCAACACTTTCTTCTCACTTGCATAGAATCGAGCTTCGAATGTGTCTCTTTCCCCCTTGAGTTGAATCCACAATCTCTGCAATTTCTCGAGGTCGGTAGGCATGTCAAGATGGAGAATGGTATAAGGAATATCCCCCTCAGCAACAGGCTCCACAACTATTGGTAGGATAGCTGGATATGGCATCATGAGATTTTGAGCGCGAGCTCGCACCCATTTGAGATAAGGCTCCAAAGGGATGGAGTTCTTATGCCCAAAAGTCTTTCTATCAACCTTGTTTACCATGCCCCAAGCTCGAACAAACCTTTGATGATAACCTTGGACATCGTTCTCATAGTCGATTACAACACCCTGGATAAGTGTGTCATGGGGACAATCTCTTCGAGCATAGCTAAATTGTTGTAGAGTCAGAGAAGGGTTATAAGTAATACCTCCCCTAATTCCAAGGAGTAGAAAATTATGGAATTCCCCATAGCGGTTAATGATAGTGACATCTTCCAGATATCAAGAACACCAAAAGATATTCGAATGAGAGAGCGACATCATCCTTTGAGACCACCTCAAGCCTTGTTCATTCTTCAATACTAATCGGGGAAAGTGTGAAATAAACTACCTAGATAGAAATGGTATGCAACACATAAGAGCCCTTCTCCTCCTCATGTTGTGAGTGTGAAGAGAATATAGAATGTCTCCGAGCAAAATAGGCACAGGGTTACGAGAAAGGAAAATCTTGACAGCATTCACATCTATGAGTTGGTATGGATTAGGGAACAGTACCAAACCATAGATTAGAAGAGCCAAGACTTCTTAAAAAGCTTGAAAATCCATATCATCCCAAAACAGTCGAGCCTTCTCTAACATAAATTTATCTAGGAAAATCTTGACTCCACTCCTTGTTTCCCAATTAGCTACAATGTCAGACCTTTTCAAATGTAAGTCCTTGGCAATAACTTTAGGTTTTGGAGTTTCCTTTAAACTAGTGAATGGCATTTGATCAAGGACTGGTACTCCCAATAGTTGAGAGAATTCTTCTATTGTGGGCACCAATTGGTAATCAGGAAAAGTGAAGCAATGATGTACAGGGTCAAAGAATTGAAAGAGCACACACATCGTGTCTTCTTCAAAGCTTGAGGTAACCAAATTGAGAAGTCGACCATATCTTTTGGTGAAGGGAGAATATTCAGGAACCCTTGATGCTAACTCTTTGAGTTGAGGAGGCACACTTACGAAGCTGATTCAGAGGGTATTTCTGCGAGTGGAAGCCATATCCTACAAAACAAAACAAAGATAAATACCTAGGTCCTTGAAATGGTTATTGAAAATTCTATGGCATGATGTTATGATGTTATGAACAAATAATGATACACAAACAAAACACACAAGGCCTTAGGTTTAGGCTTGCATGGGGTTTATAGGTAAGTACCCTTTTGATGTTTTAGTTGGTTCAACCTATCCTAAAAGAAGTAACCGGGTTCTAAGGAATCTTAATATCATTAATCTTTCTTTATCGGGAATTGTTTCAGCACAAGCTTCTGTTTTAGCGACCGAAATATCCCAAAAGTCTGATCTCAATGAGTGTAGTATCGAGTATCAACCAACTTCAATATGCACCAAAGATATCTATGTCACTACTTTATAATGGCCAAGTTGTTCAACTAAGGTTTTATGGTCAGTTGGTGCTTCATGACACCACACAACGGCCTTGTATTCTCCTAGATTTAACTCAAGGGGCACCAGTATCCACAAATGTGGCACACTAACCTAGCTATCACTTCAACCATATCGGTCTACGCCATACAGTTTCGGCAGCCTATTGCTACTTACCTAAAATTCCCCAGATCCGGGTATAGCATCTTTTCAAGAAATAAACCCAAGCATAACCCACAAATGTAAATAAAACAAGGCAAACAAGTAAAGCAATAAAGGTGATCTAGCTCCTAAGGTAACTCCACTTTTAAAATTATCTTTCCTAGAAGATTCGCTAGTTCTGTGATATGGTGGGATAACTGACTTGGTGTTTTGCATTTTATCGCAAGTGTTACGGATAGCAAGAGTCGCCACCAACTTTTCTTTTATCCAATAAAGGAAATGGTGAAAAGAATAAGAAATACCTTTTGAGAATTTTCTTAAGTTCGAGGGGTAGGTTATGAAAAGGGAAGGTGTTATCACCCTTTTCATCCATAGTTATCTATGGGCTCTTAATTGCTAGCTCACTTTGAAATGCTTTGTGTTTTGTGTAAGTTTGAAAATATTTTGAAAACGCCTTTGCACGGAAAACTTTGCAATGATTCCCGTATCGTTGAGAATGTATATAAAGTGTTGGTTTTGAAAATATTTTTTTGAAAAGGAGTGTTTGGAAAGATGTTTTAAAATTTCAATGTAAGGAAATTTTGTAATGATTCTCGTATCGTTGAGAATCTATAAAAAATGTTTTTTTTAAAAGTGTTTTGAAAATGTGAGGTGTAAAGATTGTTTTAGTTTGTGAGCAGCAACTACGAGCAATCTACCTACTCAAAAAGTCTTTGTTCTTTTCCTACACCTTTAGATAGTGCTATCTTACCATTTATTGATGGGGAGCCATATCATTGGATATGATGGGCAGGCGTGGGTCATCATACAGTCATAGAAGGAAACTTTTAGAATGTTTTAGCAATTATCGTAAGGGACTAAGATCGTTTACCGAAGGCAACATCAAAGGGTCGTCGAGGGACTACGATCTTTTAATCGAGGGTTTTTGCTAAAACATCCCACGTTCGAGGGACATGACTGGTTTTATTCAAGGAAACAAGTGTGGGTTAACCCTAGAGATGCATGTGTGTAAAGTGTTTTTGTTTTCATGTATATTGTCTTGGATTTGGGTTTTTCTATGTTTAATTTTAATCTTGTCATGCAAACGCTAGTTACTAACAATAATAAGGAAAATGATAAATTGCGGAATTTAAATGGCCTGTGCTATTACAACGCTTTGGGAATGGGGAGTACAAAATTACAAATGGGGATGGAAAAGCAATAAAACCCTAATTATCTATTACAAACCATTGAATATAAATAATAATAAAATCCACAAAATGTAAAGAATGAAGAAGAAGAAGAAGAAATTGTTTTTAGGGTTTTTTGATGGAGAAAAGATTTGATAATTTAACTTAATTAAACTAATTAATTTTAATTACAAAAGAGATTAATTAATAATTTATTAAAAATCTAAAATCTAAGTTAATTGAAATTAAGAAGAAAATAAACCTAAGTTTAACAATTTATTTATAAAATAATTCTAATATTAATGTCAATTTAGAAAAATATTTTAAAGTGTGAAAAAAAAAAACAAATCTAGTTCTAAATATTAACAAAAGTAGAATAAGTGTCTAAAATAAAATATTTTAAATTTAATTATTTAAGACAATATATTTTTTGTATTTTTGATTAAATAAAAATAAGTAAACAAAAAAATATAAAAAGTATAAAAAAAATAGTTGGGTCTGGGTTTTTTAAAAAGTAAAAAGGGGGTGTGAGAAAATAATTTTGTTGTTAGGCCCAAATGAGCCTTTTTTTGAAATCAGAGAAGAAAATAAAATGTTTGTATAAAAATAATCAAAATGGGCTTGCGCTATTAGTAAAATGGGGGATGGGGGGGGGGGGGGGTATGAAGAAAATTCAGTCAAAGGCCCAGAAACAAAATCCAGCGCTTGCTGATCCAGTGTGATCGATTTCTGTGAGTGCATCATGGGCTTGTATTATGGAGTGTTGGATGAGTGTGATGGTCCAGTCACAAGGATGTATGGCATGCACGCTACACTTGATGTATTAAATCCGTAAGGAAATAATATGGAAAAAAAACAAATGGGTATCACTGTGGCTCGAACCCATACCCCTATAGATCAATGCCTTAGCACACGCTTCTCTACCACTTGGGTAGTTGTTTCATCCGTTAATAATACAACTTCAACAAAATATAAAATAAACTCGTTTATGAATTTTGAACTTCATCTTCTTCCTCCTTTGCGCGTGCAGAACAACAACACCATTGCTCAAAACTGTAACTTCTTTATTTCTCAATCAATTTAAAAAATTTAAACATGAAAGTTGTTCAATTTTTCAACACGAATTCAACCATATAAATTTCATAAGCTATAAATCAAAGATGAATGGGAATTTTGTTGGTACCAAATTAAAACCTAATTTTTTTAGAAAGTTCAAACTCAAAATTTGCATCACCCAGGTAACATAAATGAAAACTAAAGGCATGGTTAGCTTCAGGGCTATGATGTCTACATTTTTCATTCACAAAGTAACCATTAATGATGCTTTTATAAGGATTTCAAAGTTGAGAAAAATTACCTCAAAACTGGAAATCGTGTTTGGAGTTTGAGCACTTCTAGAGGTGTTGTGATAATCTGGATAGCTTCACTGAACTCCTAGGAAGCTATTGCAATGCTTACTTTGAGCTGAAAGTGCCTGAAACTTTCTGGAGAAGTCAAGTTGCAGGTGTAAGTTTTTGGAAATGTAGGATGTTGTAAATGAGGTTACAGTTGTGTAGCAAGGTCTTGGATAGTTTCTAAGTGAGATATGGAAGCTTTGCGATTGATTTAGGGTGAAAACGCACGAGTGGATTGTGAGTTTTAAGTTCAAAGTCAGAAATGACAAGTTATGGAGGTTTTGATGCAAATTCTAGTTTGAGGGAGTATGAGGGGGTTAGAGGGCTCTTGAACTCGTGTTATGACTTTCAAATGGCTTCTCTATTTATATAGGAAAGGTTTTGAAGGCTGTAGTGATCAGAAATCAAAGATCACATGTTATGGTTATGTGACTTGAGTTTGAAGCAATCTTGAAAATCATGGTTTCAATGCAAAGTACAAGGGCTTGTAGGGTGGTTGGCATGCTTGTAGATGGTTTCTTCTTGCTTTTAAATGTTTTGGAATCATAAGCAACAATGTATGGGCTCAAGGAGAGTTGACGTTGTGATTAAAGTCACTTTTCCAAAATGGAAATGTGAGCTTTGTTCCATTAATGGAAAAATAATTTGGAAAAATGAATCAAATGCTTGGACAATGGATAAATCATTTGTGTAAACATTTAATTATTGAGTGATTTACAAGTTTGAAGGCCTGCAAAGCAAGATTATGCAACATGCTTGAAGGTTGGATCATAAGGTTCATCACAAAAATGACCTAAATTTCAAGTTTGTGATGCCATCTTCTTCTGTTCGAAACTTCTAGATCAAGCATGATCTCTTAAAGTTCTTGGACATTTTGGAAAGATTTAAACATTGTCTACAACCTTCATGTTGACCACTTTGGCTAAATCAAATTTGAAATACGTGAAAATTGGCCAAGAAGTTGGGACAAAAATCTGATTAAACTTGCCAAAATTATCACTAAGTGTTTTGTAAAAATGTCATGACTTTATAAGCTTATCTATATCTTCAAATATAATATTTTTTGGGATATCAACCCTCAATGAAAAATTTGTAGAATTAATCAAGATCTCCAACTTCCATGTTGAAAGTTTTCCTTGAATCATCTTGCATCTTGGTGAAAAATTGTCATGAAGTAGTGAAATTGTCAAGGTTAAAGAACACTTAGAATTTTTCTAAGTATTGAAAATCTTGACTTTTATTGACTTTGTTGATTCTTGATGATCAAGTTTTATAATTTTAAATTTCTTGATGAATCTTGATTTTTGAAATTCAATGTTGACAAAAAAGTCAAAGTTTGACTTTTTGTGTATTAGTTGACTTTTCATCAGTTGATCCAAATTTCAACTATCAATCCTTTGATCTTGAGAAATGATTTTGAGCCATGAAACTAGGTCAATGTGTTATGTTTGAGTCCTTGAGATCAGGCTTCAAGCCATTGGGTCATGTACTAGGTCAAAAGTCAATGATCAGTCATTCTCAATCAAAACCCTAATTTTGACAATTTTGCCCCTTTGATGATTTGAATTCTTTTCTTGAGTAATTGTGATGAACACTTGATAAATTGATAAATATGACTTCAAAATGTTGATTTTGGTCAAAAATTATGAAGTTTGACTGTATGTTGACCATAATTGACTCTTTGCCCAATACAACTAATTTCCAGTCATCTGAGCAATTGACTCAACAAATTTGTGATGCAAGACTTGAAACTTGGAATGAACATTCTTGGAGACCCATGATGAACCATGAAAGTCACTTGTGGCATCAAAAGTCAAATTTTCCTTGAGAAAACCAAAACCCTAAATTGTGGACTCATTGCTTAGAAGGTGAGCTTGTCTGTTAAACCCTTGAGAATCCTTGAGCACTTGAGATCTTTGGTGAGAAATGTCTTCAGAAAAGAGAGGGAAAATATTGGGGTATAATATCTAGTTATTATAGAAGGTTTATCGAAGTTTTTTCTAAGTTGGAACTTCCATTAACTAAGATGACTTGTAAAAGTAGAGTTTTTGTTTGGGACGTTCAATGTGAAGAAAGTTTTACATAATTGAAAAGAAGGTTGACATCGGCTCCGATTTCGAAATTACCTAATTCAGGAGAACCTTTGGTTGTATATTGTGATGATTCTAAATTGGGTTTAGGAGGTGTACTTATGCAGAACAACAAGGTAGTTGCTTATGCGTCAAGGCAGTTGAGAACTCATGAGAAGAACTATCCTACGCATGATTTAGAACTTGTTGCAGTTGTTTTTGTGCTGAAGATTTGGAGGAATTATCTTTATGGTTCTAGATTCGAAGTACTTAGTGACTATAAGAGTTTAAAGTATTTATTTGATCAGAAGGAGTTGAATATGATACAATGAAGATGGTTAGAGTTATTAAAAGATTATGATTTCGGTTTGAATTGTCATCCAGGTAAAGTTAATGTCGTGTCTGATGCTTTAAGTCAAAAGACCTTACATATGTCAGCAATGATGGTTAAAGAATTGGAATCAATCGAACAGTTCATAGATATGAACTTAGTTTGTGAGGTAACACTGCAGAGTGTTATGTTGGGAATCTTGAAGATTAACAATGATTTTTTGGATAGTATCAGAGAAGCTCAGAAGTTAGATGTGAAGTTGGTAGATTTAAGGGTTGGAATCGATCAGTCTGAGAATGGTGATTTCAAGTTAGATGCGCAAGGTGTGTTGATATTTCGTAATAGAATTTATATTCCTGACGATGCAGAGATGAAAAGAACGATTCTTGAGGAAAGTCATAGAAGTAAACTGAGTATTCATGCAGGAGCTACAAAAATGTATCAAGATTTGAAGAATTTGTTTTGGTGGCCTAGGATGAAGCGTGACGTAGCACAATTTGTGTATGCATGTTTGACTTGTAAGAAGTCAAACGTTGAACATCGGAAGCCTGCAGGGTTTTTTCAACCGTTAGAAGTTCCATAATGGAAATGGGATAACATTTCAATGGACTTTGTAACAGGATTACCTAATACTCCAAGAGGACATGATTAGATTTGGGTGATTGTTGATAGGCTTACGAAGTCAGCTCATTTTATTCCTATTAACATCAGTTTTCCAGTATCGAAGCTGGCAGAGATTTATACTAGTGTAATTGTGAACCTACATGGTGTTCTGTTGTGTATTGTGTCAGATAGAGATCTGAGGTTTACTTCTGATTTTTGGAAGAGTCTACAAGAGGCATTGGGTTCTAACTTGAGGTTGAGTTCGGCATATCATCCTCAGATGGATGGTCAGACTGAGAGGACTATTCAGTCATTAGAAGATTTGTTGAGAGCATGTGTTCTTGAACAAGGAGGTTTGTGGGACACTTATATTCCATTAATAGAATTCATGTATAATAAAAGTTACGATTATAGTATTGTAATGGAACCTTTTGAAGCATTGTATGGTCGGAGATGTAGAACTCCTTTATGCTGGCATGAGTCTGGAGAAAGTGTAGTGCTTGGACCTGAAATTGTTCGAGAGACTACTGAGAAGGTTAATTTGATTCGAGAAAAGATGAAAACTTCCCAAATTAGACAGAAAATTTATCACAACAAGCGAATGAAAGATTTATAATTTGAAGAAGGTGACCATGTGTTTTTGAGAGTCGCGCTTGTGACCGGTGTTGGGCGAGCATTGAAATCTAAGAAGCTCGCTCCTTGTTTTATTGGTCCATATCAGATTTCAAACGGAGTTGGGAATGTTGCTTATAGAGTGGCTTTACCACCTAACCTTTCTAATTTGCATGATGTGTTTCATGTGTCACAACTCCGGAAGTATATTTCAAATCCATCTCATGTGATTCATATGAATGATGTGCAAGTACGGGGTAATCTCACTATGGAAATGATGCCTGTACGGATCGTGGATCATGAAATGAAGACTCTAAGAGGCAAAGAGATTGCTTTGGTGAAAGTAGTTTGGTTAGGAGCTATCGGAGAAAGCATGACGTGGGAGTTGGAGAGCAAGATGCGGGAATCCTATCCCAGGTTGTTTGAACAAGGTAAATTTTTAAGGAGGAAAATACTCTAAGTGGGGGAGAGTTATAACGCTCGTTAATTTCATTAATTATTTAATTAAATTATTTTTGAATTATTCGTTGAAGTTGTATAATGTTATGAATTGTTGGCATAAGTTGTTAGATTATTACTAGTTAATTAATTAGTTTATTAATAATAGTAAGAATACTAGAATTAGTAGAATAATAGAATATTTGTGTTTGACCTATTTTAATGTTAGAAGTAGTAGAAAGGGAGGTGTAGAAATTTAAGCCCAATAAGGAAAAAAAGAATAATAGTATAGTAGTTATATTATAATAGATGTTTAGAAATAATAGGAAATTAGAAGTATTAGTAGAAAGAAAGAATAATAGGTTTTGGCAGAAGAAGAAAATAAGGGTTTTGGAAGAGATACGTAGAAGTGCAAAGATGAGGCAAAGCTAGGTGCAATCGGAGAGTTAGAGCAACCTTCAATCCAAGGTAAGGGTGGGGTTCTGACTCTATAATAGGGCTTATGATGAATATTATGTAGGAATTTGGTCGTGGGTATGATTGTTGTGCGTTTGATTTTTCTTGATCTGTTCTTGAAATTTTCCCGTTTTCATGTTATGGTCGTTTAGGAATTGTCTGCATAACTGTCATATACAATTGATGAACCTGTTAAGGGGAATACCACATATTGATATAGTTGCCATGTTGCTATGTTATTCCGTGCGGTTGGTCAGAAATTAGTGGTCGAAGAGGATACTGAAAGGTTGGGTTAACGTTCGTCATAGACTGGATGAAGTATGTGCAAAAGTGTTGAAAACACGCCACGCCGAGGAGCTTAGGTGCTAGGTGTCGAGCCGCATAAGGCTAAAAGGTGCACCGAGAAGTACATGTACTACTTGTGTCTTGCGGCATAAGGCTGCAAGGTGCACCGAGGAGTACATGTACTACTTGTGTCGAGCGGCATAAGGATGTGAGATATGCCGAGGGGCATAGTGTGAGGCGACCGATACAGAGGAATAAAAGGGAAGTGTCGAGCAGTAGGGCCTTCGTGTCGAGGGGAACAGGTCGTTAGTATTTCTCTTGTGTTGTTCCTATACACGTTGAGGAGCACATATTCTTTCTTTCCTTAACGCTCTTGTGTATGCTAATTAGCTAATCATTTTAGTTTAACATTCTCAGTATGATAATTAGAGTTCTTAAGGTACCCTATCCCTAAATGATTAATGGATTACTAGTAAATATAAGTTAGTAGCAGGAGAGATAATATAATTAATAAGAGACTAGAAGTAAACGGTATGGAATCGAAGATAGTAGTACATAACCGAAAATATTAGTATTTTTAGCAGTAAATTACTTAGCCGAATATAGTTGAATTTCCCAAATAATTACGCAGGACGTCATGGTATGTTTTGGTTGATACGGGGTATTATATACTTTGTTATAATTGAGAATTTGCAGGCGATGATGAATTTTGTTGAGATGCCTCTAATTATTGGCAGATATTAAGTTGTAGGCTTATGGTCAATGTCAAATTGTGTTGAGTTGTTGTAGAATTATTATTGTTGTTGTTATTACATTCATATTGTTGTCACATACATAGCATATCAAGTTGGGAGCTTATGCTCGGCAGGTTGGCCTGGATTGGCAAATATTAAGTTGAAGGCTTATGCCTTGATGATGCCTCTATTAATTGGCAGATTATTAAGTTAAGAGTTCTGCTCCGTTGGTACCACATGCATGTGCATAAATATAACTTGCATTTTGTGTTGCATCTTATGTTGTGTGTAGGTGAATTTATCATGTTAAATGTTGTTAAAGAGTTGTGAAGTGGTGCTTTTGTATGAACTGATTCTAAATATTATTTATCATGTGTTCCATTATATTGTTTGATAACTCATCCCTCCTTTTTGAATGATACCCTATGTCGGTAACATGCAGGTAATCCAGAGTGAAGGTTGTTTACCTTCAGTAGTTCGAGTCGGTGTCGTCGCTCTGATATGTAACACTCGGAGGGGATGAACGCTTGTTGATTTATTATTATGATTACTTTCGTTTCTGAATATTAAAGTGCTTTGTTGTTTTTAAAGTTGTTTCAGTTGGACAAAGATGTTATGTCATTCGAATTGAAAATTGTGATTCCGCTGCTTAATTATAAAAGTTGTTTTATTCTAAAGACTAAATTATGTGGTTAATGGTTCACCCGAGTTTAAGTGTTATGTATATTTTTTACATGTGATTAACTGAAGGTGTTTTTAAGTAGTAAGTGTAGCATATTATTTGTATGTCGAAATTTTGTAACTCTGATTTTAATATTATTCGTCATTAGAAATGGGGTGTTACAACATGAAATTGGCTAAGCGAATCAAGACATCATAACAAAGTTTACCTAAACATGCAATAAGCTAAGGTGAATCAGGACATCACACAAAGATTACCTAAACTTGCAATAGGCTAATATGAATGTGAACATGCATTAACATTATTTAACATGGATCGAGGCAATAGACAAGCATCTAACAACTATTGAACATGAATCAAAGTAGAAAGTGAACAAGCATCACAAAAAGTATTAAACATTAATAAAAAAGAGAGTGAACACGCATCACAACAAGTATTGAACATGAATCAAATAGAAAGTAAACAAGCATCACAACAAGTATTGAACATGAATCAAATCTAAATTGAGCATGTATCACAACAAATAAATGAACCTGAATCAAATAAAAAGTGAACATGTATAAAAAAATAGTGAACCTGAATCAAAAGAAAGGGATCGTGTATCACAATATTAGCATGGAAAGATTAATTGAAAATGGTGCAAAAATGAGAGAGTAAAGAGAGATCAGGTGATACCTAAAGGATAAGGTATGACGCCTCTTCAAAACCACGCAAGCGATAAGAAAACTCTATTGAAATCCTCTTCGAATTTCCTTGATGAAACTTAGGCTTTTGGCTAGCTTCGAAACTTCTTGAAACTCCTCACTCAAGTTTCTTCTATTCCGTGATATCACACGAAATTGAAACATCATTCTATCACCAAAATCATGACAAAATGGTAACAACAAATTATTACCAAATGATTATCAAAAGATTACTAACCATAAAAAACTAAATTCTGAATAATTTCTAGACAGATTCTAAAGAAGATTATCACTATTTTTATCAATTTTTACCAAAATGTTATGAAAAGAAAATGATAAGAAAAGAGTTTAGAACTCCAAATAGGGGGATAAGGTTCTTAATTGGGGAGTATGTCCAGAAATACTGTTTGGCACTAAGGCCCATCACCAAGTGAGTCAGATAGCCTTTTTTATTCCAACTTCAGGCTCACAAACATGCACCTTGAGCTTAATGGTAAGAAGGGTTCGGTCCAGCTAACATTCAACAACACCATTAGCATTTTTTTATTCTTCCAATTATTTATTAAATTAACAATAATAAAAATAATCAAGAAATAGAATTGGGGAAAAGGAATGATCTAGGGTTCGAAATTGTGGCGCATCATCTTCTTCAATGACAACAATCTTCTTCTTCCTTCGGCTTCAACCGCATTCTTTCAACACAACGTCACCATGAAGGATCTCTGCCCGTTCTCTCATCTCCCTCGTTATTGTATTATCAAGGCTCTGTAACTGAACCAAGCGCCACCATGGATCGTAGTTTGTCCATCGCAAAAACGCCCTCCAAACCTCCCTTCTTCTTTATTCTGATTCTGCCTGCTTTCCTCGTTTCATCTTCTTCCGACGAGTTTAGACACAACAAAGGTAATCCTTCTAACTTTATGTTCAATCTTTAATTCTTCTTTTTTGGTTCGTCATTCTGAAGATTTTTTATGCTTATGTGTTTTCGTGTGTGTTAGGGTTGCAAACTATTGTTGCGCGAGGTTGTTGATGATGATGATTGAAGCGGAGATGATAAAACACGATGGTGACAGATTTATTTCAATAGTGGTTATGGATTTGTAGTGAGAACATATAGAGATCACAGTGATGTTTATTGAAGGTTGATGAAGATCAAAGAATGGTTCTTCTAGAGGGAGATTGTGAAGTTTTCTGGTGAGTTTCAGATACTTTTTTATGATTTTTCTCTGTTAAAGTGTTGAATAATAATCGTGAATGAATTCCCCCTTAAATGTGAACAAAAATTTTGTTATATGTTGTTGAAAAGTTTGTTACGGGGCACGAACTCAGGGCCTTTGATTCTTGAGTTTGTTATGGACTTAAATGGTGAGGATTAAAACAAATGAGAGTGGCCAAGCTGTCCAATTATTTCTCAATATTTCTTCTCAATATCTTATGTATTTTTTCCCCTTTTTTGATTTAATTCTTTGATGAGCTGTCATTGGATGAGTTGTAACTTCTGATATTTACTCTATTCAGAGTTATTAATTCTGGATAGGGAGCGGAGCGGCCGACCCCCGAGAATGGGAATAGTGGGAATAGCAGGATCCTAGATAGAGGCATAACTTTTTGTATACTAATAATTATATAATAATTTATAAAACATATGTAATGTAATACTGAACTAATTTCACAACACTCATAAAATATTTATAAAATCTAACGTCAAATAAAGAACAATGATTATTATTAATGTTTCCTTTAAGTTGCCTTTAAGTTTTATTATTAATATTATTATTTTTATTAATAAAACTCACCTAGTCTTTAAGTTTTCAGGTAGGAGTAATTTTTTAGAGTCAAATCCAATTTGACAATTATTTTTATTACTTATAGTTATAGGTCATTAATTTTAAAGCTGTATGTTAAGTATAATTTTTATATTAAATTACTTTACAGTTGTTGTTGATAAAATTGAACAAGTTTCTTTTTAACTTTTGAACTCTTTTTATCGATAAAACAAATCTCCTTCATCTTCTCTCCATCTTCATTGTTCTTCTACATCTTCTCTTTCATATTTTCTTTTGTAAATCCATAAAAAAGTGAGAAAAAAATGAAAATCAGTCAAAACAGCTCCGCCCGGGAAGAACCCGTGACGCGTGACCTAGTTTTGCCGGCATAGTGCACGTCAATTAATCTCTGTGGTTGCACCAATTGAATCGCGTGGGTGGGTGTCGCATCGCTCTGGTGTGCCGTGATAGTGGCCTTAGCAGCTACATTCATAACTGTGCCTCTGATTCAAATAATTGGACTGGTTTTTTTTATGAATTAAGGCTGCAGCTTCTTTGGTTTTAACTGGTTTATTGAACAAAATGCATGGCTGCCCATTTGCTTAAATAAAAGTCGGGCCTAATTTTACGGCTTTTGCAAAGGGAATAAGAAGAAAATGTCCCTGGCATGTGAATTGTTTGAAGTTTGATAAGATAGCAAGGATTAAAGATGAAATAGTATGAATATTGATGACGAATGGCATAGGTTTAGGATTTAGACTTGATATCATGTATTTGAATCTCTGTAAAACTTCCTCGTAATTTTGTAACGAATGTTGATGGATTATATAAATTTTTTAGACTACGGAACCAGATATAGAGCGGGGGTGATTAGATCCCCAAATAAAAATTACTATTCAAAATGATTATTTTAAACTTATTTGAAAAAACAGTGTTGAGCGGAATGTTTTTGGACTAGATCAAATATAGTAGTCTAAACGAACCTAGTTATTGGAAACTCGGATATGCACGAGCCATATGGAATTAACATAATGATAAAATCAATCAACATAATTGTTGTACCCCAAAATTTTCCCTCTCATTTTAATCAACATATGCTCATTGAAATCCTCAACTTGCTCAAGGAATGCCCCAAATTCATCAAAACTCAAAAGTTACTAAATTAGGGTTCCTATAGGAAAAGTCAACCAAACTTTGACCAGGCATAACTTTCTCATACTTTATCAGAAATTTCCCATCCAAGGCTCATTTTGAAGAGGATGCAATTCCCAACTCATTTTCATCCCTCAAGTTCAAAAAATGCACTCATGAAAAGATATGAATTCAGACATTACAAGTCATTTCAAAAAGTCAACAAAAACACCTTTTGGGTCAAAGCTTCTTACATGAACATGGAAGATCCAATTGAGATGAAACAAAAAGGGTTATTTAGAGGACATGCTAAGCTTTCTAAAAAGTCCAAGAACACCCTCTTAGGGTCAAAATTGAGAGAGATGTGCATTGTCAAAGTTGGCCATTTTTGGAAATTTGCACAAAGTCAACCATGCCCAAAATGCATTTTTCTTCAAATGGGCCCAACTTTTTATGCTTGTATCTTGTTCCTAACATGGTCCACGACCCATTAACCACTCAATGCCTCATTAAATTATTTATTTAATTTATTGTGATTTTTTTCATTTAAAATTCAAATAAAATCAAAATAAATCATGTAATTTTCTTTTGAAATGATTTTGGCATTGAATGAAGATGATATTGAAGAAGTGAAAAACACAAGAAGGGGGTTGAATTGTAAAACTTGAAATCAAATGCAGACAACACGTTATTTTTATCCTGGTTCGTTTGATCTCAAACTACTCCAGTCCACCCGTCAAGGTGATTTCGCCTCTCTCCAACGAGGTCTTAATCCACTATATTGAAATGAATATTACAACTGTTTTAACAACTGCTAAAGCCTTCTTGAGTGTAAACCACAAACCCGTTTCTCAAGGAAATTCTTTCTTACAGAAAAATGAATACTCTGTGTTGAATGTTTTCTATAAAAACTTTATATCACAACTGTGATAATACACAATTTAAGCTTATGTGAAACTAGGATGCTATAACTATAGAGAATCAATTTGAGAGATATAGCAAATTGTATGAGTGAGGATGAAGATGATTTTCTTTAGCGTGTGAAGAGTTGTAGAGCATTAGCCAATTCATTTCTCACTGACTTGTTTATATAGCCTTGGAAAAGATACGTTGTAGTCAATTATTCCATTTCAATGCCCATTACGTTATTTCCATATTGAGAAGATCTTTGTCTTGGAATACAGCCGTTGGTAATAAAGTGTCTTTAATGCACAGTACCGTTGTCAATTAAGCGTGTTGATTGGCTTTGGCTTATTCTGACGCTTCTAGGTGCTGATGATATTGTTTTGGTCTTGATCAGAGTTTAGAGTATGTTACGCGCAGATCTGTTCATCAAGCTTCAGCGTAAGCACATGCTTTGATCTTCTGATGCTGGCATATGATATTTCATCTTTTGATGCTGGCATATGATATTTCATCTTCTGATGCTGATGTTGACATTCTTATGCTGATATCCATCAGAGTTTCTGTAAATGCATAATATAATTTTTAGGTAGCATATATGTCACATTAGAATTATACAATTTATTTAATCTAGCATTTTGTTATCATCAAAACTTTAACTTAGGGTAGTAGATTCAAACTTTGTTCTAACAATCTCCCCCTTTTTGATGATGACAAAAACCGGATATTTTCAATTGAAATTTAAAGAAGAAAAAAATATCAGAGATAACCAAATAATAAATTTGTATCAGCGATAAACAGAAAGGTATCAAAGATAAGAAGATAAGGAATAAAAAGGTATCAGAGTTAAGAAGATAAAAAGAACTGTCAGAGTTATGATCAGAAAAACTCCCCCTGAGTTTATTACTTCCCTTTTAATTCCATGAGTCCTTTAGCATCAGATCTTTATTGAACTTTCTTTGAGCATCAGATATTTCCTTCACTAGAGCAGAGCTTCAGTGTATCAGAGATAATTGAATTCTTGTACCTGTAAGCTTATGTAGAACAAAGAAACATTCAAGTATATCATAGTGTTAGAATGTTTGAGACTTTTGTCTCAGTAATCCGTTATTGAAAAATATCATTCTTTCTCCCCCTTTTTGTCAGCAATCAAAAAGTGCAAATAATTGAAGTTAAAAACGATCAGTGCAGAAAAACGATTGTATTCAGTTCAGAGCTCAGAAAATATTACAGATAACATGTAAAGAAAACAGTGAAAACATCAAGAATCAAAGTCTAAGGTTGGGGAGGAAGGCGTGTGAATAGAGCTTCTAGCATGTTCTTAATCTGATCAGTGGTTTCCTTCTGCTGATGCACCATGCTGACTACTGAGTCAATCTTACTATCCTAAACATCCATCCTTTCCTTCATTCATTGAACATTCTCATCCATTCTCTCCTGTAGTCGAAGATCATTTTGCTTCAGCTCTTCAAGAGTTTGCCTGTCTAATGCAGCTTGAGAGATGTCAGAATCAAGATGCTTCTGAGAGCTTTCTGCAATAACTTCTTCTTGACTTAAATCTTTAGCTGGAATCGTCTGTTCTTCTGCTGGTTGAACTGTTGAAGCTGGACGCTTTTCAGACCAAGGCTCACTGTCCAGATGAAGCACTTCCTCCTTCAGCAGCTGACTCAAAACTGGACCTTCAATTTCTTTCAGCAGATTGCTGAAGTTCTGTTGAGCCTGTTCATAGCTTAGGTCTTGCAGCTTAAAGGTTTCAGCGCATACCCATCCTCTGAGTTGTGTCCAGAGTTGGTCTGAAACAGCAGGATCAATCACTCCCGGACTAGCCTGTTTTAGAGAAGAAATCCACTTCTGCATGTCTGTTTCAAAATTCACGATGCTAGAGCCAACATCTGGTTGTTTGGGTTTGGGAATGGCGGTTTTATTTTAAGGGCAGCAAGGCGGTCAAGGACTGTTAGATCAATGAAGGTCTTGTTGTGGTCATCTGGATTTTGCTTGGGTGAGGGAGTAGGAGAATCAGGAATGATTATTGGAGTGGATGGGGTATTAGGTGGAGTAATTTCTGGTGAGGATGGTAGTTAAGGGATATTAACAGTGGTACCACCAGGAAATTGTATGTCTAAGGGTTGTGGTTCAGAGGATTCAGATGATTGAGGTTCAGGGGTTTGAGCCTCAGAGTGTTGAGACTCGGGTTGTGGAGATGATTCGTGTTGAGGTGAAGGTGGATTAAGTTCTGGTTCTGGAGATGGAGGTTGTGGAATTTCTGGTTGTGGTGAATGTGGATCTTCTGGTATTGGTGAGAGTGTAGTTTCTGGTTGAGGTGAGTGGGGAGTTTCTGGTTGAAGATTTGGATTTTCTGTATTGGGAGCGGAAGAGTGTTGATCTATTTCTGAAAGAACTTTTTCAAGTTCTGGTTCTGTTGTGGTTGTAGGTTTTGGATTGTGAGGTTTGGCGCGGGATCTTCTGAGGGTTAATGACTCAGAAGGGTCAAACTCAGGTTCAGTATCATCAATGGTTGGAATGGGAATTGGGATTTCAAATGAAGTTGGGGTTGGAATAAATGTTGGAACAGCAGATGAATTTAAAACATTAACAAAAGATAGATTACCTCTCTTCTTTGGGGTCTGCTGAGACGGTCCTTCTGATGCAGCCTTTCTCTTCTTAGTTTTCTTCAGAGTAACCTCTGGTGTTTGCTGGTGCAGATCTTTAATGTTCAGATCAGGATCTGTGCCATCAGCTTTACAAGCATCCAAGTATCTGAGAATAATGACTGGTTTAGAGTCAATCTCAGAGAACATAGGAAAGTCATCCAGAGGGACTCTTCTGCTGGTGATTTCAGCATGAGGAGTGACACTGGACTCCTTCCTTATATTCTCTATCAGCTTCATCTTCTTAAGATTCTTGGCATTCAGCTGCTTGCCAACAGAAGGTTCTAGAGAGCTTATTTCCTGTGCCTCTGTCAGGTGTTCAATCAGCCTATTCTCCGTTAGAATATCTGATATCAATCTGCCGAAGGGTATCCAATCCCTTTTAGTCCTTTCTTCTTCTCTCGTTTCCTTGACGCTTGTCTTCAGATGATTGAACAGAAGATGAGCTAGGTTTATCTTGGACTTCTTTGCAATAAAATAAATCAGAAATTGCTGATCTATGTTTATATAGTCAGGAGAGCTTGTAGGCTTCCTGTGGTTGAAGCAGCCCAGAATAATCTTCGCCCAAATTCTGTGCTGATCTTTCAAATCTCTGATTTTGCTAGAGGGAACCCCATGTGTGAAAATCTCTCTTGCAATTAGGGCAGAGTTTGCACATCTATCTGCCATGTCAATACAGCGGATACCACCACCAGTGTATCCAATCAGCCTTGCAATGTGATCTTCAGTAATCACTATCTTCTTTCCCATGATATACGAAGTAACCTGATGAGTTGATGAAGACGCATGTATCCAGAATTCTTTAACCAAAATTGGGAACGTTGGACCCACCAACCTATCAAAGTACATTTCCCAACCTTGTGCCTTAATTTCATCAGACAAATCAAAGCCATTTTCCTTCAAACTGTTGAAATCTACTATCAATTCTGACAGAACTTCCAAGTTCTTGACCGGAGTGAGGAGCGTTCTGAAAGGAATCTGATATTGTTTAGAAGAAGCATCTTGCTAGGAACCTGCAGAAGGAGTGCTAAAGGATGCCATGTTCACACAAGGGTTTTTGAGAAAAAGCTTGAAAAGGGTTTCTTTGAGAAAAAAGCTTGAAAACACAGTAAGAACACAAAAAATATTTTGAAGATTGTAAGTGACGGTAAAAAGTGAATGAATGATGTTTATGGCGTTTAAATAGGTTTCAAAAAGTGTTTTGAAAATATAAACGTTTTAAGAGAGAGAATTAAATCATGATTACTCGCATTTAATGTTGGCTGATTTTGGGGGATTTAGAAAGATATTTGGAACGGTTACCCATGACATGTGTCTCAATGCATCCAATCAGCGTTTTGGCCTTCTCAGAAGCGTGCACGCGTGTTCTGCTTCAGGAATTAGCTGATGACTGGATGACACTTGTTTGATTTAGTGAACAGCACATCTATCCTTGAAATGAAATGCTCAGATCTTTATGGATAGACTCTGATACAATCTGCATGTCTAGATTTCTGAAAGAAGATTGATCAGAAGTTCACAGTAAAATAAAACAAATTCTGAAGGTTAATATATAAAATTAAAATATTTTCACTCTGGGCAGAGCTTCATGCTGAGATGTTTCAGAATGAAGTTGAACCTATCTTCAGAAAGTGGTTTTGTGAAAATATCAGCCTATTGATGGTCTGTATCAATAAATTTTAAGTTTAAAATGCCTTTCTGAATATAGTCCCTAATGAAATGATGTTTTATTTCTATATGCTTAGCCCTAGAATGCAAAATTGGATTTTTACTTAAGAAAATGGCAGAAGTGTTGTCACAGAGTATAGGAATGTTACTCTCAAATATCTGGAAGTCTTCAAGCTGACTTTTCATCCAGAGCATTTGCGTTCTGCATCCTGCTGCTGCTATGTATTCAGCTTCTGTTGTTGATAGCGCAATTGTGGATTTCCTTTTACTGGACCAAGAGATCAGATTTTCTCCCAGAAACTGGCAGCTTCCAGAAGTACTTTTACGCTCTACTCTGTCTCCAGCAAAGTCAGCATCACAGTAACCTACTAAGCTGTAATCACTAGATTTTCTATAAAATAAACCCAGATTAGTAGTACCTTTCAGATACTTGAAAATTCGCTTAACAACTGTTAAGTGAGATTCTCTAGGATCTGATTGGAATCTTGCACAAATGGATACACTGAATAAAATATCAAGCCTTGAAGTCGTCAGATAAAGAAGAGAACCAATCATACCTCTGTAGACCTTCTGTTCTACCTTTTTGATTACCTCTTCTCTTTTCAGAATGCACGTGGGATGCATTGGAATCTTTGATGACTTACATTATGAGAGATCAAATTTCTTCAGAAGTTCTCTGACATATTTGCTCTGATGAATGTAAGTTCCTTCTGGAGTTTGATTGATCTGAATTCCTAGAAAGAATTTCAGTTCCCCCATGAGGCTCATCTCAAATTCTTCCTGCATACACTTAGCAAATTTTCTTCCAAGAGCAGGATTAGTAGATCCAAATATAATATCATCAACATAAATCTGACACACTAAGATGTCATTCTTAACTGTCTTACAGAATAAGGTTGTGTCCACTTTCCCTCTGGTGAATTCTTTTTCTAACAAAAAGTTACTTAGTCTTTCATACCAAGCTCTGGGAGCTTGTTTCAGACCATACAGTGACTTCTTTAGTTTGAAAACATATTCTGGATTTTTTGTACTTTCAAAACCAGGGGGTTGGTGCATATAAACCTCTTCTTCTATATAGCCATTTAAGAATGCACTCTTGACATCCATCTGATAAAGAGTGATGCCTTTATTAACCGCAAAAGAAATTAAAAGTCTGATAGATTCTAACCTGGCGACTAGAGCAAAGGTTTCTGCATAGTCTATCCCCTCTTGCTGACTATAACCTTGTGCTACCAGTCGTGCCTTGTTTCTGATGACTTCACCTTGTTCGTTCAGTTTGTTTCTGAACACCCATTTTGTTCCAATGACATTGAATCCTTTTGGTCTGGGAACTAGATCCCACACGTCATTTCTGGTGAATTGATTCAGCTCTTCTTGCATTGCTAGAATCCAGTCGTTGTCCAGAAGTGCTTCATCAATTGAAGAAGGTTCAATCAGAGAAACAAGTCCCATGAGGGCCTCTTTAGAGTTTCTGAAGCTGGCTCTTGTTCTGATTGGATCTTCCTTTCTTCCTAAGATTGTTTCTTCTGGGTGATCCATGCTGCTTCTGGATAGTCTTTTCTGAGGTTGATCAATAGATGTTGCTTGATTGCTCGCAGTGCCTCTTTCTGATGTTGAAGGAGTGTCTTTGTTGAGAGCTTCTGATGACTTGTCTTCAGAACCTGTGAATTCAACTTCCATACCTGCAAAGACTTCATTCTGCTTTGACTTTTTAGAGTCAATCTTATCATCAAAACGAACACTGATTGATTCTTTCACAATCTGTGTTTCTGTATTGTATACTCTGTACCCTCTTGAGCGTTCAGAGTATCCTAACATAATACACTTCTGTGCTTTAGAGTCAAACTTGTTCAAATAATTTTTTGTATTTAACATAAAACAAGTACATCCAAATGGATGAAAATATGAAATGTTGGGCTTTCTGTTCTTCCACAATTCATATGGAGTCTTTTCCAGAATAGGTCTTATGGAGATTCTATTCTGAATGTAGCACGCTGTGTTTATTGCCTTTGCCCAGAAGATCTTAGCAACGTTTATCTCATTAATCATGGTTCTGGCCATTTCTTGCAATGTTCTGTTCTTTCGTTCTACAACTCCATTTTGCTGGGGAGTTCTAGGACAAGAGAAATCATGCAGAATGCCTCTGTCATTAAAGAATGACTCAAAATCTTTGTTTTCAAATTCTCCACCATGATCACTTCTGACTTTAACGATTCTAAGATCCTTTTCATTCTGAACTTGGTTACAGAAGGTGACAAACACAGAGTGTGACTCGTCCTTGTGTCTTAAGAACTTTACCCATGTCCATCTGCTATAGTCATCTACGATTACTAACTCGTACTTCTTGCCACTGACTGAAGCAGTTTTAACTGGTCCAAATAAGTCAATGTGCAGAAGTTATAATGGCTTAGAGGTGGAAACAACGTTTTTTGATTTGAAAGCAGGTTTTGCAAACTTGTCTTTCTGACATGCTTCACACAGAGCATCTGAATTGAACTTCAGATTAGGAAGTCCTCTAACCAGATTGAGTTTGTTAATATGAGATATTCTTATCATACTAACATGCCCCAATCTTCTGTGCCAGATCCATTGCTCGTTGTTAACAGACAGAAGACACTTTACATTCTGACTTTTCAGTTCAGAAAGTTTGATTTTATAAATGTTGTTTTTCCTCTTTCCATTAAATAGGATAGTCCCATCTTTCTGACTAACAGCTTTACATGATTTTTGATTAAAGATTATATCATAACCGTTATCACTTAATTGACTTATGGATAACAGATTATGCATTAATCCATCTACTAATAGAACATTATTTATAGAGGGAAGATTTCCATTACCTACTGTTCCAGAGCCAATGATCTTTCCCCTCTGATTGCCTCCAAAGCCTACGTGGCCTCCAGGCTTAAGTTCCAGGCTTTGGAACATATTCCTTCTTCCCGTCATGTGTCGTGAGCAGCCAGAGTCCAGGTACCATGACTGGTGTTTCTGATTTGCTGCTAAAGATATCTGCAACATGTATTATTTTATCCTTAGGTACCCATATTTTCTTGGGTCCTGATTTGTTAGCTTTACCAAAACTCTGGTTGAATTTTGGTTTCACAGAATAATTATTACTAGTATATTTAATGTCATGTGTGTGACCATACACAAAGTGAGAATTCAGAGGAGTGCGTTTAATAACTAGATCCATGGCATTCTTTGGTGTAGGTACCTTACCTTGGTATCCTATTCCTTTTCTGCCGTTTCTGCTAACTCCATAGATCATTGAAGCTATTTTGCTTCTATCTATGCTTTTAGCAAGGAACTTCTGAAAGCTGTGATCATACTCCTTGATGATCTCATCAGCGCTGCTGGGAGTTTCAGAAATTGTTTCCTTCTGAGAGTTTTGTAAAAGATTTTCTAATTTTGAAATTTTATTTTTCAACTCAGAATTTTCCAATTTAAGACTCTCAGTTTTATCAGAGTCAGAATCAAGATTCCTTTTCAGGTTTCTGAATTTAACTCTGATCTGCTGATATCTTTCCAGAATTTCGTTAAGGCTTTCAGCAAGTTCAGCCTTAGTAAAATTAATTGCAAAGTCATGGAATACCTCTTCGGTGTCTGATTCAGAAGCTTCACTATCTTCTGATATGTTAGCCATGAGAGCTATGTTTGCTCTCTCATCAACTGATTCTGAGTCAACTTCAGACGAGTCAGAGTCATCCCATGTAGCCATGAGACTCTTCTTCTTTTCCCTTCTAAACTTCTTTTTGGGCTTTTCCCTCTGAAGCTTTGGACAGTCACTCTTGTAGTGTCCTTGCTCGTTGCACTCATAGCAGATGATGTCCTTGGTGTTTGGCTTTCTGCTTCCTGAGGAGCCTTCAGATCTTCTGAATCCAAAGGAGGAGTCTGATCTTCTGTATCTGGAGGAGGACTCATTCTGATCTGATCTTCTGGTATTCCTGAACTTTCTTTGCCTCTGCTTCCATAGTTGGTTCACTCTTCTGGAGAGGAGGGAAAGTTTGTCTTCTTCTGATGAGGACCCATCAGAGGTTTCTTCAACAGCCTGCAAAACTTTGGAGTCAGATTTTCTGTTAGACTTTAAAGCTAAAGGCTTACCTTGCTTTTGAGGTTCATCAGCTTCTAGCTCTATCTCGTGACTTCTGAGGGAGCTGATAAGTTCCTCCAGAGAGATTTTGTTGAGATCTTTAGCTAGCTCCAGCGCTGTAACCATTGGCCTCTACTATTTTGGCAAGCTTCTGATGATCTTCTTGACATGATCAGTAGTAGAATACCCTTTGTCCAGAACTTTGAGACCAGCCACCAGAATTTGAAATCTTGAGAACATAGTTTCAATAGATTCACTTTCTTCCATTTTGAATGCCTCATACTTCTGAATGAGCGCAAGAGCTTTAGTTTCTTTGACCTGAATGTTGCCTTCATGTGTCATTCTGAGAGAGTCAAACATACTCTTTGCAGTGTCTCTGTTAGATATCTTTTCATATTCAGCGTAAGAGATGGAGCTGAGAAGAATAGTTCTGGCCTTGTGGTGATTTTTGAAGTCACGCTTTTGTTGATCAGACATTGCCTTCCTGTCAATCTTCTGACCACTTGCATTCACTGGGTGCGTGTATCCATCTATCACCATGTCCCACAGATCAGCATCATGTGCCAGAAAGAAGCTTTCTATTCTGTCTTTCCAATAATCAAAATTCTCTCCATCAAAGACTGGAGGTTTACCGTTGAATCTGTCTCTATCTTCATTGTTGTCATTGCTGGTGTGTTGATATGTTCCTGCCATTGTGTTTTTCTGACGCTGGATCTTGTACTGACACGGTTAAGTGTTTTAGCTCAGAACCAGGCGCTCTGATGCCAATTGAAGAAGTGAAAAACACAAGAAGGGGGGTTGAATTGTAAAACTTGAAATCAAATGCAGACAACACGTTATTTTTATCCTGGTTCGTTTGATCTCAAACTACTCCAGTCCACCCGTCAAGGTGATTTCGCCTCTCTCCAACGAGGTCTTAATCCACTATATTCAACTGAATATTACAACTGCTTTAACAACTGCTAAAGCCTTCTTGAGTCTAAACCACAAACCGGTTTCTCAAGGAAATTCTTTCTTACAGAAAAATGAATACTATGTGTTGAATGTTTTCTATAAAAACTTTATATCACAACTGTGATAATACACAATTTAAGCTTATGTGAAACTAGGATGCTATAACTATAGAGAAGCAATTTGAGAGATATAGCAAACTGTATGAGTGAGGATGAAGATGATTTTCTTTAGCGTGTGAAGAGTTGTAGAGCATTAGCCAATTCATTTCTCACTGACTTGTTTATATAGCCTTGGAAAAGATACGTTGTAGTCAATTATTCCATTTCAATGCCCATTACGTTCTTTCCATATTGAGAAGATCTTTGTCTTGGAATACAGTCGTTGGTAATAAAGTGTCTTGAATGCACAGTACCGTTGTCAATTAAGCGTGTTGATTGACTTTGGCTTATTCTGACGCTTCTAGGTGCTGATGATATTGTTTTGGTCTTGATCAGAGTTTAGAGTATGTTAGACGCAGATCTGTTCATCAAGCTTCAGCGTAAGCACATGCTTTGATCTTCTGATGCTGGCATATGATATTTCATCTTCTAATGCTGGCATATGATATTTCATCTTCTGATGCTGATGTTGACATTCTTATGCTGATATCCATCAGAGTTTCTGTAAATGCATAATATAATTTTTAGGTAGCATATATGTCACATTAGAATTATATAATTTATTTAATCTAGCATTTTTTTATCATCAAAACTTTAACTTAGGGTAGTAGATTCAAACTTTGTTCTAACAGATATATGCTGGCATATCAATATCAAATCGTGCAAGGTGTGATTGGATCAAGAATGGCATGATTTGGCTTATTTTGGAAACAAATAATGCAAGGATTAATCAAGATCTTTTCTCCATAATTATTCAAGATTCAAGCTGTTTTTGTTGACCTAATACGTTCTAATACATATACACAACACAACCAAGGCAAAAGTACAAGGTTTTGGTCGTGAAAATCATCAGAACAAAATTGAGTTTTTAGCAAAAAAGTTAGGATCGAATTTCATTCCACAGGACCATTCGAGGTGATTAAAATCCAGAAATAAATTCCTGGGCGTGTAGTGAAGCTATCCCAATCATTCTCAAGCCATAAAACACCCAGAATCGCAAGGTACGGGACTGGTTCTTTCCGTTTTTCTTGATTCTCGGTTACATGTGTATGCGCATTTTCAATGAGGTTTGATCATGTATTCCTGTTTATTATAAGGTTTTGATGCTATCTAAATGATTTAATTGAGTTTTAAGTGCAGGAATAGCATAACTCCATTATTAGGGTGTCAAGGTCCCAAATTGGGGAATCCCTGTAGAGGCAAAATTAGACTAAATCGTGGGGACCAATGAAATCAGGGCACGATTCCTGATTGTCCTATGCCCTTAGTTGGAATTTATTTGGCTTGTATTGCATTTTCAATTGTTGCAGGTTTGTAGTTATGGATAAAAACTGTCACTATAGCCTTTAGTGACAATTTTATCCGTAGGTAAAGGGTTGGCATCAAAGATGACACTTTGAGGAAAGAGACGATGAGGTGGCTGACTCCCACTGGCCGGTTATGAATCTCGCGTGTTTTCCTATGGCACTGAATTTTCATTTAATATAATGTATTTGTGTTATTATATTTACAAATGAAAAAAACAGCATGGATGGCAAGGGGTGACACTGGTAAGAGGAAGGACCTGGGTTCGATCCCAGGTCCAGACATTTTACATTTTCTCAACACCTTGTGCAGGATTCTATGTGCTTCCTAACTAGCGCGTCCATCCTACAACCCAGGATCTAGCCACTAGATCCATCATCAAAGCAGATCTGGCACTCATGCAAGCAAGGTCCATGGTGCACCCTAAGGCGTGGCAACACCGGATGCAATAATTGATTGGGCTTGTGCTTCTTGGGCCCACCAAAAATCAGTAACCCCCCCCCCCTGGTTACTCAACAATACCAGGCCCAAATCATTCTTTTTTTAATTTCTTTTTTTTTTGTTTTATTTATTTATTTAATCACTTTTTACAACAAAAAAATCATTTTTTATCAAATAAAAAAAATCATAAAAATATAAAATCACAAAAATATAGAATTAGGTTTTTTTATTTAAATTAATTTTATTGAAAATAACATAGTTTAATTAGATTAACTTGATTGTTTTTTTAATTATTATTTAAAATTAATTATAGAATTAGGTTTAATTTGCAATTAAATTATTTTTCTCAATAAAAAAATACACAAAAATATTTTTTAATTAATTATATTTTTTAGGCTTCTAATTTATTCTCATATTTAATTCGTCGCGCGCGCCTTTACTTTCTTTTAATTCAAATTATTGTAACTGTTTCAAGTTTGTAATAGATTAATTAGGATTTTAATTTCCACATCTTTATTTTCGGTCAAATATTTGTGTATCTGCCCAAAGGCCTTGTAATAGTTAGGACTTTAATTTCTTGCACTCTTTAATTTCCGCAACTATTAAACTGCTAGATGTATGGATATTAGGATTGTATGTGAAAGATAAATCAATGATTAAAAGGTATATAACCCTAATTGTGCAAAGATAATTAACTGAAAAAAGCACACTTACACATGCTCACTCCTAGGGTTTTCCCCACTCCGGTTGCCTTTGGTAAACGGTCATAAAGCATAGGGAATTTTAGTGGTCGTCCTCTAGTCCCAAAGGATCAAAAATGACCCTTTCGGATATTGCCTCAGAAAGATCTTTAGGACTTCAGGGTAATTACTAAAGTTCTTAACCATTGATTTTCTGACCGTACTTGTCCCTTCGAATGTCCCTTAAAACTTCAACGATAGGGCTACATACTCCTTAATAGTAGGATAGTGTTGTCTAAAGGAAATGAGAACGAACAATATTTTTTCGAGTAGGTAGAAAATCTTAAGTACTTGCTCAAATAAACTCTTTTACACAAACACTTTCGAAATAGTCTTGAAAAACCACTTCGTCACGCTCTTGAGGACAGATACAAGAGTTATCACGAAGTTAAACAAAACTTTTTGCAAAACACACACAAGGAATTTCAAAAATGAGCAACTACCTAAGAGCCCATGGAAAACCACAGATAGAAAGGGTGCTAACACCTTCCCTTTCTATAATCTACCCCCCGTACTCAGAAACTCTCGAAAAAAGGTTTTTTCTGTTTTTTTCCTTTCCTTTATTGGATGAAATAAGTGTCGGTGGCGACTCTTGCTTACCGCAACATTTGCGAATACAAAACATGAACCAGTATTAACAGTCAATTCTGACACCGTATCACAATAATAATATCTCAATTAACCATTTAACATGCAACACAACGGTTTCCTATTTCCAATGAAATCATATTAAAAACATAACTCGACACTTTATCAAACATGTCGCGTGTAATCAATTTTTCAGAATTTTATTTGATCTTAGTTGATATGAAAAAGCACTTACAATCAAAGTGATTATAAGCTAATAAACAAAGAAATTTAAACTTTAACAATTAAAGAAAATTTTTATACGAATTGATCAATCAAACAACACATTCAACAAATCACACATAGAGAGTAAATGAGAGTAAGAGATAGATCAAATCAATTTTCCTTTGTGTTAAACAAGCTAAATAATTTATCAAACACTTGGAGTGCAAGTGAGTTTTTAGAATATTTCCTTGATTAATGTTGATATACAAAACCACTAATAATCAAAAGTGATTACAAGCTATATCCACACTTGAGTTAAAATTAAAACCAGATAGGAAAAGTCTTACAATTCAATTGATAACACAATGTTATTTGATAAATTGATTGATGAATATCAAATCAAGTAAAAGCAAAAAGTAAAAGAGACACAAGGATTTGTTTAGGAAATTCCCCACTTTCGTCCTCGCATGTAGGTATATCTCGCCCCAATTCCAAATTTGGAATTAGGATTCTTTCTTACTTTGCAAAGGTATGATTTAAATAGAAGTGTTCAGATCAACTATACAAAACATAATCGTTTGATGTCAATTCAACCCCTTCTCTTATTTTGATCTTCAACTAGACCAAGATCGATAGCTGTAACATATTCTCCGCTTAAGCTAATTTCTTAAAAGGATTTCAAACACCCCAAGGTTCCATGCGAAAATTTCAAACACTCCGAGGGATTTTTCACTCGAGTAAATCCGATTGCAAATTATCAACACAAGATCACCGATTCTATTATCTAATTATTTCCACTTCCTTAAAAATATTTCAACCATTCTAAGGTTCCTGCAATAGACTTCAAAAACTCCAAGAGATTTTTCACATGGACGATCCTTCGCACTATCTTTCACAAAAAACCCCAATTCAACAAACGATGTTGGAGGACAAACCCAATGGTTTTTCCGGATGAAGACCCCTACAAGAACCAGACCTAACCCTATTGGAAATCTACAATTCTTCATCTAGATGGCACCCTGAAGAAACATTATCACAATGTAATGTTGGTGTGTATGCATAGATTGGAAGGTTGAAGATGAAGAGAAAAAGTAGGCTAATTTTATGGTGTCATCAAGTTGTAAATGATGCATGAAGGAGTATTTATATTTTTGGAACAATTAGGGCAATAAGGAAAAATTTAGAATAAAAAAGAAATTAAAATATGACTTAATCAAACAGGATGTGTCGACCTCAAACTCGTATGTTTCGACATATACTTTGTGTTTAGGTCGTATGTGTCGACCTCAAATAATGTCATGTGTCGACCTGAACAACTCAGAGGCTACATGCTTAAATACGCTAGTAGATGTGTCGACCCGAAAAACAAATGTGTCGACACATAAAATGGAATTTTTTGTAAATTTTAGACTTATTTCATTATGTGTCCACCACTATGGATGCATTTGCCGACCTGATACTCACAGAAGTTATAGGCTTTAAAAATGAGTTACATGTGTCGACCTGAAACTCGAATATATCAACACATGTTACGAAACACTTTGCACAAATGGTTTTTCAATGATTTTGGTCAATTTAATTATGCTTTTTGATGATTCCTAAGACCTATAATATATAGGAGTGCTACAAGACATAAAGATATCATCCACCATATTAAAATTCTAGCTTTCCGTGTTTTTACATCATGTAAAATATTTAATAGTGATGTTGCACTCACAAATTCCCCCTTTTTGATGATGGAAAAACTTGCGATAATGCATTGCATGTAGTTATCGGAGGCTCCCCCTGAATTTGTGCTTCCCATCTTCATCTCGCATATTCTTCTCCCTCTTTGACAACATAAAAAAGAAAGATGGAAATGCTAGCTTTCCGTGTTTTTACATCATGTAAAATATTTAATAGTGATGTTGCATTCACAAATTCCCCCTTTTTGATGATGGAAAAACTTACGATAATGCATTGCATGTAGTTATCGGAGGCTCCCCCTGAATTTGTGCTTCCCATCTTCATCTCGCATATTCTTCTCCCTCTTTGACAACATAAAAAAGAAAGATGGAAATGCTAGCTTTCCGTGTTTTTACATCATGTAAAATATTTAATAGTGATGTTGCATTCACAAATTCCCCCTTTTTGATGACGGAAAAACATGCGATAATGCATTGCATGTAGTTATCGGAGGCTCCCCCTGAATTTGTTCTTCCCATCTTCATCTCGCATATTCTTCTCCCTCTTTGACAACATAAAAAAGAAAGATGGAAATTTGTGAGAAGTATCATATTCTAATACCAATACTAATATAGCATACAAATGTATTTTTGCAAAGAAGAGCATACAATTACATATCCCCATATATATATATATATATATATATATATATATATATATATATATATATATATATATATATATATATATATATATATATATATATATATATATATATATATATATATATATATATATATATATATATATATATATATATATATATATAATGATGCAAAAACTAATAGATAACAAGCATAATACATTACCACACATGTAATGCAATTGCATGAGTAAAAATGAATGTGATACAAGAGCTAGCTAGTTAATTTGCTTCTATAGCATCACAATTTCGCAATGCAACATAATTGAACTCCCGATGCCGCACACGCATGGCCTAGCATAGTGACAAGAACATGCCACTACTCAATCCAAAATTAAAATTTTTCCATAAAATGTGACATAACTATAACATGAAACGTACATGCAATTAACATGCTTACATTCAACTCATACGCAAATGCAAGAAATAATAATAGAAACACATACTTGCATACTAGAACAAACTTATACAAATGTAAAATAATTAATACATGAAGTCATTATAAGAATATACATTGAAAATGCACAATGGTTATCAATCAAAAGTTTTGGAAATGAACATTCATAGTTTTCATCATTTGAGAACATAGCAAGCATTTTTCATCAACTATACATGTACTTAGAAAATCTTACTTTCAAGGAAAATTTGGAACAATATTACCTCACTCTTGATGGAATGGAAGTTGTACTCACATAATGTAAATACTCAAACAAAGTGTTAGAGAAAAAGTATAAAAGTGCAAGTATCATAATAAAGAAGGCAACATTGGAGACATTAATAATCCCCAATTCCATATGTTTATTGAAAGACAGTTTGTGAAAACGTAGGCAAGTTGATTTTCACTATCAAGATGCACGAATACAACATCCCCTTTTTTAACATAATCGCGAAGGTAATTCCTCACCCATGTGTTCCTTCTTTGAGCTATTATATTTGGAGTCCTAGAAAGTATATCAACTTCCCGTAAGACTCATTTCAAACACTCCATGAATAAACTTAGAGAACTCTTTGACAAGTTACATGTTAGTAAAATCAAATATTATATAACATTAAATGTGTTATGCTTGATTTTTAATGAAGCCAAATACGGTTATGTACACAAAAGTGTTTATAAGAAATACATGAAAATGTAATATGATGAGGTCATTTCAATTATATAAATTGATAAGTCACTATCATTATCAATTAAGAATTATGTTTCAAATGAGTACTCATAATATATATACCATACACCAAGTATGTCATGTATTTATAGAAATAAACAAGTAAAAGAGAGAACTTACTAACAAAGCGAAAGTTAAATCGATACTACCTCATCATACAATATGATGTAGGATGCACTTTCATTTCACATGGAACTCTTGAATGAAAGTTGCACCAAATGTAAAGTATGCCACAAAGGTTTTAGAACAACACGATATTACCACTTTTAACTTTGACAAAGTACCCAAAAGTATACCTTGTGATGAGTCCAAGAGGGTCGTTAATTTGATAATCATTCATTTTGATTTAACTCTCATCTTTTATCCTTTTCATGTTAGTTATCTTTCTCCTCCTCATGTTTCACTGATTCGGGTTGATCAATTCCTTTATCGGTGTCATTGAGTATGTCTCCTGAAGATAAAACTACATCATGAAATGGATTACTTTTCCAAGTATTTTCGGATACAACATCAAAATTAACTTATGCATCTTTTACCAATAAAAAAAAACTTGTTGTTGCTTTCTAGATCACATAATCCATCATTTTGCCCCATATTCAATAGAATTGGAATATGTTTATATGTCTTGATCCACCATAAATTAGAAACTCATATTCTCTTTATAGAATCAAGACAATGTTCCTACAAAACAATAAGACAAGATAGGTACTCAATCTTCATTGAGTCCTTGGGGGTTAGTGAAACAATTGGTTACATTTGGGCAATACAACCATAATGACAGTTTAAATATTCACCATCACTAAAATCACCACCGTATTACATGATCACAATTTGAGGACCTTGAACTTTACATCCTAAGAGCTTTAGACATTTTTATTTCCTCCTTATCCGTATCTTTCTACTTTTTATTCTTCTTCTCAAGCTTTTTCTCATGCTTGTCTAAGAAAGTAAGTTTTTGCTCATGTTCTTCAAACTTAGCAAACAACATAGTGATATCAAGTGTGGCAGGATCATTAGCTTACTTGATTGGAGTGACCTTTGGTTGTCAATTCCTAGTAAGACATCTCACAACTTTTTTAGAAGAAATTTCATTGTAAATAAGATTACCAAATGCGTTCAAACAATTAATGAGATTTAATGAATTTTTCTTATTATTATTTCATAGTGCTTCTGACTTAGATGTGTCAATGCCATTGGAATTTCTTTGAATAATAGTGTCACACATATCCTTTTCATATGAATTAACATAAATGTGCATACAAGCTTTTCAATAAAAATAGTTTTCTTCTGGAAAAAAACTTTGGGGATGTTTTGTAAATTCCTTTAGGTTCAAACAATATTTTCTAATAAGATTTTTGAAGCACGAAATTAATCGGATCCCTGATGCCACTTGTTAGACTACGACACTAGATCTAGAGGGGGTGAATAGATCCCCAAATAAAAATTACTTTTCAAAATGATTTACTTAAAACTTATTTGAAAAAAAGTGTTGAGCGGAAGGTTTTTGGTCTAGATTAAATATAGTAGTCTAAACGAACCTAGTTATTGGAAACTCGGATATGCACGAGCCATATGGAATTAACATAATGATAAAATAAATAAAAATAATAATGTATAAATTAACTATTTAATATTCAACACAATGGTTTCCTATTTCCCAGAAAATCATATTAAAAACATAACTCAACATTTTATCGAACATGTCGCGTGCAATCAATTTTTCAGAATTTTCTTTGAGCTTAGTTGATATGAAAAAGAACTTACAATCAAAGTGATTATAAGTTAACCTACAAATAAATTTAAACCTTAACAATTAATGAAAAATTATATACGAATTGGTCAATCAAACAACACATTCAACAAATTATACATAGAGAGTAATTCAGAGTAAGAGATAGAACATAACAATTTTCCTTTGTGTTAAGAAAGCTAAAAAATTTATCAAACACTTGGAGTGCAAGTGAATTTTTAGAATATTTCCTTGATTAGTGTTTATATACAAAACCAATTATAATCAAAAGTGATTATAAGTTATATCCATACTTGAGTAAAAAATCAAAACCAGTTAGGAAAATTCTTACAATTCAATTGATAACAAAATGATATTTGATAAATTGATTGATGAATATCAAAGCAAGTAAAAGTAAAAAGTAAAATAGATACGAGGATTTGTCTAGGAAATTCCCCACTTTCGTCCTCGCATGTGTGTACATTTCCCCACAATTCCAAATTTGGAATTAGGATTCTTTCTTACTTTGCAAAAGTATAATTACAAGAGAAGTGTTCAGAGAAACTATACAAAACATAACCGTTTGATGTCTATTCAATCCCTTCTCTTCTTTTGATTTTCAACAAGACCAAGATCGATAGATGCAACCTATTCTCCACTTAAGCTAATTTCTTGAAAGAATTTCAAACACCCCAAGGTTCCTTGTGAAAATTTCAAACACTCCAAGGGATTTTTCACTAGAGTAAATTTGATTGCAAACTATCAACACAAGATCACTGATTCTATTATCTAATTCTTACCACTTCCTTAAAAAGATTTCAACCATTCTAAGGTTCCTTCAAAAGATTTCATAAACTCCAAGATATTTTTCACATGGACGATCCTTCGCACGATCTTGCACAAAAACCCCCATTTCAACAAACGATGTTGGAGGACAAACCCAATGATTTTTCCGGATGAAGACCCCTACAAGAACTAGACCTAACCCTATTAAAAATCTACAATTCTTCGTCTAGATGGCACCCTGAAGAAACATCATCACAATGTAAGGTTGGTGTGTATGCATAGATTGGAAGGTTGAAGATGAAGAGAAAAAGTAGGCTAATTTTATGGTGTCATCAAGTTATTAATGATGCATGAATGGGTATTTATATTTTTGGGACAATTAGGGCAATAAGGAAACATTTTGAATGAAAAAGAAATTAAAATATGACTTAATCAAACAGGATGTGTCGACCTTAAACTCGTATGTTTCGACACATACTTTGTGTTTAGGTCGTATGTGTCGACCTCAAATAATGTCATGTGTCGACCTGAACAACTCAGAGGCTACATGCTTAAATACGCTAGTAGATGTGTCGACCTGAAAAACAAATGTGTCGACACATAAAATGGAAATTTTTGTAAATTTTAGAATTATTTCATTATGTGTCCACCACTATGGAAGCATTTGTCGACCTGAGACTCACAGAAGCTATAGGCTTTAAAAATGAGTTACATGTGTCGACCTGAAACTTGAATGTATCAACACATGCAACGAAAAAGTTTGCACAAATGGTTTTTCAATGATTTTGGTCAATTTAATTATGCTTTCTGATGATTCCTAAGACCTATAATGTATAGGAGTGCTACAAGACATAAAGATATCATCCACCATATTGAAATGCTAGCTTTCCGTGTTTTTAATTCATGTAAAATATCTAATAGTGATGTTGCACTCACAAATTCCCCCTTTTTGATAATGGCAAAACTTGCGATAATACATTGCATATAGTTATCGGAGGCTCCCCCTGAATTTGTGCTTCCCATCTTCATCTCGCATATTCTTCTCCCCCTTTGACAACATCAAAAAGAAAGATGGAAAATTGTGAGAAGTATCATATTCTAAAACCAATACTAATATAGCACACAAAGGTAATTTTGCAAAGAAGAGAATATAATTACATATCCCTATATATATATATATATATATATATATATATATATATATATATATATATATATATATATATATATATATATATATATATATATATATATATATATATATATATATATATATATATATATATATATATATATATATATATATATATATATATATATATATATTTATATATATATAATGATATATAATGATGAAAAAACTAATAGATAACAAGCATAATACAATACCACACATGTAATGCAATTTCATGAGTAAAAATGAATGCGATACAAAAGCTAGCTAGTTAAGTTGCTTCTATAGCGTCACAATTTCGCAACACAACATAATTGAACTCGTGATGCCGCACACGCATGTGCCTAGCATAGTTACAAGAACATGTAACTACTCAATCCAAAATTAAAATGTTGCCATAAAATGTGACATAACTATAACATGAACCGTACATGCAATTAACATGCTTACATTCAACTCATATGCAAATGCAAGAAATAATAATAGAAACACATACTTGTACATACTAGAACAAACTTATACAAATATAAAATAATTAATACATGAAGTCATTATAAGCATATACATTGAAAACGCACAATGGTTATCAATCAAAAGTTTTGGAAATGAACATTTATAGTTTTCATCATTTGAGAACATAGCAAGCATTTTTCATCAACTATACATGTACTAAGAAAATCTTACTTTCAAGGAAAATTTGGAACAATATTACCTCACTCTTGATGGAATGGAAGTTATACTCACATAATGTAAATACTCAAACAAAGTGTTAGAGAAAAAGTATAAAAGTGCAAGTATCATAATAAAGAAGGCAGCATTGGAGACATTAATAATCCCCAATTCCATATGTTTGTGGAAAGAAGGTTTGTGAAAACGTCGGCAAGTTAATTTTCACTATCAAGATGCACGAATGCAACATCCCCTTTTTCAACATAATTGCGAAGGTAATTCCTCACCCATGTGTTCCTTCCTTGAGCTATTATATTTGGAGTCCGAGAAAGTAACTCAACTTTCCATAAGACTCATTTCAAACACTCCCTGCATAAACTTAGAGAACTCTTTGACAAGTTACATGTTAGTAAAATCAAATACGATATAATGTTAAATGTGTTATGCTTGACTTTTAATGAAGCTAAATATGGTTATGTACACATAAGTGTTTATAAGAAATACATGAAAATGTAATATGATAAGGTCATTTCAATTATATAAATTGATAAGTCACTATCATTATCAATTAAGAATTATGTTGCAAATGAGTACTCATAATATATATACCATACACCAAGTATGTCATGTATTTATAGAAATAAACAAGTAAAAGAGAGAACTTACTAACAAAGCGAAAGTTAAATCGACACTACCTCATCATACAATATGATGTAGGATGCACTTTCATTTCACATGGAACTCTTGAAAGAAAGTTGCACCAAATGTAAAGTATGCCACAAAGGTTTTATAACAACATGATATTACCACTTTTAACTTTGACAAAGTATCCAAAAGTATACCTTGTGATGAGTCCAATAGGGTCGTTAATTTGATAATCATTAATTTTGATTTAAATCTCATATTTTATCCTTTTCATGTTAGTTATCTTTCTCCTCCTTATGTTTCACTGATTCGGGTTGATCAATTCCTTCATCGGCGTCATTGAGTATATCTCTTGAAGATAAAACTACATCATGAAATGGATTACTTTTCCAAGTATTTTCGGATACAACATCAAAAGTAACTTATGCTTATTTTACCAATAAAACAAAACTTGTTAATGCTTTCTAGATCACATAATCCATCATTTTGCCCCATATTCAATAGAATTGGAATATGTTTATATGTATTGATCCACCATAAATGAGAACTCATATTCTCTTCATATAGTCAAGATAATTTTCCTACAAAACAATAAGATAATCTAGGTACTCAATCTTTATTGAGTCCTTGGGGGTTAGTGAAACAATTGGTTGCATTTGGGAAATACAACCATAAAGACAGTTTAAATATTCACCATCACTAAAATCACCACCGTATTACATCCTCACAATTTGAGGACCTTGAACTTGACATCCTAAGAGCTTTAGAATTTTTTCTTTCCTCCTTAACCGTATCTTTCTACTTTTTATTCTTCTTCTCAAGCTTTTTCTCATGCTTGTCTAAGAAAGTAAGTTTTTGCTCATGTTCTTCAAACTTAGCAAACAACGTAGTGATATCAAGTGTGGTAAGATCATTAGCTTACCTGATTGCAGTGACCTTTGTTTGTCAATTCCTAGTAAGACATCTTACAACTTTGTCAAAAGAAATTTTATTGGAAATAAGATTACCAAATGCGTTCAAACAATTAATGATATTTAATGAATTTTTCTTATCATTATTATTTCATAGTGCTTCTGACTTAGATGTGACAATGACATTGGAATTTCTTTGAGTAATAGCGTCACACATATCCGTTTCATATGAATTAACATAAATTTACATACAATCTTTTCAATAAAAATAGTTTTCTTCTGGAAAAAAACTTTGGGGCTGTTTTGTAAATCCCTTTAGGTTCAAACACCATTTTCTAATAAGATTTTTAAAGCATGAAATTAATCGGATCTCTGATGCCACTTGTTAGACTACGACACCAGATCTAGAGGGGGTGAATAGATCCCCAAATAAAAATTACTTTTCAAAATGATTTATTTAAAACTTATTTGAAAAATAGTGTTGAGCGAAAGGTTTTTGGCCTAGATTAAATATAGTAGTCTAAACGAACCTAGTTATTGTAAACTCGGATATACACGAGCCATATGGAATTAACATAATGATAAAATCAATCAACATAATAATATCTCAATTAACTATTTAATATGCAACACAATGGTTTCCTATTTCCAAGAAAATCATATAAAAAACATAACTCGACACTTTATCGAACATGTCGCGTGCAATCAATTTTTCATAATTTTCTTTGAGCTTAGTTGATATGAAAAAGCACTTTCAATCAAAGTGATTATAAGTTAATCTACAAATAAACTTAAACCTTAACAATTAAAGAAAAATTATATACGAATTGGCCAATCAAACAACACATTCAACAAATTGTACATAGAGAGTAATTCAGAGTAAGAGATAGAACATAGCAATTTTCCTTTGTGTTAAACAAGCTAAACAATTTATCAAACACTTGGAGTGCAAGTGAATTTTTAGAATACTTCCTTGATTATTGTTGATATACAAAACCAATTATAATCAAAAGTGATTATAAGTTATATCCACACTTGAGTTAAAATCAAAACCAGTTAGGAAAATTCTTACAATTCAATTGATAGCAAAATGATATTTGATAAATTGATTGATGAATATCAAATCAATTAAAAGCAAAAATTAAAATAGATACGAGGATTTGTTTAGGAAGTTCCCCACTTTCGTCCCTGCATGTGGGTACATCTCCTCACAATTCCAAATTTGGAATTAGGATTCTTTCTTACTTTGCAAAAGTATAATTACAAGAGAAGTGTTATGAGAAACTATACAAAACATAACCGTTTGATGTCTATTCTACCCCTTCTCTTCTTTTGATCTTCAACAAGACCAATACCGATAGATACAACCTGTTCGCTGCTTAATCTACTTCCTTAAAAGAATTTAAAACACCCCAAGGTTTCTTGCAAAGATTTTAAACACTCCAAGGAATTTTTCACTCGAATAAATCTGATTGTAAACTGTCAACACAAGATCACTGATTCTATCATCCAATTCTTGCTACTTCCTTAAAAATACTTCAACCACTCTAAGGTTCCTTTAAAAGATTTCAAATATCCATGGGATTTTTCATATGGTTGATCCTTCGCACGACCTTGCACGAAAACCCCTAATTCAACAAATGATGTTGGAGGACAAACCCGATGGTTTTTCCGTATAAAGACCCCTACAAGAACTCAAACCAAACCAATTGGGAATCCACAATTCTTCGTCTTGGTAACACCCTGATGGAACATCATCATAATGTAATGTTGGTGTGTATGCATATATTGGAAGGTTGAAGATGAAGAGAAAAAGTTGGCTAATTTTATGGTGCCATCAAGTTTTGAATGATGCATGAATGATTATTTATAGTTTTGGGACAATTAGGGCAATAAGGGCGAATTTGGAATCAAAGAGAAATTAAAATATGACTGAATCAAATAGGATGTGTCATGTAACTCCCGTAATTTAATTAATTAATTATTTAATTAAATTATTTTTAGATTATTTATGAATTTGTGAGATGTTGAGAATTATTGGTATGAGTTGTTGGATTATTATTAATTAATTAATTAGTTGATTAATAATAATTATATTGTTGGAATTAAGGAAATATAAATATAATGTTGGAAATATAAATATAATATAATGTTGCAAGTAGTAAAGTGGGGATGTGTAGGTTAGGCCCAATAGGATTGATATATAAGGCTAAGCTAACACAAGGGTTTGTTTTTAGTTGGAGAATAACAAGCCCTGTACGTTGACCGGAAGAGCTGCACGGAAGAGGAGCAAACTAACCGGTGTCGAGTAGAGAAAATCAAGGATTACGGCTGGAGCTTTGGTTGAGCGACCTTAAATCCATGTAAGGTAGGGGTTCTGACCTTATAATGTGATTTGTGATGTCTGTTATGGAGAATTGGTCGTAATTGTGATTGTTGCCCGTGATGTTGTTGAACCTGTTAAGGGAAGATGCCCATTTTGTTATGTTATGGACATTTTGAGTTGTGTGATTTCCCGGTAGAATCGTTGATTAAGTGAGTGTAGTTTATCACTGGTTGTCGTGGTCTTTATGTTGTTGTGGTCATTACAATGTTGTAGTGTTCTGAGTAGTTGGGAGGAAACTAGTAATAATTGTTGTGGTCGTATTAGGAGGGTTATGCGTGACGGTCTTATGAAATGAAGGAATCTGTCAATAGGAAATATATTTGCCCGTTACTGTGTTATTCGAGCGGTTGGCCAGAAGTTATAAATTGTAGTGGTGTGGTCATTAAGACGTTGTATCGTGTTGTGTTGTTTGTCGAATTAGTGGTCGAGGAGAATGCTAATGGCGTTAGGCACCGAGCGGTATTTAAGTTGCAAGGCGTGTCGGGGGTTATGTGTTGGATTTTCGAGCAGAATTAGGTTGCAGGACATGTCAAGAAGCATAGGTTGGTTGTTACTCTGTTTTTCTCAGTGCGTGTCGAGGAATATAAATTAGTTGTTATGTTGTCCTAGTTGTTGTGCATGTCGAGGGGAACGTAGTTCCCTATCCCTTTTGATCGTACATGCTGCATTTTTGGTCGTTAACCGTGTTGTGTGAATTATGTTAAGTTGTTGTTTAATTATGTTAATGATTGAATCATTGATTGATGTGATAAGCTTATGGCTAATGTCGATTTATGTTAAGATGTTGTGTTGTTGTGATTGCTGTTGTGAATTCTTGTTGATAATGCATAGTTGTTCAAGTTGTTAGTTTAAAAGATTAATTTATTTTGTTGTTGGTTCATCCGAAGTTTTAAAGTGTTATGTATCCGTGTTGAATGCAATGGTTTTAACTTGAATTTGTGGCATCCTAATTTGGTTATAAATTGTGTAACTCTGATTATTATATTTATTGATTGGGGTAGAATTGGGGTGTTACAAAGTTGGTATCAGAGCAAAGTTGGTTTGTTCGACCAAGTTGTCGAGTCGTAGCTTTATTTAACAATCGAGTGTTGTTACCTTGAGTTCTAACTGTTGTTTATGTTGTAGTGATAAGTTGAGATGGCTAGAAGGAATGATGTTGCACTTGCTACTACTTTAGAAGCAATGGCGCATGCTATAGAGAATCATCTAAATATTGACGGGAATGATGGATCTCGTAGTTTGGCGACTTTCCAGAGGGACAATCCGCCTACGTTCAAGGGAAAGTATGATCCTGACGGAGAATTGGATTGGTTGAAAGAAATTGAAAGGATCTTCCTTGTGATGGAATGCACTCCAGCGCAGAAGGTTCGGTATGGTACTCATATGCTAGCAGTCAAAGCTGATGACTGGTGGCTAGAGACGTGTCAGAGGTTGGAAGTTGCAGGTGAAAATGTCACTTGGGCTGTGTTCCGTAGAGAATTTCTGAGGAAGTATTTCCTTGAAGACGTTTGTGGTAAGAAGGAAATTGAGTTTCTTGAGCTGAAGCAAAGGAGTATGTCAGTTGTAGAGTATGCTGCAAAGTTTGCTGAGTTGGCTAAGTTTTATCCGCACTATAGTGAGGCAAATGCTGAGTTTTCAAAGTGCATCAAGTTTGAGAACGGGTTATGCCCAGAGATCAAGAAGGCAGTTGGATACCAAAAGATTCGTGTCTTCGCTGATTTGGTCGATAGTTGAAGAATTTATGAAGAGGATAATAATGCTCACTGCAAGATTATCAGTGAGAAGAGGGGCAAGTACAAACAAAATCGTGGTAAGCCTTATGATGCCCCAGCCAGTAAAGATAAACAAAAAGTTGCTCAGGGTCAGAGAACTAGTGGGGGAGATGCTCCTGTTGGCGTGGTTTGTTTCAAATGTGGAAAAGCTGGGCATAAGAGTAATGTGTGTGCTGCTGAGGTGAAGAGTAGTTTCCGTTGTAGTTAGACTGGACATGTTGTGTCTGAGTGCAAGCTTAAGGAGGTGATTTGTTTCAATTATGGTGAAGAAGGACACATTGGTAATCAGTGTCAGAAACCAAAGAAGGCGCAAACCAATGGTAAGGTATTCGCTTTGGATGAGAATCAGACGGCTAGTGAGAACAGACTTATCAGAGGTACATGTTTCATTAATAGTACTCCTTTAATTACTATTATTGATACTGGTGCTACTCATTATTTTATTGCTGTTGATTATGTTGAAAGATTGGGTCTTATATTGTCTTCTATGAATGGAGAAATGGTCGTCGACACTCCAGCCAAGGGGTCGGTGACTACTTCTTTTGTGTGTTTAAAGTGTCCTTTGTCGATCTTTGACAGAGACTTTGCTGTTGATTTGGTTTTTTTGCCTTTAAGAGGGTTGGATGTGATTCTGGGTATGAACTGGTTAGAGCATAACTATGTTCATATTAACTGTTATAACAAGTCTGTGAGGTTTTCTACTCTTGAAGAAAAGGAAGATAGTCTGTTGTCTACTAGACAATTGCGGCAGTTGATGCAAGAAGAAGCTCAGATGTTCTCGTTGATAGCGTCGCTATCTGTCGAGAATCAAGCTATAATTGAGGAATTGAAAGTGGTGTGTGAATTTCCAGAAGTTTTCCCTGATGAAATTCCTGATGTACCGCTAGAGAGAGAGGTTGAATTTGCTATTGATCTTGTACCTAATACCAGACCTATTTCTATGGCACCATAAAAGATGTCTGCATTTGAATTGTCAGAATTAAAGAAGCAATTGGAAGTGTATCATCGTGGGGAGCACTAGTGTTGTTAGTAAAGAAGAAAGATGGAAGTATGAGGCTTTGTGTTGATTATAAACAGTTGAATAAAGTGACGATTAAGAACAAGTATCTTCTTCCAAGAATAGATGACTTGATGGATCAATTGGTGGATGCTCGTGTGTTTAGTAAGATAGATTTGAGGTCAGGTTATCATCAGATTAAAGTGAAGGATGAAGATATTCAAAAGACGGCTTTCAGAATGCGTTATGGACATTTTGAGTATTCGGTGATGCCTTTCGGTGTTACTATCTGTGATCGGTGGGAATAGAACTGAATGTTTTGGAATGCTGGTTCGCGTTTGCGTTTGTTTTTGCAAAATGTCGCGGTAAGCAAGAGTCGCCACCGTCTTTTATTTTATCCAACAAGGAAAGGACAAAAGCACAGAAAAATTCCTTTTTGATATATTTCTCGGGTTCGGGAGGTAGATTATAGAAAGGGAAGGTGTTAGTACCCTTTCTATCTGTGGTTATCCACGGGCTCTTAGGTACTTGCTCATTTGTGTTTTCAAAAGTTTGTTTTTCTTTGTGATTGTGTGTTTGAAAAGAGTTTTGTTTTTGAAGAGAGTGTAAGTGCGAAAAGTTTTGTTTTGTTTTTTTTTTAAAAAGAGCAAGTACTTAAGAACCATCTACCTACTCAAAAAGGAATTAAACTGTACAAGTGTCCTTTAGACAATTCTATCCCACTATTGAGGAGTAGGTAGCACCGTCGTTGGAGTTTTCGGGTCAATTCGATTATGGGACATGTGGCCACTAAAGCAATGTTAGGACGCCTTAGCGGTAACCCTAATGTCTTAGATCATTTCAACCGAGGCAACCGTTTCGAGGCAACTTATGATCTTTGGACAAGAGGGCGACCTCTAAAACTTCCTATACTCAATGACCATGTTCGAGGCAACCAAGTGAGGTGTACCCTAAGAGTGGCATGTGCGAGTGTGTTATTTTCAGTTATTTTTATCTGTACATGTTAATGGTGAGCTACTTGTTGATTTTAGGTTAAAGATTTATCTTGTCATGCATTGCCTATTTATCAAACATCTAACAGTTAATAGTTGCAGAATGTAAATTGCGGAAAATAAATCTAAGCTATTACAAGGCGTCGGGTATTTACATCACCAAAGACAAACCCTTTAAAATTAAATTGCGAAAAGTAAATAAAAGCGATAAATAAATAAATAATATCCTAAGTTAAAAGCTATTACATTCCCGAAGCAGTTACAATATTGAAATATGGATCAAAAGTAATTCGCGCGCGAGAAAATTAAATCGGAGTGTTTTAGGGTTTTGACCCTTTTTTTATTGAATAAAGCATATTTTTTGTTATTTTGAATTAAAAATTAGTCTAAATTAATAATTGAATTAATTAATTAAATGAAAATATTTTTGGGTTTTATTTTAATTAAGGAAATAAAATAAGAATGATTAAAAGATATTAAAAACCCTAATTCTGTGTTAATTTTAATTTAATGCAAAAGATATTGAAATTGTACCTAATTAAAAACTAAATAAATTGGTTAAAATTTATTTACAAAATAATAAAATAAAAATATTATTTTTTATTTTTGGGTTTTCTGATTTTTTTATAAAAAGGTTAATTGGTTAATTAATTAATAACAAAATAAATAATTAAAACAAAAATGAAACTATGAAGGAAAAAGAAATAACCCAGGGGGGTGATGGGCTTAATTTGGGTGTGAATCAGCAATTTTTGAGGCCCAGTTATGCCAGCCTGTTTGACCCTTGTGATTCCCTGCGTGCTTGTTGACCAGGGAGTATGATGAACCTTCAATCTGGATCATTGGATATGCCTGGTGGGCCACTTGGCAGTTGAGATCTAGGGGCATATGGTAATCCACGCTTGGAGTGCTGCATGTGAACGCCTGAAATAAAATTGCAATAAAGTTTTAGGGGGACCTGGGATTCGAACCCAGGTCCCAGGGGGTTTTGCAATAGCACGCTCACCAATCCAACCAGCTTGTTCATTTGTTATTGGAATAGGAAATAAATATAATATAGGCAATAACATACTAAGCCTGAAATAATAAATAAATAAAAAGCGCCACTGATTTGAATGGACCAATAGCAAAGGAACACGCTATCGTCTTCTTCAAATAACCCTGGTTATTTACCTGCGGACTTTTATCCGCAGGAAGTTTCGTAGGGTATCTCAAATATCTTCTCCAGGCCATGTAAACGAAACCTAAGAGCACCAATGCACTCGTCTCTTCCTCCTGGTCATCCCTGTAACCATTACTTGGCCCAATTTTCCCTGTAATTCAAACGCCTAAAAACAACATATGTAAACCCTAGATTCGGGCATCGTTATACATGCTATGAAAATCAAATTGGATAATGCAGATTTGTTAGAATTTGAATGTTAAGCATGATGGTACAAAAAAATGGCAAAAAGATGCAAGAGAGACGATTCACGATACCATGTTCAGAGCAAGGTTCGTGGAGACTTACAGTGAGTTTTAGTCAATGAAAAGGCTTAGTTTTGGTTGCTATAGTTTCAGGAGATGCCAATGAAGAGAGCTACGTTGTTATTTTTGGATTGAATTGACCTCCAATGTTGTTTTTGATCTCCCACTTTTCAAGCTTTTTCACAAACTTGTTCTGTCCGTTTCAGCAGTTCCTTGTGCGTGTCCTAGGTCTGCCTCACTTGTGTGCATATAATGGAATGTGTTTAGGTCAAAATTTGGGCCATAATCCTTATGCATTGAAGATGGAATATTTGATATGATCACCATTGATAAGCTTTCCATAATTGCATCAAATCTGAGATTTTGTGCATGTTTTGACTTGGCACGAATTTGACTGAATGTTATATGATATTTGCAAGCTGTAATGACCACAAGAATCTTATTACATCAATTTTTAGATTTTATTTGATTTAATATTGATTAATAATGAATTAAATCAATAAAAATGAAAGAAAATAGAAAAATAGATGAATGTCCTTGAAATTAAAGATGGAACACGTGTGTGGCATGACAAGACTATATAAAGTGGGAAAAAGTGGGCCCTTTTGTCAAAAATTGGAGTTTTAAGGATAGTTGACTTTTGGCAAATTTGGAAAAATGCCCAACTTCAACAATGCATAACTTCTTCAATTTTGAACTTTTGGAGGTGTTCTTGGACTTTTTAGAAACCTTGATATGTCTTCTAATCAACCCTATTGGTCACATATCATTTTGATATTCCATGCTCAAGTTATAAGCTTTGGAAAAAAAGGTGTTTTTATTGACTTTCAAAAATGACCTATAATGTCCAAATTTGTAACTTTTTGTGAGTGAATTTCCTGATCTTGGGGTGTGAAGATGGATTGTATAAAATTGTATCCTCTTCAAAATGAGCTTTGGATGGGTCATTTCGCATAAAGTATGAGAAAGTTATGCTTGGTCAAAATTGAGATGACTTTTCCTGCAAAACCCTAATTTAGCAACTTTTGAATCTTGATGAATCTTGAGCAATCCTTGATGAATCATGATAAACCCTTGATAAAATGATGAATTAACCTTCAAAATGAGAATGTTGACAAAAAATCTTGAGGTTTGACTATTTGTAGGTCACAGTTGACTTTTACCCTAACATAGTCGATTTTTGGGCCTCTTGAGCAATTGATTGACCAAACTTCCTCTGCAAGGCTTGAAATTTGACATGGATGACCTTATGAACATATTAGGACATTGGGGAGAACTTGAGGTCAATTGCATGTAAGGACCTTGATGCAACACAAAAACCCTAATTTGAGGTTGACTGCCTTAGGAGATGATTTGATTGTCCAACTCTTGAGCAATCTTGAGCCACTTGGAGATTCTTCTTGAAATGCCTTGGGAAATATGGGAGGGAAAATTTTGGGGTACAACAGTTGCCCCTGTTCAATTTTCTTAAACCTGAGGATATAGATTGCCTTTTGAGCCTTTCGTGATCCGAAGGTGGAAGATAATTGAACACTAGAGTGCCCAGAAATTTGCACTCGCATGGTGTAGTATCAGCATTGTGATGTCGGGAATGGGCTTACAGATTCCATTTGGAGATTGTTGGTAGGAGGATGGGCTTACATATGCCATTTGCAGGAGTGTCGATCGCATAAGAGATTCCTTAGCGAGAATTTACATACCTGTGGTTGTAAAAGATTCCACCGGGGAAGTCTAAACTTTGTTGAGACTTAGGAATCTGGCATGTACTTCAACTGAGAGAATGCCTCGGCTGAGTCTTAAGAACCTGTCCATAATTCCATTGGGGGGAACATCTTCATCAAGATCTAGAAATTGTCTCATGCTCAACGTAGTATACCGCTGAGGTTATAAAACTTGTCCACACTATGACAGAGGAAAACATCAAGATCTAGGAACCGACTTGTGCTCTACGGAGTATACCGTCGAGGTTATAGTACTCGTCCACACTATGACATAGGAAAACATCAAGATCTAGGAACTGACTCGTGCTCAATGGAGTATACCGTTGAGGTTATAGTACTCGTCCATACTATGACGTAGGGAAACATCTTCATCAAGATCTAGGAATTGTCTCGTGCTCAATGGAGTATACCGTTGAGGTTATAGAACTTGTCCACACTATGACGAAGGAAAACATCAAGATCTAGGAACTGACTCGTGCTCCACGGAGTATACCGTCGAGGTTATAGTACTCGTCCACACTATGACGTAGGGAAACATCTTCATCAAGATCTAGGAACTATCTCGTGCTCAATGGAGTATACCGTTGAGGTTATGGAACTTGTCCACACTATGACGGAGGAAAACATCAAGATATAGGAACTGACTCGTTCTCCACTGAGTATATCGTCGAGGTTATAGTACTCGTCCACACTATGACGTAGGGAAACATCTTCATCAAGATCTAGGAACTGTCTCGTGCTCAATGGAGCATACTGTTGAGGTTATAGAACTTGTCCACACTATGACGGAGGAAAACATCAAGATCTAGGAACTGACTCGTGCTCCACGGAGTATACCATCGAGGTTATAGTACTCGTCCACACTATGACGTAGGGAAACATCTTCATCAAGATCTAGGAACTGTCTCGTGCTCAATAGAGTATACCGTTGAGGTTATAGAACTTGTCCACACTTTGACGAAGGAAAACATCAAGATCTAGGAACTGACTCGTGCTCCACGGAGTATACCATCGAGCTTATAGTACTCGTCCACACTATGACGTAGAGAAACTGTCGAGATTGAGAACCTTATCTGAAATTCAACCGAGGATAATTCAATTGAGATTTAAGAACCGGTTAGGTCTTCGACGTAATTGAGAACTTTAACTGTATCTTTCCTGAAAGGTAAAGGTCAGTCATATGAAATGCATGATATCGATCAAGCAATGATGTTCTCAAAATAATGAGATTGTATTCGTATGATGCGTATATGCATGTATCATGATGTATGGGAATATGATGCTTTAGCTGGGGAAAATAAATCCCGGAGCTGCTGGAGAATAGAGCTGAGTTCTTCGTTTCCGCTGGGGATGATGAACGAAGATGGTAAACCTGTAGGAGAAAAGAACTCCGTTGGGGAATAAACTGATGAAGAAGTTACTCCGAGGGGAATTACTCTGTGGGGAAGAGACGTTTTGCTGAAGATTTTAACGATAACTCCGATGGGGATTCTGTTGATAAGCTCTGTTGGGGATTTTAATGATGAACTCCGCTGGGGATAGAAAGAACTTCGCTGGGGATGATCTTTCAGTCGCAACTTGCTGAGGATAACCCAGTTAGACTCTTGTGAGGATAACCTTCTGAATTTGGCTGGGGAGATTTATTTGTGCTCTGCAGGGGATAAGCTTCCAGAATCTAATGGGTAAGATGATTCAAATCTGGCGGGGAAGCCTTTTTTAGACTACGCTGGGGAAATGGCTCCACTAGGGGTATCTTGTATTCCGCCGGGGAACATTCTTATATTTTGTTCAGGAATATTAAGACTGTCAGGGATGCTCTTATACTTGTTGGAAGATATCCTTATACTCCGCTAGGGAAGATTAAGACCTTCTAGGGATACCCAAACTTTTTAGGGCTGATGGTAGATTAACTCTGCTTGGGGAGAGCATTGCTGATTCATTCATAGTTGCAAGTCTCAGTGGAGAGAGCTACCGTTACTGTTTTACTCTGCGGGGAGTGATGGTATCTTGGTCATATTCTTCAGCTGAACCTACCTTGGTACCTTGGTAGACAGAGAAACTAGACAGCTCGGACAATTCTTATTGCCCCTGTTTCTGATATTACCAGTAATTCGTCCTTTGTTTCACATGTAAATATTTATGAGCAGCAATTAATGTCAAATGCATATATCAAAAATGAACATTGGACGTTGTTTGTGAAACAAAACAGATAAAGGAAAAACAATTTGAAATTTGTCTGAAAATGAATTTGCATTGATTTTGAAGTTTGGCCTGTAAATAGGCATTTTTGTACAAGAGGTTGACGTCCTAGTAAGAGAACACCGTCGAACAAATAGAATTTATACAACTTGTGAAAAGAAAACAAAACAGCTATGTGAATAATCGCACTGGGTTCCAACTCTGCTATTGCCTTTATATCTTCAAGCATCTCATCACTTTGCTGCTTAGTTGAAGATGAATCTGATTGATTGGTGTCGTCCGAGCCTGATAGTTGATACCGAAGTCTGGATGCGAGGTGATCCAATGAGACATAGTGTTACGCTTTAATCCCTAACTTTTTCCTGGACCGCCCTTTCGGATTTTCAGTCCACCGGGATACCCATTTTTGCCCAAGCCGCCTTTTCAGGTTTTCGACTTGTCAGGTGTACAAATTTTTTTATTTTCATCCCTTATTTTTTCCCGAACCCTTTTGGTTCGTCGGGAAGCCCTTATTTTTGCCTAGGCCAATCAACCTAGCGGGTATTTGATTATACGTAGTATCCTTTTACTATGTCTGCATTGACAGGGTGAGGAAGGTCGTCACCATCCATGGTGGTTAGAATCATCACTCCTCCTGAGAAAATGTTCTTAACCATAAATGGCCCTTCGTAAGTAGGGGTCCATTTGCCCCTGGGATCACCTTGAGGTAGAATAATGCGCTTGATTACTAGGTCGCCAACTTGATACTCTTGTCGTCTAGCTTTCTTGTTAAATGCCTTGATCATCCGTTTTTGGTACGTCTGACCATGACAAACAACAATAAGTCTTTTCTCGTCAATTAGGTTTAGCTGATCAAGCTGGGTCTGCATCCAGTCATCTTCACTCAAACCTGTATCCTTCATTATCCGAAGAGAGGGTATCTGAACTTCAATAGGCGAGACTGCTTCCATGCCATAAACCAAGGAATAGGGTGTTGCCCCTGTTGACATCCGTGCTGAGGTACGGTATCCATGAAGAGCAAACGGTAACATCTCGTGCCAGTCTTTGTATGTCACTGTCATCTTCTGCACAATCTTCTTAATGTTCTTATTTGCCGCTTCGACGGCCCCATTCATCTTCGGCCGATAGGGAGAAGAATTGTGATGTTGTATCTTGAATTGCTCGCAGAGCTCAGTGATCATCTTGTTGTTAAGATTGGTACCACTGTCCGTAATGATCCTCTCTGGTACACCGTATCGATAGATCAGGTTATGCCGAATGAACCGTGCCACGACATTCTTGGTTACCGTAGCAAAGGAAGCTGCTTCAACCCACTTCGTAAAGTAATCAATCGCTACCAGGATGAAACGATGCCCGTTGGATGCCGTAGGTCTGATCTCGCCGATCATATCAATGCCCCACATTGCAAAAGGCCAAGGTGTTGTCAGAACATTCAGAGGAACTAGAGGAATGTGCACCTTATCAGCATAGACCTGGCACTTGTGACATGTCCGAGAATGCTGATAACAGTCAGCTTCCATTGTGGACCAGTAATATCCTTCCCGAAGGATTTTCTTTGCCATGGTATGTCCACTGGAATGAGTTCCGAAAGTACCTTCATGCAGCTCTGTCATGATTCTTTCTGCTTCCATCTTATCCACACAACGTAATAAGGTCGAATCATGGTTACGTTTGTAAAGAATGCCATTGCTGATGAAGAACTTGGCTGCAAACCTCCTCAGAAACTTCTTGTCATTAACATATGCACCCTCGGGGTATTCTTGAGCTTCAAGGTACCTCTTCACCTCATGATACCAGGGCTTTTCTGTTACCTATTCAGTCTCAAGATCACAGCAATGTGCAGGTTCGTCCAATATTTCAATGATAATCCGGGGAGCTTCATTGTCCCAATTGACTTTGAACATAGAAGACATTGTAGCTAGCGCGTCCGCCAACTGATTCTCCTCTCTAGGGAAGTGTTCAAAGGTTATCTCCTCAAAATGGGGAAGCAATGTCAATACATACTCCTTTAAGGAATAATATTTGGGTGTTTCATATCCCACTCTCCTTTGATCTGACTGATCACGAGAGCGGAATCTCCGAAGACACTTAGAAACTTAATCCTTAGGTCAATTGCAGCTCGAAGACCCATTATGCACGCTTCATACTCCGCCAAATTGTTAGTGCAGTTGAAACATAGTCGGGCGGTAAATGGAGTATAAGAGCCTTTAGGAGATATGATCACGGCGCCAATGCCATTACCCAAAGCGTTCGAAGCTCCATCAAAGTACATAGACCATTGGGATCCTTCCTCAAGTCCTTCAGCCGGTCCAGGTGTCTCACAATCAGTCACTACCATGATATTCTCGTCCGGAAATTCAAAGTTCATAGACTGGTAATCATCCACTGCCTGATGTGCCAAATGGTCTGCCAATACACTTCCCTTAATTGCTTTTTGAGTTGTATATTGGATGTCATACTCAGTCAAGATCATCTTCCATCTTGCTATTCTTCCGGACAGGGCAGGCTTTTCGAAGATATACTTGATGGGATCCATCTTTGATATCAACAGAGTGGTGTGAGTCAGCATATACTGTCTTAGCCGGCGAGCAGCCCATGGCAAAGCGCAACAAGTTTTCTCAAGCAATGAGTATCGGGTCTCACAGTCGGTAAACTTTTTGCTAAGGTAATAAATAGCATGCTCTTTTCGGCCAGACTCGTCATGCTTCCCCAGCACACACCCCATTGAGTTGTCAAGTACTGTCAAGTATAAGATTAGAGGTCTCCCTTCAACTGGTGGCATTAGAATGGGTGGCTCTTGGAGATACTCTTCGATTCTTTCGAAAGCAGCCTGACATTCATCGTTCCAACATACCACTTGATCTTTCTTTAGTAGCTTGAAGATTGGCTCACAAGTAGTAGTTAGGTGCGAGATGAATTGGGCAATGTAGTTCAGTCATCCTAGAAAGCCTCTGACCTCCTTGTCTGTCTTGGGAGCTGGCATCTCTTGTATGGCTTTCACCTTGGCAGGGTCCACTTGAATACCTTTGTCGCTCACAACGAAACCCAGTAGCTTACCAGACCTCACCCCAAAGGTGCACTTGTTCGGGTTCAATCTCAGCTTGTACAACTTCAACCTGTCAAACAGCTTCTGTAGATGGTCAAGGTGTTCCTCCTCAGTCTGGGACCTCGCAATCATATCGTCGGCGTATACTTCAATCTCATGAGGGATCATGTCATGAAACAAAGCAACCATGGCACGCTGATATGTTGCCCCAGCATTTTTCAATCCAAAAGGCATGACCTTGTAGCAAAAGGTACCCTACTGAGTAACAAAGGTGGTCTTCTCCATATCCTCGGGAGCCATCTTGATTTGATTATATTCGGAGAAACCATCCATAAAGGAGAAAACCTTATGCTGATAAGTATTGTCAACCAGAATGTCAATATGAGGTAGAGGGAAGTCATCCTTGGGACTGGCCCTGTTTAGATCCCTGTAGTCAACACACATTCGGACCTTACCAACTTTCTTCGGTACCGAAACCACATTGGAAACCCACTGAGGGTAAGAAGTCACTGCTAGAAAACCAGCGTCAAACTGTTTCATAACTTCGGCCTTGATTTTCTCAAACATCTTTGGGCGCATACGGCGAACCTTCTGTTTTACCGGAGGGAAGTCTTCCTTGGTAGGCAGGCGATGAACCACAATGTCAGTATCCAACCCAGGCATATCTTCGTAAGACCAGGAAAAGATCTCAACATAGTCATGCAGCATCTGAATCAACCGCTGTTTCACACTAAGCTCCAGATTTGCACCGATCTTGACTTCCTGTTTGTCTGTTTCAGTACCCAGATTCACTGTTTCCACCGGCTCTTCATGTGAATGAATGGCCCTCTCTTCCTGGAGTAGCAGTCTTGCAAGTTCACCAGGCACTTTGCAATCATCTTCACCTTCGTCTTCGGCTAAGTTGATCGGATTTTTGAAGTCATAAATGGCAGTAGCAGAGTCGTTACCAGTGAGATCCAGAGTGGATAGAGACCTGTATATGTGAGTGTGTGTAAAATAGCTGTTTTGCAATATATAATAAAGAAAGACAAGGAGCGCAAAATTTGAAATGCAAGAAACTTCCAATGCTTTTATTAATGATATATGAAAATGGCACACAAAAGCCCTCACAAATGAAGCCACGGTGCCCCGGGTAAGACACCGGGCCATAAAGTTTCAAAACATTGTCTGTTACAAGTTCAAAACAAAGAGTTCATTACTGGGTAACAAAAGTAATAGGGATGAAGTCCTTTGCTGTCCAGTTGCTTGGTCCACCGTTGGTCGTAGGATAGATCCAGCTGTCGAATTCGGACTCCTCCACATCATCTTCAATGGCATTTACTCCCGAGTTGCTGATGAACACAGGAGGTCTTCCAATCCTTGCACTTCGAACAACCCTTTGAGCTTCTGCAGTGAAACCCAAACCAAACTTGTTAGTCTTCTGAGTGAAATCAGGAAGTCGGCCCCAATTTGCACACTCACCCTTCTCAATAACAGCCCGGGCATCCTTTAAGGAAGCCATCTTCATAGGAGAATTTTCAACCACAATCTCAGCTGATGCCAGTGTCTGAGGAACTTCTTCAAAGTGCTTAAATGGGGTCTCAATGAACTCCCCATCAATCTCTACATATCTGAACGAGTTGAGGTGGCTGACCATGTACTCTTCCTCCCATTGTACTGTCACAATCTTCCCTCTGACCGTGTACTTCAGCTTCTGATGGAGTGTTGAGGTTACGGCCCCAGCTTTATGGATCCATGGACGACCCAGCAAACAAGAATAGGATGGTCGAATTTCCATCACGTAGAATGTAGAATTGAAGACCTGAGAACCAACTTTAATTGGAATATCAACCTCACCATGCACCATCCTTTTAGACTCGTCAAAGGCCCTGACAATGATGTTACTTGGCTTTAGCTCCAACCCTTCGCAATCCAACCGGTCTAGAGCTTTCTTGGGCAAGACGTTCAACGAGGAACCAGTGTCAACCAATACATGTGCAAGAGTAGTGCCCCTGCATTCAATGGAGACATGCAGGGCATCATTATGGTTCTTCCCTTTAGCAGTCAAATCAGCGTCGGAGAAACCCAAACCATTATCAGCAGTTAAATTGGCCACACAATCGGTAAACTGATCAGCTGATATCTCTTGTGGCACGTGGGCAGTCTTCAGGAAGGTAATCAGAGCCTTGGCATGGGCCTCTGAACACAACAACAATGACAACATAGAAATCTTGGATGGGGTTTGCCCCAGCTGCTCAACTACGTTATAATCACTCTTCTTAATAATCTTCAGAATCTCTTCCATCTCCTGTTTGGAAGCTTCAACAGTAATGGTCTTCGGTGCCTCCGTCTGGGCAGGCACATCAGTGGTGATCCCTTTGCCCCGAGCATTAGATGATTCGGCGACAGGGGTAGGACTAAGAACTTGATCAGGAATGGCAGCAGGTACACTTGCAAGTGTAATGACAACAGGTCTTCGGACAGTTGGTGGAGCAATATCAGGTGAGAAAAGTCTACCGCTGCGGGTGACTTTAGCAGGCCCAGTAATGTTGTTGACGCCGGTATCAGCATCCAACTCTTGCTTAACTCCAAGAACATAAACATCTGCCCCATAGTGCCAAGGGACAGCTTTGTCAGAGGTGTAGGGGAGGGGCCCCGGAACAGTGATGATTACGGGTGCGATCTTCGGAGTAGATGTAATTCTAACAGGCTTCCTCGGGGGAGCCTTGGAAGAATTGTCTAAAATGGTAATAATGGAAACTTCTTCAGTAGGAATGGAAGAAACAGCAATCTTCTCAAACAGGATCTCTTTATTATCCATCAGGTTTTGGATACCTGACTTCAGAAATGGGCAATCAGTAGGTAAAACAGAACACATATGGCAACCTTCGCCACAACCCGAAAATAAACCGGCTAGAAATAGGTTCTTCTTGACAATCATCAGAGGGGTAACAATATCATCCACGAAAACTACAAACAAGTCTTCCTCTACAACATTTACTCCATGTTTGGGCATGGGAGCAGTCACAACATTAGGCCTTTCGGGCGCCTCAAACTCAATCTCCTTTGCATCAATTAGGTCTTGCACCCTATTCCTCAAAACCCAACAATCATCTGTATTATGCCCCGGGCTATCAGAGTGAAAAGCGCAGCGGGCATTAGGGTTGTACTTTGGTGATGTGGTACTCGGATTCTTCGGAGCTTCTTTTAGAGTCACCAAATTGGTCTTCAGCAATTGTGGCAGAATTTGAGACAAAGTCATGCGGAGACGAGTGAATTCCCTTCGAGATCTCTTGTCCTTTTGTTGATTGTGATGCTGAGGAGCACCAGCAGGTTTTGAAATAACAAACACATTGACAGCTTGGCGGTGTTCAGGTCTATTATGTCTTCTCGAACTGTAGACAGCACTAGACTCTTTCTTAAATGGTTTCTTCTCGGTGCTCGATGAGGCACCCTTCTGTATCTTTCCAGCCTTAATACCAACTTCAATCCTCTCACCAGTCAAAATAAGATCTATAAACCCAGTTGAAGAGCTTCCAATTAGATGGTTAAAGAATGGACCAGACAGGGTCCCCAAAAACATGTCAACAAGTTCACGATCAGCCAAAGGTGGTTGCACCCTTCCGGCAAGGTCTCTCCATTTCTGAGCATACTCTTTAAATCCTTCACCCGTTCCTATTGACATACCCTGGAGTTGGGTACACGTATGAGCGAGGTCGGAGTTGTACTGATACTGCCTGTAAAATGCAGTAGCCAAATCCTCCCAGCTGCGGATACTGGCTCCGTCCAGCTGATAGAACCACTCAAGCTGAGTCCCTGAGAGACTGTCTTGAAAGAAATGGATCCACAAGTTCTTATCAGCAGTGTAAGGATGGATCTTCCTCACATATGACCGGAGGTGCAGCTTTGGACAGGAAACTCCGTCATACTTGGCAAAGGCAGGTGCCTTGAATTTATGGGGAATCACCACCCCAGATGATAGACCCAGATCTCTGAAGTCCAGACTGGGCACCTTCTGTATTTCCATAGCGCTCAAACGGTCTTCCAGCTGTTTTTACTTATCCTCAGCAGGAGGATACTGTTCTTCATCATAGTCCGTCTCGTTGTCGGAGACCATAGGGCTAGGAGCCCTCCTTTCTTATGGACTATCTTTCCCTCCAGATGAGGTGGTCAGATCAACTTCATTCTGCAGCCCGTTTCCAAACCTGCGTCCAGTGTTGAACAAGATGGTCCTCTTCTTCTTCTTCTTTTTCTCCTTCAGAATCAAGGTCTTCAGGTCTTGCTGACCCTTAGCTAGATTCATGAACAACTCTTGAAATTGGGCATTCTGGGCCTGGAGGGCCTTGATAGCTTGCTCAGTTGAAGGTTCAGCAGACATGATGATTGCTGAAATAAACAGTGAAGAAGATAAAAGACCTGTAATGGGTACCTGCTTATGGAGTGCATGGGATGAAATGCGTATGATTATGATTTCAAAGACAATCGAGATTCAAATTTGTAGACAAGAAAGGAAACACACTTTATTAGATTTAAACTTCAAAATTTAAATTGTTTAACAAATTTCCCTTAGGCGTTACAAGAATGGAAATACTGAAAAGGTAAATAAAAACTGTAAAAGAAATCATCAAAGGTCCATCAATGCTCCCATGGTCTCTTCTTCTCAGTGCGGACATAATCATTCAGGATCCACTCGTTCTCCAGTTGCCTAGTCATCTTCTGGATCTTCTGCTCCTGTTCATTGAACCTCTCCCGATAAGAATCCCATTCATTCCTCAATTGCATCCAAGACCTCTTCAGTGCCCCAATATCAGTGGGCATATAAGGGTGGAGAATAGTTGGAAGAACCCCCTCTTCATCAGCAACTTCAAGGGTAACAGGCCTGACAGCTTCATATGGCATACCTAGCTTCTGGGCACGGATGCGGACCCATCTGAGATATGGCTCCATTGGCAGAGAAGTCTTTGGTCCCAACTCATGTGGATCAGATTGGTGAACTCTGTCCCAAGCCCTTATGAATCTATGACGCAGCTCGTCGATATCTCCCTAAAAATCAAAGATGATATGAGGCATCAACATCTCATGAGGCCCTTCTCTTCTGGCTCTTCCAAACTGATGGAGAGCTAAGCATGGGTTGTAAGAAATCCCTCCATGGGTTCCGATCAATGGAAAATTAGGATACTCTCCACAGCGATCAATGACAGTCACCTCATCCATACCTTTGAGAGTCCAGATAATGTCATTATTAGAAAGAGACATCACCCTATAAGCCCAGCCCATTCCTTCTTTGTTCTTCAGTACAGACTTAGGGAGGTGCGAAATAAACCACCTCGACAATAAAGGAGCACAGCACATCAAAGTTCCCCGCTTTCGGGCAGTACGAGCATAGAGCTGAAGAAGGATGTCACACAAGAGAGTGGGTACCGAATTCTGAGAGATGAAGATCTTGATGGCATTAATATCAACAAAAGTGTCAGGATTCAGAAACAATACCAGACCATAAATCAAGAGAGACAGAATTTCCTCGTACGCCTTGAAGTCTAAGTTGTCCTAGAAGTAATTAGATTTGTCAACCAAAAACTTAGCCAGAAAACCCTTAGCTCCACTTCTAGTCTCCCAGTTAGCCATTACCTCCTCCTTGGTCAAGTGAAGGGCTGCAGCAATTTCTTCGGGCTTAAGAGTCTTTTCCCAACCAGTAAACGGAGTATGTTCCAGGACGGAGATACCGAGCATCTCAGAGAACTCTTCTAGGGTAGGCACCAGCTGGAAGTCCTGGAAAGTAAAACAATGGTATAGCGGATCATAGAATTGGACCAGAACACTCATCATTTGTTCGTCCAATTTTGAAGTGACCAAACTGAGAAGAGAACCATGCCTTCTGATGAAGGAAGTAGTGTCTGGAATCCTGACAACGAAATCTTTAAGCAGGGTAGGTACTTGGACAAAGTTGATCCGGATAGTATTCCTACACATGGGCATCATGATGACCTACAAAACAGAGCAAAGATGAAACCCTCTTGTCTTTGAAATAGGTTAGTCCTTATGCAAAATGTATGCAATGTTATGATGTCATGATGTCATGATAAAGGCACACCACAAGTATCCACAAAAAGCAAACATGGTAAAGGCACACAAGTCACACTGAGAGCCCTTAGATTTCAGGATGGCGTGGAGCTTAGGTACTACCCTCTTTCAGTTCAGTTGGTTAAGACCTATCCTAAAAATAGTAACCGGGTTCTAGAGGATCTCAATATCACTGACTACCCTCAATCGGTCATAATTCCAGTTTAGCAACCTTTTCTTGCAGCCGGAATCATCACGAGAGTTTAGTCTCAATGAGTGTAGCATACTGCTACTGTTCTATGGCCAAGTTGGTCAATTTAAGGTTCTAAGGTCAGTTGATGCTTAATGACTCCTTAGAAGAACCATATTCTCCTCGTTCCAATACAAGGGATATCGGTACAGACCAAGGTGCCACACCAACGTAGCTACTGCTTCATCCGTATCGGTTTATGCTGTACAGATCCCTCACAGTTTATTGCTACTTACCTAAAGGGTATCCCCAGATCCGGGTTAGGATCTATAGAACTCCGATACAAGCCCACAAAATTAAAGCATACGAAGCATACAATTGAAAACATAGTGATCTAATCCTAAGGTACACCTCACTTATAAAAACGTCCCCAACAGAGTCGCCAGTTCTGTGATCGGTGGGAATAGAACTAACTGTTTTGGAATGCTGGTTCGCGTTTGCGTTTGTTTTTGCAAAATGTCGCGGTAAGCAAGAGTCGCCACCGTCTTTTATTTTATCCAACAAGGAAAGGACAAAAGCACAGAAAAATTCCTTTTTGAGATATTTATCGGGTTCGGGAGGTAGATTATAGAAAGGGAAGGTGTTAGCACCCTTTCTATCTGTGGTTATCCACGGGCTCTTAGGTACTTGCTCATTTGTGTTTTCAAAAGTTTGCTTTTCTTTGTGATTGTGGGTTTGAAAAGAGTTTTGTTTTTGAAGAGAGTGTAAGTGCGAAAAGTTTTGTTTTGTTTTTAAAAAAAAAAGAGCAAGTACTTAAGAACCATCTACCTACTCAAAAAGGAATTAAACTGTACAAGTGTCCTTTAGACAATTCCATCCCACTATTGAGGAGTAGGTAGCACCGTCGTTGGAGTTTTCGGGTCAATTCGATTAAGGGACATGTGGTCACTAAAGCAACGTTAGGACGCCTTAGTGGTAACCCTAATGTCTTAGATCATTTTAACCGAGGCAACCGTTTCGAGGTAACTTATGATCTTTGGACAAGATGGCGACCTCTAAACCTCCCTATACTCAATGACCACGTTCGAGGCAACCAAGTGAGGTGTACCCTAAGAGTGGCATGTGCGAGTGTGTTATTTTCAGTTATTTTTATCTGTACATGTTAATGGTGAGCTACTTGTTAATTTTAGGTTAAAGATTTATCTTGTCATGCATTGCCTATTTATCAAACATCTAACAGTTAATAGTTGCAGAATGTAAACTGCGGAAAATAAATCTAAGCTATTACAAGGCGTCGGGTATTTACATCGCCAAAGACAAACCCTTTAAAATTGAATTGCGAAAAGTAAATAAAAGCGATAAATAAATAAATAAAATCCTAAGTTAAAAGCTATTACATTCCCGAAGCAGTTACAATATTGAAATATGGATCAAAAGTAACTCGCGCGCGAGAAAATTAAATCGGAGTGTTTTAGGGTTTTGACCCTTTTTTTATTGAATAAAGCATATTTTTTGTTATTTTGAATTAAAAATTAGTCTAAATTAATAATTGAATTAATTAATTAAATGAAAATATTTTTGGGTTTTATTTTAATTAAGGAAATAAAATAAGAATGATTAAAAGATATTAAAAACCCTAATTCTGTGTTAATTTTAATTTAATGTAAAAGATATTGAAATTGTACCTAATTAAAAACTAAATTAATTGGTTAAAATTTATTTACAAAATAATAAAATAAAAATATTATTTTTATTTTTGGGTTTTCTGATTTTTTTATAAAAAACGTTAATTGGTTAATTAATTAATAACAAAATAAATAATTAAAACAAAAATGAAAATATGAAGGAAAAAGAAATAACCCAGGGGGGTGCTGGGCTTAATTTGGGTGTGAATCAACAATTTTTGAGGCCCAGTTACGTCAGCCTGTTTGACCCTTGTGATTCCCTGCGTGCTTGTTGACCAGGGAGTATGATGAACCTTCAATCTGGATCATTAGATCTGCCTGGTGGGCCACTTTGCGGTTGAGATCTAGGGGCATATGGTAATCCACGCTTGGAGTGTTGCATGTGAACGCCTGAAATAAAATTGCAATAAAGTTTTGGGGGACCTGGGATTCGAACCCAGGTCCCAGGGGGTTTTGCAATAGCATGCTCACCAATCCAACCAGCTTGTTCATTTGTTATTGGAATAGGAAATAAATATAATATAGGCAACAACATACTAAGCCTGAAATAATTTTAAAAAAAAAGAGTGCCACTGATTTGAATGGACCAATAGCAAAGGGACACGCTATCGTCTTCTTCAAATAACCCTGGTTATTTACCTGCGTATTTTTATCCGCAGGAAGTTTCGTAGGGTATCTCAAATATCTTCTCCAGGCCATGTAAATGAAACCTAAGAGCACCAATGCACTCGTCTCTTCCTCCTGGTCATCCCTGTAACCATTACTTGGCCCAATTTTCCCTGTAATTCAAACGCCTAAAAATGTCATATGTAAACCCTAGATTCGGGCATCATTATACAGGCTATGAAAATCAAATTCGATAATGCAGATTTGTTAGAATTTGAATGTTAAGCATGATGGTACAAAAAAATGGCAAAAAGATGCAAGAGAGACGATTAACGATACCATGTTCATAGCAAGGTTCATGGAGACTTACAGTGAGTTTTAGTCAATGAAAAGGCTTGGTTTTGGTTGCTACAGTTTCAGGAGATGCCAAGGAAGAGAGCTACGTGGTGATTTTTGGATTGAATTGACCTCCAATGTTGTTTTTGATCTCCCACTTTTCAAGCTTTTTCACAAACTTGTTTTGACCGTTTCAGCAGTTCCTTGTGCGTGTCCTAGGTCTGCCTCACTTGTGTGCATATAATGGAATGTGTTTAGGTCAAAATTTGGGCCATAATCCTTATACATTGAAGATGGAATATTCGATATGATCACCATTGATAAGCTTTCCATAATTGCATCAAATCTGATATTTTGTGCATGTTTTGACTTGGCACAAATTTGACCGAATGTTATATGATATTTGCAAGCTGTAATGACCACAAGAATCTTATTACATCAATTTTTAGATTTTATTTGATTTAATATTGATTAATAATGAATTAAATCAATAAAAATGAAATAAAATAGAAAAATAGATGAATGTCCATGAAATTAAAGATGGAACACGTGTGTGGCATGACAAGACTATATCAAGTGGGAAAAAGTGGGCCCTTTTGTCAAAATTTGGAGTTTTGAGGATAGTTGACTTTGAGCAAATTTGGAAAAATGCCCAAGTTCAACAATGCATAACTTCTTCAATTTTGAACTTTTGGAGGTGTTCTTGGACTTTTTAGAAACCTTGAGATGTCTTATAATCAACCCTTCTGGTCTCGTCTCATTTTGATCTTCCATGCTCAAGTTATAAGCTTTGGAAAAAAAGTTGTTTCTGTTGACTTTCAAAAATGACCTATAATGTCCAAATTTGTAACTTTTTGTGAGTGCATTTCCTGATCTTGGGGTGTGAAGATGGATTGTAGGAAATTTCATCCTATTAAAAATGAGCTTTGGATGGGTCATTTATCATAAAGTATGAGAATGTTATGCTTGGTCAAAGTCGAGTTGACTTTTCCTACAAAACCCTAATTTAGCAACTTTTGAATCTTGATGAATCTTGAGCAATCCTTGATGAATCATGATCAACCCTTGATCAAATAATGAATTAACCTTCAAAATGAGAATGTTGACAAAAAATCTTGAGGTTTGACTATTTGTAGGTCACAGTTGACTTTTACCCTAGCACAGTCGATTTTTGGGCCTCTTGAGCAATTGACTGACCAAACTTCCTCTGCAAGGCTTGAAATTTGACATGGATGACCTTATGAACATATTAGGACATTGGGGAGAACTTGAGGTCAATTGGATGCAAGGACCTTGATGTAACACAAAAACCATAATTTGAGGTTGACTGCCTTAGGAGATGACTTGACTGTCCAACTCTTGAGCAATCTTGAGCCACTTGGAGATTCTTCTTGAAATGCCTTGGGAAATATGGGAGGGCAAATTTTGGGGTACAACATTATCGCATCGGGAGTATTCATGGAATACTTGAATCGCATCTTTCATGGTTATTTGGATCCATTTGTAGTGGTGTTCATTGATGATATTTTGATTTACTCTAAGTCAGAAGAAGAGCATGCTGAACACTTAAGAATAGTATTGCAAGTTTTAAAATAGAAGAAGTTGTATGCAAAGTTGTCTGAGTGTGAATTTTTGTTAAAGGAGATTAGTTTTCTTGGTCATGTTATCTCAGGTAGTGGCATTGCTATAGGTCCATCTAAAGTAGATGTTGTGTTGCAGTGGAAACTCCAAAGTCGGCTACCGAGATATGAAGCTTTTTGGGATTAGCTGGTTATTATAGAAGGTTTATCGAAGGTTTTTCTAAGTTGGCACTTTCTTGACTAAATTGACTTGTAAAGGTAGACCTTTTGTGTGGGATGTTCAGTGTGAAGAGTGTTTTACAGAATTAAAGAAAAGATTGACGCCGGCTCCAATTTTGACACTACCTAATCCAGGAGAACCTTTTGTGGTATATTGTGATGCTTCTAAGATGGGCTTATGAGGTGTGCTTATGCCGAATGAGAAGGTTTCTACTTATGCGTCAAGGCATTTGAGGACTCATGAGAAGAACTGTCCTACGCATGATTTAGAACTTGCTGCAGTCGTTTTTGTGTTGAAAATTTGGAGGCATTATCTTTATGGTTCTAGATTTGAAGTGTTTAGTGACCATAAGAGCTTAAAGTATATATTTGATCCGAATGAATTGAATATGAGTCAACAAAGATGGTTGGAGTTGTTAAAGGATTATGATTTCGGTTTGAATTATCATCCAGGAAAAATGAATATGGTAGTTGATGCATTGAGTCGAAAGACTTTACATATGTCAGCAATGATGGTTAAAGAGTTGGAATTAATTGAGAAGTTCAGAGATATGAACTTAGTTTGCGAAGGGACACCACAAAGTGTTATTTTGGGAATGTTGAAGATTAATAATAATTTTCTGGATAGTATCGGAGAATCTCATAAGTTAGATGTGAAACTGGTAGATTCGATGGTTGTGATCGATGAGTCTGAGAATAGTGATTTTAAGTTAGATGCGCAAGGTGTGTTGAGATTTTGTAATCAGATTTGTATTCCTGATGATGCAGAGATGAAGAAAGTGATCCTCGAAGAGAGTCATAGAAGTAAGCTGAGTATTCATCCAGGAGCTACAAAGATGTATCGGGATTCGAAGAATTTTTTTTGGTGGCCTAGGATGAAGAGTGACGTGGCTCGGTTTGTGTATGCATGTTTGACTTGTCAAAAGTCGAAAGTTTAACATCTGAAGCCTGTAGGGTTGATGCAACTGTTAGAAGTTCCAGAATGGAAATGAGATAGCATTTTGATGGACTTTGTGACGGGGTTACCTAATACTCTAAGAGGACATGATTAAATTAGGGTGATTATAGATAGGCTTACAAAGTCAGCTTATTTTATTCCTATTAACATCAGTTTTCCAGTATCGAAGTTGTCGGAGATTTACACTAGTGTAATTGTGAAGCTGCATGGTGTTCCTTTGTGCATTGTGTTGAATAGAGATCTGAGGTTTACTTCTGATTTTTGGAAGAGTTTTCAAGGAGCGTTGGGTTCTAAGTTGAGGATGAGTCTGGCGTATCATCCTCGGATGGATGGTCAGATAGAAAGGACTATTAAGTCGTTGGACGATTTGTTGAGAGCATGTGTTCTTGATCAGGGAGGTTAGTGGGATACTTATCTTCCGTTGATAGAGTTCACTTATAATAACAGTTACCATTCTAGTATTGAGATGGCACCTTTTGAGGCGTTGTATGGTCGGAGATGTAGAACTCCTTTATGTTGGCATGAATCTGGAGAAAGTGTAGTGCTTGGACCTAAACTTGTTTGTCAGACTACTGAGAAGGAGAAGATGATTCGGGAAAATATGAAAGCTTCCCAAAGTAGACATAAGAGTTATCATGATAAGCGAAGGAAGGACTTAGAATTTTAAGCAGGTGACCTTGTGTTTTTGAGAGTTACACTTGTAACTGGTGTTGGGCGAGCATTGAAGTCTAAGAAGCTCACTTCTCGTTTTATTGGTCCATATCAGATTTCGGAAAGAGTTGGGAATGTTGCTTATAGAGTGGCTTTACCGCCTAATCTTTCGAATTTGCATGATGTGTTTCATGTGTTACAACTCCGGAAGTATATTTCAGATCCATCTCATGTGATTCATATGGATGATGTACAAGTACGGGTCGTGAAATGAAGACTCTGAGAGGAAAAGAGATTGCTTTGGTGCAAGTAGTTTGGCTAGGAGCTGTTGGAGAAAGCATGACTTGGGAGTTGGAAAGCAAGATGCAGGGCTCCTATCCCGAGATGTTCAAATGAGGTAAACTTTCGAGGACGGAAATATTCTAAGTGGGGGAGAGTTGTAACGCCCGTAATTTAATTAATTATTTATTTAATTAAATTATTTTTGGATTATTTGTGAAGTTGCGAGATGTTGAGAATTATTTGTATGAGCTTTTGGATTATTATTAATTAATTAATTAGTTGATTAATAATAATTATATTATTGAAATTAAGGGAATATAAATATAATGTTGGACTTAAGCTATTGGTTGCAAGTATTAAAGTGGGGGTGTGTAGGTTAGGCCCAATAGGATTGATATATAAGGCTAATCTGACACAAGGGTTTGTTTTTAGTTAGAGAATAACAAGCCCTGTACGTTGACCGGAAGAGCTGCACAGAAGAGGAGCAAGATGCCCGGTGTCGAGCAGAGAAAATCAAGGATTACGGCCGGAGCTTTGGTTGTGCGACCTTTAATCCAGGTAAGGGTGGGGTTCTAAACTTATAATGGGATTTATGATGTCTGTTATGGAGAATTGGTCGTGATTATGATCGTTTCCCGTGATGTTGCTGAACCTGTTAAGGGAAGATGTGCGCTCTGTTATGTTGTGGATGTTTTGAGTTTTGTGATTGCCCGGTAGAATCGATGATTAAGTGAGTGTAGTTTATCATTGGTTGTCATGGTCATTATGTTGTTGTGGTCGTTACAATGTTGTACTATTCTGAGCAGTTGGCAAGAAACTAGGAATAAGTGTTATGGTCGTATTAGGAGGGTTATGCGTGACGGTCTTATGCAATGAAGTAATCTATCGATAGGAAATATAGTTGTATGTTACTGTGTTATTTCGAGTTGTTGGACGGAAGTTATAAATAGTAGTGGTGTGGTCGTTAAGACGTTGTATCGTGTTGTGTTGTTGGCCGAACTAGTGGTCGAGGAGAATGCTGATGACGGTTGGCACCAAGCAGTATTTATGCTTCGAGGCGTGTCGGGGGTTATGTGTTGGATTTTCGGGCAGAATTAGGTTGCAGGACATGTCGAGGAGCATAGGTTGGTCATTACCCTGTTTTTCTCAGTGTGTGTAGAGGAGTATAAATTAGTTGTTATGATGTCTTAGTTGTTGTGCATGTCGAGGGACACATAGTTCCCTGTTCCTTTTGCCCGTATGTTGTACCCCAAAATTTGCCCTCTAATTTCACAAGGGATCACCCTAGATCCCAGGTTTGCTTCTATCAAGTTTCCAAGCATTGAGCTGCAAAGTTTCCAAGAAAATCACTCACAAGGGCAAAATAGTCATTTGCACAATGAGAAGTCTAACCTTGACTTTTAGATCAACATCAAATCCCAAAAATCATATTTCATCAAGACATGTTGGAATGTGAAGATTGTTTCATCATGAAATTTAAAAGTCAAATTTTGCTTTGGAGAGGTCAAATTCTAAGTACTTAGAAATTTTTCTAAGTGTTCAAGAATTATGGCAATTTCAGAAACTTCTGACCAGATTATCACTAAAGCACTCAGCAAATTCTGGATATTCTCAAGACAGAGTTTGGTCAGAACTTCTGGGCAAGCCATTCACAAAAACATCAGTCAGAGTTTGCCTGGGTAAATCAAAGAAGATTAAGAAGCATGCTGCAAGCTTTCCAGGAAGTGTGAAAGCTCCTTCAAAACATGCTGGAGTCAGAAGATAAGAGGATCAGAAGATGAGATGCTACGCTGAAGCAGAACTTCTAATCCAGAGTCAAGCAAGGATGCAGAGTTTCACATGGCAGGATTTTTTATCGTCATTTAACGCTCACAACCACTTATGAGTTGTTATCCAAAGGATTTCCCCCACGTGTACCCCTACTATCTTGGGAAGACAAACTTCTGTGCAAAAGTATGCTAGACCCATGCGCTGCTTCTACTTTTCCCTAATTCACGCTGCCAAATTCAGCTTAGGCGCTGTTAACCATCCAACTTGATGCATTGAACCACAGTTTTTAAGCTTACATCAAGATTAAGTTAGCATCTGGCATATGATATTGGTGCCACTTGACCGCCCCAAACTGCAAAACATTTTCCTATAAATAGAACAACTTTGGCCATTGAAAAGAGGTCGGAAAAATCTGAGAGAAAGGTGTGAAATTTGAGAAAGAAAAGCCTTGAACCCCTGCAAGAATTCCAATAATCCAAAAAGATTACAAACACAAAAATACAAAACCTTAGCATTTGATTCTTGCATTAAAGCTCCATTTTTCTCAAAGTTTTTTCCTGAACAAAACCACCCATACAGTTCCTAATACATATTCAAAAGCCATCCAAAATTCTGTAATCAAACAGTAACACATTCTCCACCAATATCTATTTTAAAGGACCAGAACTTTATCCCTTGGTTGTTCCAGAATCTTCAAATCATTTACAATCCAAGCTGAAAGTTTCGAACTTGTTGAAAACGTGAGGAAGCTGTTCAGAGCACCACAAGTAGTCAGAATCAGATTCCAGCTCCCAGAATATTTCTCAGCTGCAAGGTAAGTTCTTGTTTACTCTCATCATATTATATAAGTATTGTCATATTTTTGCATATTTAACATAATGTAGATATTCTGATTCTGATGGTGTACATATTCTGAGATTTCATGCATCTGTCTACCTAAATAGAGGGAATTCCAGTTCAGAGTTTCATAAAGAAATTAGGACTCAGAATTAGGATTAACAAATTCATGTTGCTTCTGATTTGTGTTTCTGATATTTCTTGAAACTTGTCATAACTGTCATGTATGCAACTTCTGTTCTGTTAAAGAAATGACTAAGCTGCAGATGTTCTGACTGGCATGGAGAGAGGCAAAGTTCTGACAGTTGCATCGGAACTTCTGAAAAAACTTCTGAATTCTCAGAAGATCCAGAACTTCTGAACTTCCATATTTTTACTAACATGTTTCTGTTTGTACAGCACATCAGATTCAGAACTTCTGACCTCTTCTATTCTCTCGCATTTGCGCTGATTTTGGTTTTCTTTCTCTTTAATTATTTTTCCCATCATCCTTATTTTTCATTAATCAAAAATACCAAACTATTTCATATTCACATATTATATTTTATTTTCTTTTAACATGAAAAGAAAAAAAAATATTTTCTTAAACAAAACTTATCTCTTTTCTTGAATAAATAAGCATTTTACATTTCCTGTACATTCTTATCTATTTCAATATGGTTGTAATAGTAACTTAGAATTTCAATTTGCAACCCCCATCCCCCTAAATATTGTAATAGTGTAGGACTTTACATTTCCACACTGTTATTGTTTTCAATATATGCTAGTAATTAGGGTGTGTATGACAAGATATGAAAATTGACCAATAGATCACCCTAATCAATACAAAATTATGCATGCAATCAAATACACTTGCACACGAGCACCCCCAGGGTGATTCCACTTGTTGCCTTACGAAAATGGCCATGTTATGCATGTGGGATATCTTAGCACAAACGATCGAAATACAAGATCATATCCCTTGATGACGCTATAAATGTTTCCTTTCAAAATGATCTTAGTCCCTAAAATAAAAAGTGCTACGTCATCTCACAACATTGTTATCACGGTCATACGATGATCCAATGCCCGTCCCTTCACATCCAACGATGGGGCTTCTTACCAAAACAATGGTAAGATAGCAACGTCTAAAGGAGAAAGAAAAGAACATCTAAGACCTTTTGAGTAGGTAGATTACTTTTAGTTGCTTTCTCAATTTCAAACATCCTTGCTATTTTCAAAAACAATCACATACACTTTCAAAACACTTTCCAAACGTGAAATATTTTCAAAAGCTCAACACTTTGTATACATTCTTACAAACGAGAACTATTACAAAGTTTGCCTAAATAATGGCACCTTTTCAAAATACTTTCAAAAAACCACACAAAGCACATTTTTCAAACAAAAGCAAGTGATCTAGCAAGTAACTAAGAGCTCATGGAAAACCATGGATGAAAAGGGTGCTAATACCTTCCCTTTTTATAATCTACCCCCCGAACTCAAGAAAACATCTCGAAAGGTCTTTCCTGTGCTTTTTCACCTTTCCTTATTGGATAAAAGAAAAGTCAGTGGCGACTCTTGCTCAACCGCAACATTTGCGATAAAACGCAAAACAATCAAGTCAGTTCTCCCACCGTATCACAGAACTGGAGACTCTGCTGGGGACTTTGTAGTTTGTTAAAAGTGGGTTACCTTAGGGTTAGATCACATTTACTTTCTTACACTTGTTTGGTTTGTTGCTTTACATTTTGGTTCCTTGTTTGGGTTTGTTATTAAATCCTACACCCGGATTTGGGGACACCTTTTAGGTAAGTAGCAAAAAGCTGTGAGGGAACTGTGTGGGGTAACCGACACGGTTGAAGCAATAGCTACATTGATGTGGCACTTTGGTTAGTACCGGTAACCCTTGAGTATTCAAGGAGAGTACGGGGCCGCCGCGTGGTGTCGTGAAGCATCAACTGGCCTTAGAATCTTACTTGACCAACTTGGCCATTAGGACGTAGTGAGATGACCGGCTTTGGTGCATTCCGAAGTTGGCCGATACTCGATACTGCACTCATTGAGATTTGTCTCCCGAGCTTTGTTTGGTGGCAAGTCAGTTGTCAATTGAAATGAAGTTTGTGGGAAAGATCGGTGATATTGAGATCCCTTAGAACCCGGTTACTATTAACTAGGACAGGTTGAGCCAACTAAACTTCAAGAGGATACTTACCTATGAAACTCCATACAAGCCTAAACCTAAGGACTTGTTTGCTTTGTATACTTGTACATAACATCATAAACATCATAAGCATCATAAACATCACTAACCATTTCAAGGATTTTTGGATTTATCTTTGTTCTATTTTGTAGGACATGGCTTCCACTCGTAGGAACACTATCCAAGTCAGTCTCGTGAGGATACCTCCACAACTCAAGGATTTAGTATCAAGGGTACCTAAAGACTCTCCATTCACCCAAAGACATGGTCGAGTCTTTAGTTTGGTTACCTCAAGTATTAAAGAAGATATGGTAAAGGTGCTTGTCCAATTCTTCGACCCTTTGCATCATTGCTTCACTTTTCCTGATTACCAACTTGTGCCCACTTTGGAAGAATTTTCTCAACTCATGGGGATCCCTATTCTTGATCAGTTACCTTTCAACGGTATTGAAAGAGACCCTAAACCTGAGGAAATTGCTCGAGCTCTACATTTGTAACCATCTGACATAGTAGCAAATTGGGTAACAAGGAGTGGTATCAAAGGGTTCCTAACAAAGTTTTTGTTGGAAAAGGCCCAAGAGTGTTGGAATACTTTGGATCTACAAGCCTTTGAGGAAATTTTGGCTCTTCTAGTCTATGGGTTGGTACTATTTCCCAATCCTGACCAACTTATAGATATAAATACGGTCAAAGTTTTCATATCTCGTAATCCGGTGCCTACATTGCTTGGAGACATCTTGCATTCTCTTCACTCTCGCACTTTGAAGAAAAGAGGGACTTTGATGTGTTGCACTCCCCTTTTGGCTAGGTGGTTTATTTTGCATCTACCTCGATCCGTGGTGAAGAATGAACAAGGTATGAGGTGGTCTAAAAGATTGATGTCACTTTCACATGCTGATATTTGTTGGTATTATCGCTCTTTGGAAGACATTACTGTGATATGGTGGGAGAACTGACTTGGGATTTTGCGTTTGTGTTCACAAATGTTTCGGTTTAGCATGAGTCGCCACCGACTTTTATTTTATCCAAAGGAAAGGTCAAAAAGCACATCAAAGACCTTTGAGATGTTTTCTTGGGTTCGGGGAGTAGATTTTGAAAAGGGAAGGTGCTAGCACCCTTTTCATCCATGGTTATCCATGGGCTCTTAGTTACTTGTTTAAATCACTTGCTTTTGCTTTTTAATTGTTTGAAATGGTGCTTTGTGTGTGGTTTTGAAAAGAGGCCATCATTGTGGAAACCTTTGTAATGATTCTTGTTTGAATGTATACAAAGTTGTATTTGTCTTTTGAAAAGATTTCAATGTTTTTAGGAAATGTTTTGAAATTGTGTTGTGAAGTGTGTTTGAAAATAGCAAGGATGTTTTTGCAAGTTTTGATCAAGTAACTAAGAGTTGTCTACGCTATTTTACTCAAATATCTTTCCTACACATTTTTAACCCTTTTGACAGTGTTGTTTTACCATTGCATTTGGTAAACAACCTTGTATTAGGATGTTAAACGGGACAGGCGCGGGTCATCGTATGGACCATGATAGCAATATTGCCAAGTATCTTTAGCAATTTTTCCGAGGGACTAGATCATTTTGTATAGGCAACCAAGATAGAGTCATCGAGGGACTATGATCTTTTGTTTTGTTTTTGTTTTGCCAAGATACCTAGCATACATACCATGGCCATTTGTTTAGGCAATCAAGTGGAGATACCTTAAGGGTGTTTGTGTGTAAGTGTGTTTTATTGCATGCATGATTTTATCTTGAATTAGGATTCTCTATTTCATTGATTTTATCTTTCCATACATACCCTAATTACTAGCATTTATATTTGAAAGCAATAAAATGCGGAAATGTAAAATCCTACGCCATTACAATATTTAGGGGATGGGGGATACACATTTGTACATGGGGTGGTTCAACGAGAAAAATAGATAAGAAAAGAAAATAATGAGGGGAAGAAAAAGAGAAAGAGAGAGAGGGCTAGCGCGCTGCTTTGAGGAAGTCAGAAGTTCTGACCCAGGCCTGCTGCAGGATTATCAACCTGTTAGTGAAAATGTATGAGTCAGAACTTCTGACTCTGGTGCCCTGTAAAACAGAAACCTGTTAGTGGGAAGGTCAGAAGTTCTGACCCCCATGCACTGCAAGACAAAAGTTTGTTAGTGGGGAAGCCAGAAGTTCTGACGCTGCTGGAAACACAATAATTTTTAGAAGTTCTGATATTATTGACAGCAAAACAGGCCTCAGACGCGCTGACGTCAAAGTCAGAGCTTGATTTCCCCCTGTGCTAGCCAGAACATCTGCAGTTTTATTATTTTTCCACAAAACAGAAGGCATGCCTAGGATGATCTCAGCAGGTGTCAAAGTGTTTCAGAAGACAGAACCAACAATGTCACAAACAGGTTTTACACTGATACACTTCCTACTTAAGCATTCAGAGGCATGAGGATCCTCAGAACGCATACAGCAGCGACATGATATTTACATTGTTTTTATTGAGCATGCAAAGCTGATGATGCTTAGCAGCGTGATGAGAGTTAGCAAGAACTTACCTTGCTGTTGGAAGAAAATCTGTGAGTTGGAGCTAACTTTAGCTCTGATGGTGTTCTGGACAGGTTCTTTTTAGAATGGGTGGATGGAGAAGATATATGTATGTATGGTCAGAAACTGTATGGGCGTTCTTTAGTCAAGGAGAAAACTGAGTATCAATGAAGTTTGGAGGTAGGAAGTTCAAAGTTAGGAAACTCTAGGAATTTTGGCAGAGTTTTCACAATGTTTTCTTGCTAGTTTTTTGTTCCTTTTCTAGCAATTTTTTTCTGGATATTTCTCCACCTCCTTTTGTGATGGACAATGGTGTCCTATTTATAGGCAAGGATTTTTGGATTTTTGAATGTTAAATGGCGCCAATATTATGCAGTAGAGGTTAACTTGTTTTTGAAGGAAGTTCATGAAAAGTTGTGATGATGGACAACTTTTCAGCCTAGGTTAGAGCAGTAAGCGAGGATTAAGGAGAAGTGACACCTATAGGAGAAAAGTGGCGCATAGACCCATGCCTAAGCCTGCACAGAGGTGTTTAACAAGCCACACGTGGAGTGCCCCTTAGATGAATGCTCAGAAGTGGTTGTGAGCATTAATGAGCATTAAATGGTGATGAGATTTGTCAAAATCCAAAATCTTGTAATAGGAGATTTTGCATCATTACCTAAAACCTGAGCCAACAGTTCTGCTTCACCAAAAACAACGTAAACTAAGTTCTGACCTTGGCCTCTTGCTGCCTCAGCTAATTCTGAGAGTTTTCCAGACATCCCAGCATGCTCCTTTGATCTGCCTCTAAAAACTCTGGACTTAGTGATCCTGCCTCAGTATTTTACCCAATCTGCTGATCCCATTAACTTTTGATCTTAGTACGTTCTGAAGGAGTTTCAGGCTTTGTTTCCTTCTTTACACTTTTCTATCAAAATCTGGCTGAACTTTTGCGTAACTGCTGAAAGAGCCATGTTCTGTTTAAAGATCACGTGCTGATCCACGTTTACAATCTCTGACTGAGTTAGTGTAGCTGCTGAAGAGCCATGTTCTGACTGAATGTTATGTGCTGAGCCAAATTTACAACTTCTGACCGTTTCTGCCTGGAGGTTGGTTCAGAAGCTCTGAGGTGCCACTTTCTTCTTAAACACTTTTCCCCCTTTTTTTAGAAAAATTCTAAGTATTTAGATTTTAACTTTTCCAAGGTAAAAGTTTTGACTTTTGAGCTTGCAAATGACCAATTTGCTCTTGTATATTGTTTACTTGGAAAGGAATGATAATAAGGGGCTTGGATTTGTTTAAGAGAAAGTCTAAGAGTTCAGGATGAATTCCTGAAGGATGAGAGGGCAGATTTTGGGGTACAACAGTTGCCCCTGTTCAATCTTCTTGGACCTAAAGAGTTAGATTGGCGAATCTGCCTTTCGTGACTCGAAGGTAAAAGATGATTGGACACTAGAGTGCCCGTAAATTTTCACTTGCCAAAATGTAACTGAGGGAATGGGCTTAAAGAGGCCATCCAAAATTTGTTTGTTGAAAATCAGGAGAGTGAATGTCTGAATGGTATCCGTGTCTGGAGTGTATCCGGACTGTATCTGGAATTGAGATCTGTATGAGTAGCAGAATGACTTCCGTGTCTGGAGTGTATCCGTACTGTAACTGGGATCTGGTCAGGTGACAGAATAACGTCCTCGTCTAGAGTGTATCTGAACCTGAGGTTGATAGTTGAATCTGAATGAGAAATAGAATGGCTTCCGTGTCTGGAGCGTATCTAGTCTATATCTAAAGTTGATAGTTGAACCTGAATGAGAAATAGAATGGCTTCCGTGTCTGGAGTGTATCTAGTATGTATCTGGTTGCTGAAGTCTGAATGAGTAATAGAATGACCGCCGTGTCTGGGGTGTATCCATACTGTATCTGAATGAGAAATAGAATGGCTTCCGTGTCTGGAGCGTATCAAGTCTGTATCTGATTGCTGAAGTCTGAATGAGTAATAGAATGACCGTCGTGTCTGGGGTGTATCCATACTGTATCTGAATGAGAAATAGAATGGCTTCCGTGTATGGAGCGTATCTAGTTTGTATCTGAAGTTGATAGTTGAACCTGAATGAGAAATAAAATGGCTTCCGTGTCTGGAGCGTATCTAGTTTGTATATGGTTGCTGAAGTCTGAATGAGTAATAGAATGGCCGCCGTGTCTGGGGTGTATCCATACTGTATCTGAATGAGAAATAGAATGGCTTCCGTGTCTGGAGCGTATCTAGTTTGTATCTGAAGTTGATAGTTAAACCTGAATGAGAAATAGAATGACTTCCATGTCTGGAGTGTATCTAGTCTGTATCTGGTTGCTGAAGCCTGAATGAGTAATAGAATGACCGCCGTGTATGGGGTGTATCCATATTGTATCTGAATGAGAAATAGAATGGCTTCCGTGTCTAGAGCGTATCTAGTCTGTATCTGAAGTTGATAGTTGAACCTGAATGAGAAATAGAATGGCTTCCGTGTCTGGAGTGTATCTAGACTGTATCTGAAGTTGATAGTTGAACCTGAATGAGAAATAGAATGGCTTCCGTGTCTAGAGCGTCTCTAGTCTGTATCTGGTTGCTGAAGTCTGAATGAGTAATAGAATGACCGTTGTGTATGGGGTGTATCCATACTGTATCTGAATGAGAAATATAATGGCTTCCGTGTCTGGAGCGTATCTAGTCTGTATCAGAAGTTGATAGTTGAACCTGAATGAGAAATAGAATGGCTTCCGTGTCTGGAGCATATCTAGTATGTATCTGAAGTTGATAGTTGAACCTGAATGAGAAATAGAATGGCTTCTGTGTCTGGAGCGTATCAAGTCTGTATCTGATTGCTGAAGTCTGAATGAGTAATAGAATGACCACCGTGTCTCGGGTGTATCCATACTGTATCTGAATGAGAAATAGAATGGCTTCCGTGTATGGAGCGTATCTAGTTTGTATCTGAAGTTGATAGTTGAACCTGAATGAGAAATAGAATGGCTTCCGTGTCTGGAGCGTATCTAGTTTGTATCTGGTTGCTGAAGTCTGAATGAGTAATAGAATGGCCTTCGTGTCTGGGGTGTATCCATACTGTATCTGAATGAGAAATAGAATGGCTTCCGTGTCTGGAGCGTATCTAGTATGTATATGAAGTTGATAGTTGAACCTGAATGAGAAATAGAATGGCTTCCGTGTCTGGAGCGTATCTAGTCTGTATCTGGTTGCTGAAGTTTGAGTGAGTAATAGAATGACCTCTGTGTCTGGGCTGTATCCATACTGTATCTGAAATCTTTGAATATTTGTTAGAGGTAGCTTTTAATCTTATCCTGAAAAGGGTAAAATGTTAGCTAAAACACAAAGTTATGTTGCATGACATGTATGACGCAATAAAATGTGTTCTATAAATATTCATGATATATGAATGTAATGTATGCGCATGTAAGCTGATTAGTTGTCTTTCTGAGGAAAATAAATCCTTGATAGCTAGAGATAATGAAATCTTTGACTGTTGCCGGGGAAAGTAGATCCTTGACCGATGTTGGGGATTCCAAAAATCTTTGATTGTTGAGACTGAGAATGTCCTTTGGACTACTGCTGAAGATTGAAAATCCTTGGTGACTCGTGGGGAATTGAGAATTCTTCATGACTTTCCTGGGGAAACAAGGACAAACCCGACGATCTCCACTGGGGAATTAAAACCTGGGAGGCTTCAACTGGAGAAATGGGAATAAGAATCTTCGTTCTGTTGGGGAAACAACTTTGTGGGGAGAATGCTTATCCTGCTGAGGAAATCAGGAGTTTGGGTTGTATGCCAATTTGCTGGGGGATTTGGAGAGGTCGGATGATCTCCACTGTGGTCTAAAGGTTGAAGTCTTGGACTCTGTTGGGGAAGAAAGCTTCATCTTCACTAGGGATTTATAGTACAAAGTTTTCTGACTCCGCTGGGGATTGGGAGTTTGGAAACCTAGTTCTGATGACGATATGTACTTAACTCCGCTGGAGATTTTGAACCTTAACTCCGCTGGGGGTATGTATTTCGAGGTTTTAGCTCTGTTGAGGGTCTGAGTGACATACTACAGGGGATTTCTTCTAGAATAGCCTAAAGACGTTTTCCTATACTTTCGACCTATCAGTAATTATCCTTTCTCATTTCGTTTTATTTGTAAGCAGTGATTATATTCAAATGCATATGCTCATTTAACAAATCATTGGACATTTTCAAATAAAACATAAGTGAAAAAAGAAAGAAAAGGCAAGCAAATTTCTGCACTTTGAAGTATCTTTGTATTAACTTTGTAAGTGTTTTTGTACAAAGGAGACAGACATCCTAGTAAGAGAATGTTGTCAAAAATGAGAAAAATTTTATACAAAGAAAGATGGCTATATGTAACAATTCCATGGGGTTCCCATTCTGCTATAGCCTTCACAACTCTGAGTATCTTGTCCATTCATTGCCTCGTCCGCAGATGATTGGATTGTTCAGAAGCCTGGGGCTTGTCCGTTGAAGAGATTGTCCTTAAAGTGATCCGACGAGACATAGTCATACGCTTTAATTCCCTAACTTTTTCCTGGATCGCCCTTTCGGGTTTTCGATCCACCAGGAAACCCCTTTTTTGCCCAAGTCGCCCTTTCGGGTTTTCAACTTGCCGGGTGTACAGATTTTTTTATTTATCCCTAATTTTTGCCTGAACCGCCCTTTCGGGTTTTCGATTCACCGGGATGCCCATTTTTGCCCAAGTCGCCCTTTCGGGTTTTCAACTTGTCGGGTCGTTTATGCGTAGTATCTTTTGACTATGTCTGCGTTCGCAGGGTGCGGCAGGTCGTCACCGTCCATGGTGGTCAAAATCATTTCCCCACCAGAAAAGATGTTCTTGATCACAAACGGTCCTTCATAAGTAGGAGTCCATTTGCCTCTGGGATCACTTTGCGGCAAGATGATTTGCTTGATTACAAGGTTCCCGACTTGATATACTTGTCTCTTGACTTTCTTGTTGAAGGCCTTGATCATACGTTTTTGATACGCCTGACCATGGAAAACCGCAATAAGTCGTTTCTCGTCAATCAAGTTAAGTTGATCAAGCCGGGTCTGAATCCAATCGTCTTCACTTAAACCAGCATCTTTCATGATTCTTAAAGAAGGAATCTGAACCTCGATAGGTAAAACAGCCTCCATGCCATATACCAAACAAAAGGGTGTTACCCCAGTTGAAGTGCGTGTCGTGGTACGGTACCCGTGCAGAGCAAACGGTAACATCTCGTGCCAGTCCTTGTAGGTGACTGTCATCTTTTGAATGATCTTCTTGATATTTTTGTTTGCGGCTTCAACAACACCGTTCATCTTAGGCCGATAGGGAGATGAATTGTGATGTTGAATCTTGAACTGCTCGCACAGAGCGGTGATCATAGTATTGTTCAAATTTGTACCGTTGTCCGTAATGATCCTGTCGGGGATACGATACCGGCATATGAGGTTCTGCTTGATGAAGCGGTCAACCACATTCTTTGTAACAGAGGTGAAGGAAGCTGCTTCGACCCATTTGGTAAAATAATCAATAACCACCAGGATAAAGCGATGTCCATTGGATGTCGTAGGCTTAATCTCTCTAATCATGTTGATTCCCCATATTGCGAATGGCCAGGGAGCTGTTAAGACATTGAGAGGCACTGGGGGAATATGTACCTTGTCATCATAGACTTGACATTTGTGACATGTACGGGAGTGTTGATGACAATCGGCTTCCATGGTAGACTAGTAGTAGCCTGCCCTTAGAATCTTTTTAGCCATCGTATGACCACTCGAGTGGGTGCCAAAGGTGCCATTATGTAGTTCAGCCATGATTTGTTCAGCTTCAACCTTATCCATACAACGAAGCAGAATGCAATCGTGATTGCGCTTGTATAGGATACCATTGCTCAGAAAGAATTTGGCTGCAAACCTCCTTAAGAACTTTTTATCGTTGACTGGAGCTCCTTCAGGGTATTCTTGTGCTTCGAGATACCTTTTGACATCATGAAACCAAGGTCGGTCCACAACTTCTTCGGTATTAATCTCGTGACAATGAGCATGTTCGTCCATTCGTTCGAGGGTGATTTGAGGTGCCTCATTATCCCAATTGAGTTTAAACATGGACGACATTGTAGCTAACGCGTCCGCCAATTGATTCTCTTCTTGCGGGAAGTGCTCAAAGGTAATCTGCTCGAAATGAGGCAACAAAGTCAGGACATGTTCTTTGAAAGGAATGTGGTTAGGGTGTTTAGTATCCCACTCTCCTTTGATTTGACTGATAACCAAAGCTGAGTCCCCAAATACCATCAAAGATTTGATTTCCAAGTCAATAGAAGCCTTGAGACCAAAGATACAAGCTTCATACTCGGCCATGTTATTAGTGCAGCTGAAGCAGAGTCTAGCGGTGAAAGGCGTATGGCAGCCCTCTGGAGAGATAAGTATCGCGCCGATACCGTTGCCAAGTGCATTTGAAGCGCCATCAAAGTACAGGGTCCATCGGGATCCTTGTTCAGGTCCATCATACGGTCCGTTACCTTTAATGTTGTCCAATGTCATAATATCCTCGTCAGGGAAATCGAACCTCATCGATTGGTAATCTTCGACAGCTTGATGGGCCAGATGATCGGCTAGCACACTCCCCTTTATAGCTTTTTGGGTTGTATACTGTATATCATATTCGGTAAGGATCATCTGCCATCTAGCGATTCTTCCAGATAAAGCGGGCTTTTCGAAGATGTACTTGATCAGATCCATCTTAGAGATCAGTAAAGTGGTATGTGTCAACATATACTGCCTTAGCCGGCGAGCAGCCCATACCAAAGCGCAGCAAGTTTTCTCGAGCAGTGAGTAGCGAGTCTCACAGTCGGTAAACTTTTTGCTAAGGTAATAAATGGCATGCTCTTTTCGGCCAGACTCGTCATGTTGGCCCAATACGCACCCCATTGAATTCTCCAGGACAGTCAGATACATGATTAAAGGTCTTCCTTCAATGGGTGGCATCAATATAGGAGGTTCCAGCAAGTACTCCTTGATTTTATTGAAAGCAACTTGACAGTCATCATTCCATTTAACCACCAGATCTTTCTTCAACAACTTGAAGATTGGTTCACAGGTAGATGTTAGGTGAGAGATGAACCTTGCAATGTAGTTTAGGCGTCCCAAGAAACCTCTGACCTCCTTCTCAGTGCGAGGGGCAGGCATTTCTTGTATAGCTTTGACCTTGGCAGGATCAACCTCGATGCCTTTGTTACTGACGATGAATCCCAAAAGTTTACCGGACTTGACTCCGAAAGTGAACTTGCTAGGGTTCAGCCTGAGCTTGTACTCTTTCAATATGACAAATAGCTTTTGCAGATGGTCGAGGTGTTCTTCTTCTGTCTGTGAACGGGCTATCATATTGTCTACGTAAACTTCGATCTCATGATGTATCATGTCATGAAACAAAGCTACCATGGCGCGCTGATAGGTTGCCCCGACATTCTTTAGTCCGAACGGCATCACTTTATAGCAGAAGGTACCCCCACTGCGTAACAAAAGTAGTCTTATCCATGTCTTCGGGGGCCATTTTGATCTGGTTATACCCTGAAAATCCATCCATGAAAGAAAATACCTTATGTTGAGCTGTATTATCGACCAAGATGTCAATGTGCGGTAGTGGAAAGCCATCTTTAGGGCTAGCCCTGTTTAAGTCTATGTAGTCCACACATATTCTGACTTTGCCGTCCTTTTTAGGCACGGGCACAATGTTGGCAACCCATTGTGGATAGGATGTAACAGCCAGAAAACCAGCATTGAATTGCTTCATCACTTCAGCTTTGATCTGTTCAGACATATAGGGCCTCATTCGGCGGACTTTTTGTTTGATTGGTGGACAGTCTTCTCTTGTAGGGAGACGGTGAACCACAATATTCGTATCCAATCCCGGCATGTCTTCATAGGACCAGGCGAAGATCTCAACAAACTCATTCAACAACTGAACTAAGTTCTCTTTGACACTTGGCTCTAGGTTGGCACCCACTTTAACCTCTTTTCTGTCTTCCTCTGTTCCGAAATTGATAGTCTCTAACAACTCTTCATGGGGCAGAATAGCTCTTTCTTCTTGTTGCAAAAGTCTAGCTAACTCTCCAGGCACTTCACAGTCCTCATCACCTTCGTACTCGGCATGATTGACCAAATCTTCAGAGTCACTGAAGGCCAAAGCAGAATAGTCACCCATGGAATTCGGAGTGGATGGGTACCTGCATTTTGTGAGTGTGGGTGTGTGTAAGGAATAGCCATCAAAATGTAAAAAAAGAAAGAAAATGAACACAAAAGTTTATAGATGAAAACGTTCATGATTCATTAAAAATGGCATATGAGAATGAAGAATCAAAACCCTTACAAATGGACCTATATACCCCGGGTAAGGCATAAGGCGAAAAGAGTGTACGAATTTATTACAGACCAAACGGGAAATGTTCAAAAGATAAATTACTGAGTGATGAAAGTAATGGGAACAAAGTCTTTCGCCTCCCAGTAGTTCAGTCCTCCTTCAATGGTTGGAAAGATCCAATCTTCAAAGTTTCCTTCATCATCATCTTCTAAAGCATGAACTCCAAGATGAGTGATCTTTAATGGTGGTCCTCCAGCCCGGGAGCGACGCACAGCTTTCTGGCTAGCAGCAGCGAAAACCAATCCGTACTTATCTGTCTTGTAAGGAAAATCCGGTAGTTGACCCCACACTGTACTTCCTCCTTCCTTGATTACAGCCTTCGCATCTTTAAGGGATGACATCCGGGACACAGGCTTGGTAATGATAGGCGTATCATTCATTGTCTTGGCTACCGCGACTTCAGGAGAAACCTCTTTAAAGTGTTGGAAAGGTGTTTCTATGAATTCACCATCTAACTCTACGTAGCGGAAAGAGTTAAGGTGGGTTATCATATACTCCTCCTCACCATGAACTGTTATGATCTTACCCTGGACTGGGTATTTGAGCATCTAGTGTAGAGAAGAAGTGACTACCCCAGTGTTGTGGATCCATGGTCTTCCCAACAAGAATGAATATGAAGGACGGATGTCCATTACATAAAAAGTAGAGTTGAAAATTTATGTTCCCACCTTAATTGGGATGTCCACTTCTCCGTGAACCACCCGCTTAGAACCGTCGAAGGCTCTAACAATGATATTACTAGGCTTTAGGGTCAAACCTTCACAGTCCAATCTATCCAATGCTTTCTTTGGTAGAACATTTAAAGATGAGCCGGTATCAACCAGAACATGAGCAAGGGTGGTCCCTCTGCACTCTACCGAGACATGTAGCGCATCATTATGCTTTCTTCCCTTAGGGGTCAAATCAGCACCAGAAAAGCCAAGACCATTATCGGCTGTAAGGCTAGCCACGCACTCTTGAAACTGGTCCGCAGAAGTTTCTTGAGGCACGTGTGCCATCTTCAGAAATTTGATCAAGGCTTTGGCATGAGCCTTGGAGCAGAGTAATAGAGCCAGCATAGAGATTTTCGAAGGGGTTTACCCCAGCTGTTCTATGACATCATAGTCGCTCTTCTTAATTATCTTTAAAATCTCCTCCATCTCCTTTTGAGTGGTCTCGGGGATAATCAAAGTCTGAGCCTTCGTCCTGATAGGCGCCTCTTGGATCCCCTTGCCTTTACCAGCAGTAACAGCAGAGGTTGCAACCTTGGGAGTAACAATTTCTTCAATTACTGTACTTTGCACAGGTGTCTTGACAGGCACAGGGGTACTTTAGGGTCCGATGATTGCCCTTAGAGGAGAAATCTCCAGAGAAAAGATTCTTCCGCTATGAGTGATCTTACTCGTCCCCGCAATATTCCCTACATCAGGAGTTTCTTCATCGGAATTCTCTTCGACTGATACGATCTTCTTAACACCATAGTAGAAGATCTCTCCTCCATAATTCCATGGTATCGTCTTGTTGGACTTATATGGGATAGGCCCCGGCATGGTAATCTTCAACGGTACAAGCTTTGGATCAGGCGTAATCTTAACAGGCATTTTGCAGGTCTTCGAAAGATTGTCAGAAATGGTGATTATAGCAATGTCATTGATTGGAGTAACAAAGGTAACAGGAGTAACATGAGTGATAGTAGCAACATGAGTTTTCTGAAGGAGGATCTCTTGAGTATCCATCAGGCGTTGGATGCCTGATTTCAACAGTGGACGGTCGGATTGCAAGGTTGAACAGAAGTAACAATCTTTTTCACAACCTGGGAATATCCCGGCTTTCAACAGATTCATTTTAATCCTCGGCAACGGAGTCATTAGGTCATCAATAGTGGTAACATGAAGATCTTCCACAATTGCATGGACATTATGACCATGTTTTGGCATAGGAGCGGATATCACATTAGGTTTTTCGGGGGCGTCAAACTCTACCTCCTTGGCATCTATCAAATCTTGGATTTTGTTTTTAAGGGCCCAACAGTTGTTGGTGTCATGCCCTACACTGTTCGAATGGTATGCACATTTTGCATTTGAATGGTAATAGGGAGAAGAGGTATTTGGGTTTTTCGGCGCTTCTTTCAAGTTGGTAAGGTTCAGCTTTAATAGGTGAGGGAGGACTTGAGTCGGTGTCATATTGATCCGGGTGAATTGCCGTTGTGGCCTTTCTATCCTTTGTTGGTTAGCTCTAGGTTGACTGCTTCGAGGTTGATCGGCTGAGGAGTTCTGGATCATCACAGCCCCTACCGCTGGTCGGCGCTCCATTCTCCCTGGATTTCTCTGGGTATGAACGACATAAACTTCCTTCTTAGCTGGGAAGGTCTTCTTGATAGTAGTGGAAGCGGAGGCATCTTTCTGAATTTTACCACTCTTAATGCCAGCTTCGACCCTTTCACCGGTCAGAATTAACTCGGTGAACCCTGCAGATGAGCTCCCGATCAAGTGATTGAAGAATGGACCTGACAGGGTCCCCAAAAACATATCAACCAGCTCTCTATCCGACAATGGTGGCTGCACCCTTCCAGCCAAATCCCGCCACTTCTGGGCATACTCCTTAAATCCCTCTTTAGAGGCCATACCCATACTCTGTAGTTGAGTACGAGTAGGCGCTAAATCTGCGTTATATTAGTATTGTCGGTAGAAAGCAGCAGCTAAATCCTCCCAGTTACGAACATTAGATCTTTCAAGTTGGTAGAACCAGTCCAATTGCATACCCGACAAACTATCTTGAAAAAGTGGACCCACAGATCCTTATCATAAGAGTGAGGTTGGATCTTTCTGACGTAAGACCGCAGATGCATCTTCGGACAGGACAAACCGTCGTATTTAGAAAATGTAGGCACTTTGAACTTGGGAGGAATGACGATCCCAGCAACCAAACCTAGTTCCTCGAAGTCCAACCCGGGCACTCTTTGTATCTCCATGGCGGCCAAACGCTCCTCCAGATTCTTATACTTGTCATCCGCAGGTGGATACTGCTGCTCAGAGTAATCTCCATCCCCTTCTTCTTCCTCTTCCTCAGACTCAGGTTGTACTGCATCTCCCTTTCCTGTCCCTTCTTCGGATGATGAAGGGAAATCAAGGGCCCTTCTAGTCTGACCTTCAAACCTCCTACCCAAAGTGGCCACACCAACTCTTTTACTCTTCTTTTTCTCTTTTTCTTTCTCCTTTTCTAACAGTGCTTTAAGGTCCTCTTGAACCTTTGCCAAGGTCATGAGGAGTTGTTGGAATTGTGAATTTTGTGCTTGTAGATCTTTGACCGTCTGCTCTATATCCATCTTGCTGAAATAAACAGCAGAGAGATAAGGAAATCTGGTGTGAAGACCTGCTTATGCATATGATGAATGATATGTTATTCATGTAATGCATTCAAGGATTCAGAAATTCAAATTTGTTGCAAACAAAAAGAGCACACCTCATAAGAAGAAATTTGTTAGTACATAAATGCCCCATGGGAAAAATATTACAAAATTCTTAATGTAAAAAGACGTTGTGCATCCTCTTTGGTGCGATGTAAGTGTTGAGAGCCTGCTCTTCATGGAGTTGATGGGTAAGCTCCAAAACCTTATTCTCACTAGCATAGAAGCTGGCATCAAAAGTATTTTGTTCTTCCTTGAGCTGTATCCAACTCCTTTGCAATTCTTCCAATGATGTTGGCATGTCAGGATGTAGGGGGGTGTATGGAACCTCTCCTTCCATAACAGGCTCTTTGATCATAGGCAGAATGTGGGGGTAAGGCATCATAAGACTCTGGGCGCGGGTTCGTACCCACTTGAGGTAAGGCTCAAGGGGGATGGAATTCTTGTGTCTCAGTGTCTTACTGTCCACTTTGTTGGGCATCCTCCAAGCTCGGATAAACCTTTGTCGAAGTCCTTGAGCTTCATTGTCAAAGTCAAAAACCAAGTCAGGAATCAGCATATCATGAGGGCCATCCCTTAGGGCATACCCAAATTGCCTCAAAGCTAAATAGGGGTTATAGGTAATGCCTCCCCTAATGCCAAGTAGTGGGACATTAGGGAATTCTCCACAACGATCAATGATGATGACATTTTCTCTGGACCGAGAACACCAATGAACTTCAGAATGGGTGAGGGTCATCAACCGTTGCGACCACCTTAAACCCTGCTCATTCTTCAAAATTGATTGGGGAAGGTGAGAAATAAACCACCTTGCTAGAAGAGGAGTACAGCACATGAGAACACCTCTTTTCCTCATTGTTCGTGTGTGAAATGAGTGTAGGATGTCCCCAAGCAATGTAGGCACAAGATTCCGAGATATGAAAATCTTGACAGCATTCACATCTATAAGCTGATTAGGGTTTGGGAACAAGACCAACCCATAGATGAGGAGTGATACTCTCTTTTCAAAAGCTTGTAGATCTAGAGAATTCCATGAGTCTTGTGCCTTCTCAAACAGAAACTTTGCCAAGAAACCCTTGACACCACTTCTAGTTTTCCAATGACCTTTGATATCAGATGGTTGAAAGTGTAAGGCTTGAGCAACATCTTCAGGCTTTGGTTCTCTTTCCGTACTGTTGTAGGGTAGTTGATGGAGAATAGGAATCCTCAAGAGTTGAGAAAATTCCTCCAAAGTAGGTACTAGCTGGTAATCAGGGAATGTGAAACAGTGGTGTAGCGGGTCAAAGAACTGGAAGAGAACTTTCACCATGTCTTCTTCAATGTTGGAGTTGACCAAGTTGAGAAGTCTACCATGTTTTTCACTGAAAAGAGAATTCTCTGGAATCTTGGAAGTAAGCTCTTTGAGTTGAGGAGGGATTCTCACAAGGTTGACTTGAATAGTTTTTTTGCGGAGAGATTCCATGACCTACAAAACAAGGATAAAGATGAAGATCCAAACCCTTGAAATGGTTAGTGAATGCATATGATGCTTTATGATGTTCATGATGTATGCTCAAGTATATGTACAAGCAAATCACACAAGATCCTAGTTTCAGGCTTGCATGGGGTTTCATAGGTAAGTACCCTCTTGAAGTTAGTTGGCTCAACCTGTCCTATAAATAGTAATCGGGTTCTAAGGAGCTCAATATCACCGGATTATTTTTTGTGTTCATTGTTTCGATTTAGCCACTTAACTGGCGACCAAAATATTCCAAGAAAACAACCCTCAATGAGTGTAGTATCGAGTATCTACAAACTTCGGACTGTACCAAAGCCGGTCATCTCACTACCCCTAATAAGGCCAAGATGGTAAAGTAAAGGTTCTAAAAGTCAATTAGTGCTTCATGACATCACTCAGCGGCCCCGTATTCTCTTTGATTGACTCAAAGGCTACCGGTACTCACAAATATGTCGCACTAATATAGCTATTGTTGTAACCATGTCGGTATACCCCGCATAGTTTCCACAATGTATTGCTATTTACCTATGAATGTTTCCCAAATCCGGGTGGAGGATTTCAAGCCCAAACAATAGAACCAATTGTAAAGCAAACAAAGCAAACAAGATAAGCATGTAAAGGTGATCTAAACCCTAAGGTTACTCCACTTTTAAAGCATTCTCCCCAGCAGAGTCTCCAGTTCTGTGATACGGTGGGAGAACTGACTTGGGATTTTGCGTTTTTGTTCGCAAATGTTTCAGTTTAGCAAGAGTCGCCACCGAATTTTATTTTATCCAAAGGAAAGGTCAAAAAGCACAGGAAAGACCTTTGATATGTTTTCTTGGGTTCGGGGAGTAGATTATGAAAAGGGAAGGTGCTAGCACCCTTTTCATCCATGGTTATCCATGGGCTCTTAGTTACTTGTTTAGATCACTTGCTTTTGCTTTTCAATTGTTTGAAATGGTGCTTTGTGTGTGGTTTTGAAAAATGTTTTGAAAAGAGGCCATCGTTGTGGCAAACTTTGTAATGATTCTTGTTTGAATGTATACAAAGATGTATTTGTCTTTTGAAAAGATTTCAATGTTTTTAGGAAATGTTTTGAAATTGTGTTGTGAAGTGTGTTTGAAAATAGAAAGGATGTTTTTGCAAGTTTTGATCAAGTAACTAAGAGTTGTCTACCCTATTTTACTCAAAGATCTTTCCTACACATTTTTAACCCTTTTGACAGTGTTGTTTTACCATTGCATTTGGTAAACAACCTTGTATTAGGATGTTAAACGGGACAGGCGCGGGTCATTGTATGGACCATGATAGCAATATTGCCAAGTATCTTTAAAAAAATTTCCGAGGGACTAGATCATTTTGTATAGGCAACCAAGATAGCGTCATCGAGGGACTATGATCTTTTGTTTTGTTTTTGTTTTTCCAAGATACCTAGCATGCATACCATGGCCATTTGTTTAGGCAATCAAGTGGAGATACCTTAAGGGTGTTTGTGTGCAAGTGTGTTTTATTGCATGCATGATTTTATCTTGAATTAGGATTCTCTATTTCATTGATTTTATCTTGCCATACATACCCTAATTACTAACATTTACATTTGAAAGAAATAAAATGCGGAAATGTAAAATCCTACGCTATTACAATATTTAGGGGATGGGGGATACACATTTGTACATGGGGTGGTTCAACGAGAAAAATAGATAAGAAAAGAAAATAACGAGGGGAAGAAAAAGAGAAAGAGAGAGAGGGCTAGCGCGCTGCTGAGAGGAAGTCAGAAGTTCTGACACAGGCCTGCTGCAGGATTATCAACCTGTTAGTGAAAATGTATGAGTCAGAACTTCTGCCTCTGCTGCCCTGCAAAACAGAAACCTTATAGTGGGATGGTCAGAAGTTCTGACCCCCATGCGCTGCAAGACAAAAGTTTGTTAGTGAGGAAGCCAGAAGTTCTGACCCTGCTGGAAACACAATAATTTTCAGAAGTTCTGATATTATTGATAGCAAAACAGGCCTCAGACGCGCTGACGTCAAAGTTAGCGCTTAATTTCCCCCTGTGCTAGCCAGAACATATGCAGTTTTATTATTTTTCCACAAAACAGAAGGCATGCCTAGGATGATCTCAGCAGGTGTCAAAGTGTTTCAGAAGACAGAACCAACAATGTCACAAACAGGTTTTACACTGATTCACTTCCTACTTAAGCATTCAGAGGCATGAGGATCCTCAGAACGCATATAGCAGCGACATGATATTTACATTGTGTTTATTGAGCATGCAAAGCTGATGATGCTTAGCAGCGTGATGAGAGTCAGCAGGTGCTTACCTTACTGTTGGAAGAAAATCTGTGAGTTGGAGCTAACTTTAGCTCTGATGGTGTTTTGGACAGGTTCTTTTTAGAATGGGTGGATGGAGAAGATATATGTATGTATGGTTAGAAACTGTATGGGCGTTCTTTAGTCAAGGAGCAAACTGAGTATCAATGAAGTTTGGAGGCAGGAAGTTCAAAGTTAGGAAACTCTAGGAATTTTGGCAGAGTTTTCACAATGTTTTCTTGCTAGAGTTTTCTGTTCCTCTTCTAGCAATTTTTTTCTGGATATTTCTCCACCTCCTTTTGTGATGGACAATGGTGTCCTATTTATAGGCAAGGCTTTGTGGATTTTTGAACGTTAAATGGCGCCAATATTATGCAGTAGAGGTTAACTTGTTTTTGAAGGAAGTTCATGAAAAGTTGTGATGATGGACAGCTTTTCAGCCTAGGTTGGAACAGTAAGCGAGGATTAAGGAGAAGTGACACCTATAGGCGAAAAGTGGCGCATAGACCCATGCCTAAGCCTGCACAGAGGTGTTTAACAAGCCACGCGTGGAGAGACCCCTTGGATGAATGCTCAGAAGTGGTTGTGAGCATTAATGAGCATTAAATGGTGATGAGATTTGTCAAAATCCAAAATCTTGTAATAGGAGATTTTACATCATTACCTAAAACCTGAGCCAGCAGTTCTGCTTCACCAAAAACAACGTAAACCAAGTTCTGACCTTGGCCTCTTGCTGCCTCAGCAAATTTTGAGAGTTTTCCAGACTTCCCAGCATGCTCCTTTGATCTGCCTCTGAAAACTCTGGACTTAGTGATCCTGCCTCAGTATTTTACCCAATATGCTGATCCCATTACCTTCTGATCCCAGTACATTCTGAAGGAGTTTCAGGCTTTGTTGCCTTCTTTACACTTCTCTATCAAACTCTGGATGAACTTTTGCGTAACTGCTGAAAGAGTCATGTTCTGTTTAAAGATCACGTGCTGATCCACGTTTACAATCTCTGACTGAGTTGGTGTAGCTGCTGAAGAGCCATGTTCTGACTAAATGTTATGTGCTGAGCCAAATTTACAACTTCTGACCGTTTCTTCCTAGAGGTTGGTTCAGAAACTCTGAGGTGCCACTTTCTTCTTAACACTTTTCCCCATTTTTTTAGAAAAATTCTAAGTATTTAGATTTTAACTTTTCCAAGGTAAAAGTTTTGACTTTTGAGCTTGCAAATGACCAATTTGCTCTTGTAAATTGTTTACTTGGAAAGGAATGATAATAAGGGGCTTGGATTTGTTTAAGAGAAAGTCTAAGAGTTCAGGATGAATTCCTGAAGGATGAGAGGGCAAATTTTGGGGTACAACAATTATCATCATTGATCGCTGTGGGGAATTCCCTAACGTCCCTCTACTTGGAATTAGGGGAGGCATTACTTACAACCCTTGTTTAGCTTTGTGATAATTTTGAAATTCTGGCTGCAGATACTCAATGTCACGTTCAATGTTATGACACCGTATCTGACTTTCTATAAGACAGTAAATACAAAAACAGTAAAGAACACAGTCAATTGTTTACCCAGTTCAGTGTGCAACAACACCTACTCTGGGGGCTACCAAGCCAGGGAGGAAATCCACTATAAGAGATGTTAATTCAGGAATAAACCAACCAGTTTATCTCCTTCACTTAAGACCTACCCAATGCAATTTCAATCTAAGTACAACTTAAACCTGAGTTCCTACTCACTCCCCCTCAATCACAGCAGTGATACATAAAACAATTTGACTAATGAATTGATGAAGACACTCTTCAAAAACATACACTTGATTAAGCTTCACAGCTTTTTAATCAAGCAACACAACCACTCTTGCTTCACAGCTTTGAGTGATACACATACCTAACTTGACTCTGCTTCACAGCTTTAGTCAAGAAACATACAAACACTCTTGCTTCAAAGCTTTGAGTGCTACACAACCCTTACAATTAAAAACCTATTCCAAGTCACTTATCACAATGATAATTGCTTGAATTACAATAGTTAAAACTATACAGCTTACAAATGATCTTCTAACCAAAAAGGGGTTTCTTTCAAAACAGCAGCTCTGTTGAATATATAGCAGCTGCATCTTCAGTTAGGGTTTCCACAAAAAGCTAGGGTTAATTCCATTTGACCTTAAGACTAGGTCACATGACTTTATCAACCAGGTTAGGGTTGAGCTAGGTTAACCAAAAGAAAACGCAGGATTCTGTTCTGGAAAGACTGATTCATTTTCCTGAATAAACTCAGAATTAACCAAACTGCAAACCTGTTAGTTCAGAACAGGATGTCTTAACATCTGTTATGACATCCGAAAAACCTGTCTACTGATTTAGGAAAATGTGATCATTTTGCAAAATGCTCAGATACACACTTATAAACATCAATACTTGTATGACAATATTTTTCTGCAAAGGTACCTAATGAATCAGTACAAACTAAACTAGAATGTTATGACATCAGTCATGACATTCACACACACACTTGGGTTTTACCAAAAATGCAAGCCACTAACTAAACAACTACAAACTCCCCCTTTGGCAGATTTTTGGCTAAAGACCCTAAGCAATCAGAGATAGATAGCAGCAGAAAGAAATGACTGCAGAAAAATAGAATGTCTAATTAAGTAAGTACCAAAATATTCTCCCCCTCTTCAGCCACAAATGGGCCAAAGATACATGTTCATAAAAATTATACAGTTCTCCAGAAAAAAGTAATAAGAGCAGCAGCAAAAAAAACTGAACACACTTCCAAACTCCCCCTGGTATCACCACCACCAATCAGCAACACCACCAAACAGCAACCAACCTTCAAGCACAGTCATCAGACTCAGAGGAGCTAGTTTCTTCAGTATTGAGATGACCTTCAGCTTCTACACCCTCTTCCCTTCTGTTTCCTTCAGCTTCCTCTTTTTCTAACCTGGCAATTAGGATTTCTAGGGTCTTTTTCCTAGCTTCCAGCTCTTTGCAAGTCTCTTTTAATACAGCTATGACATCAGATGTCTTGGACTGGGTCTTCACAGACGATGTCTCAGCTGATGTTATGACAATATCAGGAGCATGAGATCCCAGAAACAGTTTGTAGTGCAACCCAAGGGCAGGACCTCTTTTGCAGGCTGTATCTCTTGCCACCAGGATATCAGGGTATTGTGCAAGGACAATTCCACAAAGGAGGGAGGGAAAGGCAATTGGTCCTTTGACAGCATAACTACCAGCATGTTTTAAAGTTTGTTCAAAAATATACCTGCCATAGTCAAAAGCAGTCCTGGTCCCCACAGCATAGATAAATCTCGCCAATCCTGTGGAGATAGTTGATTTATAGTTTGTAGGCACCCAGTTGGCTGCACCAATCTTGTGCAGGATGGAAAATTTCATGCTGAGTTTGCTGGCATTCAGCTTGCCTTTCAAGGGCCAGCACTTCACTTGCCTTGCTATGATGGTTTGACAAACATCATTGTCAGTGACTTCCAGATCAGGACAATCCTCATTTGTTCTTCCAAGAAATTTGTTAATTTCTGATGGAGAGAACCTGACCCTTCTTCCTCTAACAAAAACACTTTCAAAGTCAGCTGACCTTCCATCAACATAATCATTAGACAAGTTCACTATGAACTCCTTGACCAGATTTTCATAACACTTGTTAAATTTTATCACTGTCTTCATTAGTCCAGCATTCTTGATCAGGTCCATGATGTCTTTGCACTCCATGGCATCATTGTTGAGTTCTATTTCTAAAGCTATTCTCTTTAAGCAAACATATTTCCATCTGTTTGCATTGTCAGGATGATGAAAAGAGATGTTGTCTGTTGGGACTTCAGGAACTCTAGCAATTTTGCTGGAGGGGAGCTTCCTTCTGATAGGAATTTCTTCAGCATCAATCTCAAATTCTGATTCCTCATCAGAATCAGAAGATTCAGGTTCTTTTCTCTTCTTTGAGATTGGTTGTCTAGCAGTATGCACCTGGGCCTTCACCTTCCCTTTGGACTGAATAGTTTTCACAGATTCTACCTCAGCCATGCCTTCAGCCTTGGATTTCTTAACAACAGGTTTATCTTTGGACACACATTTTGCATCATTCTGATTACCCTTTCTTTTCATCAATCTCCTAGCTATTCTAGGGTTTACATTGGCAATCAGATCATTATCTGAGTATTCCTCATCCACATCAATGATAGGTGGATCAGCAGTCTTTTCTAAAGGGTTCTGAATGTTGTCATTTTGTGTCACAACATTCTCAGAGACATCTACATTCTCAGAGACGTCCACATTTGGGCTTCCTGATTGATTCAAAGGGACAGAAATCCCTGGTACAGGTTGGTTTCTGCTTAGTATACTAGTAACAAGCCTAGCAATAGCTTGATGAACTTGAACTGATCCTTCTCTATTTGGTACAGAAGAAGAAGGATGAGAAGGATTACCAGAGGCTGCAGCTTGAGCTCTTCCTGCATGTCTAGTTCTTAGCTTTTTGACTTTGGCGGGGTCAGTTGCCATCTCTCTGAGAGGAGTGACCTCAAGAACTTCAGATTCTATGCATGTGGTGATTGCTCTAGAGTCTTGGTCAGATGATGAAGATGATGAGGATGATGAAGTCGCCTTGGTTGAAGATGATGTCTGAGACATTTTGATTGACTTAGAGCAACAGTAGCAATTTGAGAAAAAACTTTGATTGAGAGGAGGGAACAGGTTGCAAAGACGAGAGAGGTAGGAGGCAAAAGAGAGTCTTTTCAACTTCTTAAAGATTTTGAAAGAATTGGGAAAACATATGATTAACCCACTAAAAATAGACTTAACAAAATTAACTCCTTCAACCCTTGTTTTAAGCAAAATTAATTGCTATAATTTCTCATGTTGGCAAATACCCAACCTGCCCCTCAAGTTTTCAAGTTTATTTCCAACAAGAGCCTTGGTAGAAGAATCAATCAGCTGAAGCTTAATGATACCATGTTCCAGTTTAAATGACTTCTTCTCTACAAAGTCAGTGTACTTGGTCCTGTTATGCTGAATAGGGTTCATGGAAATATTGATTGTATTCAGATTGTCACAATACAATGTCACAACATCTTGTGAGACATTATACTCAGTGAGCATCTGTTTTGTCCAGATATTTTGAGAACAGTTATTCCTAGCTGCAACCATTTCCGCACAGAGTTGGGAAGGCATTCTTTTGACATGAATCATAGTTCTGGTTGATTCTTGAATGTTTTTCTTTTTGTCCACTCCATTTTGATGGAGAGTTATAGGAGAGGAGACTTCACGCCTCATTTCTTCAGGGAAACAGAATTTATTCGACTTGTTGTTTCCAACATCCTTGTCATGATTACTTCTGGTTCTGACAACACATCCTTCTTCAAGTTTATTCACCACATCATAGACATTATCAACCTGTAGTTTTGGAGTCCTTCTGACTGCTTCCATAGAGATAGCTCTTTTCATTCTTCTTAGATGAAGATGACCAAGCTTATGATGCCACAGTTTCATCTCTTTTTCTTCTTTGGTAATTGGACACATAGTGGAGTTATTAGTGTTCTCAGGCTGCCACAAGTAGCAGTTATCTTCGGATATGATTCCTTTCATTACAACTTCTAGTTTTTCATTAATTACTAGACATTCAGATTTTGAGAAGTTGACCTTGAATCCTAGATCACATAATTGACTGATACTAATGAGATTAGCAGTCAGCCCTTTTACCAGCAAGACTTCACTCAGACTTGGAACTTCAGGGCAGTCCAAATTACCAACTCCTTTGATTTCACCTTTAGCACCATCTCCAAAGGTCACATAACTAGTGTTGTGAGGTTTAACATGATTGAGAATGTTCTTTATTCCAGTCATGTGTTTAGAACACCCACTGTCAAAGTACCAGCCTTCCTTTGCAGACACTCTCAGGGAAGTATGGGCTATCAGGGCAGTAGCCTTTTTCTTCCAATGAGGAGTATGTGGTACCCTTTTTGGCTTAGGTTTAGCACCTGAGTTTTGATTAGGGTATCCATGCAATTTGAAGCAGAAGGGCTTTATGTGTCCATACCTCCCACAATGATGACATCTCCATCTTTGGTATTTTTTCTTCATGTATTTCTGTTTCTGATGTTGAGAGTTGTGTTGAGACATCTGCTTTGACAATTGTTTAACATGCCTGATCTTCTTGTCTGCACCAGATTTCTTAGCTTCCACAAATCCTAGTCCATATTTGTTTCCCACATTTTGTCCAACTTGAAGAATCTCTTCCAATTTATCTGTTCCATTGGACAGCATCTTGACAGATTTGGTCATTTGATTCAGTTGTGAGTTCAGCAATTGAACTTCTCCTTCTAGATGACTTATAGTTTCAAGGTTTGCCCTTTTTTCAGCCTCCAGCTTTATGATGAGTTTTGATTGTTTATCATTCTGCACACAGACTTCAGTACTTCTGATACACAATTTCTTGTAAGTATCAGCCAGTTCTTCAAAAGTCACCTCTTCATCACTGATGTCACTTTTAGAGGTACAAACACCCGTTAAAGCAGTAACTAGTTTGGCAGATTCTTCTTCAGAATTACTTTCTGAATCACAGTCAGACCAAGTAACAGTCATTCCTTTCTTTTGTTTCTTAAGAAAGGTAGGACATTCAGCTCGAATATGCCCATATCCTTCACAACCATGGCATTGAATTCCTCTGCCTTGATTTCCCTTCTCTTCTGACCTTGGTCTTCTGCTGGAACTGTCAATGTCAGAGGGAATGTTATGAACATTGGACCTTGACTTTGGATCTATTCTTTTGATGAGTTTGTTGAACTGTCTTCCAAGCATGGCTATAGCTTCTGAAATATTTTCTTCAACATCAGTGTTGGACACAAGTGCTATGCTCTTGTTCTTCTTGTCACCATTATCAGTGATCCCCATCTCAAAAGTCTGAAGAGACCCAATAAGTTCATCCACTTTCAACTTGCTGATGTCCTGGGCTTCCTCTATGGCAGTTACCTTCATTGCAAATCTTTTAGGCAAGGATCTGAGAATCTTTCTCACCAGTTTTTCTTCTGACATCTTTTCTCCCAGTGCTCCTGAGGTGTTGGCAATCTCCAAGATGTTCATGTGAAACTCATGAATGGTTTCATCTTCCATCATTTTTAGATTCTCAAACTTGGTAGTCAACATCTGAAGCCTTGACATTTTTACTTTGGAGGTGCCCTAATGAGTAGTTTTGAGAGTGTCCCAAACTTCCTTGGCCAGTTCATATTGATGTACTAGTCTGAAAATGTTTCTATCAATTCCATTGAACAAGGCATTTAAAGCTTTAGAATTTCCCAGGGCTAACTCATCTTCTTCTTTACTCCAATCTTCCTCAGGCTTCAGACTGATTGTCCCATCTTTCTCAGTTATGGTGGGATGGATTCATCCTTTGTCAGCAGCTCTCCAAGCCTTTTTGTCCAGAGATTTTAAGAAGGCAATCATACGAGGTTTCCAGTAGTCATAATTAGTTCCATCCAGAATGGGTGGTCTATTTCCAAAAACTCCTTCTTTGTCCATAGTGCCAGAAAGTGATATCCCTAGATCTCACCCAGTAATACAGGCAGGGTGCCTGCTCTGATACCAATTGAAATTCTGGCTGCAGATACTCAATGTCACGTTCAATGTTATGACACCGTATCTGACTTTCTATAAGACAGTAAATACAAAAACAGTAAAGAACACAGTCAATTGTTTACCCAGTTCAGTGTGCAACAACACTTACTCTGGGGGCTACCAAGCCAGGGAGGAAATCCACTATAAGAGATGTTAATTCAGGAATAAACTAACCAGTTTATCTCCTTCACTTAAGACCTACCCAATGCAATTTCAATCTAAGTACAACTTAAACCTGAGTTCCTACTCACTCCCCCTCAATCACAGCAGTGATACATAAAACAATTTGACTAATGAATTGATGAAGACACTCTTCAAAAACATACACTTGATTAAGCTTCACAGCTTTTTAATCAAGCAACACAACCACTCTTGCTTCACAGCTTTGAGTGATACATACACCTAACTTGACTCTGCTTCACAGCTTTAGTCAAGAAACATACAAACACTCTTGCTTCAAAGCTTTGAGTGCTACACAACCCTTACAATTAAAAACCTATTCCAAGTCACTTATCACAATGATAATTGCTTGAATTACAATAGTTAAAACTATACAGCTTACAAATGATCTTCTGACCAAAAAGGGGTTTCTTTCAAAACAGCAGCTCTATTGAATATATAGCAGCTGCATCTTCAGTTAGGGTTTCCACAAAAAGCTAGGGTTAATTCCATTTGACCTTAAGACTAGGTCACAGGACTTTATCAACCAGGTTAGGGTTGAGCTAGGTTAACCCAAAAAAAATGCAGGATTCTGTTCTGGAAAGACTGAGTCATTTTCCTGAAAAAACTCAGAATTAACCAAATTGCAAACCTGTTAGTTCAGAACAGGATGTCTTAACATCTGTTATGACATCTGAAAAACCTGTCTACTGATTTAGGAAAATGTGATCATTTTGCAAAATGCTCAGATACACACTTATAAACATCAATACCTGTATGACAATATTTTTCTACAAAGGTACCTAATGAATCAGTACAAACTAAACTAGAATGTTATGACATCAGTCATGACATTCACACACACACTTGGGTTTTACCAAAAATGCAAGCCAATAACTAAACAACTACAAATTTGGATATGCTAGGAGAGATGGTCCTCATGAGGTACTCATCCAAGGAATTGCGTTTGACTACGAAAGTGATACCCAAGGTTACCGTCAAAGATTTATACGAGCCTGGGGTATGGTTAATAAAATTGATAGCAAGATGTTGGGACGTAAGAATTCCATTCCTTTGGAACCTTATCTTAAATGGGTGCGGGCTCGCGCTCAAAGTCTTAAGATGCCTTATGAAGTTGTCTTACCTGTTATCATGTAGCCAGTAGTTGAGGGAGACGTTCCACATACTATCCTATATCCTGATATGCCTACTTCTCTTGAAGATTTGCAAAATTCTTGGATTAGGTTAAGAGGAGAGAGAGACACCTTTGAAGCTAAGTTCTATGAGGGCAAGAAGAAATTATTAGATCTTACAAGGGAGCTTCATGAAGAAATGAGTTTAAACACCTACATTGCGCCAAAGAAGATGCGCACAACTTTTCTGTCTTAGGAGTTTACTTTATGCTTATTGTTGTAAGCCCAAAAGGCATGTTTGTATTCAAATCAGAACTCTTTAATGCAAGTTAACGTTTGTTCACTCCTTGTCTATACAAATTTAAATCCTTTAAACCCTTGAAATCATTTGCATATACATGTCCATGCATCATATCATAAGTAAGCATTTCATAAACAGGTTTCCTCATCCTTCTACTGTTTATTTCAGTAAGAATGGATCTCGAACAGACAGTGAAGGACTTTCAAGCTCAGAACATTCAGTTCCAAGCCACCTTGATGACCTTGGCCAAAGGACAGCAAGAGCTAATGACAACATTGACAACTAAAAAGAAGAAAAAGAAGGCCCTCATCAACATGGGGAAGAGATTCAAAGAACCGATTTACCTAGTGCAAGTAGTCGAAGACTCATCTGAGGAGGATGAGAACCAAGCAGAAGAGGCAAGAAGCACCCGTGCTGAGGGTGTGATTGATCAAGCTTCTGAAGATGAGGATCACTTTGATGAACAATACCCGTCTGCTGGTGAGGAAAAGTACAAAGAATTGGAGGATAGGTTAAAGGCAGTTGAAATTCAAGTTGTGCCTGGCTTGGATTTTAGTGATTTGGGCCTAGTTCCTGGGGTCGTCATTCCTTATAAATTCAGGGCACCAGTCTTCGCCAAGTATGATGGGGCCTCCTATCCCAAACTACACCTAAGAGCTTATGTGCACAAAATACAACCACACACTGCTGACAAAAAGCTTTGGATTCACTTTTTCCAAGAGAGTCTAGTTGGAGCTCAGCTAGAGTGGTTTTATCAATTAGAAGGTTCCCGCATCCATACGTGGGAGGATTTGGCCACTGCCTTCTATCACCAGTATCAATACAACATCGACTTGGCACCAACGAGAGTTCAGCTTTAGAATATGACCATGGGAAGTAACGAAGGATTTAAAGTATATGCCCAAAAGTGGAGGGACCTTGCCAGTAGGGTCCAACCACCTTTGATTGAAAGAGAGCTAGTTGATATGTTTATGGGCACGTTAACTGGTCCATTCTTCAACCTGTTAATTGGAAGTTCTTCATCTGAATTTTCCAAGTTGATTTTAACTAGTGAAAGGATTGAAAGCGGTATTAGAAGCGGAAAAATTCATATGGCATCTGGTTCCACATCTAACTCCGTCAGAAGGCCCTTCACTGGAAAGAAGGAAACAAATGTTGTGTATGGGGAAAGAGCCCATACCAAGAAGGACCATCATTCATCTGTAAACGCTGTGTTGATTTCCAACCCTCAACCTACTCAAAGGAAACCCTCCAACAATCAGAGACCTGAAGTTCCCCGACGATAATTTATAAGAATAAGCATGTCATTATCACAAGCCTTACAGCATCTGCTAAAGGCCAATTTGGTGACTTTGTGCAATCCACCATCCAACCCTGATGTTTCTTTACCTAATTACAAACCGAATGCGAAATGCGCATACCATTCCAACAGCCCCGACCATGAGACCGATCAGTGTTGGGCCTTGAAAAACAAAATTCAAGATTTGATAGATAACAATACAATTGAGTTTGATCCACCCGCTACTCCAAACGTGATAATCGCGCCAATGCCAAAACATGGCAAAGGGGTTAATGCCATTGGTGATGTTACTGTTATCACCTCTGTCGAAGACTTAATAACTCCCTTGACCATTGTGAAAGCTAATTTGCTAAAAGCCGGTGTATTTCCTGGATGTTCCAAAAATTGTGCCTGTTGTGATCAATGAGAAAATGGATGCGAGCTACTGAAGAAAGGTGTGCAACACTTAATAAATAGCCGTGAGATTCTATTCAAAAAGATTCCCACCATCAAAAATTCAATCGACAATACTGAAGATTTGGCCATCATAACAATTTCAAACAAACCTCTCAGGATCTCATCCAAAGGTCATATCAGGATTTCGAACGAACCGATCATTTCTCCTCTCATAATCACTGATACCGGACCTGTTCCATACATCTCTGATAAAGCAGTACCATGGAATTACGGAGCCGAGGTTTATTACCATGGGGTAAAACAAGATTCTTGGATTGATAATAATGAAGCTAGTGTTACTAATATTACTGGTTCTAGTAAAGTCACAAGAACAGGAAGGGTCTTTTCTCCTGTTATCTCGCCACCAACCACTACCATAGTTCCAGTCCACATAACCAATGATAATTCTGGTGCCAATACCAAAGGGAAAAGGAAAGAAGGTGAGCCTGCTAGGGAAGAGGCACCTGCTAAAAAGTTTGTTATGGAAGGACCATCCACTCAAGAGATGGAGGAGATTCTGAAGATCATCAAGAAAAGAGAATTCAAAATAGTAGAGCAGTTGGGGAAAACCCCTTCTAAAATATCAATGTTGTCCTTATTACTATGTTCTGACGCCCATGCACAAGCTTTGATTAAGTTTTTGAAAAACGCTCATGTGCCTCAAGAAACCACAGCCAACCAATTTGAGAACTGCGTAGCAAGTCTGACAGCTGACAACGGTCTGGGATTCTCCGACGCAGATTTGACTCCCATGGGAAAGAATCACAATAAAGCCCTGCACGTTTCTGTTGAATGTAAGGGGACCACTCTGGCACATGTTTTGGTTGACATAGGCTCATCGCTAAATGTGTTACCCAAAGGCGCTTTAGATCGGCTAGACTGTGAAGGTTTAGTTTAAAGCCAAGCGATATTATCGTGAGGGCATTTGATGGGTCGAAAAGGATGGTTCATGGAGAGGTGGATCTCCTAATTAAGGTTGGTTCACATATTTTCAACTCCACATTCTATATAATGGACATACGGCCTGCATATTCTTGCTTGCTTGGGCGCCCATGGATCCATGAAGCAGGTGCGGTCACTTCTACTCTCCACCAGAAGTTAAAATATCCAGTTCAAGGGAAGGTTGTCACTGTTTGCGGCGAGGAAGAGTTTATGGTAAGACATCTCAATTCTTTCAAGTATGTAGAAATGGATGGAGAATTCATAGAAACTCCTTTCCAGAAGTTTGAAGTTGTGGTCGCCACCAAAATCTCCTCTGACGCTCCAAGAGCTGATAAAGTTATCCCCAAGATGGTTTCTCTTAAGGATGCCCGTGATGTGGTAGAAGAAGGAAACAATGTGATGTGAGGTCAACTCCTCGATATCCCGTCCAAGGAAGACAAGTTTGGATTAGGTTTCACCTCCCAAGCTCAGAAAGAAGTTAGAAGGGCTCATGCTGGAAAGCCGCCTCTCCACCTCAAAAATCATGTAGTGAACGCTGTAGAAGACTCCGATGATGAGTGTGCTTTTGAAAACTGGATCTACCCAACAACCGAAGGAAAGCCCAACAATTGGCATGCAGAGGATTTCACTCTTGTTTCTTTCATTGAGGAGTAATTACTGTTTACTTTTTCTGTCAATTCAAGAACTCTATGTCTGTAATATTATTTCCAAACAACGAATTTTAAGCCATGTGCCATGCCCGGGGCACTTTGGTCCATTTGTTAAGGGTTTTGCTCATGTTTCATCTATCATATGATCATTTAATATAAACCATTGGACCTCTTTGCATTCAAACTTTATGTTCATTGTCTTTCATTTCCTTTATTACATTTTCCAATAGCCATGTATCTTACATGCGCACACACACACACACATTTGCAGATCATCATCCACTCTGGATCTTATTGCCAATAACTCTACTATTACTGACTATGACTTTGAATATCCTATCAACCAAGCCGAAGACAAAGGTGAGGAAGATTGTGATATACCAACAGAACTAGCCATACTTCTATTACAAGAGGAAAAAGCTATTCAACCACATGAAGAGTCAATAGAGGTTATCAACTTGGGTACTGAGTCGGATAAGAAGGAAATCAGGATCAACGCTAGTTTGGAAAGCAGTGTTAAGAACAGATTGGTTCAGATGTTGTGAAATTATGTGGAAGTATTTGCTTGGTCTTATGAAGATATGTATGGGTTAGATACCGACATCGTGGTTCATCGTCTGCCAACTAAAGAAGACTTCCCTCCTGTTAAACAAAAAGTTTGTCGCATGAGGCCTGATATGTCTGAAAAGATCAAAGCCGAAGTAATGAAACAGTTTGATGCAGGGTTCCTAGCTGTAACGTCCTATCCTCAATGGGTGGCCAATATAGTGCCAGTGCCAAAGAAAGATGGGAAAGTTCGCATGTGCGTAGACTATAGGGATCTGAATAGGGCAAGCCCCAAGGATGACTTCCCTCTCCCACACATTGACGTCTTTGTCGATAATACTGCTCAGCATAAGGTCTTCTCATTCATGAATGGCTTCTCAGGATATAACCAAATAAGGATGGCTCCCGAAGATATGGAAAAGACTACTTTCGTTACGCAATGGGGCACCTTCTGCTACAAGGTCATGCCCTTCGGATTAAAGAATGCAGGGGTAATGTATCAAAGGGCTATGGTTGCTTTATTTCATGATATGATTCATCATGAGATAGAGGTATATGTGGATGATATGATTTCCAGATCACAAACCGAAGAAGAACATCTCGATCACCTACACAAACTATTCAAAAGATTGAAGAAGTACAAGCTGAGGTTAAACCCTAACAAGTGCACGTTTGGAGTACGCTCTAGAAAGCTTCTAGGTTTTGTTGTTAGCAATAAAGGCATTGAAGTTGATCCTGCCAAGGTAAAGGCCATCCAAGAAATTCCAGTCCCCTATTCTGAAAAAGAAGTCAGAGGATTCTTGGGTCGTCTCAATTACATTGCCCGTTTCATATCAGACTTAACTGCTACTTGTGAGCCACTCTTCAAACTCTGGAAGAAAGATCAGATAGTCAGGTGGAACGATGAATGCCAGAATGCCTTTGACAAGATTAAAGAATACCTACAAGAACCTCCTATTCTCATGCCTCCCGTTGAAGGAAGACCCTTAATCATGTACTTGACAGTACTAGAGAATTCTATGGGGTGTGTCTTAGGCCAACGTGACGAGTCTGGCTGAAAAGAGCATGCTATTTATTACCTGAGCACAAATTTTACCGACTGTGAAACCAGATATTCACTGCTCGATAAAACTTGATGCGCTCTGGCATGGGCTGCTCGCTGGCTAAGACAATATATGTTGACTCATACCACTCTATTGATTTCTAAGATGGATCCAATCAAGTACATCTTCGAGAAACCTTCCCTTTCCGGAAGGATAGCCAGATGGAAAATGATCTTAACCGAGTACAACATCCAATACACGACTCAAAAAGCCATCAAAGGAAGTATACTAGCAGATCATTTGGCCCATCTAGCCATGGATGATTATCAATCAATGAATTTCGACTTCCCTGATAAGAACATCATGCTGGTAACTGACTGTGCAAAATCTGGACCGTATGACGGACCTGAGCAAGGATCCCGATGGAATATGGTATTCGACGGGGCTTCCAATGCTTTAGGTAACGGGATTGGTGTCGTGATCATCTCTCCTGAAGGTTGTCACACTCCTTTGACTGCCAGACTATGTTTCGATTGCACAAACAATATGGCCGAGTATGAAGCATGCATCTTAGGTCTGAAAGCTACTATCGACTTAAGGATCAAACATTTGGATGTGCTCGAGGACTCCGCCTTAGTGATCAAACAAGTAAAAGGAGATTGGGACACTAAACACCCTAATCTTATCCCTTACAAGGAACTTGTGATATCCCTGATTCCTCACTTCGAAGAGATCACTTTTGAGCACCTCCCTAGGGAAGAAAACCAGTTGGATGACGCCTTGGCAACCATGTCTTCAATGTTCAAGGTCAGATGAGATAACGAAGCCCCTATGATAACAATTGAAAGATTTGATGAATCTGCACATTTCTATGAGCTCGATACCGTTGCGGAAAAGCCATGGTACCATGAGGTGATGAGATACCTTGAAACACAAGATTATTCAGAAGGGGCATCTATCAATGACAAAACGTTCTTACGAAGATTTGCAACCAAATTCTTCCTAACTAACGGGATATTGTACAAGCGCAACCATGATTCAACTCTACTCCGATGTGTAGACAAGAGGGAGGCATAGAAAATCATGGAAGACATGCACGATGGTCTCTTTGCTACTCACTCAAGTGGACATACAATGGCTAAGAAAATCTTAAGAGCAGGTTACTATTGGTCAACGATGGAGACTGATTGCCATCAACATTCAAGAACCTGTCACAAATCCCAAATCTACACTGACAAGGTCCATGTGCCTCCTATCCCTCTGAATGTCATGACCGCTCCGTGGCCATTTGCAATGTGGGGCATTGACATGATTTGAGAGATCAAGCCCACGGCTTCCAACGGACATCGCTTCATTCTGGTCGCTATCGACTATTTTACCAAATGGGTCGAAGCCGCCTCGTTTGCCTCTGTCACCAAGAATGTGGTAGCCAGATTCATCAGACACAATCTCATCTTTCGTTATGGTATCCCCGAAAGGATCATCACCGACAATGGGACTAACCTCAATAATGCTATGATTACTGACCTTTGCACTCAGTTTAAGATTAAGCATCATAATTCTTCTCCATATAGACCAAAAATGAATGGCGCGGTCGAAGCGGCCAACAAAAATATCAAGAAGATTATGCAGAAGATGGTAGTAACCTATAAAGATTGGCATGAGATGTTGCCATTTGCTCTACAAGGTTACTGTACTTCAGCTAGAACCTCGACTGGAGCAACTCCTTTTTCTCTAGTATATGGCATGGAAGCTGTCCTGCCAGTGGAAGTTCAGATTCCCTCGCTGAGGATTATGGTTGAGGTAGGCTTAGGCGAAGACGAGTGGATTCAAACGAAATTGGATCAGCTGAACTTGATTGACGAAAAACGATTAGCTGCTATTTGCCATGGTCATACGTATCAAAAACGGATGGTTAAGGCTTTTAACAAAAAGATCAAGCCTCGAGTATATCAAGCTGGTGACTTGGTGATAAAACACATCATTTTACCATAAGGTGACCCCAGAGGAAAATGGACTCCCACCTATGAAGGGCCGTTTGTTGTCAAAAGAGTTTTTCCTGGCGGTGCCATGATACTGACCACCATGGACGGTGAAGATTTCCCACATCCTATAAACGCGGACATAGTTAAAAAAATACTACGCATAAGAGACCCGTTAGGTTGACACACCTAAGCAAAAAAGGGGCATCCCGGCAAACCAAAAGGTTTGGGCAAAAATTAGGGATATATGCAAAAGGTTGTACACCCGGCAAGTTGAAAACCCGAAAGGGCGACTTGGGCAAAAAAAGGGTATCATGGTGAACCGAAAACCCGAAAGGGCGGTTCAGGAAAAAATTAAGGATTAAAAGCGTACGACTATGTCCCGTGGAATCAACACAGTCAATTATATCACCAAGGTCCAAGTTCAAATGGTCCAGGATCAATCCAATCAATTTCGATCAACGGCAAAGGATGTTTGAAGACATTAGGGCAATAGTAGAGTTGGAAGGCAATGAGATCATTTCACATGGCTATTTGTTTTCATTCTCAATTTTATTTTCCTTTTGGCGATTTCTTCTTACTAGGATCTCCGTCTCTATGTACAAAAACGCCTATTCATGGGAAAAATATCAATACAAATACACTTTAAAGTTGCAAAGTTTTTTGTCTTTATTTTGAATGCAAATTTGTCCGATGACTAAAATTGAACGAACATATGCATATGAACGTAATTAAAACCATTTGGCACACGTGTCCTGCTAAGCAGCAGCATCAACAACAGAGCATCAGCACATAGCAGCATTAAACATCCCTTTAATATATATGAAATAGCCCCACATAGTTATCTCATCATCATCATCCCCACAAGGATGGCAGCAACAAACCCTTCCCCAACAAAGTTTCCCATAGAGTCTCTTTGCATAGGAAAGTCCCTGACCAAAGTCTCAACCTCTTGGCCGCTTTCTCCCCAGCTAAGTCAATTTTGACAAGATTGAAGCCTAGGGAATTCTTTCCTAAAGGAAATTCACCTCCCTAACAAAGTTTATTCCCCAACAGAGTTATTTCCCCAGCCGAGTTCAAAGTCCCCAACATACAAAAATCAAGACACCACAAATTTCCCGGCTGAACCCATTATCCTCAGTTGAATCCATCATCCCTGACTGAGTATGTCTTCTCCAGCTGAGCCCAAATTCACCAGTTGAGTCCAAATTGACCAGTTGAATCCATCTTCCCCAGCTGAGTACATCTTCTCCAACCACGACTATTTTCTCCAAACAGAATCTATCCTCCCCAGATGAGCCCATCATCCCCAACTGAGTACATCTTCTCCAACCACGGCTATTTTCTCCAAACAGAATCTATCCTCCCCAGATGAGCCCATCATCCCCAGCTGAGTACATCTTCTCCAACCACGGCTATTTTCTCCAAACAGAATCTATCCTCCCCATATGAGCCCATCATCCCCAGATGAGCCCATCATCCCCAATTGGGTGTATCCTCCCCAAGCTGAGTCTACCTTACCCGACTAAGTCTATACTCTCCAGTTTGAATACTACAAATCACAGGGCCACAACCCCTAATCCCCAGTAAAGCCGTCAGCAAAGCCTTTACTATTTCCAAAATGCTATGAAGCCTGGATCCAACCAGATATTAGCACCATTTTCAAGTTATTACTGAAACCTGGACCCGACCAGATAACAGTTTGAGTTACTGAAGCCTGGACCCGACCGGATGACAGATGATCTCAAAATGCTATGAAACTTGGATCCGACCAGATAATAACCTAACTCTTCAAATATATAGAAGAACCTGAACTCAATCCGACCAAGTTTTAACCTTTTTTCCATAGTAGAGTTGCCTATGTATCCCCAACAAATTGTTGAGAAACCGGGACCCAACCAGATATCAGTTTTCATTTCCATCTTCTGAAATGATTTATTGTGAAACCTGGACCCGACCAGATAGCAATCATCCTCAGAAAGCCGCTGTGAAGCCTGGATCCGACCAGATAGCAACCACCCTCAGAGATTCGTTGTGAAACCTGGAAACCGACCAGATAACAACTAAATCCCCAAGCAGTTTATTATGAAACCTGGACCCGACCAGATGACAATTGACCGCATCAAACCTCAGAAATCTGCAAAGCCTGGACCCAACCAAATAACAGTTTTCAAGCAGTTTATTGTGAAACCTGGACCCGACCAGATAACAATTAACTATGATTCCCTAAAAAGACACTATGAAGCTTGGACTCGACCAGATAATAGTACAACTTTCCAAAAACCATGAAGCCTGGATCCGACCAGATAGTAATTGCCATTCTAAGTTACTGCGAAGCCTGGATCTGACCAGATAACAGTTAACTCATGTATCCCTAGCAAGTTATTTTGAAGCTTGGATCCGACCAGATAAGTATTCAATTTCAAGGAATTTTCTGTAAAGCCTGGGATCCGACCAGATAACAGTTAATTCGTCTCATCCTCTAGTAAGTGGTTGTGAAGCCTGGACCCGATCAGATAGCAGTCGACTACTTCATCCTCGGCAACTGTGAAGCCTGGATCCGACCAGATAACAACTGACATTGGAGTGATCTTCCCCAACAAAAGCATCCTTTCAACAAAATTTGAAGATATGCATATTCTTCATCTCCAACAGGCGATCAGGGATTCAATCTCTCAGAATTTCCTCAGCAGTAGTCAGGGATTTATTTTCCCCGGACAAAAACATACACTTCACATTCATACATCATAGCATGTACATACCATACGCATTTGGCATGATACCACATCTGGTGAACATCATGCAAACATCTGCATTTTACTAACCCTTTTCTCACCGGTAGAACATCAAGTTTTAGTGTGAATCAACAAGAAGATTTGTGCTAATACCTCTTCCAGCATTTACCAACACTCCTCCAAATGGCATCTATAAGCCCATTCATCATCCATCTTCGAGTGCAAATTTTTGGGCACTTTAGTGTTCAAATCATCTTTCACCTTCAAGTCACGAATGGCAGATCTGCCAAATCTAACTCTTCAAGTTCAAGAATTTTGAATAAGGGCAGCTGTTGTACCCCAAACTTTTCCCTCTCATTTCACAAGGGATCACCCTGGATCCCAGGTTTGCTTCTATCATGTTTCCAAACCTTGAACTGTAAAGTTTCCAAGAAAATGACTCACAATGGGAAAATAGTCATTTGCACAATGAGAAGTCTAACCTTGACTTTTAGATCAACATCAAATCTCAAATATCATATTTCATCAAGACATGTTGGAATATGAAGACTGTTTCATCATGAAATTTAAAAGTCAAATTTTGCTTTGGAGAGGTCAAATTCTAAGTACATAGAAATTTTTCTAAGTGTTCAAGAATTATGGCAATTTCAGAAACTTATGAACAGATTATCACTAAAGCACTCAGCAAATTCTGGATATTCTCAAGACAGAGTTTGGTTAGAACTTCTGGGCAAGCCATTCACAAAAACTTCAGTCAGAGTTTGCTTGGGTAAATCAAAGAAGATTAAGAAGCGTGCTGCAAGCTTTCCAGGAAGTGTGAAAGCTCCTTCAAAACATGCTGGAGTCAGAAGATAAGAGGATCATAAGATGAGATGCTACGCTGAAGCAGAACTTCTAATCCAGAGTCAGGCAAGGATGCAAAGTTTCACATGGCAGGATTTTTGATCGTCATTTAACGCTCACAACCACTTGTGAGTTGTTATCCAAAGGATTTCTCCCACGTGTATCCCTATTGTCTTGGGAAGACAAACTTCTGTGCAAAAGTATGCTAGACCCATGTGTTGCTTCTACTTTTCCCTAATTCATGCTGCCAAATCCAGCTTAGGCGTTGTTAACCATCCAACTTGATGCATTGAACCACACTTGTTTAAGCTTACTTCAAGAGTAAGCCAACATCTGGCATATGATATTGGTGCCACTTGACCGCCCCAAACTGCAAAACCTTTGCCTATAAATAGAACAACTTTGGCCATTGAAAAGAGGTCGGAAAAATCTGAGAGAAAGGTGTGAAATTTGAGAAATAAAAGCCTTGAACCCCTGCAAAAATTCCAAGAATCCAAAAAGATTACAAACACAAAAATACAAAACCTTAGCATTTGATTCTTGCATTAAAGCTCCATTTTTCTCAAAGTTGTTTCCTGAACAAAACCACCCATACAGTTCCTAATACATATTCAAAAGCCATCCAAAATTTTGTAATCAAACAGTAACAGATTCTCCACCAATATCCATTTCAAAGGATCAGAACTTTATCCCTTGGTTGTTCCAGAATCTTCTAATCATTTACAATCCAAGCTGAAAGTTTCTAACCTTCTGAAAACGTGAGGAAGCTGTTCAGAACACCACAAGTAGTCAGAATCAGATTCCAGCTCCAAGAATATTCCTCAGCTGCAAGGTAAGTTCCTGCTGACTCTCATCATATTATATAAGCATTGTCATATTTTTGCATATTTAACACAATGTAGATATTCTGATTCTGATGGTGTACATATTCTGAGATTTCATGCATCTGTCTACCTAAATAGAGGGAATTCCAGTTCAGAGTTTTATAAAGAAATTAGAACTCAGAATTAGGATTAACAAATTCATGTTGCTTCTGATTTGTGTTTCTGATATTTCTTGAAACTTGTCATAACTGTCATGTATGCAAATTTTGTTCTGTTAAAGAAATGACTAAGCTGCAGATGTTCTGACTGGCATGGAGAGAGGCAAAGTTCTGACAGTTGCATCAGAACTTCTGAAAAAACTTCTGAATTCTCAGAAGATCCTGAACTTTTGAACTTCCATATTTTTACTAACATGTTTCTATTTGTACAGCACGTCAGAGTCAGAACTTCTGACCTCTTCTATTCTCACGCATTTGCGCTGATTTTGGTTTTCTTTCTCTTTTATTATTTTTGCCATCATCTTTGTTTTTCATTAATCAAAAATACCAAACTATTTCATATTCACATATTATATTTTATTTTCTTTTAACATGAAAAGACAAAAAAAATATTTTCTTAAACAAAACTTATCTCTTTTCTTGAATAAATAAGCATTTTACATTTCCTGTACATTCTTATCTATTTCAATATGGTTGTAATAGTAACTTAAAATTTCAATTTGCAACCCCCATCCCCCTAAATATTGTAATAGTGTAGGACTTTACATTTCCACACTGTTATTGTTTTCAATATATGCTAGTAATTAGGGTGTGTATGACAAGATATGAAAATTGACCAATAGATCACCCTAATCAAGACAAAATTATGCATGCAATCAAATACACTTGCACACGAGCACCCCCAGGGTGATTCCACTTGTTGCCTTACGAAAATGGCCATTTTATGCATGTGGGATGTCTTAGAACAAACGATCGAAATACAAGATCATAGTCCCTCGATGACGCTATAAATGTTGCCTTTCAAAATGATCTTAGTCCCTAAAAGAAAAAGTGCTAAGTCATCTCACAACATTGCTATCATGGTCATACGATGACCCAATGCCCGTCCCTTCATATCCAACGATGGGGCTTCTTACCAAAACAATGGTAAGATAGCAACGTCTAAAGGAGAAAGAAAAGAACATCTAAGACCTTTTGAGTAGGTAGATTACTTTTAGTTGCTTGCTCAATTTCAAACATCCTTGCTATTTTCAAAAACAATCACATACACTTTAAAACACTTTCCAAACATGAAATATTTTCAAAAGCTCAACACTTTGTATACGTTCTTACAAATGAGAACTATTACAAAGTTTGCCTAAACAATGACACCTTTTCAAAATACTTTCAAAAAACCACACAAAGAACATTTTTCAAACAAAAGCAAGTGGTCTAGCAAGTAACTAAGAGCCCATGGAAAACCATGGATGAAAAGGGTGATAATACCTTCCCTTTTCATAATCTACCCCCCGAACTCAAGAAAACATCTCGAAAGGTCTTTCCTGTGCTTTTTCACCTTTTCTTATTGGACAAAAGAAAAGTCGGTGGCGACTCTTGCTCAACCGTAACATTTGCGATAAAACGTAAAACAATCAAGTCAGTTCTCCCGCCGTATCACACCGTACATGCTGTGTTTGTGGTCGTTAACCGTGTTGTGTGAATTATGTTAAGTTGCTATTTAGTTATGTTAATGATTGAAACGTTGATTGATGTAATAAGCTTATGGCCAATGTCAGTCTATGTTATGATGTTGTGTTGTTGGAATTTCTATTGTGAATTCTTGTTGATAATGCGTAGTTTTTCAAGTTGTTGGTTTAAAATATTAATTTATTTTGTTGTTGGTTCATCCAAAGTTTTAAAGTGTTATGTATCCGTGTTGAATACAATGGTTTTAAGTTGAATTTGTGGCATCCTGATTTGGCTGTGAATTGTGTAACTCTGATTATTATATTTATCGACTGGGGTAGAATTGGGGTGTTACATGTCAACCTCAAACTCGTATGTGTTGACACATACTTTGTGTTTAGGTCGTATGTGTCGACCTCAAATAATGTCATGTGTCGACCTGAATAACTCAGAGGCTACAAGCTTAAATACGTTAGTAGGTGTGTCGATCTGAAAAACGGATGTGTCGATGCATAAAATGGAAATTTTTGCAGTTTCAGAATTCTTTCAGTATGTGTCGACCTGTATGGATGCATGTGTCGACCTGAGACATACAGAAGCTACAGGCTTTAAAAATGAGTTACATGTGTCGACTTGAAACTCGAATGTGTTGACACATGCAACGAAAAACTATGCAAAAATGGTTTTTCAATGATTTGGATCAATTCCAATATGCTTTTTGGTGATTCCTAAGACCTATAATGCAGAGGAGTGCCACAAGACATAAGGATATCGTCCACCATACTAAAATGCTAGCTTTCTAGGTTTTGACATCATGCAAAACATCTAATAGTGAAGTTGCACTAACATATATTTCAGACTTAGGAGTTAATATTAAGTCTTCAATATCTCTCTTTTTTATGTAATCATTTCAAAATAATATGAATGAATTTGTTTGGAACTTGATTGAATGAAGAACTTTGGATAATCATATGACATGGAAATGTTTGAATACTTGAATGAATCTTGGAAAACATGAATGCATTTTTTTATGGAATGCTTGATCTTGAATGAACTTAAATGAATGCACCATAACTTCACTTGAAACTTTGAAAGGAAATTTCTCATGTATGAAGCATGAATAAATGTTGCCTATTGAGCTTTGAATTTGAAATTACTGATGATGAGCTAATGGACTTAGGAATTCGAACAACGACATTTGGAACAAAGCTGAATAATGATGAATGAACTTAGTGTTGTAAACCTTATAACTTGCAACTTCAATTCCACGTAAACCTCATTACCAAACTTCCCAACCTTAAATAAGATTCGAAATTATGGAAACACTTGAATCAAACTTCACACCCAAACATCTTGAATTCTTGATGATCTCCCACTTCAAACTCTAATTTGGGGAACCAATTAGACAGAAGCTAGTGATCTAACTTTAACCAATGAAATGTGATCTTCTGATGATCATTGAGAAGTTTGAATAGATAGAAGACCCAATGTCTTGATGAGAATGATCTTGATGATTAACCTTTAAACTTCTATTGATTGATCACTATATCTCCTAATTGATAGGGAAAAAAACATAATTCACTAATGAACTTGCTCCCATATCACAAGAACCAATGCCCTGCATGCATGCATGATAATGAAGCATATGAGCCACTTAGGGTTATCATTAAGAGATAAAATTTTGGGGTGCAACAATACGTAATTGATGAGGAGACTCAATGACACAAATAAACAAAACTAAAAGCTTAAAAGACAAACAATCAAAAAATAACCCTTAAGGTATCAGGTACATGCAACTTCAAAGATAACAAGGGTGAGAATCATCATTAGATCGACTCGGCCTACAATATTGAAACCAACTCGTTCAAACTAGGCCCAACCTCGATATACGAAAAATAACCTTTAAAGATTATGAACATTCCAGTTTCTTACTTAAAACATCTCCTCCTTTTCAAGCCTTATACTTGATGGACTGTGTACATTCCAATATCTCACTTAATTTTCTAGGGCACCACGCGAAGTTATAAAAATGCACCTGAAAATCGGAAATACATTTTCGAGACGCACCAAAATTTAATAAAATGTAGGCTGAAACTGAAATTTAATTTCCGGTTCGAACCCAAATTTACATTTCCAGTTTTGTGCTACATAGAAAGCAGAAAAACAACATTGAATAATACCAATTTCACAAAATGGATTAAGAATGGAAGGGTTTTTGAGAGGGTTTATGGAAAGATGAAGAAATGACTTTGATCATCCTTGTCCATGCTTATTACTGTTTTAAGTAATATGCATTTTTCATAATATCGAAAGTATATTTCCGATAATATATAAAATGACAAGGTGACAGAAAATTCAATCTTTCCTCTATACAAACCGAAAATACAATATTGATTACAACCACAACTATAATTCTCATTCTATTTTTGCCTTTTGAATATGGTGAAATCACATTTGGTCTATTTATGTGTGATACATGGTGCGCATCGAAAATATATTTCTAATTTCTGAAGAACATTTAAAAATTTCGTATGATTTTCTTTTCGCTGTAGGGTGGAAAAAAATTCCTAACATTTATAAGTGATTGACAATATTACAATCAAGGAGCTCTCATTTCAATTATCATTAAGAAGTCACCTCAATTAAAAACATCTGTATTAATGAACTTTATTGGGCTTCTTTAAATATGAATTGGACTCAAGCAACTATATGAGAAGAAAAGAATAGGAGAACACACTTTTCACACGATTCACAATAAATCAACTACTTGCAACTGTTATTGACTCCATATCGATGGAGTTATCAATAATATACTCAGAGTGTAGTGTTGCAATTACAATTCAACACAACTTTTAAATACTGGATTTAAGATATCTGAAAAGCTACTACAATAAAAATAGTAAGTGCATGTTGTAGTAATGTTTGAAGCTCTCAAACATTCCCTTAATACTTGTCTATGAATTGTTTGATGACCAACATCAATTCTTTTGATGGTTCAGAATTTGGATCAATAGTAAAAAACCCATGTTGTTGTCCTTCAAATTCTACATACTCAACATTTTTACCCCAACTCTTAAGCCTATTTGCATATTCCTCAACTCTATCTTTAAGCAAATCATTCTCTCCAACAACTACCAGAATAGGATCAAGATCAATTTCCTCAAAACTCTTACTATCTGGTCCAAAAGGATTCACAAATGGATGATCTATGTTCTCTCCAGTAGGTACTGAAAGCCTCCAAAACCTGTCAATAAGTTCTAAGTTCAGAAAAGCATCTTTAGGCCCTTCAGCTTCCGACTTGGTTCGAACCGTTCCACCAAAAAACGGTGCCAGCAGAACATAACCCCTCACCCGAACCGGTTCCATCTCGGTCGAACCAAACCCAAGCCGAACGGCTAAATCATGAGCCATAGTACCACCGGCCGAGTCACCAGAGATAAAAACCCGGCTAAAATCAGCCACGTCGTTCAACCAAGAGTCCGGTTTACTACACAAAGCTTGCTCTTGAAGCCACTTAACAGCCATGAAACCATCTTCAAACGCGCATGGAAGCCGATTCTCCGGGGCGAGCCTATAATCAGGAGCAACCACTATGGCTTGCAGCTGAGAAGCGAGTTTGAAGCAATAGTTCTGACAGTTTGGCCATGTGCGTGAGCCGATGCAGAAGCCACCACCGTGGATATAGTAAAAAACTGGAAGGTTAGAGCCTTTTGTTGAATTAGCTGGCTTGTAGAGGCGTAGCTTAAGATCATGAGCTGAGTCGAAAACGACGTCTTTCCATAAAACAGTGCCGTCGTCGTGAATAGGGACGTTAAAAGCTGGGTTTGCAGCGCGGACTATGGAACCGTCGCTATAGACATGAAGTACGCCACGACATTCGTCTAATAATGTTTTCGACATTTTTCTATTCTTTTGATGAAATAATGTAATCAGTGGAATATAAAGAGGTAAAAGAGGATGAAAACTATTGAACGTAGTTGGTGCATGATTGTAGGATTGTGGCGTTTTCTGGAAGTGGTTTCTACGTTGACGTGTGTTTGGAATGTAAGACAAATGGGACTACTACCAACGCAGAAAAGATGACATGGGAAAGGACGAAATTTATTTGGAAAGCGGCAGGGAAATGAAAAATGGGAGCAATATTTAAGAGTATATAGGTATTTTGATTTTTAATAGAGGTAATAGTTATTTTGTCTATGTTATATAGATAAGTTTTGAAAAAATCGAAAAAAAAAAAAAATTTGAATTCGCCGTCTAAAATATGAAGATTCTTATGTTTATTAATTATTCATTTTATTTTAAATGTAATGTGAATTTTATTTTTCAATATTTAATTTTGGGAGTTACAAATTCATACCCTCAATAGAAGACACATTTATCACCGGGTCATGCTCATTGTTTTGATAACCTTATCCACATAATTTATATATTATATAATATTATCTCAAGTATGCAACCTGAAACTCATACAGAGGATGGTTGCTAGCAACAACAACACACTTCATCCATGCATCATGTGCAGCCTTCACTGTTAGAGTTTCCAAACATAATACACCTTTGAGATATGAAGTTTTAAAGTTGTGTTGCATACACAAACATTTCAAGATCGGGCTTTACCTTTGTTCGATCAAAACCACTGTCAATGAACGAAAATAACAAGAACCCGCCTTGCTTTGATTTAATCAAAGACAGTGTGTGATACGGTGGCAGAACCGATTGTTTATATACTGGTTTACGATTTTTGCTCGCAAATGTCGCGGTAAGCAAGATCGCCATCGACTTTTCTTTTATCTAATAAAGTAAAGGGTGAAAAGAACATAAAAAGACCTTTCCATGGGCTCTTAGGTACTTGCTCATTTTCTAAAATTGCTTGTGTTTGTGTGTTTGAAAAGCTTTAAAAATTGCCTTAATGCGGCTATTCACTTTATGGTAACTCTTGTATCAGTCCTCAAAAGTGTGCTAAAGTGTTTTTGAAAACTTTGTTTGAAAAGTATGTTTGAAAGTGTAGGGTGTAAAAATCTGATTTGAGCAAGTACCTAACAGTTATCTACCTACTCGAAAGATGGCGTTCTTTTCCTCCTATCCTTTAGACCGTGTCATCCTACTATTAGTGAGTAGGTAACCATAGTCTTTGGATGTTTGAGGGACTACCGAAAGGGACGTACGATCATTGAAGGCAACATATAAAGATACCTTAGCATTTCGAAGGAACTATCATCATAAGATGATTTCTCGCAGGCAACTCGAGGGACATTTTAGGGACTACGATCTTTATGACGATTTTAACCGAGGATCTTTGCTAAGAGTATCCCTATGTTTCGAGGTACATGACCATTGTTTCCGAAGACAACCAAGTGAGGTAATACCCTAGGAGTGCAAGTGTGTAAAAGTGTGCTTTTTCAGATATTTTATCTCGCGCAATTAGGGTTATCTAGGTTTAATTAATCATTATCTTTCATGCAACCCTATTAACCATTACAGTTTATCATGCGGGAAAATAAATGACGGAAAGATAAAATTCCTAACTATTACAAGGCTTTGGTGCAATTACATAATTAATGATTGAAAGGTAAAAATGCGGAATTAAAACCTTAATTAAACTATTACAAATCGGGTGCAATTACTTCAATAATGAAAAATAAATCGTACGACAAAAATAATTAAGCGCGAGAATTAAAATTGAAAAGAAAAGTGAAAACCCCTAAAAAATCAATTTGAGATATTTTTTTGGATCTTTTTATAAAAAATGATTTGAAATTGACCTAATTTTCTAATTAATTTTAATTAATGAAAATAAGTTAAAATTGATTAAAATAATTAATTTTCAAAAATTAATTTACTAAAAAAAAACTAAGTCTTATTTTTGTGATTTTTGATTTTATAAAAAATGATTTTAAAAAAGGAATTAAATTAATTGCACAAAAATAAAAATAGTAAAAACAAAGAAAGAGTGAAGGAATGGGCCTGAGGGGTGTAAACCCAAATCTGGGGGATGGCATGCTGAATTCGTCCAAAGCCTAATCCTGTGGCCCATCACCAGCGTTGGATCCAGTGTTGTTGGGAGCCTGGAGGTCCATCATGCGGGTGCAGCCTGGAGACATTAGATATGGATGCTGATTGATCCAAGAGTGGTGAATTTGGGGTGTAGGATGAACGCGTTGGGCATGATAACATTGGATCTGCAAATAGATTATGAGAAAAATAATATGCAAGAGGCAGGGGTCGAACCCCTGACCTCCCACACATGCAATTCCTTAACACCCTTCGCTCTTGCCACTGGGCCACTTGGTCTTTTGTAATACCAAACAACAACAATACATCTTATTTAATAATTAGCAGTAATAATGAATAAAAAGCGCGCGCCATTCAAATTGGCCAACTAGACTTAGACACGTCATCATCTTCTCCAAAGGGTTGTCGTTTTAGGCAAGACTTTTACCTACGGACAACCTGATGTAACTACAAGCCTGCGTATTTCAAAAATCACAGCCATGCAATAAAAATAAAATCTAAATACATAGATCAACTGGGTTTGATCTCGTGAGTGAAATGGTATTCATCATTTGGCTTAATTTCACCTGTACTGCAAAACCCTAAAATAAAGCTTCAAACCCTAGCAATGGAAGTTGTCCATACAAGCATCAAAACTCATACTTAATTATACAAATAGCTTCTAAATGATGATACAAACATGAACGTATGTCCAGAAATCATTTATAACGCGTAAATATTCAAAATCAAATTCAAGAATGAAGGAAAATCGTGATACCGTATGGAGCGTTCCTGGGTGCTTTGATGTGTGGTAATGGTCAAAACAACTTCCAAACGTGCCCAGGAGTTGATTGTAAGCTTTAGAATGCCTTGAATCTCCATGTAAATGCCAAACCAAATGCCACTTTTTTGTCAAAAAATTGGACTTTCTTGTGTCAATTCTACACGGCCAAGTCCTCTTTTTTTTGCTTTGGGAATGTTGTGAACATATCATATAACGAATTAGGTCAACAAAAACATATGTAATCTTGAAAAATTATGGAAAAGAGATTTGATTTGCATCTTGTATTTTTGATTTCTAAATTTGGCCAAATCATGATCTTTTCCAATCCAATTATCCCTTGTATGAAAATATTGATTTTCCAGCTGATTATAGACTCATCATGTGGTCCTAAAACAAATCTTTGGATTTTATTTCATTATTTCAATATTTTATTTGATTTATTTTGATTTTAATGAATAAAAAATCAAAACAAATGATAAAAATAATAAAATAATAGATGGATAAGTTCAGGGGTCGTGGGTCATCTTAGGAACAAGTTTCAAACAAGAAAACATGGGCCCATTTGAAAAAAAATCAATTTTGATCAATGTTGACTTCATGCATATTTCCAAAATTTGGTCAACTTTAGCAATGCATATCTCTCTCATTTTTTACCCTAAGAATGTGTTCTTGAACTTTTTAGAAAGCTTAGGATGTCCTCTAAAAAACACTTTTGGATTTATCTCAATTGGATCTCCCACGTTCATGTAAGGAGCTTTGACCCGAAAGGTGTTTTAGTTGACTTTTTGAAATGACCTATAATGTCTGAGCTTATATCTTTTAATTGAGGAATTTCTTTAACTTGAGGGGTGAAGAGGAATTGTAGGGAATTGGATTATCTTCAAAATGAGCCTTGTTTGGGAAATTTCTGATAAAGTATGAGAAAGTTATGCCTGTTCAAAGTTTGGTTGACTTTTCCTATAGAAACCCTAAATTGCCATTTTTGACTTTTGAATAGTTGGGAGCATTTCTTGAGGAATCATGGTCAACCCTTGATCAAATGATGGATATCACTTCAAAATGTTTATTTTGACCAAAACTCTTGAAGTTTAACTGTATTTGGGCCACATTTGACTTTTGACCTAGTATAGTTGATTTTCAGGCATTTGAGCAGTTGACTGAGCAAACTTGTTGTGCAAGGCATGAAACTTGGCACATATGATCTTGAGGGAATATTAGGACAATGGAAATCATTTGGGGTCCTTGGAACTCAACCATCTTGATGAGGAGTGAAACCCTAGTTTAAGGCTTATTATCTTAAGAGGAGGATTTGTCTGGTCAATCCTTAGTCAACTTGAGCAATTGAGGACCTCTAGGAGTATGTCTTGTGTGAAAATGGGAGGGAAAATTTTGGGGTACAACAACTGCCCCTATTCAATCTTCTTAAACCTGACGATTTAGATTGGCTTGTCTGCCTTTCGTGATCTGAGGGTGGAAGATGATTGAACACTAGAGTGCCCAGAAATTTGCACTCGCTTGAAGTAACACTATTGGTTGATGACGTCGGGAATGGGCTTACATATTCCATTTGGAGAAGGTGACGAAATATCGTCGGAGATGGGCTTAAAGATTCCATCCATAGAATGTGAGGGGAGTCGTCGAAGATGGGCTTAAAGATGCCATCCAGAACAATGATGATTTCGTGAGATATTCCTAGGTGGGAATTCCTGTTCCTGTTGTTAGGGAGGACTTCTTTAAGGAATGCTGGTCTCTGTCTTGGGGAATAGAGTCTAGGAGCTTCAGTTGTCCATTACTCTACTGGGGAGTCATCTCTTGATTGAAGAGACATAAGTGAACTGCTATCTGGTCTGGATCTAGGCTTCACAGTGACTTGCTAGGGAAATGAGATTAAACTGTTATCTGGTCAGGATCCGAGATTCACAGTATCTTGGATTGTTGATTGACTATTATCCGGTCAGTTTTCGGGCTTCCTTGCTTCTTTAACTGGAATAGAAATCTTAGTATTGATTTGACTAATCCTGAAAAAATCTTAGGTTAACTTTGACTGACATAGTAATCAGGAGAATCTTAGTAGCGATTCAACTGACCCAGACAAAAGTCTTGGAATCTCTTCTACCGGCATAGTAAGCAGAGAGATCTAGGGTTAACTTTGACTGGAAGAGTAATCAGGAGAATCTTAGTAGCGATTCAACTGACCCAGACAAAAGTCTTGGAATCTCTTCCATCGGTATAGTGAGCAGAGAGATTTTGGGTCAACTTTGAGTGGCATAGTAATCAGGAGGATCTTAGTAGTGATTCAACTGACCTAGACGAAAGTCTTGGAATCTCTTCCATCGGCATAGTGAGCGGAGAGATCTTGGATTAACTTTGACTGGCATAGTAATCAGGAGGACCTTAGTAGTGATTTAACTAACCCAGACGAAAGTCTTGGAGTCTCTTCCACCGACATAGTGAGCAGAGAGATCTTGGGATAACCTTGACTAGCATAGTAATCAGGAGAATCTTAGTAGCGATTCAACCAACCCAGACGAAAGTCTTGGAATCTCTTCTACCAGCATAGTAAGCAAAGAGATATTGGGTCAACTTTGTCTGGCATAGTAATCAGGAGCATCTTAGCATCGATTCAACTGACCCAGATGAAAGTCTTGGAACCTCTTCCACTGGAATGGTAATTAGAGAGATCTTAGTGTTGACATGTCTGACCCAGGGAAAATCTTGGGTTAACTTTGACTTGCATAGTAATAAGGAGAATATTAGTAGCGATTCAACTGACCAAGACGAAAGTCTTGGAATATCTTCCACTGGAATGGTAATCAGAGAGACCTTAGTGTCGACCTGTCTGACCCAAGGAAAATCTTGGGTTAACTTTGACTGGCATAGTAATCAGGAGAATCTTAGCATCGATTCAACTGACCCATACGAAAGTCTTGGAACCTCTTCCACTGTAATGGTAATCAGAGAGATCTTAGTGTCGACCTGTTTGAACCAGAGAAGATCTTATAAGGACATCCTTCTGAGGAAAATCCTGGAATAGCCCTTTGTTAGACATAGCTTGTTGATTTGATCTTTTCCCTGAAATGTAAGAAGTTAGTCGTATGCAATGTCATGATGTATGAAATTCATTGTGATGATGTTCTCAAAATAAATGAGATTTTCTTGTATGCGCATGCCATGATGTATGAATATGGGATGTTATTGCGGTATTTCTTAGTCGGGGAAAATAAATCCCGGACTGTTGCTGAAGAGTATTGGGAAGCTGAATTCTTCATTTCCGCTGGGGATGGTGAATGGAGATGACTATGCTAGGGATTTACTCCTTTCTGTTTGCGAATATTCTTCCGGGGAAAGACTCTGCAGGGGAATAACTCTGTTTGATAGAGGAGATGCTTTGCTAGAAGATTTTGCCGATTCGTAGAAATAAACTCTGTTGGGGGATGAACTTTCGTAGCTGGAGGAATAAACTCTGTGGGGATGAACTTCCGTCTTCAGATAAATAAACTCTTCTCGGGAGGAGGTTCCGTAGTCATAGAAATAAACTATGCTCGGGAGAAAGCTTTATAAACCGTTTGCGATTACAAAACTCGGCTGAGGAATATAGATATCGGATCTCTGAAGGAAATTTTCTGGGGAAAGTAACTCTTGTTTGGGGAAGCAGATGTCAAAACTTTTGGTTGCCTCTACTCTAGGGAGTGTAGATGTCACGGGGTCGTATGCTGAGGATACAACAATGAGTTCACATTAAGACGTTTCTGCCCCTGTACCTGTTGGAGAAAGTACCCGCGGAGGCTTTGTGGATGGATCTATGTGTTGAAATAAGTGTCAGAATGACATCCTTCTCTGGATAGTATCTGAACTGTTGCTAGAAGATAGTCTGGAATGAGTACCAGGATGACATCCGTTTCTGGATCGTACCCGAACCGTTTCTAGATGAGAATCTGAAATAAGTGTCAGGATGACTTCCGTATCTTGATCGTATCTGAACCGTTTCTAGATGAGAATCTGGAGTAAGTGTCAGGATGACATCCGTTCTTGGATCGTACCTGAACCGTTTCTAGATGAGAATCAAGAGTAAGTGTCAGGATGATGTCCGTTCTTGGATCGTACCTGAACCTATTCTAGACAAGAATCTGGAGTAAGTGTTAGGATGATGTCCGTTCTTTGGATCATACCTGAACCATTTCTAGATGAGAATCTGGAGTAAGTGTCAGGATGACATCCGTTGTTGGATCTTACCTAAAATGTTTCTAGATGAGAATATGGAGTAAGTTTCAGGATGACATCCGTTCTTTGGATCGTACCTGAACCGTTTCTAGATTAGAATCTGGAGTAAGTGTCAGGATGAATATCCGTCTCTGGATCGTACCTGAACTATTTCTATATGAGAATCTGGAGCAAGTTTCAGGATGACATCCGCCTTTGGATCTTACCTGAACCGTTTCTAGATGAGAATCTGCTTTATTCAGAATGTGTCCGTTGGGGAAGGGAAACTCCGTAATCCATTTGGGGAATCCCAGGAAGCTTGACGACTTCATTGGGGAATTTTCATTGGAGTAGTGATTTGGAGATTTTTCTATGCCGAGGGTATGAGAACACCTGACATTGGTAAGTTGTAAGCTGAGAATATGGCGGTGCCCTTGTCTCGATACCTGTTGAAGAAAATATCAAGCGGGATTTTGTATATGGTTTGACTATTATCCCAACTCTTGGAGTCCTTGGTGAATGAAGATCAGTGTAATAAACCTTCTACTGATTAGACAAGTGACGAGATGACGGGACATAGTCGTACGCTTTAATCCCTAACTTTTGCATGGACTGTCTTTTCAGATTTTCAGTCCACCGGGATACCCTTTTTTTTGCTCAAGCCGCCTTTTCAGGTTTTCGACTTGCCGGGTGTACAAATTTTTTTGTTTTTATCCCTAATTTTTTCCCGAACCCTTTTGGTTCGCTGGGATGCCCTTATTTTTGCTTAGGCCAGTCAACCTAGCGAGTCTTTGTTCACGCATAGTGTTTTCTGACTATGTCCACTTTCACCGGGTACAGAGAATTGTCACTATTCATAGTAGTAAGTGTTGTCACACTGCCCGAAGATGCTTGTTTGATCGTACATGATTCGTTGCTGGCATTCATTCCTAATGCCCCGAGTGATTCAGATGGAGATCTGCCTCTGACTATTTGACATCTTTGAGAGATTCCTTGAATCTTGACTTGACTGCCCCAGATGATGGACAATGATCATGCTGTGCCCCTTGGTTGGAAGTGTTTTTCCACTTGAGGTGATCCTTTTTATTGAGAAGGTTTTTGTTCACTTGATATTCGTCATGCAAATTTCTCTGCTGTTGAACAAGTAGTCATATGCAAACAATGGTATTTTGAGGATGCAAAGCTTATGTCTGTCTTGAAGTTTGAAAATTCATTTTTTAGTAACAAACAAATTTTGTAAAAGTGTGATATCAACTTAGGATTTATAGCGAACCCTACAGGAGTCCGGATACCTTTTGTAACAATATGCTTTCGAACTAACTCATGCTTCAACTAGGACTTTTAAGGGTTATAACGTAGCCTGGTTCACGATTCAAGAAACAAAGGATAAAGGCTCAAATTTTATTTGTACCCATCCGCTCTTCGTGATGTCCTTCAGTCCTATGCTCAGTCAATTATGCATTTAGAATCCTAATTGAGTTTTGGAATGTCCTTGATATTCCAGTGATGGTTCAGAAATTGAACGTTTGTTTGAGAAGGCAGTCATTTTTGTAATCTTATTTTTGTTGAGGATTTGTAGCGACCTCTTTTTTTTTATTATCCCTGCTTTTGCCTGAACTGCTTCTTTTGTGATTACAATCAGCGGGATGCCTCAGTTTTTTTCTTAAGTCTCCTTCATAGGTTTTGACTTAGCGGGGTTTTTTATTTTGAAAAATAATGACTGCCTGCTTTGATGATTATGTGGACCCATCACCATCTTTTGGAGAGCATCTTCTACACTATTTGTCGTGCATGAAGGGGAAAGTTTGCGATTGAATGCACGTCTGAATTAACTGATAAAACTACCCTGCCCCAGGTTATGATTAAAGGGTTTTAATTTGTGTGAAAAGAAAAACTCCTACTTCTTTGGCTCAAAGGGGTAAACTAGGGATTATCTTCCTTATAACTCCATTGTTTAGGATTTAAAACAATGCTTGTACATTGTTAGCGGGGTCTGTTTAAAAGCATATTGTAGGGATTGTGGTATCGTTTTCGTCATCCTCCCTCTAAAGGCTTACACCTTTTAATCAAGAGTCGAATATCACAAAAAGGGAGTAAGAATGAAGTTTTGAAATAATGAATACGAATGAATTGATTCAAGACAAACATATGCAATGCATTGATTAAATAACAAAGTTTGATGTGAAAAAATGTTCGAACAATCAAAAGAAAATTACAAATTGGAAATACTAAAGAACGAAAAGCATTCTTGTCAGAACTTGTCACTTCGGATGGCGTGCCTTGGAGGGATGGAAGAAGAACTCAGCCTGACCATCTTGTGTAAACTCCAGTACTCCTTCATCGATCAAGTTTTGAATTTTGAATTTCAATGTCCAACAGCTATCAGTGTCATGCCCCAAACTGTTGGAGTGATATGCATATATTACATCAGGATTGTAAGTAGGAGTGGAAGTATTAGGATTCCGAGGAGGACCCTTAAATGTGACCAAATTCAACTTCAACATGTGTTATAAGACTTGCGAAAACGTCATGTTGAGTTTGGTAAACTTCCTCTTGGGTGTATCCGGCTTACTCTGATTAACCCGTTGTTTTTGGCGAGGTTGTTGTTGGACCCGTGAGGTAATAGAAATTTGGAAAGGTCCACTTTTCACCAAACCATCCTCTTGTCTTCTCGGAGATTGATCAATGACTTGGTCCTCAGCCTTGACTGCTTGCTTCATACGGTTGTATCCGTCTTGAGGAAGTTTGTTGACGAGGATTCTTAGCTTTTCTTGTCCCCGGGCTAGGCTTTGGATAAGAGCCATCTTCCCCAGCATTTGGATTCTCATTACTTACATCTCAACCTGTAGCTGTTTAACCTGGTCATCCTTGTTGTTATTAGCACGTTTCTTGGTCAGATTTCCAGTAAGAAGTGCTTTAAATTCTTCTTACCCCTTGGATAGTTTAAGGAACATTTCCATGAACTGAGCCTCTTGAGTTTGAAGATATCTGTTGTCTTGTTGGAGAGCCATTGCTGAAATAAACAGCGAGAACATGAGAGATCTGTACTGGAGACTACCTGTTATGCAATGACATGTATGATATGCAAATGTTTTCAAGGATCTCGCGGGGTAAATAAGAAAAATGTTAGGCGTTAAACTTTACGGCTTTGATTGAAGAACTTTGTATCATTAAGTGTCCTTCTATGAGAGTCAAGCTCACCATATCAAGTGGGTCATAGCCCCTGACTCAAGTTGTTGTGTTTTGATCTTTTGACGGCAATAGCTAGAGGAAAATAAATTCCCTTGCCCCTTGCTAGACGTCTGGTTTATCATAACCTGCATTACAAACCCTTGAGATCCTTGAAATGGTTAAGGAGATGCTATGGGATTATGTTATGATGTGTGTGCTATGCGCTAAACAAAAGTGTCGGGTAAAAAACCAATTTATTGGATTTATACAAACAAGGTCTTGCAAGGGATACCAACAAAGCTCTGCAATGAATTCAAATTGTTAGGAAAAGAAAGCAAACAAGTCACACAAGTAGCCTTAGGTTTAGGCTTGCATGGATTCCATAGGTAAGTACCCTCTTGAAGTTTAGTTGGCTCAACCTGTCTTAGAAATAGTAACCGGGTTCTAAGGAGCCTCAATATCACTGACCTTCCCTTCAGAAATTGTTTCAGCTCCACACTGAAGTATTGCAGACAAAAAATCCTGAAATTCCAACCTCAATAAGTGTAGTATCGAGTATCAACCAATCTTCGGTCGGAACCAAATCCGGTTATCTCACTACTTCCTAATGGCTAGGATGAGTCAATTAAAGGTTCTAAAGGTGAATTAGCACTTAGTGACACTATGAGGAAGCCTAATGTTATCCTCGACTTACTCAAGGAACATTAGTACAATCCAGAGTGTCGTGCTAATGCATCCAGCACTTTGTCTGTATCGGTCTATGCCGTACAGCCTCCATGGTTTATTGCTAATTACCTAATAAGGTGCCCCAGATCCAGGTATGGGATCTTTACAAGAATACCTCAACAAACCATCAAAGATAAAGCAGTCAAAGCAAACAGAGAAAGCAGTTTTAAAATAATCTAGGCCCTAAGGTAAACCCCACTTTATAAATCCCTAGCAGAGTCGCCAGTTCTGTGATACGGTGGCAGAACCGACTTTTTATATACTGGTTTGCGATTTTTGTTTGCAAATGTCGCGGTAAGCAAGAGTCGCCACCAACTTTTCTTTTATCCAATAGAAGAAAAGATGAAAAGAACAGAAAAAGACCTTTTTTTCGAGATTTCTGAGTACGGGGTATATTATGGAAAGGGAAGGTTTTAGCACCCTTTCCATCAATGGTTTTCCATGGGCTCTTAGGTACTTGCTCATTTTCTAAAATTGCTTGTGTTTGTGTGTTTGAAAAGCTTTGAAAAATGCCTTAGTGCGGTAATTTACTTTATGGTAACTCTTGTATCAGTCCTCAAGAGTGTGATAAAGTGTTTTTGAAAACTTTGTTTGAAAAGTATGTTTGAAAGTGTAGGGTGTAAAAATCTGATTTGAGCAAGTACCTAACAGCTATCTACCTACTCGAAAAAAGGCGTTCTTTTCCTCCTATCCTTTAGATCGTGTCATCCTACTATTAGTGAGTAGGTAACCCTAGTCGTTGGATGTTTGATGGACTACCGAAAGGGACATACGGTCATTGAAGGCACCATATAAGGATACCTTAGCATTTCGAAGGGACTATCATCATAAGATCATTTCTCGCAGGCAACTCAAGGGACATTTTAGGGACTATGATCTTTATGACGATTTTAACCGAGGGTCTTTGCTAAGAGTATCCCTACGTTTCGAGGGACATGACCATTGTTTCCGAAGGAAACCAAGTGAGGAAATACCCTAGGGGTGCAAGTGTGTAAAAGTGTGCTTTTTTCAGATAATTTATCATGCGCAATTAGGGTTATCTAGGTTCAATTAATCATTATCTTTCATGCAACCCTATTAACCATTCATCTAAACAGTTTATCATGCGGGAAAATAAATGGCGGAAAGATAAAGTTCCTAACTATTACAAGGCTTTGGTGCAATTACATAATTAATGATTGAAAGGTAAAAATGTGGAATTAAAACCCTAATTAAACTATTACAAACTGGGCGCAATTACATCAATAATGAAAAATAAATTGTACGGCAAAAATAATTAAGCGCAAGAATTAAAATTGAAAAGAAACGTGCAAAACCCTAAAAAATGAATTTGAGATATTTTTTTGGATCTTTTTATAAAAAATGATTTGAAATTGACCTAATTTTCTAATTAATTTTAATTAATGAAAATAAGTTAAAATTGGTTAAAATAATTAATTTGCAAAAATTAATTTACTAAAAAAAACTAAGTCCTATTTTTGTGATTTTTGATTTTATATAAAATGATTTTAAAAAAGGAATTAAATTTATTGCACAAAAATAAAAATAGTAAAAACAAAGAAAGAGTGAAGGAATGGGCCTGAGGGGTGTAAACCCAAATCTGGGGGATGGCATGCTGAATTTGTCCAAATCCCAATCCCGTGACCCATCACCAACACTGGATCCAGTGTTGTTAGGAGCATAGAGGTCCATCATGAGGGTGCAGCCTGGAGGCGTTAGATATGGATGATTATTGATCCAAGAGTGATGAATTTGGGGTGTAGGATGAACGCAGTGGGCATGATAACATTGGATCTGCAAATAGATTATGAGAAAAATAATATGCAGGAGGTAAGGGTCGAACCCCTGACCTCCCACACATGCAATGCCTTAACACCCTCCGCTCTTGCCATTGGGCCACTTGTTCTTTTGTGATACCAAACAACAACAATACATCTTATTTAATAATTAGCAGTAATAATGAATGAAAAGCGTGCGCCATTCAAATTGGCCAACCAGACTTAGATATGCCATCATCTTCTCTAAAGGGCTGTCGTTATAGGCAAGACTTTTACCTACGGACAACCTGCTGTAACTACAAGCCTGCGTATTTCAAAAATCACAGCCACGCAATAAAAATGAAATCTAAATACATAGATCAATTGGGTTTGATCTCGTGAGTGCAATGGTGTTCATCGTTTGGCTTAGTTTCACATGTACTGCAAATCCCTAAAACAAAGCTTCAAACCCTAGCAATGGTAGTTGTTCATACAAGCATCAAAACTCATAATTAATTATACAAATAGCTTCTAAATGATAATACAAACATGAATGTATGTCTAGAAATAATTTATAAAGCGTAAATATTCAAAATTAAATTCAAGAATGAAGGACAAACCGTGATACTGTATGGAGCATTCCTGGGTGCTTCAATGCATGGTAATGGTCCAAACAGCTTCCAAACGTGCCCAGGAGTTGATTGCAAGCTTTAGAATGCCTTGAATCTCCCTGCAAATGCCAAACCGAATGCCACTTTTTTGTCAAAAAATTGGACTTTCTTGTGTCAATTCTACACGACCAAGTCCTCTTTTTTTTTTTTTGCTTTGGGAATGTTGTGGACATATAATAGAACGAATTAGGTCAACAAAAACAGATGCAATCTTGAAAAATTATGGAAAAGAGATTTGATTTGCATCTTGTATTTTTTATTTCTAAATTTGGCCAAATCATGATCTTTTCCAATCCAATTATCCCTTGCACGAAAATCTTGATTTTCCAGCTGATTATAGACTCATCATGTGGTCCTAAAACAAATCTTTGGATTTTAATTCATTATTTCAATATTTTATTTGATTTATTTTGATTTTATTGAATAAAAAATCAAAACAAATAATAAAAATAATAAAATAATAGGTGGATAAGTTCAGGGGTCGTGTGTCATCTTAGGAACAAGTTTCAAACAAGAAAACATGGGCCCATTTGAAAAAAAAAATCAATTTTGATCAATGTTGACTTCATGCACATTTCCAAAATTTGGTCAACTTTAGAAAATCATATCTCTCTCATTTTTGACCCTAAGAAGGTGTTATTGGACTTTTTGGAAAGCTTAAGATGTCCTCTAAACAACCCTTTTTGTTTCATCTCAATTGGATCTTCCATGTTCATGTAAGGAGCTTTGACCCAAAAGGTGTTTTTGTTGACTTTTTGAAATGACTTATAATGTCCGAGCTTATATCTTATGATTGAGGCATTTCTTGAACTTGAGGGATGAAGAGGAATTATAGGGAATTGGATTCTCTTCAAAATGAGCATTGGTTGGAAAAATTATAATTAAGTATGAGAATGTTATGCCTGGTCAAAGTTTTGTTGAGTTTTCCTATAGAAACCCTAAATTGCCATTTTTTACTTTTGAATAGTTGGGAGCATTTCTTTGAGGAATCATGATCAAACCTTGATAAAACGATGTATATTACTTCAAAATGTTGATGTTTACCAAAAATCTTGGAGTTTGACTATATTTGGGCCACTGTTGACTTTTGACCTAGTATAGTTGATTTTCAGGCATTTGAGTAGTTGACTGAGCAAACTTGTTGTGCAAGGCATGAAACTTGGCATGGATAATCTTGTGGGAATATTAGGACAATGAAAAACATTTGTGTTCCTTGGAACTCAATCATCTTGATAAGGAGTGAAACCCTAGTTTGAGGCTTATTATCTTAAGAGGAGGATTTGGCTGGTCAATCCTTAGTCAACTTGAGCAATTGAGGACCTCTAGGAGTATGTCTTGTGTGAAAATGGGAGGCAAAATTTTGGGGTACAACACAGTGAAACAACAGTCTTTCCACCAAGAAACTCAGTCGGTGGAAACCTGCAAGTGTTGAAAGATTTCCTCTTTCGAGATACATCTCTAATCAAATTTCCACCGCAAATCAGACAGTAGCCTAGTATTGAAGTTGCAAAAATTGAATTAGTCATTTTAATAACAAATATACCTTAAACCTAACCAAATTGAATTCAATTTTGATGATAATACTATAAACCCATGTAAGGGTAACAATAAATTCCACGAAAGGAAAAATCAATTAAACAAAGTATACAATACCTAGGTTTCATATGATACCTATGTTAATTCAAACTGGGGAAACTATAATATATAAATTACATGGGTATGAATGTTAAAACAATGAATATGGCCTGATGTTAGAGGGGCTTGCAATTGAGGGAGTGAACTTGTGTTCAATCCTCTTTAGATGCCAAATTTTGAATTATTTTGCTTTTAAAAACTCCAAACTTAAATTAAATATTGAAAAATAAAAGACACATGGCATTTAAAATAAAATGAATAATTAATAAAAAAGACAACTAGACAGTCCATGTCATTACAAAAATAAAAAATGGTTGTCATGTCATTTTTTTTATGATTGGATTTTTTGAGGGGGAAAAACAAGAGAATCTTCATATGTTAGGGGACAAATCCAATTTTTTTTACACGGGGATTTTTCAAAACTCGCTCATATGGAAGGGGAAAATAGCTATTAACCCTTTTTAATAAGAGTTAGTAGTCCCCAAATCATAAGGTGTTAGACGGATTAAGAAATGAATACAATTTTAGATGAGAAAACTTGATAAATCTCTTGACACTTACTCATAGGATAATAGTTCCAAAAAGTTCTACACCTCCAAATTCTAAAATGTTTCTCTTAACATTATAGTTTTAAAAAGTCTTACACTTCCAAATTTCAAAAGAGAAATGATACTTGAACACCTAAAATAGGTGTCTCAAAAGGTGTCTTTGTTATTTTAAAGTGCATTGATGTATTTTTGAAATTTGCAAAAAGATTTTGTTGGACCATCTTTTTGCGTGGTAAAGATGAAACCCCTTCTCTATTTTGGCAAGGTTGTCTCAAAATAAAATGAATATAAAAATAACTGCTATTCGAAACGATCATGGAGATGATTTTGAAAACCATCTCTTTGAGGATTATTGTGATAAACATGGCATTGAACATAATTTTTCCGCTCCTAGAACTCCACAACAAAATGGTGTTATGGAGCGCAAAAACCATGTTTTAGAGGAGTTGGTAAGAACTACGACCAATGAAGGTGGTCTACCAAAATATTTTTGGGCCAATACGATAAGAACAACTTGTTATGTTTCAAAAAGGATACTTATATGCCAAATTTTAAACAAAACTCCCTATGAACTTCTAAAATGTAGAAAACTAAATTTATCAAATCTTCATGTCTTCGGATGCAAATGTTTTATGTTAAACAATGGTAAAGACAACCTTGGAAAATTTAATGTGAAAGAGGATGAAGGTATCTTTCTTGGGTACTCACAATCAAGTAAAATCTATAAAGTTTATAATAAGAGGTTACTTATTTTTAAAGAGTATGTGCATGATACTTTTGATGAATCTTATATGAAGAATGTCGAAAAAGGTATTTCTTTTCATGATACAGATATATCTTCAGAAGACATACTCAAAGACAGCAAAGAAGGAATTAATCAAACTGAAACGGAGAGACCTGAGGAAGAGGAAAATGATGATCCTGAAAACACATGATGATACCTAAACACTAAGACAATTGACACTTCAATGCCCACAAATGGAAACTTGGACAAAGAGGAAAGTAGTAAGGATGTTGACTTCAAAAGGTATAGAGGTATGATTGGATATCTCATATATCTTACTGCATCTAGGCCTAATATTATGTTTAGTGTATGCATGCGCGCATGATAACAATCGGCTCCTAAGGAATCTCATTTAAAATCTATAAAGTGAATTCTTAGGTATCTTCATGGTACTTCTAAGTATGGACTTTGGTATCCTAAAGGATATTATTGTAGCTTAGTTAGTTACTCTGATTTCGACTTTGCTAGTTGCAAATCAGATAGGAAGAGCACTAATGGAGCTTGCCACTTATTTTAAAACTCTTTATCCAGTTGGCATAACAAAAAGCAGGTCTATGTTTCCTTGTCAACTGCAAAAGTGAACTATGTCGTTGCGGGTAGTTGTTGTTCTCAAATCTTGTGGCTCAAACAACAATTGCTTGATTTTAACATTAAACTTCAATGTATTCCTATAATGTGCGACAATACTAGTGCTATTAACCTAACTAAAAATCTTGTGCTACACTCACGTACTAAACATATTGAGATACATCACCATTTCCTACAATATCATGTTTAAAAAGGATATGTCTTATTTGAGCATGTTGATAGAAAAAGTCTACTTGCCGATATTTTTACAAAACCTCTTATGGTCGAACCATTTTTCAATATCGGCGAGAATTGGGCATTCTCGACATCTCATATTTTTCCTAAATAGTTTTATGTACGCACTCTTTCTATAATTGTTTAACCTTCATTCAAAAGTTATAGTTCATGTGAGTGCATCCTCCATTTGTCATCCTATAAGATAATATTGTTTCACTTATATCTTCGTTCGTAAGTATTTATTTCTTCCATTGCTTGTTAGTATCTCTTAAAAACTTGATTATGTGTTTATGTTCCAAAGATATGAGATATATTTGATGTGTAATGCAATCCCATTGTGATACGGTGGGAGAACTGACTTGTGTTTTGCGTTCGTATTCGCACTTGTGCGGTTGAGCAAGAGTCGCCACCGACTTTTTATTTTATCCTAAAGGAAAGGTTAAAAAAAGCACAGCAAAAACCTTTTGAGATATTTCATGGGTTCGGGGGGTAGATTATGAAAAGGGAAGGTATTAGCACCCTTTTCATCCATGGTTATCCACGGGCTCTTAGTTACTTGGTTTTTTAGATCACTTGCCTTGTTTTTCGATTGCTTTGAAAATGGTGTGTGTGTGGGTGCTTTTTGAAAATATTTTGGAAGAAGATGCCTTGTCTTAGGCAACTAATGTATTTGACTCGTGATTGAGTGTTTTACAAAAGTGTGGATCTTTTCGAAAAGATGTTTCAAATGTTTTTGAGAGTTTGTTTTTGAAAGTGTTGTGGATTGTGGTTTTTGAAAAGAAGGCAAGTGTTTTTGCAAGTTTGATCTCAAGTAACTAAGAGTTGTGTCTACCCTATTGTACTCAAAGGTTTTTGTTATGTTTTAACCCCTTTTAACAATTTTGTTCCGCCATTGAAATTGATGGACAATCTTGCGTTTAGGAAGTTTATTCGGGACGGGCGCGGGTCATCGTATGGACCATGAATGCAATGGTGCCAAGTGTCTTTGGCAATTTGCTTTGAAGGGACTATGATCATTCCGTTTAGGCAACACTTTGAGACTTATGATCATTTGATTTTGTTTTGCCAAAGATACTCGACGTGCAAGCATGGCCCATTTTGGAAGGCAACATGTGGGATTACCCTAGAGGGTGCAAGTGTGATTGTGTATTGATTACATGTATTTGTCTTGTATTAGGTTATCTAACGTTTGATTTTATGTACATACAAACCCTAGGTCTAACCATGGTATAATTGGAAGACTGTAAATTGCGGAATGTAAAATCTACGCTATTACAAAATAGTATCCGGGAGTGGGGGTATAAATGTACAAAAGGGGATGGGACTTATAGTATCCAATAAGTTACAACCAAATCGAATTCGCGATCAAATGTAAATATCGAATATTCAAATATAAGGTAAACAAGTGTATAGAAGCAATGTGAATGGATTTGTGTAAGTGTACATGTATATGAGTATGTGTAATTATTTACAAGCGCGAAATGTGAAATTGAAGCGTATTAGGGTTTTTGACCTAGATATGTATTTTAGCGAATCTTTGATTTGTATTTTTAATATGTACAAAAAAGAAAATGTTTTAATTAAATCGTATGTTCAAGTTTTAATTAGATTATGTATCTTTATTTGTTTATATACAAAAAAAGTATTTTAATCAAATGTTTGTGAATTTTAATATTAGAGAAAAAACGCATTTCTATTATTATGTACAAATATGTATGTTAATTAAAAAGTTTTCAATTTTAATTATATGGTAAAAAATTATTTTATATACAAATATATACTTAAAAAAGATATTTTAACTATATGATAAAAATGTATAATATGTACAAAATATATTTTTAATCAAGTATTTAGAAATTAAATTATGCAACTATGTACAAAACATATTTTAATTAAAAGGATAGGAAGTCATTTTTAGTTTTAAGCATATGATATAAATGTATTTTTTTAGGTGCCAATATATTTTAATTGTCTATGTACAAATGTATTTTGATGTGTATTAAAAATGTTTTCGAGTTAATTGAATTAAACATATATATAAAAAGTGTTTTAATTATATTGTAAATATTAAAGAATGTAAAATAATATATTTTGTATTAAAATGATTTTTTGTAAAGAAAATAAAATGTTTAGATAACATATATAAAAAAAAAGTTAGTGTTTAAAAAATGTTTGGTTAGAAGTGAAAATCTTAATGGGCTTAGGGCAAAACGGAATGGGCAAGGCCCGTTTGGGGGCCAGAACGAATTTAGGGTTGGGAATATTGTTCGTTCAGTTTGGTAACGCGTTAGGGTTTGAGCGCGCCGTTCGTATGTTCGTCTTCTCCGTTCTTCTTCATCTCCCTGAATGCTTCCTCCATCCGGCCACCAACGTCACCTCCAGACCTCTCTTCCCTCCATGGCACGGGCTCGGTGTCCTCTTGATACAAGGTTTGCTTTCAGTGTTATGCTCTTATCTCTTTTCTTTTACGAATTGCATGTTTTTCTGATTTGAACCTTACTTGATCTTTCGTTATTATGAGGTGAAGGAGAAGAGGTAGAAAGCTCATTACCTGACCTTGGAGAAGGAGGAGAGAAGAGGGGATGTGGCGCTTAGGAGGCCAGGACGGCGTGAACGTGATGAATCTTTGAGCTTTCCTGGTATCTTTTATCTGATTGATATTTTTCTAGGGTTTGATGATGATCTTAACTGAGAAACCCTCTTGAATTTGCCCTTTTCTTCTTCTTCTTTTCTATTGCGTGCTTGTTGCTTATGTTGGATTGGAATATGATGCTTTGAGATGAACTTGCCCAGTGATGTTTGTACTGAGGGCCTAGGTTGCCTTGAACTTGCCTCTTCTTCTCTTGTGTTGCCCTGTGTTACCTTGAACTATATCTTTGATACTTTTGTTGAGTTGGATGTTGTTTGCCTGTTGAAATATGAACTTGTTGCCTCGGTATTGCCTTGAATGTTGGAGAGATTCTGAGATTTCGCCCAATGATGTTATACTGAGGGCTTAGAGTTTGAACACTGAGTTGCTTGGATTGAAGGGTTTTTGTGTTGGGTGAACTGGTCTTGCAGGGCATATGCTGGTTTTACAAAATGGTAAAGCTTAGGCAAGTTCATCTAGGCTTCAAAAATGCTTAGCAGGTTTTGCTTCAGTATGTGGTATGTATATTTTCATTTTTGACAGTATGTGGTGTTTTTGGTTTTGGAGGCTAATGCTTTGTTTGAACTTAGTTTTTGGTTTGGAGGTTAAGACAGGGTATTGGTAGTTCTTGAGACAGGTATGAGGTTTTCTTGACAGCAGCAGGTATGGTTTTTACAGGGGTTTTTTGGTAGTTCAGTGTATGTGTTTGTATGTTTTGTTTATGGGTTTGTGGTTTGTGAGGTTATGACAGTAAGTCTTAGGCCTTTGTTTAGGTTTGAACTTGCAGGTTATGTGAGGTTTGGCCTTGACAGAGTTTTGGTTAGGCTAATGCTTTGTATATTTTTCTTCCTCTTTTTTTTTTTTGCTTGCTGAACCGTGTTCTTTGGATTATATCTTTTCTTGTTCTCTCCTGTCTAAGGCCTGAAACCTGCCTATTGCTGCTTTATCTCTCTCCTTCTCATTTTTCAGTACAGTTTAATATTATTATATGATTTTCCTGTACTATTTCTGAAGGGGCCCCTCTATGCTGGGAAATGATGATTTAGATTTAAGTTGCTTGCATACCACTTCTCTGCATCTTTATCCAGCTTTTGTGCTTTTATTGATATCTTTCCAAAATCTTTCTTTGACAGCTTTTGAGTGGATTTTGTACTTTTGACAGTAAATTGCCTTTTTTGATTTCCTTTGATATCTTTGAGTAGATTTTGGCTTTTGACAGTAAATTGCCTTTTGCTTTGGATAGAAAGTGGAATTGGATTTGAACTATGCAGTTTTAACTTTGGAATTTATGCATTTGATACTTTAAAAATTATGCATTTTGACATTTTCCATTTATGATAAAAATCTTCCCTCTTTGTGAACCGGGAGAAATCCCGTGATTTGCAGAGAGAGTCAACTGATCCCAGTCAGTGGCCTCTAATGATGAGCAAATTTTAACTGTCTTTTTTAATTCAACTGCTTTCTGACTTTTCTTCTTCTTTTTGCAGATAAAAAATGGAGCACCGGAGCGGAGTGAAGAATGAAGAATATTAGAAATAGGATAGTTTTTTATTTTATTTAATATTTAAATTAATGTATATTATTGTTTGTAATTTAAATTATAAACAACAATTTGTACAAATAATTCAAATATCAATAAAATCTAAATTATCCAATTAATTCTAATTTTCTTTATTGTTTATTTATTTATTTAAAACTCTTTGAATTAAAACAATTGAAAAAATAAATTTCAATCATTCAATTTTAGAATAATAAATAACTTAAATAAAAACAATATTGATCAATTAAACCTGTCTCTTCCAATATCCAAAGCAAAGCAGCAGTCAACCAAAATAAACTGATCAAGCGCATTCCTTCTTCACTGATTTGCCATAAACACTGTGAATCCAATACTGCATACTGTATTTGACTGGCCCAAACAAACATGAATTCAAACCACTGTCTCTTTCACTGATTAAATCAAGATAATGCGAATTTAACCCGAATCTCGGAATAAACTGCAACGCGCTGTGGAATTTAAATTCTTCTGAGAATATGCCCATAAAACCTTAACTCCTGATTAAATGTCAAATAACATTCGCCTGATCAAAATTGAACCAAAAATCATCCAAACCCTAAGCCAACTGTATGAAACAATTCAGAGTCCTGAAAATCAATAAAAACCCTAATTTCGCTTGACTGACAAGAAAAGTCCATTTGTCCGATTCTTGAGTCAGTTTGAAAAATCAGGAAAGGCTTGAAGCTGAGATTTCTTGTGGAAAAATGCGAGGGCAAATTTTGGGGTACAACAGTTGCCCCTGTTCAATCTTCTTGGACCTGAAGAGTTAGATTGGCAAGTTTGCCTTTCGCGACTTGAAGGTAAAAGAAGATTGGACACTAAAGTGCCCAGAAAATTTGCACTCGTCGATGTGACGGTGGAGGTGAATGGGCTTAAAGATGCCATTTGGTGATGGGCTTAAAGATGCCATCTGGTGCGGTAGAATTTTGTCGGGGGATGGGCTTAGAGATGCCATCTGAGAATGGGCTTACAGATGCCATTCGGCGACTGCCGGTAGGAGGATGGGCTTATAGATGCCATCTGGACATGTTGAACTGTGTGTCAATGGTGAGTGGACAAGTATCAGGAGGGCCTCCATGTTTTGGAACATCTCTAAATCGGGGTCCGAACAAGCAACAGACTGACGTCCATATCTGGGGAATCTGTAAGCTATCTGGGATTGAACAAGCAATAGAGCGGTATCCGTTGTTGGGACATGTCCGTAAACTATTTTCAAAAATTGAGAAGAGTCCGAATCAGTTGGTAGATTGACATCCGTTGTAGGGAAGAATCTGTAAACTGTCTTCAAAAGTTGAGAAGAGTCTGAATCAGTTAGTAGATTGACATCTGTTGTAGGGAAGAATCCGTAAACTATTTTCAGAAATTGAAAAGTTGAAGAGGAACCGGTGTAGGGTTTCCTGATGATGCATCTGAATGAATCTGGAATAAGTATCAGAATGTCGCCGTTTCTGGGTCACATCTGAACTATTTCTGGATGAATCTTGGGAGTTGATCTGTGTCTGTCGACTGATCTTTCCTGAAAAGGTAAAGGGTTAGTTGTATGCAATGTTATGATGCATGATGCAATGTACGTGACATCAATGTTTATGATATGAATGCGATGAATGCGCATGTAAGCTGATGAGCTAATCTTTCCGAGGATACATGAATCCGAGATGGCTGAAGATAAAAGCATCTTGACTGCTGCCGGGGGAAAATAAATCCTTGGCTGTTGCTGGGGAAGAGAATTCCTGATGACCTCTACTGGGGGGTTCCAACCTAGTAGGCTCATGCTGGGGAGATCAGGTTTGAGAATCGTCAGCTTGATGGGAAGTAACTCTGGAGACTTCACTGGGGAACTCAAGATTTGTCCTCCCAAAACTCTGCGGGGAGAAGGTTCAATGGTCTGGCTCCGCTGGGGATACTGAAGCTTAAACTCTGAGGGGAATTGAATTCCGGAGAATTCTCCGGCTGGGGATTTGCAAAGATAAGTTACTGTTGGGGTATTTTGATGAACTCCGCTGGGTATAGGGAGAATTTTGGCGAGCGCGATCTTCCGTGGTTGTTAGCTTGAGAAGAATCTGAACAAGCGATAGGTTAACGTCCGTTACTTGGAGAACCCGTGAACTATTTTCAGAAATCTTGAAGTTGAATCAGCAATAGAGCCGCATCCGTCGTTGGGAAGCGTCCATAAACTAATTTCAAAGGTTGAGAAGAGTCTGAACAAGTCGGTGGATTAACATCCGTTGTTGGGAAGAATCCGTAAACTTGTTTCAGAAGTCTTGAAGAGGAACCGGTGTAGGGCTTCCTGATGATGAGCTTGTGTAAAACTGCATCGGTTTTGAACACTTTTGGCATTCGAATGCCCCAAGTGGTGATGTAGATAAATTCCTGGCTTATTACAGGTGTTGGTCTACAATCGGTCGTTCACAGATGTTTCCTGGGTTGTTACAGGTGTTGATCTGGAATTCTTCAGACATGCCCTGGCTGGATACAGGAGTCGAATCTGGAAAGGTGATAGTTGATAGATATGCCCAGGCTGGATACAGGAATCGAATCTTCAAACTCTTCAGACGTGCCCTGGCTAGATACAGGAATCGAGTCTGGAAATGTGGTCAACAGATATGCCCTGGCTGGATACAGGAGTCGAATATGGAAATAGTCGTCAACAGATATGCCCTGGCTGGATACAGGAATCGAATCTTCGAACTCTTCAGACGTGCCCTGGCTAGATACAGGAATCGAGTCTGGAAATGTTGTAGTTGATTTGTTGAACACTTTTGACATTCGAATGCCCCAAGTGGTTGTGAAGGAGTCTTGAATCAGATTACTCTGCATATTGAGAGATTTTTTTGAAATCTTGACTGGACTGCCCCAGGTTAACTGAATTTTGAAAGATCTGTTGGACCTTGACTGGACTGCCCCAGGCTAATTGAATTGTGACATGTCATGCCCCTTGTTGATAGGGGATTTGATGGAAGTGTTATCCTCTTGAAGTGATTTTGACTTGCTGAGAGAGTTTTCGTTCCTCCGAACATTCGCTGTATGAATTTCTTCGCTGTCAAACAAAAGGGTCAAATGCAGACAGTGATATTCGAATGATGCAAAGTTTATGTTTGTCTTTGAGGTTTTGAAAAATGTGTTTTTAGCAGAAAACTTTTCATAAGACAAGTTAACACAAGATTTAGAGCAAAGCCCTACAGGAGTCAGGATACCATTTGTAACAGTATGCTTTCGAACTAACCCATGCTTCAATTAGGACTTTTGAAGGGTTGTAGCGTGGCCTGGTTCACGGTTTAAGAAACAAAGGATAAAGGCTCAAAGTATATTTGTACCCACCCGCTCTTCGTGATGTTCTTCAACCTAAGCTCAGTTAATTGTGCGTCACACTCTGTTTTGAGTTTGGAACGACTTTTGGGCGATGGTTCACCAGTTTGAATTTTTGGGAGACAGTCATCATCTCCTTTTTTCTTTTTCAACATTTTTCATGTTGTTGAGGATTTTGTAATGACCTCACTATTTTGATTTTGATTTGTTATCCCTAACTTTTGCCTGACTATTACCGTTTTCCAGGATTACTGTCAGCGGGACGCCCCAGCTTTCTTAAGCCTCCTTTATAGGTTTTGGCTCCGTGGGCTTTTCTCTTTTGAGAGATTGACTGTCTATATGATAGGGAACCACCCTTGTCTTTTGATTCCAAAGGAATGCTTTCTTTTTCGATGTCGTTCGTTGTGTTACGAACTGAGAGTTTGCGACTTCAATGTGCGTTTTCTTTTGAATTAACTGAGATACTACCCTGCCCCGGGTTTATATCAAAGGTTTTGATCGTTTAGAACAGAGAACTCCTACTTCTTTGGCTCGAAGGGGTTGACTAGGGATTAACTTCCTTATAACTCCAGTGTTTGGGAATTGAAAGAAATGCCTGTACATCATCAGCAAGGTCCGTTCAAAAGCATAATGTATAAGATTATGGTATTGTTTCGTCATCCTCCCTCTAAAGGCTTTACAGCTTTTTATCAAGAGTCAAATATCATAAAGAAAAGCATAAGAGTAGTGAAACGAATGGATGAATTCAAGACAAACATATGCAATGCATTAATGAAAACAGAGTTTAACATCAACAAATAATTGTTTGACAGCAAACGAAATTACAACTTTGAAAATTCAAAAAGAAGCAAAAGTCTTTCAGCTCGAGCTTCGTCACTTCAAGTGGAGAACCCTTTAACGGAAGATTTTCATCTCGCCGTCTGGCATGAATTCCAGCACCCCAATGTCAATTAGATCTTGAATCTTGTTCTTCAAGGCCCAACAGTCGTTGGTGCCGTGTCCCGGGCTGTAGGAGTGGTAAACACAGAATGCGTCGGGATTAAAGTGAGGGGAGGAGATATTGAGCTTCTGAGGAGGATCCTTTACGGTGAGCAAATTAACCTCCAACAGGCGCTTCAGTATGAAGAATGATGGTATTTCAGTCTCCGTAAACTGTCTTCCTGACTTTTCTTGCTTACGCCGATTACCCCGTTGACGCTGGCGAGGTTGTTGATGGGTTTGTGACCCTGAAGCTAGTAAAGGAGCTTTCCCCTTGTCTTCTTGAGTTGATGGAGGTTGAGCGATGACTTGCTCTTCGACCCCAGATGTTTGCCCCAGTTGGTTGTTTGGAAGCAGTTGGCGGACAAGAACTCTGAGTTCCTCTTGTCTTTGAGATAGGTCTTGGATGAGAGCCATCTGGCCCACCAACTGTCCCATCATTTGAGTCCTCAGTGTTGTCAGATCAAACTGCAGCTCCGCAATCTGATCACTCCTGGCATTGTTGGAATTCCCCAAGCCCTTGGTGAGGAGAGCTTTCATCTCTTCTTGCCCCAGAGACAAGTTCAGGAACATCTCCTGCAGCTGAGCAGTCTGGTCTTGAATGTCTTTGACAGACCTTTCTAGAGCCATCTCTTGCTGAAATAAACAGCAGGAGAGTAAGGAAACCTGAAAAAGGAAAGATTGTCAAAATGCAATGCATGATATGTGGATGCATGCTTTCAAGGATCTCTTGGGGTAAACACAAGAAAAATGTTAGAGGTTGAACTCTGCTCTTGGATTGGAGATCTCTGCATCGGTGGATGTCTTTCCACGAGAATCAAGCTCACCACGTCGAGTGGGTCATAGCCACTGATTCAAGTTGTTGTTCTTGAACCTTGATTGGAGAGCTTTGTATCGGTGGATGTCTTTCCACGAGAATCAAGCTCACCATGTCGAGTGGGTCATAGCCACTGATTCAAGTTGTTGTACTTGAACTTTGACTGGATTGGTTAGAGGAGAGACCTCTTGCCCCTTGATAGACGTCTGGTTCAACGTAATCCTGCATCAACAGAACCCTCGAGATCCTTGAAATGGTTATTGAAAATGCTAAAATGCTATGGTATGATGTTATGATGTTATGTGCATGTATGCACAAGCAAGTAAGTGTATATACAGGCAAACAATATTCACACAAAGCACACAAGGCTTTAGGCTTGCATGAGGTTCAGGTACTACCCTCTTTCAGTTTGTTGGTTAAAACCTGTCTTATCAAAAGTAACCGGGTTCTAGAGGATCTCATATCATTGGCTACCCTCAATCGGTCATAACTCCAGCATCGCAACCTTTTCTCGCGGCCGGAACCATCTCGAGAGTTTAGCCTCAATGAGTGTAGCATACTGCTACTGTTCTAATGGCCAAGTTGGTCAATTAGGGTTCTAAGGTCGGTTGGTGCTTAATGACTCCTTGGAAGACCCATATTCTCCCCGTCTTAACGCGAGGGATATCGGTACAGACCAAGACGCCACACCAACGTAGCCACTGCTTCACCCATGTCGGTATACGCCGGACAGGTCCCTCACAGATTATGCTACCTAAAAGGGTTTCCCCAGATCCGGGTTAGGATCTATAAAACTCCGATACAAAGCCCACAAATGTAAAGCAAACAAAGCAATCAAGTGAAAGTAAAGGTGATCTAAACCCTAAGGTAACCCCACTTTTAGAATCTCCCCAGCAGAGTCGCCAGTTCTGTGATACGGTGGGAGAACTGACTTGTGTTTTGCGTTTGTATTCGCACTTGTGCGGTTGAGCAAGAGTCGCCACCGACTTTTTATTTTATCCTAAAGGAAAGGTTAAAAAAAGCACAGCAAAAACCTTTTGAGATATTTCGTGGGTTCGGGGGGTAGATTATGAAAAGGGAAGGTATTAGCACCCTTTTCATCCATGGTTATCCATGGGCTCTTAGTTACTTGGTTTTTTAGATCACTTGCCTTGTTTTTCGATTGCTTTGAAAATGGTGTGTGTGTGGGTGCTTTTTGAAAATATTTTGGAAGAAGATGCCTTGTCTTAGGCAACTAATGTATTTGACTCGTGATTGAGTGTTTTACAAAAGTGTGGATCTTTTCGAAAAGATGTTTCAAATGTTTTTGAGAGTTTGTTTTTGAAAGTGTTGTGGATTGTGGTTTTTGAAAAGAAGGCAAGTGTTTTTGCAAGTTTGATCTCAAGTAACTAAGAGTTGTGTCTACCCTATTGTACTCAAAGGTTTTTGTTATGTTTTAACCCCTTTTAACAATTTTGTTCCGCCATTGAAATTGATGGACAATCTTGCGTTTAGGAAGTTTATTCGGGACGGGCGCGGGTCATCGTATGGACCATGAATGCAATGGTGCCAAGTGTCTTTGGCAATTTGCTTTGAAGGGACTATGATCATTCCGTTTAGGCAACACTTTGAGACTTATGATCATTTGATTTTGTTTTGCCAAAGATACTCGACGTGCAAGCATGGCCCATTTTTGAAGGCAACATGTGGGATTACCCTAGAGGGTGCAAGTGTGATTGTGTATTGATTACATGTATTTGTCTTGTATTAGGTTATCTAACGTTTGATTTTATGTACATACAAACCCTAGGTCTAACCATGGTATAATTGGAAGACTGTAAATTGCGGAATGTAAAATCTACGCTATTACAAAATAGTATCCGGGAGTGGGGGTATAAATGTACAAAAGGGGATGGGACTTATAGTATCCAATAAGTTACAACCAAATCGAATTCACGATCAAATGTAAATATCGAATATTCAAATATAAGGTAAACAAGTGTATAGAAGCAATGTGAATGGATTTGTGTAAGTGTACATGTATATGAGTATGTGTAATTATTTACAAGCGCGAAATGTGAAATTGAAGCGTATTAGGGTTTTTGACCTAGATATGTATTTTAGCGAATCTTTGATTTGTATTTTTAATATGTACAAAAAAGAAAATGTTTTAATTAAATCGTATGTTCAAGTTTTAATTAGATTATGTATCTTTATTTGTTTATATACAAAAAAAGTATTTTAATCAAATGTTTGTGAATTTTAATATTAGAGAAAAAACGCATTTCTATTATTATGTACAAATATGTATGTTAATTAAAAAGTTTTCAATTTTAATTATATGGTAAAAAATTATTTTATATACAAATATATACTTAAAAAAGATATTTTAACTATATGATAAAAATGTATAATATGTACAAAATATATTTTTAATCAAGTATTTAGAAATTAAATTATGCAACTATGTACAAAACATATTTTAATTAAAAGGATAGGAAGTCATTTTTAGTTTTAAGCATATGATATAAATGTATTTTTTTAGGTGCCAATATATTTTAATTGTCTATGTACAAATGTATTTTGATGTGTATTAAAAATGTTTTCGAGTTAATTGAATTAAACATATATATAAAAAGTGTTTTAATTATATTGTAAATATTAAAGAATGTAAAATAATATATTTTGTATTAAAATGATTTTTTGTAAAGAAAATAAAATGTTTAGATAACATATATAAAAAAAAAGTTAGTGTTTAAAAAATGTTTGGTTAGAAGTGAAAATCTTAATGGGCTTAGGGCATAACGGAATGGGCAAGGCCCGTTTGGGGGCCAGAACGAATTTAGGGTTGGGAATATTGTTCGTTCAGTTTGGTAACGCGTTAGGGTTTGAGCGCGCCGTTCGTATGTTCGTCTTCTCCGTTCTTCTTCATCTCCCTGAATGCTTCCTCCATCCGGCCACCAACGTCACCTCCAGACCTCTCTTCCCTCCATGGCACGGGCTCGGTGTCCTCTTGATACAAGGTTTGCTTTCAGTGTTATGCTCTTATCTCTTTTCTTTTACGAATTGCATGTTTTTCTGATTTGAACCTTACTTGATCTTTCGTTATTATGAGGTGAAGGAGAAGAGGTAGAAAGCTCATTACCTGACCTTGGAGAAGGAGGAGAGAAGAGGGGATGTGGCGCTTAGGAGGCCAGGACGGCGTGAACGTGACGAATCTTTGAGCTTTCCTGGTATCTTTTATCTGATTGATATTTTTCTAGGGTTTGATGATGATCTTAACTGAGAAACCCTCTTGAATTTGCCCTTTTCTTCTTCTTCTTTTCTATTGCGTGCTTGTTGCTTATGTTGGATTGGAATATGATGCTTTGAGATGAACTTGCCCAGTGATGTTTGTACTGAGGGCCTAGGTTGCCTTGAACTTGCCTCTTCTTCTCTTGTGTTGCCCTGTGTTACCTTGAACTATATCTTTGATACTTTTGTTGAGTTGGATGTTGTTTGCCTGTTGAAATATGAACTTGTTGCCTCGGTATTGCCTTGAATGTTGGAGAGATTCTGAGATTTCGCCCAATGATGTTATACTGAGGGCTTAGAGTTTGAACACTGAGTTGCTTGGATTGAAGGGTTTTTGTGTTGGGTGAACTGGTCTTGCAGGGCATATGCTGGTTTTACAAAATGGTAAAGCTTAGGCAAGTTCATCTAGGCTTCAAAAATGCTTAGCAGGTTTTGCTTCAGTATGTGGTATGTATATTTTCATTTTTGACAGTATGTGGTGTTTTTGGTTTTGGAGGCTAATGCTTTGTTTGAACTTAGTTTTTGGTTTGGAGGTTAAGACAGGGTATTGGTAGTTCTTGAGACAGGTATGAGGTTTTCTTGACAGCAGCAGGTATGGTTTTTACAGGGGTTTTTTGGTAGTTCAGTGTATGTGTTTGTATGTTTTGTTTATGGGTTTGTGGTTTGTGAGGTTATGACAGTAAGTCTTGGGCCTTTGTTTAGGTTTGAATTTGCAGGTTATGTGAGGTTTGGCCTTGACAGAGTTTTGGTTAGGCTAATGCTTTGTATATTTTTCTTCCTCTTTTTTTTTTTGCTTGCTGAACCGTGTTCTTTGGATTATATCTTTTCTTGTTCTCTCCTGTCTAAGGCCTGAAACCTGCCTATTGCTGCTTTATCTCTCTCCTTCTCATTTTTCAGTACAGTTTAATATTATTATATGATTTTCCTGTACTATTTCTGAAGGGGCCCCTCTATGCTGGGAAATGATGATTTAGATTTAAGTTGCTTGCATACCACTTCTCTGCATCTTTATCCAGCTTTTGTGCTTTTATTGATATCTTTCCAAAATCTTTCTTTGACAGCTTTTGAGTGGATTTTGTACTTTTGACAGTAAATTGCCTTTTTTGATTTCCTTTGATATCTTTGAGTAGATTTTGGCTTTTGACAGTAAATTGCCTTTTGCTTTGGATAGAAAGTGGAATTGGATTTGAACTATGCAGTTTTAACTTTGGAATTTATGCATTTGATACTTTAAAAATTATGCATTTTGACATTTTCCATTTATGATAAAAATCTTCCCTCTTTGTGAACCGGGAGAAATCCCGTGATTTGCAGAGAGGGTCAACTGATCCCAGTCAGTGGCCTCTAATGATGAGCAAATTTTAACTGTCTTTTTTAATTCAACTGCTTTCTGACTTTTCTTCTTCTTTTTGCAGATAAAAAATGGAGCACCGGAGCGGAGTGAAGAATGAAGAATATTAGAAATAGGATAGTTTTTTATTTTATTTAATATTTAAATTAATGTATATTATTGTTTGTAATTTAAATTATAAACAACAATTTGTACAAATAATTCAAATATCAATAAAATCTAAATTATCCAATTAATTCTAATTTTCTTTATTGTTTATTTATTTATTTAAAACTCTTTGAATTAAAACAATTGAAAAATAAATTTCAATCATTCAATTTTAGAATAATAAATAACTTAAATAAAAACAATATTGATCAATTAAACCTGTCTCTTCCAATATCCAAAGCAAAGCAGCAGTCAACCAAAATAAACTGATCAAGCGCATTCCTTCTTCACTGATTTTCCATAAACACTGTGAATCCAATACTGCATACTGTATTTGACTGGCCCAAACAAACATGAATTCAAACCACTGTCTCTTTCACTGATTAAATCAAGATAATGCGAATTTAACCCGAATCTCGGAATAAACTGCAACGCGCTGTGGAATTTAAATTCTTCTGAGAATATGCCCATAAAACCTTAACTCCTGATTAAATGTTAAATAACATTCGCCTGATCAAAATTGAACCAAAAATCATCCAAACCCTAAGCCAACTGTATGAAACAATTCAGAGTCCTGAAAATCAATAAAAACCCTAATTTCGCTTGACTGACAAGAAAAGTCCGTTTGTCCGATTCTTGAGTCAGTTTGAAAAATCAGGAAAGGCTTGAAGTTGAGATTTCTTGTGGAAAAATGCGAGGGCAAATTTTGGGGTACAACACCCATGAATGTCCACTTCCAAAAAATTTGTTGATAACCTTGTGTGTTTTCAATCCATATGCTTATACTGACTTCATGTTTTAATCTTTTGCATTTCATGATCATTTGTACTTAATGGCATAAACTCTTCATTTGAAATACATTAGGATAACTTGGTTGAACATGTTATTTATCTCAATTGCATTTTCATGCATTAACTGACTATTTATGTTTAGGCATTATCACTTTAACTTAATTCTATGTGAGTGCTGTTTTTGTTGATCAAAATTATCTTTGCAACACCTCCGAGTGGTTTATACAACCCTGTGTGGTTCTACTTGATGCTTCTTACGTTTTGTACTCTTTTTCTCTTTTTGATATTGTCAAAGGGGAAGAAGATAAAAAGAGAAAAAAAGATAAATAAGTATATAGTTTGTTGCATATACTAAAAATAAGATGCATATATTTTAGGGGAGATATGATCAAAGCTACAAATATATCATATATTTTATCATCATAAAAAATGGGGATTATGTGAGTGCAATATCCCTCTCTTAGATGTTTTGAATTGTGTCAAAACTAGGCAAAGTGTAGTATTTATACATTCAATGTTATATCTCTATGTCTAAGTTTCATTTTCATATTAGGACACTTAGGAATCATGTCAAAAGCCATTGGGCAAGTCAAACATTTCAAAAATCACTTATTTCCAATTGGAGTCGACTCTCAGGCTGTATGGGTCGACTCCCTTGCCCTTAGGATTCGACTTCCACTTCGAATGGGTCGACTCCTGTTGATCAAATTGTCCAAAATTTTCATTTTGAAACCCTATTTTGGATAAGATTATGCAATTTAAATTTAGCCGAGTGAAAGCTTCGAAGAACGGTGGGTTCGATCGAAGGAGTAGCATGAAACAGAGGATTAAATTGGTAAATCTTTGGGTTACGATACGCTTGCAATTTGAATTCAACCGAGTGAAGTCTTTGAAGAACGTGGGTTCTTGCAAAGGAGTAGCGTAACACAGAGGATCGAATTTGAATTATCGGGTTCACTTGATCGAGCTCAAGATCAATGGGAGAGAACAAGATAGAATCAATAACATACTTATTATTTTTCTTGTTGGATGTTACTTGTTCTCTTGTATCAACATTTTGCAAAGGTTAGTTTTCATTATCTCAATTCCAAAGGGAATTTGTGGGAAAACGTACCCATAGCGAGGCTGATTGGGGAACTTCCTAAGAAAATCCCTGTGTCGCTCTCTTTCTCTCTTACTCTCTACTTTATGTTATATTGATGGCACCAAAACACACTATATATTTGACTCGACTTATGCATGTTTATTGTCATTTTGTTTTGAATTTCCATTATTATGTTGTTATTTTGTCTTTGTTTCAAATGATTGACCAAGTGGGAGTCGTATGCGAGAAAACGAAGCAAATCAGAAAAAAAACAAAATAAATGGAGCAGTTTACACTCAAGTGACCACCATGGCATTCACCATAGAGGTGGGCATGAGTGGTCCATATACAAACGGTCACAAAGACCGAGTCTTTTCCAAATTTGGAACGTGGCATTTGCCATGGTGGATGTTGCAGTTTCCACCCCTTTAAAACATCCAACAGTTACATTTTGACTTGGCTTGGTCTCTCATGCAGCCCATTCACCCCTATATTTTCTCCCACGACCTTGGAAAATTCCCACTTGATTTTTTGGTTTTTGGAATTCTATAAATAGGTCATTTATTATCTTTTCAAGCATCCATACTTAGTTACAAACATAAGCCATATACTGTCAAATTTGTAAGTGATTAACTCTTCACATTGGAAGGTTATCGCACTGTTGATCGAGTCTATAACCGAGTTTGGAGAAACTTTTATTGAAGCTTAATCTTGTTGTCATTTTACTTTGTGCATTCAAGTTTCAACACTTTACATCCTGTACCAGATTGAAGTCTCTTTAGAGCAGGTTTTTATTTAATCACATTACCTTTATTTTATCGTCTCTTTATTTATTCACACGATCTTCTTCTTCTTCTTTTATTTTAATTGCACGTTTAAATCTTATATGTCTACTATGTTTTATTGCATGGATGAATCAATCACTTTAGTTTATCTTATAATCATGTCTAGCTAAATTTATAAGTGTTGGAATGTGAGGATCGTCGATTCGACTGTACTCTAAATTATTGTTCTTTGAGAAATCCTATTGGGGCTGTTTTGGTTTTAATCACAACTTTTCTAAACTTAATTTTGTCGGTTACTACGAAAGTAGAACTATTTATATGTCAGGTAAGAAAGTCCATCTGATACAAAAGAATAATGTTGTTTAGTAATTAATTTATAAAAACCGTGAAAACATTTTATTAATTAATTAGGAGAGTATAATATCTCTAGAAAGTGATTTTAAAAGTATTTATGAAAGCGCATGTTTAAAGGTTTAGGATCCGGTTACCTGAGCGAAAGTATGAAACACTTTTAAGTTAAACTATCCAATCAAGATCACTTTTCAACTGAGTAAAGAGTCTAATTTTTTAAAATAGGTTTTATTTATTTAACACAAACAACACTTACCACCGTGACAGTGGATGGTATAATTTAGAGAGTAAAACCCGTTTCTGAATACACGAAACCGAGAGTTCCTGTTCAATTAGTTCTTTTCAAAGTAGAAAATATTGTCCTGTAGAAATTCAATTTATGAACAACAAGAGTATCAACAAATTGAAGAGATCCACATTCCAACATTGCATTTCTTATATTAATTGAAGTCCTTTATTTACTTTATTTGCACAACTCCAATATTTATTTTATAGCCTTAGATAAACACAGTAACGATAGAAAATGATAGCTTGACTATTAGGTCTCTGTGGGTTCACACTCTTTATATTACACTTACAAAATACCCCCTCAAGTTTTTGGCACCGTTTTTGGGGACTAATTATGTGAAATACTCGGTTGTTACATCGTTTAGATTAAGGCACCTTTTTTTGGTAAATGCGAAGAACTTGTAGTACCAGAACTTTAGAAGATCTAATAGATGAACCATAAATATACACATGAGTGAGGCTTTTGCTCTGACGAATCTGTAGAGAAATGGCAGAAGAACAAAACCTTAAGCCTCTCAAGTATGTCACCGTACCTTCTAAAGAAGAACCTCATTCGAGTATTCTTAACCCTACAATTCTGGCTAACAATTTTATATTGAAACACACTTTATTGCAAATCGTGCAACAAAACCAATTTGTCAGTCTCCCAACTTAGAACCCTAACCAACAATTGAAAGTGTTTATTTAACTAGCCGACACATTAAAAACAATGGTGCTCCTTCTGAGGCTATATGTTTACGCCTATTCCCTTTCCCCCCTTAGAGATAGAGCAAGATCATGGCTAGACTCTCTCTCATCGAATTCTATCACCACTTGGAATGACCTCAAGAAAGTTTTCTTTGCTAGATACTTTCCACCAAGTAAGATTGCTTTCTTCTGAAACTAAATAACCCAATTTACTTAACAAGATGGTGAATCTCTCTTTGACACATGGGAAAGATAAAAGGAACTGTTAAGAGCCTGTCCACACCACGGATTAAAGCAATGGATGTTTATTCATACCTTCTATAATGGACTTCTATACAACACAAAGATGGCCATTGACGCTGCTGCTGGCAGTGCACTAATGAACAAACCATACCTGAAGCATACACACTCATATAAGACATGGCACAAAACCATTATCAATGAGGTATATATGAAGTCGATAGTCTAGACCACATGAACACTTAGATGGACGCTGTGATATGGTGGGAAGAGAACTGACTGTTTTTTGATATGCTGGTTCGCATTTTGCGTTTGTTTTTGCAAAATGTGGCGGTAAGCAAGAGTCGCCACCATCTTTTATTTTACCCAACAAGGAAAGGAAAAAAGCACAGAAAAATTCCTTTTTCGAGATATTTCTCGGGTTCGGGGGGTAGATTATAGAAAGGGAAGGTGTTAGCACCCTTTCTATCCGTGGTTATCCACGAGCTCTTAGGTACTTGCTCAAAGTGTTTTCAAAATTTGCTTTTCTTTGTGTTTGTGGGTTTGAAAAGAGTTTTTGTTTGAAAGGTGTAAGTGCGAAAAGTTTTGTTTTGTTTTAGAATGAGCAAGTACTTAAGAACCATCTACCTACTCGAAAAAGGAATTAATCTGTGCAAATATCCTTTAGACAATGCTATCCCACTATGAATGAGTAGGTAACACTGTCGTTGGAGTTTTAAGGGTCAATTCGGTTAAGGGACGTGCGGTCACTAAAGCAATGTTAGGACGCCTTAGCGGTAACCCTAATATCTTAGATCATTTTTACGAGGCAACCGTTTCTAGGCAACTATGATCTTGGACAAGAGGGCGACCTCTAAAACTTCCTATACTCAATGACCACGTTCAAAGGCAACCAAGTGAGGTGTACCCAAAGAGTGCGCATGTGCGAGTGTGTTATTTCGGTTAATTATCTTTGTACATGTCATGTGTGAGCTATGTTGATTTTAAGTTCATACATTTGATCTTGTCATGCATTCCCTATTATCAAACATCTAACAGTTAATAGTTGCGGAATTTAAATTTGCGGAAATTAAATCTAAACTATTACAAGGCGTCGGGTATTTACATCGCCAAAAAACAACCCTTTAATTTAAATTGCGGAAAATAAAAGAAAGCTATAAAATAATTCAAAGTCCTATTAAAACTATTACATATCGGGAAGCAATTACAATAATATGATAAATGGATCGCAAGCGAGAAATTAAATCGAATGCATTTTTTAGGGTTTTGACCCTTTTGTGAAAGAAAGCATTTTTTGTTATTTTTTTGAATTAAAAGGAATTAAATCTAAATTAACAATTAAATTAATTAATGAAGATATTTTTGGATTTTTGAATATTTAAAGAAATAAAATAAATTGATTAAAAGTTAATAAAAACCTAATTCTACATTAATTTTAATTATTTTGCAAAAGATATTGAAATTATACCTAATTAAAGCTAAATCAAATTAAATTAGTATTTATTTACAAAAATAAAGTGATGATTTTAATTTTAATAAATAAAGCATATTTTTGTGTTTTTTTTTAATTTTATTAAGAAAAAAATTAATTGGTTAGTGATAATAAAAATAATTAATTAAAATAATAAAACAAACAAATAAATATAATGAAAAGAAAAAAGAAATAAACCAAGGGGGGTGTTGGGCCCAAGAGGAGTTTGTTCAGCATTTTCCAAGCCCAATTACACTAGCCTGCTTTTGAGTTTGCTGCTTCTCCACACATGCGTTGACTGGAGTGTATGATGGATGTTCAATCTTGACCTTTGGATTTGGCCTGGAGGCCACCTGGCGCCTGATTGGATGATGGTATATGGTGGATCTTAGGCCTTGGCATGTACTGGATAGCTTGGAAAAAATTAACACAAATGCATGGGGGACCTGTGATTCGAACCCAGGTCCCATTGGACTTTGGTACACCACGCTTGCCAACTCAACTAACGCACCCAATTGTTATAATATTAGAAATCAAATATAATATGGAAAAAAAACAAATAAATGCCAGCAAGCAAAAAAATAAGGCGTGAGATTTGAAGGGGCCAGTTGGGAGAGGACACGTAGTCGTCTTCTTCGTTGAAAAGCCTGGTTATTTACCTGCGGATTTCATCCGCAACTAAATTCGTAGCTGCCTTCTAAAAGCTACCATAAGCCATAGAAATCAATTCCAAGGCCATGGTTCGATTCGTCTGGGTCTCGTGAACACATCTATATCCATCAATTGGCCTGATTTCACATGTAGCAAAAATACCCAAAAAATAACCTTCCAAACCCTAGGTTCGGTTACAGGGTTACAAGCTACAAAAAAAATCAAATAATGCAGAAATGTTCTAAATGGAACGATAAACATGATGGTGTCAAGATTTTGTCAAGAAAACGCATGAATATGAGTGTGCGATTTCGTGTACAGGGCAACTTTCAAGAAGACTTACAGCGCGATTGGGGATGTTTCAGGGCTTGATTTTGATTCCAATAGCTTCAGTGGACGTCAAGCAAGAAGATAGCGTTGAGTTTTTCCTTTGAATTTGCCTCTACCCAAGATTTCAGTTCCACACTTTTTCAAGCTTTTTTCAGTTTTTGTTCTTGTGGATTAACAGCCTCTTAGTTATGATCTTCGTGCCTTTGCCTTGTGTGAGTATAATAGAGTGAATTAGGTTTAGTTTTGGGCTTTGAATCCTTGCCAATCAATGCTTGAAGATGTGATTTTATTCTCCATTGAAAAAGCTTCCAAATTTGTCAAAAACCAATATTTGTTCATGATATGCCTTGATTCGAATTTGATCATGTCCGTAATGATATTAAAGACATGTATCAATAAAAAAGATCCCAATTGATTAAGATTTGGATTTAAATTGATTAAAAATGAATTAATTCAATAAAAATCAAATAAAATGGAAAAATTAATAATTGGACACAAAACTGAAAATAGGACAAGTGTGTAGTGTGACAAGATCAAATCAAGTGAAAAAAAGTGGGGCCATTTGGCAAAATTTGAAGTTTTGGGGATAGTTGACTTTTGGCAATTTTGGAAAAATGCCCAACTTCAACAATGCATAACTTTTTCAATTTTGAACTCTTGGAGGTGTTCTTGGATTGTTTAGAAACCTTGAGATGTCCTATAACCAACCCTTTTGGTCTCATCTGATTTTGATATTCCATGATCAAGTTATAAGATTTGGCAAAAAAGGTGTTTTTGTTGACTTTCAAAAATGACCTATAATGTCCAAATTTGTAACTTTTTGTGAGTGAATTTCTTGATCTTGGGGTGTGAAGATGGATTGTAGGAAATTGCATCCTCTTAAAAATGAGCTTTGGATGGGTCATTTCTCATAAAGTATGAGAAAGTTATGCTTGGTCAAACTTTAGTTGACTTTTCCTACAAAACCCTAATTTAGCAACTTTTGAGTCTTGATGAATCTTGAGCAATCCTTAATGAATCATGATCAACCCTTGATCAAATGATGAATTAACCTTCAAAATGAGAATGTTGACAAAAAATATTGATGTTTGACTATTTGTAGGTCACAATTGACTTTTGCCCTAGCACAGTCGATTTTTGGACCTCTTAAGCAATTGACTGACCAAACTTCCTCTGCAAGGCTTGAAATTTGACATGGATGAACTTGAGAACATATTAGGATATTGTGGAGCACTTGGGGTCATTTGGATGCAAGGACCTTGATGCAACACAAAACCCTAATTTGAGGTTGACTGCCTTAGGAGATGACTTGACTGTACAACTCTTGAGCAATCTTGAACCACTTGGAGATTTTTCTTGACATGTCTTGGGAAATATGAGAGGGCAAATTTTGGGGTACAACAGTTGCCCCTGTTCAATCTTCTTAAACCTGAGGATATATATTGGCTTTCGGGCCTTTCGTGATCCGAAGGTGGAAGATGATTGAACACTAGAGTGCCCAGAAATTTGCACTCGCATGAACTGGTATCAGCATTGTGATGTCGGGAATGGGCTTACAGATGCCATTTGGAGATTGTTGGTAGGTTCATTTGTCTTCTTTGACGGGATTGGCATCAGAGATATCTTTAGGAATCGATTTAACTGGACCAGAGGGGGTTTTGTCTCTTTTGACTGGATTGGCGTCAGAAAAATCTTTAGGAATCAATTTAACTGATTTTGTCTCCTTTGAATAGCTTAGCCTTAGAAAAATCTTTAGGAATCAATTTAACTGGTTTTGTCTCCTTTGACTGGGTTAGCCTTAGAAAAATATTTAGGAATCGATTTAACTGGTTTTGTCTTCTTTGACTGACTTTGTCTCCTTTGACTGGATTTGTCTCCTCTGACTGTATTTGTCTCCTTTGGCTGAGTTTGTCTCCTTTGACTGAATTGGCATCAGAAAAATCTTTAGGAATGGATTTAACTGGTTTTGTCTCCTTTGACTGGCTTGCCCTCAGAAAAATCTTTAGGAATCGATTTAACTGGTTTTGTCTCCTTTGACGGGTTGGCCTCAGAAAAATCTTTAGGAATCGATTTAACTGATTTTGTCTCCATTGACGGGTGGCCTCAGAAAAATCTTTAGGAATCGATTTGACTGATTTTGTCTCCTTTGACGGATTGTCTCCTTTGACGGGTTCGCATCAGAAAAATCTTTAAGAATCAATTTAACTGGTTTTTGTCTCCTTTGACTGCGTTCGCATCAGAAAAATCTTTAGGAATCAATTTAACTGGTTTTTGTCTCCTTTGACTGCGTTCGCATCAGAAAAATCTTTAGGAATCAATTTAACTGGTTTTGTCTCCTTTGACATAGCTGAGAACTTAACTGCATCTTTCCTGAAAGGTAAGGGTCAGTCATATGCAATGCATGATATGGATCAAGCAATGATGTTCTCAACATAAATGAGATTGTACGGTATGATGCGTCTATGCATGTATCATGATGTATGGAAATGTGATGTTTTAGCTGGGGAAAATAAATCCTGGATAACTGCTGGAGGATAGGGTTGGATTCTTCGTTTCCGCTGGGGATGATGAATGAAGGTCATTGTGAGAATAAACCTGCCGGAGAAAAGAACTCCGTTGGGGAATAAACTGATAAGGAGATTACTCCGAGGGGAATTACTCTGTGTGGGAGAGATGCTCTGCTGAGGATTTTAACGATAAACTCCGCTGGGGATTCCGCTGATAAACTCCGCTGGGGATGGGTTATCGTTGCTGGTGATATTGAATCTGTTGAGGATTGAATTCCTGCTTGTGAAAGGAAAGAACTTTGCTGGGGACGATCTTTCAGTTGCAACTCGCTGGGGATAACCCTGTTAGACTTTTGTGGGGATACTCCTCTGAATTCTGCTAGGAATGATCCTTTGAACTTGGCTGGGGAGATTTATTTTTATAGTCTGCTGGTGGATAAACTTCCAGAGTCTACTGGGGAGGATGCTTCAACTCCGTTGGGGAAGCTTTTTCAGACCGTGCTGGGAAATATTGACTCCACTGAGGTATCTTGTATTCTACCGGGGAACATTCTTATACTCTGTTGAGGAATATTAAGACTGCCAGGGATACTCTTATACTTGTTGGGTAATATTCTTATACTCCGTTGGGGGAATATTAAGACCTTCTGGGGGTACCTAGCCTTTTTAGCGTTGATGGTGGATGAAATCTGCTTGGGGAGAGTATTGCTGATTTGTTCACAGTTGCAAGTCTCAGCTGAGAGAGCTACCATTACTGTCTTACTCTGCGGGGAGTGAAAGTATCTTAGCCAAATTCTTCAGCTGAATCTACCTTTGTACCTGGTGGACAGAGCAACTACACAGTTCGGACAATTCTTATTGCCCCTGTTTCTAATATTACCAGTAATCCATCTCTTATTTCGCATGTAAATACTTATGAGCAGCAATTAATGTCAAATGCATATATCAAAAATGAACCTTGGATGTTCTTTGCATATCAAAACAGATAAAGGAAAAACAGTTTGAAATGAATTTGTATTGATTTTGAAGTTTGGCCCGTAAATAGGCGTTTTTGTACAAGAGGCTGACGTACTAGTAAGAGAACGCCGTCGAATAATAGAATTTACACAATTTGTGAAAAACTAAACAAAACAGCTATGTGAATGATCCCACTGGGTTCCAACTCTGCTATTGCCTTTATATCTTCGAGCATCTCATCACTTTGCTACTTGGTTGAAGATGAATCTGATTGATTAGTGCCGTCCGAGCTTGATAGTCGATACCGAAGTCTGGATGCAAGGTGATCCAATGAGACATAGGGTTACGCTTTGATCCCTAATTTTTGCCTGGACCGCCCTTTCGGGTTTTCAGTCCACCGAGATACCCTTTTTGCCCAAGCCTCCTTTTCAGGTTTTCGACTTGTCGGCTGTACAGATTTTTTCATTTTCATCCCTTATTTTTGCCCGAACCCTTTTGGTTTGCCGGGAAGCCCTTATTTTTGCCTAGGCCAGTCAACCTAGCGGGTCTTTGATTATGCGTAGTATCTTTTCACTATGTCTGCATTGACGGGGTGAGGAAGGTCGTCACCATCCATGGTGGTTAGAATCATAGCTCCTCCTGAGAAAATGTTCTTAACCACAAATGGCCCTTCATAAGTAGGGGTCCATTTGCCCCTGGGATCACCTTGAGGTAGAATAATGTGCTTGATTACCAGATCCCCAACTTGATACTCTTGTCGTCTAACTTTCTTGTTAAATGCTTTGATCATCCGTTTTTTGGTACGTCTGACCATGACAAATAGCAGTAAGTCTCTTTTCGTCGATTAGGTTTAGCTGATCAAGCTGGGTCTGAATCCAGTCATCTTCACTCAAACCTGCATCCTTCAAGACTGCCTCCATGCCATAAACCAAGGAATAAGGTGTTGCCCCTGTTGACGTCCGTGCTGAGGTACGGTACCCATGAAGAGCAAACGGTAACATCTCGTGCCAATATTTGTATGTCACTGTCATCTTCTGCACAATCTTCTTAATGTTCTTATTAGCTGCTTCGACAACCCCATTCATCTTCGGTCGGTAAGGAGAAGAGTTATGATGATGTATCTTGAATTGCTCGTAGAGCTCGGTGATCATATTATTGTTGAGATTGGTACCATTGTCCGTAATGATCCTTTCTGGTAAACCGTATCGACAGATCAGATTGTGCCGAATGAACCGTGCCACGACGTTCTTGGTTACAGTAGCAAAGGAAGCTGCTTCAACCCACTTCGTAAAGTAATCAATAGCTACCAGGATGAAACGATGCCCGTTGGATGCCGTAGGTCTGATCTCGCCGATCATATCAATGCCCCACATTGCAAAAAGCCAAGGTGTCGTCAAGACGTTCAGAGGAACTGGAGGTATGTGCACCTTATCAGCATAGACTTGGAACTTGTGACATGTCCGAGAATGCTGATAACAGTCGGCTTCCATTGTGGACCAATAATATCCTGCCCGTAGGATTTTCTTTGCCATGGTATGTCCACTGGAATGAGTTCCGAAAGTACCTTCATGTAAATCGGCCATGATCCATTCTGCTTCATTCTTATCCACACATCGCAGTAAGGTTGAATCATGGTTACGCTTGTAAAGAATGCCATTGCTGATGAAGAACTTCGCCGCGAACCTTCTCAGAAACTTCTTGTCATTAACAGATGCACCCTCGGGGTATTCCTGATCTTCAAGATACCTCTTCACCTCATGAAACCAGGGCTTTTCTGTTACCTCTTCAGTCTCAATGTCACAGCAATGTGCAGGTTTGTCCAATCTTTTAATGATGATCCAGGGAGCTTCGTTGTCCCAATTGACTTCGAACATAGAAGACATCATAGCTAGCGCGTCCGCCAACTGATTCTCCTCTCTAGGGAAGTGTTCAAAGGTTATCTCCTCAAAGTGGGGAAGAAACATCAATACATACTCCTTGTAAGGAATCAGATTTGGGTGTTTCGTATCCCACTCGCCTTTGATCTGACTGATCACGAGAGCGGAATCTTCGAAGACACTCAGAAACTTAATCCTTAGGTCAATTGCTGCTCGAAGACCCATGATGCATGCTTCATACGCCGCCATATTGTTGGTGCAGTTGAAACATAGTCGGGCGGTGAACGGAGTATGAGAGCCTTTAGGAGATATGATCATAGCGCCAATGCCGTTACCCAAAGCGTTCGAAGCTCCATCAAAGTACATAGACCATCGGGATCCTTCCTCAGGTCCTTCATCCGGTCCAGGTGTCTCACAATCAGTTACCAACATGATATTCTCGTCCAGAAATTCAAAGTTCATAGACTGGTAATCATCCACTGCTTGATGTGCCAAATGGTCTGCCAACACACTTCCATTGATTGCCTTTTGGGTCGTATATTGGATGTCATACTCAGTCAAGATCATCTTCCATCTTGCTATTCTTCCGAACAAGGCATGATTTTCGAAGATATACTTGATTGGATCCATCTTTGATATCAACAGAGTAGTGTGAGTCAGCATATACAGTCTCAGCCGGCGAGCAGCCCATGCCAAAGCGCAACAAGTTTTCTCGAGCAGTGAGTATCGAGTCTCACAGTCGGTAAACTTTTTGCTAAGGTAATAAATAGCATGCTCTTTTCGGCAAGACTCGTCATGTTGACCCAACACACACCCCATTGAGTTATCGAGTACTGTCAAGTATAAGATCAGAAGTCTCCCTTCAACTGGAGGCATCAGGATGGGTGGCTCTTGGAGATACTCTTTGATCCTTTCGAAAGCGGCCTGGCATTCATTGTTCCAACGTATTACTTGATCTTTCTTCAGCAACTTGAAGATTGGCTCACAAGTAGCAGTCAGGTGCGAGATGAATCGGGCAATGTAGTTCAGACGTCCCAGAAAGCCTCTGACTTCTTTCTCTATTCTGGGAGCTGGCATCTCTTGTATAGCTTTCACTTTGGCAGGATCCACTTGAATACCTTTGTCGCTTACGACGAAATCCAGCAGTTTACCAGATCTCACCTCGAAGGTGCACTTGTTCGGGTTTAACCTCAGCTTGTACAACTTCAACCTGTCAAACAGCTTCTGCAGATGGTCAAGGTGTTCCTCCTCAGTTTGGGACCTTGCAATCATATCGTCGACGTATACTTCAATCTCATGGTGGATCATGTAATGAAACAAAGAAACCATGGCACGCTGATATGTTGCCCCAACATTCTTCAGTCCGAAAGGCATGACCTTGTAGCAAAAGGTACCCCACTGAGTAACAAAAGTTGTCTTCTCCATGTCTTCGGGAGCCATTTTAATCTGATTATAACCGGAGTAACCATCCATGAAGGAGAATACCTTGTGCTGAGCGGTGTTGTCAACCAGAACGTCGATATGAGGTAGAGGGAAATCATCCTTGGGGCTTGCCCTGTTCAGGTCCCTGTAATCGACACACATTCGAACCTTACCATCCTTCTTCAACACAGGAACCACATTGGCCACCCACTGAGGGTAAGAAGTAACTGCTATAAAACCGGCGTCAAACTGTTTCATAACTTCAGCGTTGATTTTCTCAGACATCTCTGGGCGCATTCGGCGGACCTTCTGTTTTACTGGAGGACAGTCTTCCTTGGTAGGCAATCGGTGAACCACAATATCAGTATCCAAACCAGGCATATCTTCGTAAGACCAAGCAAAGATCTCAACGTAGTCACGCAGCATCTGAATCAACCGTTGCTTCACACTAAGCTCCAGATTTGCACCGACCTTGACTTCCTTATTGTCTGTCTCAGTACCCAGATTCACTGATTCCACTGGCTCTTCGTGTGGCTGAATAGCCCTCTCTTCCTGGAGTAGCAGTCTTGCAAGTTCACCAGGCACTTCGCAATCATGTTCACCTTCGTCTCCGGCTAAGTTGATCGGATTTTCGAAGTCATAACTGGCAGTAGAAGAGTTATTACCAGTGAGATCCAGAGTGGATGTAGACCTGTATATGTGAGTGTGTATAAAATAGCTGTTTTGCAATATATAATAAAGAAAAACAAGGAGCGCAAAATTTGAAATGCAAGAACGTCCAATGCTTTTATTGATGATATATGAAAATGACACACATAAAGCCCTCACAATTGAAGCCACGGTGCCCCGGGTAAGACACCGGGCCATAAAGTTTGAAACATTGTCTGTTACAAATTCAAAAATAAAAAGTTTCATTACTGGGTGATAATAGAAACGGGCATAGAATCCTTCGCTGTCCAGTTTCTTAGCCCACCATTGGCAGTCGGGTAGATCCAACTATCAATATCAAACTCTTCACCATCGTCGTCCCTTACAACATTCACCCCTGCATCTTGTTTAGGCTTCTCTGGTGCTCTGAACTCGATCTCCTTTGCATCAATCAAATCCCGTACCTTGTTCTTCAAAACCCAACAATCATCTGTATTATGCCCCGGGCTATCAGAGTGATAAGCACAGCGGGCATTAGGGTTATACTTCAGTGATGTTGTATTTGGATTCTTCGGGGCTTCCTTTGGAATCACCAGACTGGTCTTCAGCAACTGTGGCAGAATCTGAGATAAGGTCATGCTGAGACGAGTGAATTGCCTCTTAGGTCTCTCGAACTTTTGTTGATTGTTGTGCTGAGGAGCACCAGCAGGTTTTGAAATAACAACCGCATTCACAGCTTGGCGGTGTTCAATTCTATTCTGTTTTTTCGAACTGTAGACAACACTGGATTCTTTCTTAAATGGCTTCTTCTCGGTGCTCAATGAGGCAACCTTCTGTATCTTCCCAGCCTTAATACCAGCCTCAATCCTATCACCGGTCAAAATAAGCTCTGTAAACCCAGATGAAGAGCTTCCAATCAGGTGGTTGAAAAATGGACAAGACAGGGTCCCCAGAAACATGTCCACAAGCTCCCGATCAGCCAAGGGTGGTTGTACTCTACCGGCAAGGTCCCTCCAATTCTGAGCATAATCTTTGAATCCTTCACTCGTTCCCATTGACATACCCTGGAGTTGGGTACACGTGGGAGCGAGGTCGGAGTTGTACTGATATTGCCTGTAGAAAGCAGTAGCCAAATCTTCCCAACTGCGGATACTGGCTCCGTCTAACTGATAAAACCACTCAAGCTGAGTCCCTGAGAGACTGTCTTGAAAGAAATGGATCCATAGGTTCTTATCAGCAGTGTACGGCTGAATCTTCCTTACATATGACCGGAGGTGCAGTTTCAGACAAGAAACTCTGTCATACTTAGCAAAGGCTGGTGCCTTGAACTTGTGGGGAATCACTACCCCAGATGAGAGACCTAGAACACCAAAGTCCAGACCAGGCACTTTCTGAACTTCCATAGCACTCAAACGGTCTTCCAGTTGTTTGTATCTATCCTCGGCCGGAGGATACTGTTCTTCGTCGAAGTCCGTCTCGTTGTCGAAGACCATAGGGCTGGGAGCCCTCCTTTCTTCTTGACTATCTTTCCCTCCAGATGAGATGGTCAGATCAACTTCATTCTGAAGCCTGTTTCCAAACCTGTGCCCTGTGTTAAACAGGATTGTCCTCTTCTTCTTCTTCTTCTCTTTCAGAATCAGGGTCTTTAGGTCTTGCTGACCCTTAGCTAGATTCATGAATAGCTCTTGAAATTGGGCATTCTGGGCCTGGAGGGCCCTGATGGCTTGCTCAGTTGAAGGTTCAGCAGACATGATGAGTGCTGAAATAAACAGCGAAGAAGATAAGAGACATGTAATGGGTACCTGTTTATGAAGTGCATGGGATGAAATGCGTATGATTATGATTTCAAAGACATTCGAGAGACTCAAATTTGTAAACAAGAAAGGAAACACACTTTATTAGATAAACTTTAGAATTCAAATTGTTCAACTGATGCCATTAAGGCGTTACATGAAAAGAAATACTGAGAAATAAATAAAACTGGAAAGGAAATCATCAAAGGCCAATCAGCGTTCCCATGGTCTCTTCTTGTCGGGGCGTACATAATAATTAAGAATCCGCTCCTTCTCCAGCTGCCTAGTCAACTTCTAGATCTTCTGCTCTTGCTCGTTGAACCTTTCTCGGTAGGAATCCCGTTCCTCCCTCAGCTGCATCCAAGACCTTTTCAGTTCCACAATGTCAGTGGGCATATAAGGATGGAGGATGGTTGGAAGAACTCCTTCTTCATTGTAAACTTCAAGAATGACAGGTCGGACGGCTTCATAAGGCATACCCAGCTTTTGGGCACTGATACGGACCCATCTGAGATATGGCTCCATCGGGAGTGAAGTCTTTGGGCCCAGCTCATGTGGATCAGATTGGTGAACTCTATCCCAAGCCCTTATGAATCTCCGACGTTGCTCGTCGATATCCCCCTGAAAATCAAAGATGATATGATGCATTAGCAGCTCATGAGGTCTTTCTCTTTGGGCTCTCCCAAACTGACGAAGAGTTAAGCATGAGTTGTAAGAAATTCCTCCATAGGTTCCTATCAGGGGAACATTGGGGTACTCCCCACATAGATCAATAATAGTCACCTCATCCATACCCTTGAGAGTCCAGATAATGTCATTATGCGAGAGAGACATAACCCTATAGGCCCAACCCATGCCTTCTTTGTTCTTCAGCACTGACTTGGGGAGGTGCGAAAAAAACCACCTCGACAATAATGGAGCACATCACATCAAGGTTCCCCGCTTTCGGGCAGTACGGGCATAAAGCTGATGAAGAATGTCACCCAAGAGAGTGGGTACATGATTCTGAGAGATGAAGATATTTACCGCATTAACATCAACAAAAGTGTCAGGATTCAGAAACAATACCAAGCCATAGATCAGAAGGGCCAGAATATCCTCGAATGCCTTGAAGTCTAGACTATCCCAGAAATAGTTAGCCTTACCAACCAAGAACTTAGTCAGAAAGCCCTTTGCTCCACTCCTAGTCTCCCAATTAGACAATACCTCCTCTTTAGTCAAATGAAGGGCTGCAGCAATCTCTTCAGGTCTAAGAATCTTCTCCCAACCAGTAAACGGGGTCTTCTCCAGAACAGATATATCGAGCAGCTCAGAGAACTCTTCTAGGGTTGGAACCAAATGGTAGTCTTGAAACGTAAAGCAATGGTACAGCGGATCATAGAACTGGACTAGGACACTCATCATCTGCTCGTCCAGTTTGGAGGTGACCAAACTGAGAAGGTAACCATGCCTCCTGATGAAGGAAGTAGTGTCAGGCATCTTGGCAACCAACTCTTTAAGCAAGGTGGGAACCTGAACAAAGTTGATCCGGATGGTATTCTTACGCATGGGCATCATGATGACCTACAAAACAGAACAAAGATGAATCCCTCCTGTCTTTGAAATAGGTTAGTCCAATGCAAGATGTATGCAATTTTATGATGTCATTATGTCATGATAGTAAGCACACCACAAGTATCCACAAATAGCAAACATGGTAAAGGCACACAAGTCATACAGAGAGCCCTTAGATTTCAGGACGGCAAGGAGCTTAGGTACTACCCTCTTTCAGTTCAGTTGGTTTAAACCTATCCTAAAAATAGTAACCGGGTCCTAGAGGATCTCAATATCATTGACTACCCTCAATCGGTCATAATTCCAGTTTAGCAACCTTTTCTTGCGGCCGAAATCATCGCGAGAGTTTAGTCTCAATGAGTGTAGCATACTGCTACTGTTCTATGGCCAAGTTGGTCAATTTAAGGTTCTAAGGTCAGTTGGTGCTTAATGACCCCTTAGAAGACCCATATTCTCCTTGTTCCAACACAAGGGATATCGGTACAGACTAAAGTGCCACACCAATGTAGCTACTGCTTCAACTGTGTCGGTCTACGTCGGACAGTTCCCTCACAGTTTATTGCTACTTACCTAAAGGGTACCCCCAGATCCGAGTTAGGATCTATAGAAACTCCGATACAAGCCCACAAAATTAAAGCATACAAAGCATACAATTGAAAACACAATGATCTAATCCTAAGGTACACCTCACTTTATAATAAATCCCCAGCAGAGTCTCTAGTTCTGTGATATGGTGGGAAGAGAACTGACTGTTTTTTGATATGCTGGTTCGCGTTTTGCGTTTGTTTTCGCAAAATGTCGCGGTAAGCAAGAGTCACCACTGTCTTTTATTTTACCCAACAAGGAAAGGAAAAAAGCACAGAAAAATTCCTTTTTCGAGATATTTCTCGGGTTCGGGGGGTAGATTATAGAAAGGGAAGGTGTTAGCACCCTTTATATCTGTGGTTATCCACGGGCTCTTAGGTACTTGCTCAAAGTGTTTTCAAAATTTGCTTTTCTTTGTGTTTGTGGGTTTGAAAAGAGTTTTTGTTTGAAAGGTGTAAGTGCGAAAAGTTTTGTTTATTTTTAGAATGAGCAAGTACTTAAGAACCATCTACCTACTCGAAAAAGGAACTAATCTGTGCAAATGTCCTTTAGACAATGCTATCCCACTATGAATGAGTAGGTAACATCGTCGTTGGAGTTTTAAGGGTCAATTCGATTAAGGGACGTGCGGTCACTAAAGCAATGTTAGGACGCCTTAGCGGTAACCCTAATATCTTAGATCATTTTTCTGAGGCAACCGTTTCGAGGCAACTATGATCTTGGACAAGAGGGCGACCTCTAAAACTTCCTATACTCAATGACCACGTTCGAAGGCAAACAAGTGAGGTGTACCCTAAGAGTGCGCATGTGCGAGTGTGTTATTTCGGTTAATTATCTTTGTACATGTCATGGGTGAGCTATGTTGTCCCGAAGATGAATAGAGTAATAAGTATCACCCAACAATGTAGGAACTGGGTTTCCAATCATGAAGTTCATGATAGCATTAATGTCAACAAATTTTTCCACACTAGGAAATAAGAATAACCCGTAAGCAAGTAGAGCAAAAATGGCCTCAAAAGCGACTGTACTCTTCATCCTGGAAAAGTAACGAGCTTTCTCCAATAAGAACTGAGCTAGTAATCCTCTAATCCCTCATTTAGCAGTCATGTGGGCTTCAACCTCAGACTTCCCCAAATGGATCAAAGCAGCAATCTCATGTGGCTTTGGCTCACCCTCTAAACCAGTAAAAGGAATACGATTGATAATAGGCAAACCCAGCAGGTAAGAGTACTCCTCTAGTGTAGGCATCAACTGATAATTATGGAATGTAAAGCATCGATACATGGGATCATATAACTGGACCAATATCGAGAGAATACCCTCGTTCATCCTAAGCTTTATGAGAGAAATGATGGACCCATACTTCCTCCGAAAACCTGCAGAACACTCAATCTCGAGAATCATACTTATCAACTCATCTATCTTGGGATCTTTGAAACTGTATTTTTTGGTATTTCTTTTTCCAGAATCCATAGTCAAAAAGTACTTGAGATATCCACAAATAGTTAACTTTTAAGTCCCTTGAAATAAAGTTTCTTCAAAAGATGCTTATCAGTGCATGGATGCATGATGCAATAATCACACACAAGATCACAAACATAGGATTCATAGGTTCAACGTCACGAGCATGAAGTCGGAGGTATTACCCATAAGGTATGGTCTAAAAGTTATCACCTATCGAACAAGGTTCTAAAGGTTCCTAGAGTCTACATCCTTCCTTCAGATATTACCATATTCCCGATTAACTCGGGAATTAGTAATATTCTCAAGAAAAACTTATCTGAGTGTAGTATCGCATGACAACTATTTCTGCATTACTCTGTCATAGCTTCCGCACTACACCTAAAAGGCATAGATGGGTTAGGAAACCTACGATCCTCAGTTTCAGCAAGCTCCCATGTCGAAAGAAGTAAGTCTTCCCGATTACTCGGTAAATGACACTACAGTCAAAGGGGCCTCCACTGATCGGGGGATCTCATGCCTCCTATTTTGGGATTACTCCCTCAAAGTTAACATGACTATACTGCCCTTCCTATGTTAAGCTTGCCCAAGTCTGGGTATAGGAATTATGAGAAATCCCTAAGCACCCAGAAAACCAGGAAAAACAAGACAAACATATATATAACATATAACATATAAACAAAAATAACACATATACAAATATAAACTAAGATAGGCTCAACCCACTTAGGGATGGACCAGCAAGAGGTCAATCTCTCCCCACTGAAGTCGCCATTTTTTTCTATAGAGGTAGAAATGATTAAGACTAAGCTATTGGATTGACTAGACTTGTACAGATCAAAAATAAAAATCGCCACCGTGCTTTATTGTATCCAAAGGAATGGGAAAAGAGCGAATAACCCAAAAGAAGGGGGAGAGATTCTAAGTAAGGGGGTTGGTTATGCAAAGGGAAGGTATTAACACCCTAAACATCTACGGTACTCTGCAGGAACCTCTTTGTAAAATATGTATATTTTGGCTATAAAATGTTATATGAAAATAGATGGTGGAAATGAGAAGAGAAGTATTTATGCTTTTTGCACCCGCCGTGGTTGCGAACCTTTAGTGCCTACGTACCACCTTACATGCAATAAGGGATCAGGATACACATAGTTCCTATTTAAAAAAATTTAAACACAAATGTGTTGGTTAATTTTAAGAGATAAGACATCATCGTTATTGTACGTGTGGAAAACATACTTACTACCCACAATCATGAGAAATGAGAATTTGCATCATCTCAAAGTGGAGGATATGGCTTGGATTTTAAAATCAACAATACCTTACTCAACACCCAAGTGGAAAATATCTCTCTTCACTACATATTGTAGAAGTATAGTTGTTTGCATCACTACAAGGATTGACAAGAGTCCGATCTTTTGAGAAAAGTTTTAAAGGTAAAATGCCAAAGTGGCTAAATAGTTTGAATGAGATTGGTTGACTTTTAGTCTTCACACAAAAATGTTAAGGTATTATTAAGTTGATTGAAGTTTATTTATGAAAATATTTTGTAAATGCATGGACCTAGATCCAAGTTTATTATGAAAGTGGTTCAAGTTTAGAAACAAGAAGAGTTTTCAAAAGGAGGGAGAAGATTTTTGAAATTAAAGAAGATGGGAGGAGATGAATGGAATATCCTAAAGCATAAGATAAAAGCTAGGGAGAAGAACCGTCTAACCAACAAGAAGCCAACATTTTACATTATGCGTCAAGATAGAATTCCCATTCTTTGGATTGAAACCAAGCAAGGATACTAAACCTCTTGATAAAACCAAACTTCAAATATATTAAGTCTTAACAAAAATTAGGAAGAGTGACGGTTGTATACAGATGAATTCCAGATTACAAACAAAGTATGTAATCACAATAACCTGCACACAAAGCAAACAAAGAGACAACCCAATGTCTTGGGGTAAACCCCAAGAGCTCCAAACAAAATAAAAGTTGAGTTCACAAGGTCTACAACATAGGTCAAGGTTTCTAGTCCTAAGTCCAAGAAGTCCAATACTCCAAAATGCCAAGGATAGTAACCAAATAGTCCAAGTATCATTAATGTTTTTTAGGGTTTAAATTGATTATTAGGTATCTTCAAAAAGAAATGAAAAGCTCAAGTGAGCAAATTAAAAATGACATGAACAAAAAGGCTCAAGTGAGCAAAGATGAAAATAAAATGAAATGTAAATGCTAAAGTAAATGGTACATAAAGTAAAAGCATAAAATAAAGTCAATTGTTAGAAGTTAATGGTTAGTTGGATGACCATCTTAAAACTTGCATTTGATACTCATTAGAGGATTGGTAGCACCAAAGCCTCTCAACAACAAGTTGCATTTGCTTTTTGTCAAGTATATCATCCATTTTAAGAATCTCAAAGTAACATAATGATCAATGATGTTTAAGTGATCCATTTTGACCAAAATTGATTAAGTTCTATTAGAGGATTGGAAGAACCAAAGCCTCCTAACAATGGATCTCAAGGTTATTGGATCATAGGGTTCAAATTAACATAGTTGGGCTTGCAAACATAAGTTTGGGTCAAGAATGATCATTTTCTCAAATCGGGACAACATTTAGCGCTATGTTAAGGAATTGTAAGTGGACTTATATAAAAGTCACACCTATTTTGAGGCCAGTCAATAAGAATCTATGTACCATTTGTTTTGAGACATGATATAGAAATCATACTCCAATAATACTTAGTGCAATAAGAAGGGGATGAGATGAAGAGGGAAGGGAAAAATGAATAAACCACATTTGAATCAAAATTTAATCAAACTATTATTAAAATCATTCATCCATGTTTATGGAATTAAACTCAACACCAAGGATCCAATGATGTTAATAAAGTTCATGATCAAAATTTCAATCCAAGATCAGCCAGAGAATATACAAAAATAAACTTGTATTTAACATATAAAAATAAAGATTTAAAAATGATTAAAAATGAAAATAAGAGAGAAAAATGTTAACTATGTTTAAATTAATCAAGAAAAAATAAGTAAGACCATAGAAAAATCATAAATGAACTAAAGTATATTTATAAATTTTTTGTTAATTTTTTAAAGTCAGAAACTATTTTTAAAATTATAAGAAATAGGTAAAATAAACAAAAAATTGTGAAAAATAATAAAAGCAGAAATAAAAAGTAAATGAGGTCACCTATTTGTCACAATTTTATTGGATCCTTCCCTATTTTTTTCAGAATTTAAAAATGCATAAAAGTATTTTTAAACATTTTTAAAAATTCAAATAAAGTGAAAAATCATAAAAAATATCAAAACACAAAATAAAAATGGGAAAAAATGAAAATCAGAAAGAAAAAAATCAAAAGTATATTCCATAATTTTTTCATATTTTTTGGAGTAAAAATGAATTTTCTATGAATTTTTGAAATTTAAAACAAATAAAATCTAAAATCTAAAATTAAAATAAAAACCAAAAAGATGTGGACCAATGGATGAGAGTCAAAACGCGTTAGTAATCAAATTCAAAGGATCTTGCGCGCTGTGCATATCATGTTCATTACCGAATAAAGCACTGAATTAAATATAAATCAGATTTAAAAAAAATAAATAAATGGCGATGTTTCATTGGTTGAAGGGTGACACCTTGGTCATCTTCAACCTCCAGCCAGTCTCAAAACCAAGTTGCTAAATCTGTAAAATTAGAGCTCGAGACCAGTATCATTCGCTTTGTCTCATCAAGACGAAGACAACCACACCCTTACAAAAAATTTATATAAATTGTAGCTCAAACAATTTGGAAGAGTAGTTTTGAAAAGAGATTTGAAATTTCATGGTCAAAACGTGCTTCCAGTTAAAAACAAATGTTGCGACTAGAACCAGGGTGATGAGAGTTTCACAATAGTATCAAAGTTTGAGAGAATTAGTGAAGGAATCTACCTATTGAAGTTCAGTTGTAGAGCTCTAAAACTGGACTTCTATGGATCAATATAGATTACGATTCTTGAAGGTAATTGTATTGTTAGCTTTAGAGAAGTTAAATAAGGTGATTTGACAAAGAAAAATGATTGAGAGATGCTGCAAAAGAAATTTGAAGTAGCTGGAAATTGGTTTGAAGAGAGAGTTTGACAGGGTGATCTTGGCTATCTAAACTTGAAGAAATGAATGAGGGATGATCCTCTATTTATAAGGTAGTGAATGGGATCCTTAAGCGTGTGAAATGATGCAATTTGGAGGGAAATCGTGTGGGTCTGAAACATGAACAAAGTGTGACTTATTTAGAATTAAAACTCAACTAAATCGTGTGTTTCATGATGCTAAACGCATTTGGAAAGTTGCTAAACATGATTAAAGGCAAAAACGCATGGAAAACTTGTGATTAGAAGCAAAAATAATGATATCAAAATTTGACTTGTGATGAAGCTTCAGTTTCAAGTTACCAAATTCAAATCAATGGAATTCTCAACTCAAGGGGTCTTAGGCCATGATTATTGAAGCTTTAGAAAGATGAGATTAAAAGCTTTTCAATGGGAAAAGAATGGGATAAAAGGGTTGCTTGAGATGAAAGTTGCAATGAGTCAAAGTTAAGAAAAAGAAGTTGAGTCAAAATTTCTAAGTTTTTCTTCAAAAATGACTTATAATGTCTTGCATATCAACATGGCCTTCCACTTGGAATTTGCTCTTGACTAAAAAAGATGGCATGAATTAGATCTCTTGAATGAGATTTTGAGACTTGAAACATTCAAAATATCCAAAAATTGAGAAAGTTGTAACTTGTTGAAGTTGGAAAAAATTCATGAAATAACCTATAATCTTTTGCATCCTTAAATCATCTTCCATCCATATTCACACTTTGCACTTTGAAGATGGGTTGAAGTTCACACATTCAAGACCATTGTGGAAAATGAATGGGTTCAAGGTATTAAAAATTGATCAAGTTATGATTATTTGAAAATCACATGAAGGGATTTGAGGGTTCATCTAAAGGACTTGTAATCTTTCTTCATCATCAAGTTTCTTACACACAAAATTTCCTTGAGACCTTTGAAGTGATTTATTAATAATCCTTTAAAGAGAAAGATGTCTTTAGAATAACTTAAAAATACCAAAATATGAGCAAGATATACCCCTTTGAAGTTCAAAACCCTAGCTCCTAGAGCAAGAAAATACCTTGGGGAGAACATTGCAATTTTAATCAACCTTCTTGCACCAATACTTTTATCTTTAAAATAGAGGTTGTTAAGGATGATAATTGAAACAACACGGTCGAAACCTGTCATCTGGATGTAATGAAACATCAATGAAGTCGCCACCGAACGTCTTTTATCCCACCGAAAGGGAAAGATAAACATCGATAAAACCTGAAAAGGGAGAAATCACGGTCTTTTGACCGAGAGATCGGGTAAGGGAGTCTGTTACGCGAGTGGAAGGTATTAGCACCCCACACGGTCGTAGTACTCTACGGTATCCACTCTTTTTGTCTAATCTAATGGGTGTGGTCAAATCCTATGTTTATGGCTTAAAACTGAAAAGGGAATGCATGCGAAAGAAGAATAGAAAACAATGTAGGGAAAATAAAAAGATGTGCTCGATCGGGCCCTACCCCAATGCCTACGTATCACTTTTAAGGAATCAGAGTAGATGTAGTTCGGATTATGTGTTTTGGTTGGTTTATGTTTTTTAGTTAAGATAACAAAAACAGGCAAGATGGCAAAACATCAAATAAAACAACAAACAAATGAGATGGTCAAACATTGACTAAATAATAACAAGGTAACATGTCAAAGATGGTGAAACATCAAATGATAAAACAGATAACAAAAACATCGATAAAACGGATGACAAAATATTACACCTAACAATGATATTGAGAATCAAAGTAGGATAAAAAATATGTGCGATGGCGAAACATCGACTTCAAGATAACAAGATATCATGGCAAAGATGGCAAAACATCAATGAAATGGATGACAAATCAACACACCTAACATTGATATTGAGAATCAAAGCAGGATAACAAACATGTGCGATGGCGAAACATCGGCTTCAAGATAACAAGATATCATGGCAAAGATGGCGAAACATCAATAAAGCTGATGACAAAACACCACACCTAACAATGATATTGAGAATCAAAGTAGGATAACAAACATGTGCGATAGCGAAACATCGGCTTCAAGATAACAAGATATCATGGAAAATATTGGTTTGTATCTTTTACTTTGAAGAAGGGTTTGAGTTCATTAGAAATGTCTTATGATTTGCCAAGAAACAAATTTTTGTTTTAAGATGCAGAATGCATAGAAAAGGGAAAACAACTAAGGGAAACTAACCTAGTACTATCCCTAGTGTTATCATACAGTGGTTTACCCTAAGGTTGAGGATAAAGGAAAACCCTACCTTAATTAACACGCTAAAGGAAGCTTAACAAAACTATCCTATAGGGATCATGCAATGAGAGCGATGTCGTGATCTCAATTTCTAAATTGAGTGACTCATCGATGAACAATTAAAGAAGAAAAGCAATAAACATCCTATAGGGAACATGCGATGAGAGCGAAGTCGTGATCTTAATTTCTAAATTGAGTGACTCATCTATCAACAATTAAAGAAGAAAAACAATAAACATCCTATAGGGAACATGCAATGAGAGCGAAGTCGTGATCTCAATTTCTAAATTGAGTGAATCATCGATCAACAGTAAACACAACATATGTATAGACAAAAACTAGAGGGCCTCCTGACATATATCAACAACAGAGGTCCCATCATGCAATCAGAGAACTATGCAAAATGAAAATGGAATAAAGGAGATAGTGCAATACCGAACGGATAACTATCTGTAGCAACTGAGCAAAAATAAAAAGAAACCCAAAGAACTTCAAGCAGGCTGGCATCAGTAGACAAATCAAGTCATAAATTACGCCATAAGGATGTAAGTAATGAGATTATCAGATATGAACAGATCCCCATGGACAATTTATAATATTCATAATATCATGTATATATCCTGCATGGAATATAAAACATGCCAAATACAATAGCAGTGCCAGTGTAATAAGTTGTGTTCCACAAATAAAGTGAAACGCAGTAGCCTTAGGCCAAAAGTGGAATACTATACATTGTCACAAAGTCTCCAAGATAGGCCAAGGTCTCTAATCCTAATTCCAAGAAAAAGTCTCATGCTCCATAATGCCAAGGATAGTAACCAAATAGTCCAAGTATCATTAAAGTTTTTTTATGGTTCATGTTGATTATTAGGTGTCTTTAAAATGAAAAGAAAAGCTAAAGTGAGCAAAATAAAAATGACATAAAAGTAAATGCTCAAGTGAGCAAAGATGAAAATAGCATGAAATGTAAAATGCTAAAAGTAAATGGTACATCAAGCATACAAAATAAAAGCATAAAGTAAAGTCAATTGTTAGAAATTAGTGGTTAGTTGGATGACCATCTTGAAACTTGCATTTGGAACTCATTAGAGTATTGGTAGAACCAAAGCCTCCAAAAAACAAGTTGCATTTGCTTTTTTGTCAAGTATATCATCCATTTTGGAATTCTCACAAGTACCATTTAATGATTAACGATGTTTAAGTGATCCGCGTTGACCAAAGGTGTTGTAGATCCATTAGAGGATTGGTAGAACCAAAGCCTCCACACAATGAATCTCAAGGTTATTGGATCAAAGAGATCAAATTAACATACTTGGGCTTGCAATCATAAGTTTGGGCCACGAATGATCATTTATTCGAATCGGGGCGAAATTTAGCGCTATGTTAAGCAATCGTAAGTGGACTTATGTAGAAGTCGCACCTATTTTGAGGCCGGTCAATAGCAATCTATGTACTTCATGTTTGGATAAATAATATAGAGATCATCATCCTTTAACATGTAACACAATTAAAAAAGAAAGGGATAAGATGAAGAGGGAGGGGAATGATAAGCTAATTTGGATCACCATTTCAAAATTCTTTCATCTTTAAATTCAACTACTCCTCTAGATGGATTAAAGAACTAAACATATCATTAATCCAAAGCACCAAAAATGAATTAAATAATTCACTCTTAGGTAGATTTGAATTGATGAATATTATCCAACTTCATCTACATCACAAAGTCCATTGAGTTTAAAGAGAAATTGGACATTTAAAATTGCAATCCAAACCAACAATCAAAAGGAGTGAGTAGAAAAAACATTTTGGATCAAAGTTGCCCCAAAACAAGGCAAAAAAATGCATTTTATCCCTCTGTAAATAAATTGCACTACTGTGTAAATCGATTTACACAGTACAGTTTTCAAAAATCTGTGCGAAATTGCTTCGGTGCAATCGATTGCACTGTTACTGCAATCGATTGCACATTGTTACAGGCAGCAAAAACAGCATTTTAAAAGACCAATTTCTTGTTCAAACTTTCCATCAAACACCTTATGATCATGGATCCAATTGAGCACGAAAATCCCATCAAATTATGAGAAAATAACACCATTGGAGTCACAAAATAATGCTCAATGAATCAAACCCAAAGATCAACAAGATATCACATTGTGAAAGATGAATTATCCAACTTACCAAAGGTAGATCTAGAGAATTATCAAAACAACTTCAAGAATTTGCTTCAATTAAACAACAAGAATCAATTGATCAAGCTTGGGTGTAGAGAATTGATAAAGAAAAAGTGTTTGGATGACGGTTTAGCTCAAAGATTTGTAAGCTTCAATGCAAAGCTTACTACCTTTTTTGAAAATGGAGCTTTGAGTGAATTTGGTAGATGGAGAGAATTGAGAGATTTTTTAGCAAGGTGAATTTGGCTATCAAAAGCTTGAAATTTGAATGAAATGAGGGCTCTATTTATAGAGTTTAGGATTGGGATTAGTGGTAATTTGGTAATTGATTATTGGAGCCAAAATTTGAATTAATGATAATTCTTTCAAATATTGGAGCCAAAATTTGAATTAATGATAATTCTTTCAAATATTATAGCCAAAATTTGAATTAATGATAATTCTTCTTAAAAATGAAAGATTGGCACTAAAATTTAAATTAATGGTACATCTTTCAAAAATGAAGGAAAATTGGAGCCAAAATTTGACAAGTTTAAAATTGCTGATTTTTTTCAAATTTTCACGTTGTGCAATCGATTGCACTATAGTACAAATCGATTTGCACAGTGTCTTTTTTCAAAAATGGCGCAAAATACACTATGTGCAATCGATTACACTCTAAGAGCAATCGATTGCATCAGTGAAAAAAATGAATTTTTGTTAATTTTCTTTTGCAAAAAAGAGATTTTAGGAGAATAATACCAGGAATCTTTATTTGACCAGATGCTTCGACTTGGTACCTACAAAACATAAATATGCAAAGATAAAGACAAATACTTTTTGGATTTTGATTAGAAGTTAGACAATAACACATATACAAAATGCAAAACTAAGGTGCTTGGAGATAGCTGATCAAGCTTCAAAACCCTAATTCCACTGCACATCATGAGAGATTCCTTGATCAAATTTGATTCCAATGATGATAAGATAATGATGCTTCATGAATTGGCTCATCTAGACCTCAATTACCTCAACTTGGACCAAACCCTAATTTTGGTTAACATCTCAGGAGATTGATGAACCATCTTCAAAACTTTAAAATCCTCTGGACCTCTTGGCCAATTTCTTGTACTAAGACCTTCCAAATATCAATGAGATGTTATAGCGTCCAAATCAAAAATTGTATATTGATCAATGATCTTGCTCAAACAAAACCATAAATTGACTGGTGAATCAAAGGAGTGGTTCCTTCACATAATCAACCATAAACTTCAATCCTCTGATGGTCCAAAGAGATGGATAAAACATCTTGAGATATGCAATAACTTTTGGCTTGAAAGATCAAAAGGTTTAGATGATAAGGTTCTACTTGAGAAACCTGTCAATGCAAACAACTTTCAAAGCTTGAGGAAGACTTGATACCTAAAGTACTTTGATCCCATCGTCATGTATGAATGCAATGCAATATGATATTCATGATGAAACATAAGCCAAAAATCAAGAGGGTAAATTTTGGGGTGCAACAGCTTCCCCTATTCAAATATCTTCAACATGATAAGTGAGAAAAGTGACAACTTTCGAGCATACAAGGTTGAAGATGTTTGAATACGGAAGAACCCGAAAATTTACACTCTTGAAGAAAAAAGAAACAAAAATAGAAAACCCCCAAGACATGCGTCAAAATGAAGTTGTAACACAGGTCGAAATAGAACGAAAACAAAAGAAGAGTAGACGTAACTAAACTTTTGGACAAATGTGCCAGGGCAAAACTGGGCTATAAAAAGGGTGAGATAAAACTCAAGCCACAGAGTATAGGAGAAACTAACCTCTGGAACAGAAAATGTACGCGGGTGAGGAGATGAAACTCTGAGCTCGACCTAAAGCAAAGTGACTAGAGTGCGTGATTCTAGGAGCACTTGCTAATCTCAACTAAGATAGACAATATGAAGGAACTGAAAGAATCCCAAAAAAGAGGAACAAAAATGAGATGAAACTTGACTCAAAAACCAGTTAGACGAAACTAAACTAGATGAGTACCAGGACGAAACTGGATTTCACGCACGGGTAACAGGGTGAAACTTGACCCATAGCAAAATGATGAGAGTGCATGTTTCTCAGAGCACCTGCTGGTCTCAGGTCAATGGATAAACAGTGACGAAAACTGATAGAAGAATCCAAGGAACAAAAGAGACAGATTTCAAACCAGGGACGCGGCACGAACACTGCACTCGGTAAACGAGCATCGTGAAAGGGTCCAAGGATGAAAGCAAAAACGAGACGAAACTCGACTCAATAATTAGTTAGGCGAAACTAAACTAGATGAGTACCAGGACGAAAATGGATTTCATGCACAGGCGAGGAGGCGAAACTCGACCCAAAGCGAGGAAATTAGGGCGTACACCTAAAAACCTGCTGAAAGCGAATATCAGGACGAAACTGGCATTCGAAAGGTGCATCAATAGACATTGGAATCAACCGGAGAGGGTAGTGAAGACTAAACCTGAGAAGACCGCGCCAGGGTGGAACTGAACCACAGTCAAGAGTAGACACTCAAACAAACAAATGATTGACGTCAAAAGGATATTGGTATGAGGAGGAAACTTAGATGATGAGGATGAAGACCTCGCTGGGGATTTAATCCGAAGTATTAGCAAATCACTTGGGATGATGGAAATAAGAATGGCTTATGTTCTGATGCATGTTTGAATTCTTTTTATATAGCACAATGCTCCATATAATGGAAATGCTACGCTTTCGGTAGATGCAATGTGATGATGCATGTTTTAAAAGTTTCACTGGGGAATGGCCAACTGAGAAGTCAATAACCAGGAAGTCAGAATCTGACAAAACTTGCAAAAATAAATTGCAAAATCCAAAGGAGAGGAGAAAATATGGGGAATCGCTAGAGAGGGAACGTCGAAGAGATGAAACTTTGCAGGGAATAACAACCGAGCAACCAGTAGAAACGGGCCACAAACATTGAAAGGAGCTGCAAAAATAAATTGCAAACTCCTAGAGAAGATCAGATCGACACTGTAGCTTCTGGAGAGGGACGCCATCCGAAGATTAGACATTGAGAGAGAAGATCAGGGCAAGACCGTAATCTCTCGGAAAAGACAACACGCAACCGTGTTGAGGATGACACCAAGACAACAAACCCGACATGAGGGGTGAAAACCTTTACTGGGGGAATAAAGCTCTGTTGAAGAGACAGGACTTCACCGGGGAGACAGAACTCCGTTGAAGATTTTTTTGTTGGAGAGAGATTTCCTTGGAATGCAACCAATGGACGGATCATGCAGATAGCCACAGTATCGACCTCACTGGGGAAAAGGAAAGACATTAACATAAGGATGCCCCTGTCAACAAATCGGCTGGAAAATGAGAGGTCATGACAAGGGATCTCTGTTGGCAACTATGTTATAGAATTGAAGCTTCCTCCGAATGCGAGTTCCTATTTAAACACAACTCCCAATGGGGATATGCAACATATCTAAACTTAAAGTCTCAGAATGAAACTTTAGAAAACAGATTCCTGGGGCAACAACACTTTGCTGCGGAAACAAAACTTCACTGGAAACGAAATTTCACTAGGAAACGAAATTTCACCGGGGAATAGGTAAAGTCCTATTCATGCATGGGCTCTGTCTTAACAGAAGAAAACCAAATTTTCCTTTCTTGAAAATCATTAAGCTCTTTACTGGTGTTCAATGTGTAAACTCATTTTGATGTCAAACAAATGTTTCGCATGCAGGAAGATGTTTATTTTGGGAATGACAGACCTGATGCGACAATTATTTAAACCTTAAAGTTGAAAATCTTAACAAAGTGTCGCACCTCTGTTGTGAATGAATCACTGGCTATAGTGCAAAAAATTTCAAAACTTTTCTTTTTCCAACAAATACGAGTCAAGATGCGGGTGATAGGATACCAACATGGATATGAAACACATATTTGGGAGTTTGGGAAACGTCATCCTGTTGCAGTATGCTTTCGAGTTAAACCCTTGTTTCAGTTAGGACTTTTAGAGGTTGTAACGTGGCCTGGTTCGAGGTTTTTTTTTTTAGAAAAAAAAAGTTTTTCAAGGCTCAAGTTATTTGGTGCCCACCCCCTTTGTGATGTTCTCCTGTCCTAAGTTCAGCTGACTTATCACAAGCATTCATCTTTCAAAAGGATTTGTAACGGTTGAGTGATCACGACAAATTCTCCAACATGATTGTCGCTTAGCTTGTGCTGCCTCTTTTGTTTTTGATATTATTGTTCCTCTTCTTTTGATGAAAATTTTATTGAATAATCTTCTTTTTACGGCCTTTTAGGCTCTTCTTTTCCCTAACTTTTTCCTGGACAAAATCTTTTGAATTTCAAATTTGGGAGTCTAGCGGGATGCCTTAACTTTTGCATAAGCGACTTGTTTTCAAGTTTCGACTTAGCAGGGCTTTTTTTTGTTTTTTTTTTCTTTTTCTTATTCATACTATCCACTTCGAACAAGTCAACGTGACTTTAGGTTTTTGAACTTTTTTTTTTCGCTTCTTTTTTTAACGAAAACAAATGCCTCATTCCTTGGTCGGCGAGGGAAAACCATTATTGTATCGATTCGATCTCGACCTCAGGACTTTGTGAGGAAATGAACATCGTGGATTTGACATTTTTCCTGCTCTCATGATGCGAAAGATAAAATGTGGTGATCCTCAGATGGGACGTTCCTTCTGAAATTTGAATGCTTGGTCAAATCAACTGAACATCTACCCTGCCCCGGGTTAAAAAAACAAGGTTTTTTCTTTGAACGGAAAAGAAACTCCTACTTCGAAGGCTCAGAAGGGTTAACGAGGGTCTAACTCCCTTATATCTCCGGTGTTTGGGGATTGAAACAATGCATGTACATCATCAACGGGGTTCTACTCAAAAGCATACCATTACAGTCATCGTTTTTAGCTAAACTCCTTCCCCCAAACTCTTGGCTAAGCAAAAAAATTGGCACAGTTGGTATCAAAATTCCCGAAAAATCAATTAAAGAGTGATACTGGATGGATTAAGTAAAATGAAAAAAAAATTTCAAGGCAAAAATATTCAACGCATCAAGACTGACATTCAGCTATAAACAAAATCCTATATGCAGACAATGTTAAAACAATCAATCAAGATAACACATGAAAGTGCGGAAAAGAAACGTAATAAAAGCCATTATAGGGAAGAAATATCTCCAACTAGGTTCGGCGATCTCGCCGACCTGCCGTAATTTTTACAATACCCTGGCCCATGACCTTTACCAACAACATGGAGCGGCGAATCAAAATGGCAAGGCATCCACCAACAGAGTGAAAGAGAAATCTATCAAACATAGCACCAAACATGCCCTTTGCACAATAGTAGTTGTGTTTATTATCCGCATTTCAAGCGATCAACTAACCATGACTTAGATTACCATATCCGTGTAAGGTCCACGAAGTTTATATGCACATGCTTATCAAAAATATTGGACGTTTTTGCAAACAAAATAGTAAAAAGGAGAAAAGAAACATATACGTATACTTGAAAGGAGATGCTTTATTGATTTTGAAAAATCAGCCTGTGAAAAAGGCATTTACATTTGGAAGCAAGTAATTACAAAATCAAAGCAAACAAGTGTTTACAAATGGCAATGTGAATGTGAACATCTATCAAGTCCTGACTCTACTATGACTCTTACGACTCTTATCTTCCTGCTTTCATACAGATCAATCTTGGATTAGATTCGAGCATATGTCAGACGACGGAGCGAAGGAAAGAAACAAAGGGTCCCATGCTGAGCGTAGTCATTTGTTTTAAGTCCCTAACTTTTGCCTGAATCGCCCTTTCGGGTTTTCGATTCACCAGGACACCCTCTTTTTTCCTAAACCTCCCTTTAGGGTTTTCAGTTTAGCGGGTTTTTATTTTTTTATGCAAAGTATTTTTTAACTACGTCAGCATTCACAGGGAGAGGGAAGTACACTCCATCCATAGTCGTGAGCATCATCGCTCCTCTAGAGAAAACTTTTCTGACCACGAAAGGACCTTCATAAGTCGGAACCCACTTGCCCCTGGGATCTCCCTGGGGGAGAATTATCCTTTTTAGCACAAGGTCACCTGGCTTGTAACACTGAGGCCGTACCCTCTTATCAAAAGCTTTCCTCATCCTTCGCTGATATACCTGACCATGGCATATAGCCGTCAACCTCTTCTCATCAATAAGTTCCAACTGATCCAGCCAATTATGTACCCATTCACTTTCATCCAGCTCGACATCCCTCATAACCCTAAGAGAAGGAATCTCGACTTCTACTGGCAATACTGCTTCCATGCCGTAAACCAAGGAAAATGGGGTTGCCCCAGTCGAAGTACGCACAGTGGTGCGATAACCATGCAACGCGAAAAGCAGCATCTCATGCCAATCTTTATAGGTTACCACCATCTTCTGTACGATCTTCTTGATATTCTTATTGGCCGCTTCGACAACACCGTTCATCTATGGTCGGTATGGGGAAGAGTTATAATGCTTGATTTTGAAGGATTCACAAAGCTCCTTCATCATTTTGTTGTTCAAATTAGACCCATTATCAGTAATGATCTTCTCAAGCACTCTGTAGAGACAGATAATATTGTGCTTAATGAACCGAGTTACCACCTGCTTGGTGACATTGGCAAAAGATGTAGCTTCGACCCATTTTGTAAAATAATCGATGGCAACCAAAATGAAACGGTGCCCGTTGGATGCAGTCGGTTCAATTTTTCCGATCATATCAATTCCCCACATCACAAACGGCCAAGGGGAAGTCAATACATTCAAAGGTACTGGTGACATATGCACCTTATTAGCATAGACTTGACATTTGTGGCAAACCCGTGCATGATTGTAACAGTCAGTCTCCATGGTGGACCAATAATAACCTGTTCGCAAAATCTTTTTAGCCATGGTATGGCCGTTGGAATGGGTCCCAAAATCACCTTCATGTATCTCCTCAATGATTCTAGCTGCTTCTTTCTTGTCAACACATCTGAGCAGTAAACCGTCATGATGCCTTCTATACAACACACCACCACTGAGGAAGAACTTGGCAGAAAATCTTCTCAAGAACTTCTTATCTGTGACTGATGCCTCTTTAGGGTACTCTTGTGTTTCAAGATATCGTTTAACATCATAAAACCAAGGATTACCATCTGATTCCAAACTGGCCTCAAAACAGAAAGCTGGCTCACTCAAACTTCTGATGGTAGTGGAAAGTGCCTCATTAGCCCACTTAACCTTGAACACAGAGGACAAAGTTGCCAGTGCATCAGCTAGATTGTTTTTTTCTCTGGGAATGTGCTCAAACGTGATCTCTTCTAAGTATAGAATCAACTTCATAACATGCTCACGATAGGGAATTAGGTTCTGGTGGCGAGTCTTCTAATCTCCATTAATCTGGTTGATAACAAGATTGGAATCCTCGTAAACTTTCAAAAATTTGATGTGCAGGTTGATCGCCGCTTCAATGCCATTAAAGCAAGCCTCATATTCGGCCATGTTGTTAGTGCAATCAAAATAAATACGAGCTGTAAAAGGAATGTGGTATCCCTCAGGGGAAGTGATAATAGCTCTGACACTGTTGCCCATAGCATTGGACGCACCATCAAAAACAAGAGTCCAACGTGATCCCGGCTCGGGTACTTCGTCTGGGTATGGCATATTACAATCCCGAATATACACAATTTCCTCATCGGGAAAATCAAACTTCATCGGTTCATAATCGTCCATGGGCTGATGCGCAAGATGGTCGGCCTGTACACTACCCTTAATTGCTTTTTGAGTAGTGTATTGGATATCATATTCGGTGAGTATCATATGCCAATGGGCTACCCAGCCTGTAAGAGATGGCTTCTAAAAAATGTACTTGATTGGATCCATTTTGGATATCAAGTAGGTGGTGTGAGTTAACATGTATTTCCTCAAACATTTGGCAGCCCAAGCAAGCGCACAACAAGTCTTTTCCAGCAATGAGTACCTCGACTCACATTCTGTAAACTTCTTACTCAAGTAGTAAATGGCCTGCTCTTTCTTCACTGTCTCGTCGTGCTAACTGAGGACACAACCCATTGAGCTCTCCAACACAGTTAGATACATGACTAGTGGCCTTCCTTCCACTGGCGGCATGAGTATCGGAGGTTCCTGCAAATACTCCTTTATTTTGTCAAAGGCCTTCTGACAATCCTCATTCCATTTCACTGTCTGACTTTTCTTCAACAACTTGAACAAAGGTTCACAGGTGGCTGTGAGATGAGAAATAAATCTAGAAATGTAGTTTAACCTTCCCAAGAAACCACGTATTTCCCTCTCTGTCCTTGGCTCAGGCATTTCTTGTATCGCTTTTACCTTGGTCGGGTCCATCTCGATACCTTTTTAACTCACAATAAAACCCAACAGCTTGCCGGATCTCACCCCGAAGGTGCACTTATTCGGATTCAACCTTAGCAAGAACTGCCTCAGTCTCCCGAATAATTTTTCCAGATGAACAATATGTTCCTCTTCCGTGTCAGACTTAACAATCATATCGTCCACATATACCTCAATCTCTTTGTGAATCAAATCATGAAAGAGAGTGACCATGGCGCACTGGTATGTTGCCCCGACATTTTTCAAACCAAACGGCATCACTTTATAGAAGAAAGTTCCCCAAGGCGTGATAAATGTTGTCTTTTCCATATCCTCCGGAGCCATTTTAATTTGATTGTAACCCAAAAAACCATCCATGAACGAAAACACTTTGGAGTGAGCAGTATTATCGACCAACACATCAATATGCAGAAGAGGGAAGTCGTCTTTAGGGCTGGCCCTGTTCAAATCCCTATTATCCACACACATCCTGACCTTACTATCCTTCTTGGGCACAGGCACAATATTTGCAATCCATGGCGGATAATTGATGACCTTTAAGAAATTTGCGTCCAACTGCTTCTGGACCCCCTATTTGATCTTCTTGGACATCTCAGGATGAGTTCTTCGGAGCTTTTGCTTGACAGGGGAACAACCTTCTTTGAGCGGTAATCGATGCACCACTATGTCTGTATCCAACCCATGCATATCTTCCTAAGACCAAGCGAAGATATCAGAATACTCACGGAGTAGCTCAATCAATTTGACCTTTATACTTTCTTCGAGATCTGCTCCTATCTTGACTTCTCTTTTTACCTCTTATGTGCCAATATTCACCACCTCAATCGAATCCTGATTCGGCTGGATAACCTTCTCCTCTTGTTTTAACAATCTTGCTAATTCCTCAGGAAGATCACAATCCTCATATGCTTCTTCTTCAGCTTGATAAATAGGAGTATCAAAGTCATAATGATCCATAGCAGAGTCGTTATCAATATAATCGGTGGTGGAAGTGCATCTACATGAATGACATTTTGGCGTTCTTTAGTGACAGTGTGTGAAAAGAGAAACATTGCCATTTAAATTAAAAGAACAACAAAAATGGAGCAAAGTTTTGAATGCAAAAACGTCCTTTATTTCATGATAAACTTGAAAAATAAACATGGTGGCCCTACACAAATGATCCACTACGCCTTGGGCAGAGCGTAGGAATTATGATATGATAATAGAAGAAACAAGAAAATTACTCCTCAGCGCTTGAAACTTGGATAACATCCATAGAAGTCCAATTGTTGAGTGTCTGGCCTGGAATACTCGGGCGAATCCAATCTTTGATATTGTAGCCATCAACCCTATCATCGCCAACTGCATTGACGTGTCCTTCTTGAGTAGCACAAGGACGGGAAAACTTCATAGGAGTAGATAAACTAGATGCTCTGGGATCTGCACTCTGCTGACCCGGGTTAAAACCAAGACCAAAATTTTCAAACTTTGGAGTAACATCTAGAACCTGACCCCAACCTTCAGGGTTACCACCTTCCACCACAGCTCTCGCATCCTTGAGAGATGACATGACAGTTTCCGGTTTCTTTTTTTGTTCTGGAGGAGGGAAATTGACAGCATGGACTGTCTCAAACGCCTGAAACGGAGTTTCATGTATCTCGCCTTCAACTTCAACATAGAGGAATGATGTCAAATGACTCACGATGTACTCTTCCTCTCCGCACACAATTATCACCTTTCCCTTTGCAGGATACTTGAGTTTCTGATGAAGAGTAGAAGTGACTGCCCTTGCCCTATAAATCCACGGCCGACCCAACAAACAACAATACGCTGGCTGTATATCCATCACAAAAAAAGTAGCCGTGAAGGTGCGAGGACAAACCTTGATTGGTTACTCCAACTCCCCAAATACTGACCTTCACGACCTATCAAACGCCTTCACCATCAAATCACTAGGGCGCAACTCCAGTCCAGAATAATCAATCTTCATCAATGCTGACTTTGGCAACACATTCAAAGACGATCCTGTATCTACCAAAACCCGGGATAAAGTAGTGCCCCTGCACTACATTGAAATATGAAACGCTTTGTTATGGTCTGGCCCCTCAGGAGGAAGATCAAAATCTATGAAGCCCAGACAATTCCCGACAGATATGTTAGCACATAAATTCTCAAACTGATTGACTGTTATTTCATGTGGCACGAACGCATTCTTTAACAACTTCATCAAAGCATTCCTTTGACGTTCTGAATAAATCAACAGAGACAAGATAGACATCTTAGAAGGAGTATGGATTAGATGATCAATTATGCTATAATCACTCTTTCTGATAATTCGCATTAACTCTTCAACCTCATCGGGAACTGAAGAAGCTTCTGGTATCGGAATTGGCTGAGTCACATTGGCTGGCGTAACCCTTGGATTACCAATCATCACCTGATGTTTTCCTTTTTCTATTGCGGAAGCATCTACCGCATCTTGCACATTGGAAGGACCAAAAACTCTCCCGCTTCTAGTCATTCGACCCACACCAGAGAAATTATGAACTCCCCCTTCATTATCTTCAACACGTTCTTCCTCAGACAAACGAGTACTTACTTCCTGATTCACCCCATGGTAATAAAAATCGGCACCATAATGCCATGGGATGGCCTTCTCACTGGTATACGGCATGGGACCAGGTACCGTAATCTTCAAAGGAGGTGCCCTAGATGGGGCAGGAATGCGCACAGGGGTGTAAGGAATAGATACCACAGCAACATCTTCTTTGGTAACCTTATGGTAACTCGGTTTTCTATCAAACTGTAGGAAACCCTCCTTTATCATCAACTGGATACCGGCTTTTAAATCATCACAGCCCTTCGGTTTTTCTCTACACTTGGCACACTCTGAAGTGCAACCCGGAAAAATAGAATCGTCAAGCAAATACCTCTTAACATACCTCAACGGAGTAGTTACTTGTTCCAAATTCATGATCAAATTCAACAATTCACCATCATCATCAATCATATTAACAACACCTACTCCATGCCAAGGCATTCGGTTCTGAGTAACATTCGGACCAGTCACTGGAGTAAACTCAATTGCCTTAGCATCCAACAAGTCTTGCACCTTGCACTTCAACGCAAAACAATTGTCAGTAGAATGACCAACTCCGCCTGAATGGAATTCACATCTTGCGTTAGCATCATAGTTAACAGGAAGTCTTGCAGGTGGTGGTGGCATATTTCTCAAACTGATCAACTTCAAATCAAGCAGGTGGTGGAGTTCTTCAGTGAGAGATACCGGCAAGGGATCGAATTTTCTCGGTTGTCTCTGATGTTGATTATTATACTGACGGGGAGCATCTTGCTATCTTTATTGTTGAGGCACTGCATTCGGTCTCTGCTGTGGAGGAGCATTAACAGGAATAGAAACAACATTGATTTGTTGGTGTTGACGATCCTCTCTTCTTCCTCTATGAGAGTAAACCGCACTTGCGTTGCCTTCCCTTTTCTTAGGGTAAGTGTTGAATGGTTTCTTACTGCCCCCGGATGAGCCACTAGAACCTTCAATCTGAATTTTCCCCAATTTCAAACCTACCTCAATCCTTTCACCAGCCATAACCAAGTCTACAAATCCTGTCGAAGTACTTCCTAACATGTGCTCATAAAATGGCCCTTGCAGGGTACTCATAAACATATCAATAAGTTCCCTCTCCATGAGTGGAGGTTGAACCCTCGCAGCCAACTCACGCCACTTCTGAGCGTATTCCTTGAAAGATTCTTTTGGTCCCTGTGACATATTCTATAACTGAGTGCGATTAGGCACCATATCCACATTGTACTGATAATGTTTGACAAAAGCCCGAGCAAGACCATTCCAGCAACGAATATGAGCTTTATCCAACTTCATGTACCACTCCAGGGATGCCCCAAATAGGCTATCCTGGAAAAAGTGAATCAAAAGCCCCTGATCCTCTGTATGCACCGACATCTTTCGGAAATAAGAAGTGGCATGAGTAATAGGACATGATGTTCCGTTGTACTTTTCAAATACAGGAGGCTTGAACTTTGGAGGAACCTTCACCCCGGACACCAACCCGAGATCATTAGCATCCATACCAAGGACTCCCTGCCCTTCCACAACCTTCAAACGTTCTTCCAACAACCGATACTTCCTATCCTCAACCTGAAATTCCGGCTCTGAACGCCGAATAGATAGCTGATCTTCATCCTGGTCAAAGTCATAATCCTGCTCCTGATAGTTCCTTACACCACCCTGATTAACTCTTCTGTTCCCCACAAGACGAGGTCCCGGAGACGGGGGAAATTGCCCTACGTTGTGCACAAAAGGGTTTCCAGGCATCCCATGAAAATTTTCGACAGGCTGATCTTGCACATCCCCCAATCCTACAGAAATGACTTGATAGAGCCCTTGATTTCCACCATCCCCTGGATAGCGGCGTTGGTTGTTGACAATGGCAGCCAATTCCTCCTGTCGGCGATTCACGTTGGTAATGACCTCCATGAACTAGGTCATCTGAGTAGCCATTTGGGCCCTCATCTCAGCGAGTTCAACTTGAACCTGTTCCATTTGTCTTGGAAAATTTTTTCTGGTGGAATACCGATTAGTAGTCGTCTTGAATTCTGAATAAGAAAAGTAGAAGAATAAGAATACCGTCTTGAGATGACCTATAATGTTATGAAATGCATGATGTGCATGATATGTTTGTCATTTCCGGGTATTTAAGAGTCCTTTTATTCATCAATCACGGCATGCGACCAAAGATAAAACATACAATCAAAAGGAAAAAAGGATAAATAAGACAAATACTTCAATTGTTTACAAACAAAGAAACGACATTTGAGTGACTTTGGACATTTAAGAGTGTATCAATAAACAACAAAATACGCATTTCAAAGTAAACTTAACAAAAACTGAATAATAAAAACAAACAAATGGTCCCTTCCAACAATCCTGGGGGTGACCAAGTACACCAAAAGTAAATAACAAAACTAAATCTCCGGAACAAGACACGCTTCAAGGTGTTGACAATACTCTTCAAGCTTGGCTTTCTCCTTCAAAAGTTGCGATGCGACTACTTTACTTTCTCGGAACCGATCTTCTGCGACACGCTTCTGGGCTACTTCCTTCCTAAGCTGAGAATCTTTGTCTTTGAGTTGTTTCTCCAAGTTCTAAATCTTCTTCCTGTAACTATTCTCAGATGCCTGAAGCTTCTGGCACTCTTACTGGGTCTTACTCAACTCTTCTTCCATTTCAGCATGAGACCTCTTCCTAAAACTGGTTGCATCAGAAGTTTCCCCTTGAGCTTCTTTGAGTTTGCGAGCTAAGTCGGCCCTTTCTTGATCTACCCAATAAAGTTTCATCCCCGCCTCGTGGTCTTTTACACGAAGCTGAATGTTCTCAACATGAACCTGGGTGAACATCTCGGTTGACACCGTGTTACTCAAAACAGCAGGAGGTTGCTCATATAGAGGATCCTACCTTGAAAATGGTAACCATAAAATCCAGGTAAGAAACCCTGGCAATAGGAACCTTCTTGCCCAAAGTAGTTCTATCCTTCTTGTGAATTCCCTTCCAATCACTTTTCACTCTTTTCAACATCACAGGGTCACTTCCTTTAACAAAATACACTGACTCAGATACCTCCTCAACTTTTGGTGGTCCATCCATTGCATATCCCAATTGACGATAAGCAAGCACAAGATTATAGTTGATACACCCCTTAGTTCCTATGAGGGGAACATTAGGGAAATCTCTGCAGCTAGTGATAATACCTCGTACTTCCCCCATGTCATAATTCCATCGGATATCAAATGAAGTGAGGTTGACAAGTCTTGATGACCATCAGAGAGAATGCCTGGTATCCATAAAAAGACCAGTTACCAGTAGGTGCAACTTAAACCATTGATACAACATTGAATGACATAAACTTACATTACCTCCTTTTCCATGCCTGGAATGAATGGTGTAAAGAGTATCTGCCAAGAGTGTCGGTATCGGGTTCTTATTTCTAAAAACACAAATAACTGTCAAATCCATAAAATTTCTCTTGCGAGGGAATAGGACAATCCCGTATATCATGAGAGCAAACAGAGTGTTGAAGTTAATCCAATTCCCTTTCTTTTCCCAGTCTTTAGCTTTCTTCACTAAGAAATCCAAATAAAACCCTGTAGCATCCTCACTTGATTTCCAATTTTCTTTCACCTCCTTCCAACTCAAATGAAGAATTTCAGCAATAACTTCGAACTTTGGCTTCTCTGGCACTTGGACAAAAGGAACTTCATCGGACAACTTGATATTAAGTAGGTATGCGCAATCTTCTAGTGTGGGGACTAGTTGATAATATTGAAAAGTAAAACACCGTAATTCCTTGTCATAGAACTGGAAGAGAGTGATCAAAGCCATTGGGTCAACCGAAGTGTTAAGGATTAGTAACAAATTACCATACTTTTTGTTGAAATTACTCAGAATATCACCCTTCAGATAAGAACTCAACCTCTTCAACTCGGACACATCAATAGCAGGAATATGATAAGCGAATGTATGCCTGGTGGGATCTTTAACACAAACTGAATCAAACTCATCTGAAGGGAGGCCACCCATTTCTGATGGAAAGAAGACTCTTGAATGTCCCTGGAAGATGACATGTGCATGCTAGTTATTTTTTTTACATCATTTTTTCATATTTGTTTTAGAAATAAATATGCTATGATGCAACATGACAGGATCAAAGTTTCACACTGGATCATGGTTGGACCATCACAGAACAGCACCACTCAAGATCAAAAGAAAATCCCTAAGCCTCAAAACTATCATGGGAACCTGAGTCACCTTCGCAACACAAAGTCACCAACAATACCTGTACCTGTAAGAAAAGTTTTCCCGCCCCTCTAACGGGTGTAGTCTAGGTCAAGGTAAGGTTAAAAGACAAATCAGAGTACAAGAGCTCAAATGTCGGTATCATCATATGATAACACCTATCCGAACTACCTCCAAAGTCATGGGTCTCATGGTCAGGTCTACAAAGCATCCGCCTCATAGCTGCCATGGCCACTCTATTCCTAGTTCCTATGGAATTCACTCATAGCCTGGGTGTGAGGCCTTTTACCTCGTGGAACAACCCACCCACCAAGAAAACCATAATCCAAATAGTCTAGCCAAATCCAATATGCAGAAAGTAAAGCACACATAGGATGCAATGCAAACAGATAAATATGCAAAGCGGTAAAATAAACACCCAAAAAGAAAACAAATAAGAGCTAGGATCGACTCCAGGATGGACCAGCAAAAGGTCAATTTGTCACCAGCGAAGTCGCCAGCTGAAACAACACGGCCGGAACCTGTCATATGGATATAATTAAACATCAATGAAGTCGCCACTGAATGTCTTTTATCCCACCGAAAGAGAAAGGTAAACATCGAGAAAACCTGAAAAGGGAGAAATCACGGTCTTTCGACCGAGAGATCGGGTAAGGGATTCTGTTACGCAAGGGGAAGGTATTAGCACTGTTGTACCCCAAAATTTGCCCTCCCATTTCCTCAACATTTTCTCATCACAAGACCCTTGGAGTTCAAGAACAAGTTAGGATTTGCTCTGCTCAAAACTCCCCCTTGCACTGTTGACCCAAATTAGGGTTTGAGTTTGCACAAAGATGTTTTGACCTAAAAGGCCTAAACTGACTTTCATGCTTCATGTTGGACTCACAAGTTTATCCATACCAAGTTTCAAGCCTTGATTCCAATCTTTGCCCAGTCAATTGGACAGTTGACCTAGAAATCAGCTGTATTGGGGAAAAAGTCAACTGTGGTCAATTGACAGTCAAACCTCATGATTTTTGACCCACATCAACATTATGAACTCATATGGACCATTTGATCAAGTTTGGATCACAAATCCACAAGAAATTTGATCAGATCACCAAAAGGGCAAAATGGTCATTTTTAGGGTTTTGACTGCACAAAGGCAATTTTTGACTGTTTGACCTAACCAATGGCAATTCAAGCTCACATATGGACTCAAGGACTCAATGGCATTGTCTTTACATGTTCAACAAGTTAAAAAGATCCCAAATGCACAAGATTGACAGATGAATTTTCCAGTCAACTGAGCAAAATTTGACTGTATACTGAAAAGTCAAACTTTGACTTTTTGGTCAAAATCAAGTGTCAAGATTCATTTTTCATTAAGACATGTCAAATTATGAAACTTGTTCATCAAGAAATCAAAAATTACAAATTAGGGTTTGAAATGAAGAAATTTCATAACTTAGAAATTTTCTAAGTTATGAAATTTCCTAATTTTTTCCTAACTTTGTCCCATATTTTCATCAAGATACATTTGGATTCAAACAAAACTCAAAACATGAAAGTTATAGTAAATTGCAAAATCTACAACTTTGATTCACAAAGTTTCCTCAAAAGAAGCTTGTAGCTCAAGTTATGATTTTTAGAATAGGGGTGCAAAACATTCTTAACTTAGAAATTTTTTGACCTATTTTAGGCAGGATTTTTACCCAACTTCATGGCCACTTTTCACATGCTTCCACTTGGAATTTCAACTTGCATTACAAAGATGGATTGTAGTACACATTCCAAGCTTTCCAAATTGTCCAAGAACTCATCAAACACCCTTGTGGTTAGGGAGATTCGAATTGTCAAAGTTGGGCAAAAGTCACTTTGTTCATGGCCAAATTCATGTACATAACACTTTGCATTTTCAAACTCAGCTTGCACAAGCTAGGTTACAGGCCTCTAATCCCATTAAAACTCAATAATTCAATGCTAAACCATTGTGCCAAGATTTTATTTTGTTCATTTGGTCATTACATGAAGGATTAGTCTTAAAATGGAAAGAGCATTTTAGCCATTTTTGAAAAGAAGTGCTTTATGTCAAGTTCACAATCTAAGAAGTACAAAGCAGATCTTTGGGCACAAGATTCATGAACAAATTCCACTGATCAAGAGTGATTTGTGCAGCATGTTTGAGGGGCCTGTATGAGCTTACAATCTAAGTTGACAACTTTGCTTATCTAAGAAGAAAAACTTGCATTTTGAAACACAACTCACATTCCTGCAAGAACCAACTCAAGCAAACTTTGTGAACACATTTGATACTCCATAACTGACCTAGAACACGAGCCCTTGACCCTCAATACCTCCTCATCCATCAAAGCACCTTTTTTCTGCAAAACAGAGTCCCTGTTGCAGATTGACCTCCACAGTTCATTTCCCTCGTGCGTTTTCATCCAAACCAGTTCAAACACATTCCCTACCATCCATACAAACTATCCCAAGCCTTGGAAACAAACTGTAACACCTCTAACCAAGTTTGCCATTTTCATTTTTTCAGTTGTGCAGGTTGAGTTACATAGCTCGAGTCAGTTAGTTTCAAAGCAAGCTAGAGGTTGGAAGAGCATCCTTGGACCTCAAGCAAGCTGTACAAGTCCTCAAACTTCATTGAAAGCACCTCCATTGTTGTACACGATTCAAGCTGAACAGGTAAGAGTTTGAACTTCTATCTCTCTATCCAAGCATATCTAGGCTTAGGTTTGGGAAGAAGTTATGTCCTACTCATGGCCCTGAAGCTACCTGTATCCTCACTTTTCATTTATATTGTGTGTGTTAAGAGAATTTGGAACCTGAACATTAGAAAAAAGTTAGGTCAGGAATTGGGGGAGAAGAAATTCTCTCTCATTTCTGAGAGTTAGATCAACTTCTTTATATGTTTAGAATCGTGACATGATGCTCTATAATGTTTATGTTGTGAGTTTTTGTTAAAAATCAAAGAATCAGGATGTTTGAACAAGGCATGAAAGGCGCGCGTTTTTCTGTTTGGAAGGTTGCTGGAGGTTGAAGACAAAGCCCCTTGGGCTGGGCCTGTTTCATTTTTCTGTTTGCACACTCATTTTCCACTTACACCCCCTTGGCCCATTGTGTGTTTTTTTTAATCATTTTTTACTTTTTATTTTTTCTTCTGACTTATTATTTTTTGTCAAAACATAAAAAATATTAAAAATATTTTTCCATACATTTTTGCATTTATTTTGATTTTTTTTTTGTTTACACTTGTATATATAAATAAATATAATACCTTTTATTTAAAATACTAAAAAATAATACAAAATATATTCATTTTCAGTTTTTATTTTATTTTATCCTTTGAAAACATTTTCTTAAAATATACTTTTTTTTGATAAATAATAAATATTTTATTTTCTATATATATTTAATATATTTAATATATAATATAAATACTTACATATTTATTAGAATATTTAGGATAAAAATATAAAAATAATACATTTTTATTTTTATTAATATTTGACCTCAAAAATTAATTTTTTACAATATACTTCCCTTTTATTTATTTTTTGTATATAATTAATAAATATTGTATATGATATAAATAATAAATACTATTTATTTACAAAATTAGGGTTTTGCCCTAAACCATGAAAATATCCAAAAATTAACCTTTTTTTATTGTCATTTCACTTGTAAGTAAATCATACACTTACACAAATACATTGATACATTTACAATACACATTTTATTTTTCTTATACATTGCTACATTACATTTTACATTGCGATTGATTCGATTTGGTTGTAAATATTTGGACACTACTCTCCTATTAAAGTCTCATCCCCATTTGAACATTTGTACCCCCATCCCCATGATTATTTTGTAATAATTTAGGACTTTAAATTCCGCATTTTAAAGCTTTCTAAATATGCCATGATAGACTTAGGGTTTGTATGCAAAAATCAAATAACAAATAGCTTGACCTAATTCAAAGACAACAAAGCATGAAAATGGACAACACCAATCACACTTGCACCCCTAGGGTTACTCCACTTGTTGCCTTCAATAATGGGCCATGTTGCATGTTGGGTGTTTTTGGCAAAACAAAACAATTCAAATGATCATAGTCCCTCGATGACGCTTTCGAAAGTTGCCTAAAAATGATCAAGTCCCTTAAAGGAAAATTTGCCAAAGACACTTGGCACTATTGCAATCATGGTCTAAACGATGACCCGCGCCCATCCCGTTAACATCCTAACACAAGATTGTCCACCAAATACAATGGTGGAACAAAATTGTTAAAAGGGTTAAAACATAGGAAAATCCTTTGAGTAAATTTAGGGGTAGACAACTCTTAGTTACTTGATCAAACTTGTAAAACATCCTTGCCATTTTTCAAAACACACATCACAACACACTTTCAAAGCAACTTTCAAAAACATTGAAAACTTTTCAAAAGATATACACCTTTGTATACATTCAAACATGGATCATTACAAAGGTTGCCACGACAATGGCCTCTTTTCAAAACATTTTCAAACCCACACACACAAAGCACCATTTCAAACAATTGAAAATCAAAGGCAAGTGATCTAAGCAAGTAACTAAGAGCCCATGGATAACCATGGATAGAAAGGGTGCTAATACCTTCCCTTTCTATAATCTACCCCCCGAACCCAAGAAAACATCTCAAAGGTTTTTGCTGTTCTTTTTAACCTTTCCTTAGGATAAAATAAAAAGTCGATGGCGACTCTTGCTCAACCGAAACATTTGCGAAAACAAACGCAAAACCTCAAGTCAGTTCTCCCACTGTATCACAAGCACCCCACACACCCGTAGTACTCTACGGTATCCACTCTTGTTGTCTAATCTAATTGGTGTGGTCAAATCCTATGTCTATGGCTTAAAACTGAAAAGGGAATGCATGTGAAAGAAGAAAAGAAAACAATGTAGGGAAAATAAAAATATGTGCTCGATCGGGCCCTACCCCAATGCCTACGTATCCCTTTTAAGGAATCAGAGCAGTCGTAGTTCGTCTTATGTATTTTGGTTGGTTTGTGTTTTTTATTTAAGATAACAAAAACAGGCGAGATGGCAAAACATTAAATAAAACAACAAACAAATGAGATGGTCAAACATTGACTAAATAATAACAAGGTAACATGTCAAAGATGGCGAAACATCAAATGATAAAACAGATAACAAAAACATCGATAAAACGGATGACAAAATATCACACCTAACAATGATATTGAGAATCAAAGTAGGATAACAAACATGTGCAATGGCGAAACATCGGCTTCAAGATAACAAGATATCATGGCAAAGATGGCGAAACATCAATAAAACGGATGACAAATCAACACACCTAACAATGATATTGAGAATCAAAGCAGGATAACAAACATGTGCGATAGCGAAACATTGGCTTCAAGATAACAAGATATCATGGCAAAGATGGCGAAATATCAATAAAACGGATGACAAAACATCACACCTAACAATGATATTGAGAATCAAAGTAGGATAACAAACATGTGCGATGGCGAAACATCAGCTTCAAGATAACAAGATATCATGGAAAAGATTGGTTTGTATCTTTTACTTTGAAGAAGGGTTTGAGTTCATTAGAAATGTCTTATGATTTGCCAAGAAACAAATTTTTGTTTTAAGATGCAGAATGCATAGAAAAGGGAAAACAACTAAGGGAAACTAACCTAGTACTATCCCTAGTGTTATCATACAGTGGTTGACCCTAAGGTTGAGGATAAAGGAAAACCCTACCTTAATTAACACGCTAAAGGAAGCTTAACAAAACTATCCTATAGGGAGCATGCAATGAGAGCGAAGTCGTGATCTCAATTTCTAAATTGAGTGACTCATCGATCAACAATTAAAGAAGAAAAGCAATAAACATCCTATGGGGAACATGCGATGAGAGCAAAGTCGTGATCTCAATTTCTAAATTGAGTGACTCATCGATCAACAATTAAAGAAGAAAATTAATAAACATCCTATAGGGAACATGCAATGAGAGCGAATTCGTGATCTCAATTTCTAAATTGAGTGACTCATCGATCAACAACAAACACAACATATGTATTAGACAAAAACCAGCGGGCCTCCTGACATATATCAGCAACAAAGGTCCCATCATGCAATCAGAGAACTATGCAAAATGAAAATGGAAGAAAGGAGATAGTGCAATACCGAATGGATAACTATCCGTAGCAACTGAGAAAGAATAAAAAGAAACCCAGAGAACTTCAAGCAGGTTGGAATCAGTAGACAAATCAAGTCAGAAATTACGCCATAAGGATGTAAGTAATGAGATTATCAGATATGAACAGATCCCCATGGGCAATGTATAGTATTCACAATCTCATGTATATATCCTGCATGGAATATCAAACATGCCAAATACAATAGCAGTGCCAGTGTAATAAGTTGTGTTCCACAAATAAAGTGAAACACAGTAGCCTTAGGCCAAAAGTGGAATACTATACATTGTCACAAAGTCTCCAAGATAGGCCAAGGTCTCTAATCATAAGTCCAAGAAAAAGTCTCATGCTCAATAATGCCAAGGATAGTAACCAAATAGTCCAAGTATCATTGATGTTTTTTTATGGTTCATGGTGATTATTAGGTGTCTTTAAAAGGAAAAGAAAAGCTCAAGTGAGCAAAATAAAAATGACATAAAAGTAAATGCTCAAGTGAACAAAGATGAAAATAGCATGAAATGTAAAATGCTAAAAGTAAATGGTACATAAAGCATAAAAAATAAAAGCATAAAGTAAAGTCAATTGTTAGAAATTAGTGGTTAGTTGGATGACCATCTTGAAACTTGCATTTGGAACTCATTAGAGGATTGGTAGAACCAAAGCCTCCACACAACAAGTGGAATTTGCTTTTTGTCAAGTATATCATCCATTTTGGAATTCTCACAAGTACCATTTAATGATCAACGATGTTTAAGTCATCCACGTTGACCAAAGGTTTTGTAGATCCATTAGAGGATTGGTAGAACCAAAGCCTCCACACAATGAATCTCAAGGTTATTGGATCAAATAGATCAAATTAACATACGTGGGCTTGCAATCATAAGTTTGGGCCACGAATGATCATTTATTCGAATCGGGACGAAATTTAGCGCTATGTTAAGCAATCGTAAGTGAACTTATGTAGAAGTCGCACCTATTTTGAGACCGGTCAATAGCAATCTATGTACTTCATGTTTGGATAAATGATGTAGAGATCACCATCCTTTAACATGTAACACAATTAAAAAATAAAGGGATAAGATAAAGAGGGAGGGGAATGATAAGCTAATTTGGATCACCATTTCAAAATTCTTTCATCTTTAAATTCAACCACTCCTCTAGATGGATTAAAGCACTAAACATATCATTAATCCAAAGCACCAAAAATGAATTAAACAATTCACTCTTAGGTAGATTTGAATTGATGAATATTTACCCAACTTCATCTAAATCACAAAGTCCATTGAGTTTAAAGAGAAATTGGACATTTAAAATTGCAATCCAAACCAACAATCAAAAGGAGTGAGTAGAAAAAACATTTTGGATCAAAGCTTCCCCAAAACAAGGCAAAAAAATGCATTATGTCCCTGTGTAAATAGATTGCACTACCGTGTAAATCGATTTACACAGTACAGTTTTCAAAAATCTGTGCGAAATTACTTCTGTGCAATCGATTGCACTGTTACTGCAATCGATTGCACACTGTTACAGGCAGCAAAAACAGCATTTTAAATGACCAATTTCTTGTTCAAACTTTCCATCAAATACCTTATGATCATGGATCCAATTGAGCACGAAAATTCTATCAAATTATGAGAAAATAACACCATTGGAATCACAAAATAATGCTTAATGAATCAAACCCAAAGATCAACAAGAGATCACATTGTGAAAGATGAATTATCCAACTAACCAAAGGTAGATTTAGAGAATTATCAAAACAACTTCAAGAATTTGCTTCAATTCAACCACAATAATCAATTGCTCAAGCTTGGATGTAGAGAATTGATAAAGAAAAAGTGTTTGGATGAAGGTTTAGCTCAAAGATTAGTAAGCTTCAATGCAAAGCTTACTACCTTTTTTGAAAATGGAGCTTTGAGTGAATTTGGTAAATGGAGAGAATCGAGAGATTTTTTAGCAAGGTGGATTTGGCTATCAAAAGCTTGAAATTTGAATGAAATGAGGGCTCTATTTATAGAGTTTAGGATTGGGATTAGTGGTAATTTGGTAATTGATTCTTGGAGCCAAAATTTGAATTAATGATAATTCTTTCAAATATTAGAGCCAAAATTTGAATTAATGATAATTCTTTCAAATATTAGAGCCAAACTTTGAATTAATGATAATTCTTCTTAAAAATGAAAGTTTGGCACTAAAATTTGAATTAATGGTACATCTTTCAAAAATGAAGGAAAATTGGAGCCAAAATTTGACAAGTTTAAAATTGCTGATTTTTTTTTCAAATTTTCACGCTGTGCAATCGATTGCACTATAGTGCAAATCGATTTGCAGTGTCTTTTTTCAAAAATGGCGCAAAATACATTATGTGCAATCGATTTCACTCTAAGAGCAATCAATTGCATCAGTGAAAAAAATGATTTTTTGTTAATTTTCTTTTGCAAAAAAGAGATTTTAGGAGAATAATACCAGGAATCTTTTATTTGTCACATGCTTCGAATTGGTACCTACAAAAAACAAATATGAAAATACAAAGACAAATATTTTTTTGTATTCTGATTAGAAGTTAGTCAACAACACATATACAAAATATATAACTAAGGCGCTTGGAGATAGCTGATCAAGCTTCAAAACCCTAATTCCACTGCATATCATGAGAGATTCCTTGATCAAATTTGATTCCAATGATGATAAGATAGTGATGCTTCATGAATTGGCTAATCTAAACCTCAATTACCTCAACTTGGAACAAACCCTAATTTTGGTTAACATATCAGGAGATTGATGAACCATCTTCAAAACTTTAAAATCCTCTAGATCTCTTGGCCAATTTCTTGTACTAAGACCTTCCAAATATCAATGAGATGTTATAGCTTCCAAATCAACACTTGTATATTGATCAATGATCTTGCTCAAACAAAACCCTAAATTGACTGGTGAATCAAAGGAGTGGTTCCTTCACATAATCAATCATAAACTTCAATCCTCTGATGGTCCAAAGAGATGGATAAAACAACTTGAGATATGCAATAACTTTTGGCTTGAAAGATCCAGAGGTTTAGATGATAAGGTTCTACTTGAGAAACCTGTCAATGCAAACAACTTTCAAAGCTTGAGGAAGACTTGATACCCAAAGTACTTTGATCCCATCACCATGTATGAATGCAATGCAATATGATATTCATGATGAAACATAAGCTAAAAATCAAGAGGGTAAATTTTGGGGTGCAACAATAATGAGAAGTCATAGCAACCAACATCACTTCCACATCTTGAGAATTGAAGGAGATATGAACTTTTGATCAATGGAGACAAAGACTTGTCAAATTGAGTCAAACTTCTTTGGTCAACCATTGTGCTTTTGAGCTAACTTTGACCACTTGAGGCATAATGAATCATGAAATACTTTTTCATGATGTTACTTCAAAATATCTTTCATAGAGGCTTGAATCTCAATGAAGCTTTGTTGAGGAAGGTACAAAGAAGGAACTCATGAATCTAAAACTTGACTTTGATGGATTGCAATTTGCTTTCACCTAAGTCATCAACAACTAGGATACACATACATTGTATTTGTTAGTTAAAGAGTAATCAAACATAGATGATCAAAAAATACAAGTCAAGGTGTTTGGTGATTCCCCATAAAGCAAGACCAAAGATAGGGAGAGGAAACAAACCCTAGTGTGTGACCTTGTTGTAATTGAATTGATATGATATGATGAAGGGATCTTAGGGGCAAAAATTGGGGTACAACACATACGACGAGAGAAAACGCAAAATTTAACAGTTATCTCAACATTTCTTAGAAAATTTATTGCTTTTAACCTGCTCTTTGGGGAGCACATAGAAGTGACGATGTCGTAATAGGAAATGGTAAAAATGCACTACTTGATCACAACCTGACGAGGAAAAGAATCGCACTCAGCTAGAGAAATCTGAACCAAGACTTAATTGGGGAATATGTGACTACAAAACCAACACCATATAAAAATTTAGAGGAAACCATCCACGTGATGGACAAATGTAAAGGAAAAAAAGCATTCATCTGCAATAGTGGCCAGAAGAGGTTCCTTAATAGAAACTTTCAAACAATCAGAGTTCGTCCATCCTTGGAACAACTACTTTCATTCCTTTGATTCACAAAACCGAAGTAAAAATAGTTTTTGCAAATTTTTCAAAAAAATGTTTTATTATTAAGGCTGTTTGTCATAAAACTTACTATCAATAATAAATGATATTTTTGCAAGCAGAATAAAATAAGAGTTGTAAAGAATTGAATAAAAGGCTCAATTTTTATTAATAGAATGGTAGTCTGCAAATGGAAGGACTCCATAGATGATTACAAAGATTGTAAAATGGTAAGTACATGGGAAAGGTAAATTGAAATACAATGACCACTATTTTCCCTAACAACTTTGAACTCATGTGCTTAAGCTTCAAATGAAGAGGGATGAACATCCAAGAAGATTGTTGCTTCAAAGACCAAGTCTTGTCTGATGGAGTTACTTGTGAATAATCCCTAACTTTTTCCTAGATTTTCCTTGCGGGTTTTCAATCTACCTGGATGATTTATTCTGTTTATGTCTCTAGTTTTTACCTGGTGTTGTACCCCAAAATTTGCCCTCCCATATTCTTCAAAGTTTTGACAAGCATCACCCCAAATTGTTCAAAGTCTACTCAAGGGCTACACAGTCAACCATCCTCCTAAGCCAGTCAAATTAGGGTTTTGGTTCTTGCAAGGAGGTTGAGGTTTTCAAGGGATCAATCAAGTCACACATGCTCATATACATTGTCAAGCACCTACATGTCAAGTTTCAAGGCTCACAAGATCAAGTTGCACAGTCAAAAATCCTAATTCCTCCACAGTCAACTGCATGGGCAAAATGGCCATTTGGCAGTCAAAAGTCAAAATTTTTGGTCAACATCTTATTTTGAAGCCACAATCATCATTTGGTCAAATCTTGGCCATGATTTCACAAGAATGGCTCAAAAATCATCAAGGTGTCAAAAGTTTCTATTTTCGGACAGCTGAAAAGTCAACTGTAACTTGACCAAGGCATAACTTTTTCATGGTTCATCAGAAAAATCCCATCCAATGCTCATCTTGAAGGGGAAGACATTTCCTACAACTCATCTTCACATTCCAAGTCCATGAAATGCTCTCACAAAAAGTTATCAATTTCAACATTATAGGTCATTTTCAAAAGTCAATAAAAAGGGACTTTAAGTCAAAGACCATAACTTGATATTGGTAAATCAAAATGACATGGGACCAAAGACATTGGTTAGAGGACTTAAAGACCTTTCCAAAATGTCCAAGAACATGTTCATATCTTTAAAATTGAGCATGATATGCATTGGAGAAGTTGGGTAATTTTTGTGAAATGGTCAAAGTCAATTATCCTTGAAACTTCATTTTTGACAAAAGGGGCCCACTTTTTCCACTTGATTCATCTTGGCCTTGCTTCCCACGTGTCCCACAATTTATTTCAAGATTTAAAATTAATTTTTTCATTTTTATTTAATTTTATTTGATTTAATTCATTTTAAATCTTTAAAATTCAAATAAAAATCAAAGAAATTAATGGAGGGATATATTTTGTGTTGATTAGCTTTGAATCACCTTGAAATACCTTCCAAATTCGTGCAAGGCCTATTATGGGCATAGAAATTCAAATTTTGACACAAAAGGCAAGTTGTTTCAATGTTGGTTATGGCAAAATCTCAAGCATAATTGCAATGGTTAAAGGCTCATCATGTGACTGATTCTCATTCATTACTATATATACAAGCCTTCCCAACCTCATTCAAAAAAGAGTGTGTGCAGTAACGGCCAAGAGCAAAACCAAAAAATTATTCAAAAAGTGAGAGTTCTAAAACATAGTTGCGAGCATCTTCAGATCAAAACAAGCACGTGGTTCTATTCCTTGCCACACCCTGAAGCTAAAGCAACCTTTGCCAAGTCCTGAGGCTCATACCGCGCTGTAAGTTCTTCCCAGGTCCCCTATAATTTCCATATCATTTTTTTCATTGCTTTCACATGCAGATTCTCAAAAGAGGAACACTATAGACCTCATAGATCCAACAAGCCAGGTGTCTTCAAGGCAGATCCAAAGGACAAAAAGCAAGGAACACCATGGTCTGGAGTCAAAGCGTGCACAGGCTACCATGAAAGGTCAAACAAGGCTTCCTGCTAATGGGCCAAGATTCAATTCAACACCTCCAAATTTCAACCCACACCCCCCTTGGTTTTACTTCTTTTTTTCATTTTGTTTTGTTTTTCTATTATTTTAATTTCTAACCCTTTTTTATTTTTATTATTATTAACAAATTAACTTAATTAACATATTTTCATAAAATAAAAAAAAATAGAATTACATCATTATTATCATTATTATTTTATTTTGTAAATAAACATTAACTAAAATAGTTTAATTAGGCCATTTTAATTCCTTTCTAAAAAAATTAAAATAGATCTAGAATTAGGTAAAGTTAATTTTAATGTTATTCCATTTCTTTTATTTCATAAAAACATAAAAAAACAAAAAAAATATTTTCTTTTTAATTAAATTAATTAATTAGTCATTAATTAGCTTTAATTTCACTTTAATTATAAAAAAAGCCAAAAAATCAATTTCTTTTCTTAAAAGGGTCAACACCCTTAGACATTCCCGATTAATTTATTCGCGCACATTTACTTTATTTGATTATTATGTAATTGCCTTCAAGAATGTAATAGTTAAATAGGTTTATCGCTTTATTTAATTTCCGTACTCATTTACTAAAAAACGGGTCTTTGAAATTTTTGGCGATGTATAGACCCGCGCCTTGTAATAGCGTAGGATTTATGTTTCCGCAATTTACTTTCCGCACCCCTTAACTGCTAAACTTGCATGAAAGAATGTATGTAAATAAAAACAACTCGTAGCTCACTAATTAACAAGACAAACATTAATTGAATACAACACACAAATACACACACCACTTCTAGGGTACGCCTCACTTGTTGCCTTCGAAACGTGGTCGTCAAGTATAGGATGTTTTAGCGGTCCTTATGTCCATGATCCAGTTGCCTCGAAACAGTTGCCTCGAAACAGTTGCCTCGGAACAGTTGCCTCGGAACAGTTGCCTCGAAACGGTTGCCTCAGATTAAAAAAGGATCAAGGACATAAGGGTAGCCTCTAAGGTGTCTTGTTGTTGCTTCGGTGACCACACTGTCCCTACAATCGAATTGATCCGAACACCTCCAACGGTGGTGCTACCTACCTCTCAATGGTGGGATGACACTACCTAAAGGACACTTACACAGCTTAATTCCTTAGGGTAGGTAGATGACTCATGGGTACTTGCTCTTTTCAAAAACAAACAAAATACTTTTCACACCTTACACTTTCAAAAGCTTTCAAAACAATTTTTTCAAACACTCTTGAGGACATATACAAGAGTTATTCAGAAATCTTTCAAAGAAACTTTTTTTTTCAAACCCACTCACATTTGAAAAGCAAACATTTTGAAAACATAAGAGCAAGTACCTAAGAGCCCATGGATAACCATGGATAGAAAGGGTGCTAACACCTTCCCTTTCTATAAATCTACCTCCCGAACCGAGAAACAATCTCATAAGGAATTTTGCTGTGCTTTTGTCCTTTCCATGTTGGAGAAAATAAAAGACGGTGGCGACTCTTGCTTCCGTGACATTTCGCGAACCAGCGTTAAACAGTCAGTTCTATTTCCACCGGTCACAGAACTGGCGACTCTGCTGGGGACTATTTATAAAGTGAGGTGTACCTTAGGATTATACCACTCTTATGTTTTCAATTGAATGCTTTTCTTGATTTAGTATTGTGGGCTTTGCATCGGAGTTTCATAGATCCTAACCCGGATCTGGGGATACCCTTTTAGGTAGCATAAGATGTGAGGGACCTGTCCGGCGTAGACCGACACGGGTGAAGCAGTGGCTACGTTGGTGTGGCACCTTGGTCTGTACCGATATCCCTTGTGTTGCACGAGGAGAATATGGGTCTTCTGAGGAGTCATTAAGCACCAACCGACCTTAGAATCCTAATGTAACCCAACTTGACCATAGAACAGTAGCAGTATGCTACACCCATTGAGGCTAAACTCTCGCGATGGTTCTGGCCGTAAGAAAAGATTGCGACGCTGGAGTTATGACCGATTGAGGGTAGTCAGTGATATTGGGATCCTCTAGAACCAAGTTACTTTTGATAGGACAGGTCTTAACCAACGAAACTGAAAGAGGGTAGTACCTAAACTTCATGCTGGCCTAAACTCTAAGGGCTATTTTATGTGACTTGTGTGCCTTCATACTTGAACTACTTGCATACTTGTTATCTAACAACACGGGTTCCTTGCAGGTTTTGTTTACAGTCCTTAATTGGGACTCATTACAGGGCCTACTTACATCACTCCATGCATAGCATAACATCATACCATTGCATACATCCTACATAAGGACTAATCCATTTCAAGGATCTCAAGGGTTTGTGATGCAGGTCATGATGAATCAAATGTCTAGCAAGGGGCAAAGAGGATTTATTTTCCTCTAGCCAAGGTTAATGACTTGAGTCAGGGGCTATGACCCACTCGATATGGTGAGCCTTGACTCTTGAAGAAGGACTCTCAACAATATGCAGTGCCTTCCATCAAGCTACAAAATTCAGATTCTAACAATTTTCTTGTTTACCCCACGAGATCCTTGAAAACATTGCATGCATATCATACATATCATTGCATAACAGGTACCCTTGTTACAGGTCACTTACCTTCTTCGCTGTTTATTTCAGCAATGGCTTGCCAACAAGACAACCAGGATCTCCATACTTAAGAGACCCGGTTCAGGGAAATCCTCCTAAACCTATCCAAGGGGCAGGAAGAGCTGAGAACACTCCTCATGGGGATTTTGGTCAGGAACAGTCCAAAAGACGATAAAGACGAATGGCTGAAACGTCTACAAGCTGAGGTGGATGCAATGAGAACCCAGATGCTGGGGCAGATGGCTCTTATCCAAGACTTATCTCAAAGACAAGGAGAGCTCAGGGTTCTCATCAACCAACTGCTTCGGGATAACCAACTGGGGCAAACATCTAAGGTTGAAGAGCAAGCCATCATTCAACCACCTATGGTGCAAGAAGACAAGGGAAAAGCTCCTCAGTTTGCTTCAGGGTCACAAGCCCAGCATCAACCTCACCAGCGTCAACAGGGTAATCGGCGTAAGAGAAATACGTCTGGAAGACATTTCTCGGAGACTGGTATACCATCATCACTGATACTGAGACACTTGTTAGAGGTCAAGTTGATTTCTTTAAAAGATCCTCCTAAGAATCTCAACATAACCTCCCTGAAGTACAATCCTAATGAAAGGTGTGCCTACCATTCTGACAGTCCTGGACATGACACTGATGACTGTTGGAGCTTGAGGAACAAGATCCAGGACTTGATCGACGGAAGGGTGCTGGAGTTCATGCCGGGTGGCAAAATGAAAATCTTCTGCTAAGAATCTTCCATCTGAGATGACTAGTGCAAACTAAGAAGCTTTTGTTCATTCGAATGTTCAAGTTGTATTTTTCTATGCTTATTCAAACAATTATCATGTCAAACTCTATTATTTCATTAATGCATTACACGTGTCTGTTTTGAAGTAATTGTGTTCTCTATATTCAAAATTGCTTTTATTTTTTTCTTGATGTTCAACTCTCGTTTGAAAATTCTAAGCCTCTTGAGGGAGGATGACGAAAATGATACCACGATCCTTACAGTATGCTTTTGAACAGACCCCGCTGATGAGGTACAGGCATTGTTTCAATTCCTAAACACTGGAGTTATAAGGAAGATAATCCCTCGTCAACCCCTTTGAGCCAAAGAAGTAGGAGTTTTGCTTTTCACAAAAAATTAAAACCCTTAATCATAACCTGGGGCAGAGTAGTCTTCTCAGTTGATCCAGGTGCACAACGAATGGCACTAAAGGAGTTCTTACAAAACAAAAGACAGTGATGGTTCCGAATAACCATAAGGACAGGCAGTCATTATCCCTCAAAATAAACGCCCATTAAGTCAAAACCTATGAAGGAGACTTACAAAACTGGGGCATCCCGCTGACTGTAAATTCAAAAAGAAACAGTTCAGGAAAAAAAAAACAGGGATAAAAAAACCAAAAAAAAAAGAGGTCTTACAAACCCTCAACAAAAAAGGAAATGACTGCCCATTCAAAATAAACTGTCAATATCCGAACCATCACCGGTATATCAGGACGAAGACTCAAACAAGGTCTAACGCACGATCAACTGAGTTTAGGTTTGAAGAACATCACGAAGAACGAGTGGGTACAAATAAAATTTGAGCCTTTATCCTTTGTTTCTTAAACCGTGAACCAGGCCACGTTATAACCCTCAAAAGTCCTAGCTGAAGCATGGGTTAATTCGAAAGCATACTATTACAAAGGTATCCTGACTCCTTAAGGCTCGCTGTAAAATCTTGAGTTGACATCACATGTTACATAATTTGCTTGTTTTACTGAAAAAATGCATTTTCAAAAAAAACTTCAAAACAGACATAAACTTTGCATTTTAAAATAACATTGTTTGCATATGACTATTTGTTTGAACAGCAAAGAAGTTCGCGCAACAAATGTCTAATGAACAGAAGCACCTCCAAGCAAGGGGCATGGCATGATCATTGTCCGTTATCTGGGGAAGTTAAGTCAAGATTCTGAGAATCTCTCAAAAGGCCAACCAGCTAGGGGCAAATCTCCGTCTGGATCACTTGGGGCATTGGACGATCAAACGAAGATCTTCTGGTGGCATGGTAACACTGCACTACTGACAGTGACAACTCCTTACATCCTGAGAGCATGGACATAGTCGAAAAAATACTGTGCATAATCAAAGACCCGCTAGGTTGACACACCTAGGCAAAAATAAGGGCTTCCCGACGAACCAAAAGGGTTCGGGCAAAAATAAGGGATGAAATAAAAAAATCTGTACACCCGGCAAGTCGAAAACCTGAAAAGGCGGCTTGGGCAAAAATGGGTATCCCGGTGGACTGAAAACCCGAAAGGGAGGTCCAGGAAAAAGTTAGGGATCAAAAGCGCACGACTATGTCCCGGCATCCCGTCACTTGCCTACCAGAAGAAGATTTGTCAAACGACAGTTGTCAAACACCTCCACAGGTACCTTCTCTCTCAGAAACTGGGGCAATAATGAGTTGTCTAAGTGATCTAGTTGCTCTATCCACCAAGGCACCAAGGTAAGTTCAGCTGAAGAACGTGACCAAGATACCTCCACTCCCCTCAGAGTAAGACAAGACTCAACAATACTCTCCCCAAGCAGAGTTGGTCTCCCATCAGCCCTGGAAAGGCACAGTATCCCTAGCAAGTCAACCCTCTCCCCAAGCAGAGGTAATCTACTGTCAGCCTTAAGGAAGTGGGGCATCCCCAAAAGATCTCAATATTCCCCAGCATAGTATACAGATGTTCCTAAGCAAGCACCCCCGACAGTCTTAATATAAGATTGTTCCCCAGTGGAATACAGACATCCTAGTGGAGCCATTTCCCAATGCAGTCTCAAGTCTCCCAGGAGAGTTGAATCATCCTCCCCAGTAGATTTTGGAAGCTTGCCCCTGCAGAGCACGAACACGTCTCCCGACATTATTCAAAGGTTATTCCTCACCAGAGCTTATAACTGGGTTATCCTCAGCTGATTGCCACGGAAAGATCGTCCTCAGCGAAGTTCTTCCTATCCCCAGCGGAGTTCCTCAAATTCCCCAACATAACTTAGCAATGGTATCCCCAGCGAAGTTATCATTAAAACCTCAGCGAAATATCTCGTCCCACAGAGTAATTCCCCGTAGGGTAATCACTCCAACAAGTTTATTCCCCAACGGATTCATCTTCTCCTACCGGTTTATTCTTGCAACCATCATCCCCAGCGGAAACGAAGAACTCTCTTCTTCAAACATCAGCCCGGGAGTTATCTTCCCGGCATTCGTCAAGGATTTATTTTCCTAGACGAAAATACATTCATAAACATTTCACATTTTATACATCCTGCTTACATACATGATAAAGTGCATACTACACCATCTCAGTTATTTCGAGAACATCATGACATCATGCATTTAATACATCATGACATTGCACAACTGATGTTTTTCCTTTTCAGGAAAAAGGTCAATCCATAGATGATTACCATCAACTGTCGCAGTTCCAGATTCGATACTTGTATCTAGCCAGGGCATATCTGTGAGCGATTGATTGTGGATTCAATACCTGTATCTAGACAGGGCATATCTACATTAAAGAGATAGCTAGGAAATGCTCCAGAGATGGATGTTGTTCTTTTGCTTATTCAGATTTTCTCTTCAGAGATAGCTTGGAAATGCTCCAAATATGGATGTTGTCCTTTTGCTTATTCAAGAGTTTCCTTTCAGAGATAGCTTGGAAATGCTCCAAATATGGATGTTGTTCTTTTGCTTATTCAAGACTCCTTCTAGAGATAGTTCAGATGTGACCCAGGCATGGCGACGTTCTGATACTTATTCCAGATTTCCTTTCAGAGATAGCTTGGAAATGCTCCAGATATGGATGCTGTTCTTTTGCTTATTCAAGACTCCTTCTAGAGATAGTTCAGATGTGACCCAGGCATGGCGACGTTCTGATACTCATTCCAGATTTCCTTTCAGAGATAGCTTGGAAATTCTCCAGATATGGATGTTGTTCTTTTGCTTATTCAAGACTCCTTCTAGAGATAGTTCAGATGTGACCCAGGCATGGCGACGTTCTGATACTTCTTCCAGATTTCCTTTCAGAGATAGCTTGGAAATGCTCCAGATATGGATGCTGTTCTTTTGCTTATTCAAGACTCCTTCTAGAGATAGTTCAGATGTGACCCAGCATGGCGACATTCTGATACTTCTTCCAGATTTCCTTTCAGAGATAGCTTGGAAATGCTCTAGATATGGATGCTGTTCTTTTGCTTATTCAAGACTCCTTCTAGAGATAGTTCAGATGTGACCCAGGCATGGCGACGTTCTGATACTCATTCCAGATTTCCTTTCAGAGATAGCTTGGAAATGCTCCAGATATGGATGCTGTTCTTTTGCTTATTCAAGACTCCTTCTAGATATAGTTCAGATGTGACCCAGGCATGGCGACGTTCTAATACTCATTCCAGATTTCGTTTCAGAGATAGCTTGGAAATGCTCCAGATATGGATGATGTTCCTTTGCTTATTCAAGACTCCTTCTAGATATAGTTCAGATGTGACCCAGGCATGGCGACGTTCTGATACTCATTCCAGATTTCCTTTCAGAGATAGCTTGGAAATGCTCCAGATCTGGATGTTGTTCTTTTTCTTATTCAAGACTCCTTCTAGATATAGTTCAGATGTGACCCAGGCATGGCGACGTTCTGATACTCATTCCAGATTTCCTTTCAGAGATAGCTTGGAAATGCTCCAGATATGGATGCTGTTCTTTTGCTTATTCAAGACTCCTTCTAGAGATAGTTCAGATGTGACCCAGGCATGGCGACGTTCTGATACTTATTCTAGATTTCCTTTCAGAGATAGCTTGGAAATGCTCCAGATATGGATGCTGTTCTTTTGCTCATTCAAGACTCCTTCTAGAGATAGTTCAGATGTGACCCAGGCATGGCGATGATCTGATACTTATTCAGATTTCCTTTCAGATATAGCCTAGAGATGCTCCAGATCCGGACACTATTCTATTGCTTATTCAGATTCAAACTTCTAAAGACAACTTAGAGATGCTCCATCCCGGATGTTATTCTATTGTTCAGTCTAGATATGATCCAGATTCGGATGACATTTTGTTACTCATGCAGTATGGATATACCCCAGACATGGCGGTCATTCTACGATTTATTCAGACGTCAGCAATTAGACACAGACTAGATATGCTCTAGACACGGAAGCTATTATGTTTCTTATTCAGATTCACCTATCCACCATCTTTCCAAATGGCATCTATAAGCCCATTCCCGACAAGGTTCTGTCACACTTTCAGATGGCATCTTTAAGCCCATCCTTCCATCCATCATCTCTCCAAATGGCATCTGTAAGCCCATTCCCGACATCACACTGCTGATACTCTACTATGTGAGTGCAAATTTCTGGGCACTCTAGTGTTTAATCATCTTCCACCCTCGGATCACGAAAGGCACACAAGCCAATCTACATCCTCAGGTCTAAGAAGATTGAACAGGGGCAACTGTTGTACCCCAAAATTTGCCCCAAAATCTTCAAAGTTTTGACAAGCATCACCCCAAATTGTTCAAAGTCTACTCAAGGGCTACACAGTCAACCATCCTCCTAAGCCAGTCAAATTAAGGTTTTGGTTCTTGCAAGGAGGTTGAGGTTTTCAAGGGATCAATCAAGTCACACATGCTCATATACATTGTCAAGCACCTACATGTCAAGTTTCAAGGCTCACAAGATCAAGTTGCACAGTCAAAAATCCTAATTGCTCCACAGTCAACTGCAGGGGAAAATGGTCATTTGGCAGTCAAAAGTCAATTTTTTTGGTCAACATCTTATTTTGAAGCCACAATCATCATTTGGTCAAATCTTGACCATAATTTCACAAGAATGGCTTAAAAATCATCAAGGTGTCAAAAGTTTCTATTTTCGGACAGCTGAAAAGTCAACTGTAACTTGACCAAGGCATAACTTTTTCATGGTTCATCAGAAAAATCCCATCCAATGCTCATCTTGAAGGGGAAGACATTTCCTACAACTCATCTTCACATTCCAAGTCCAAGAAATTCTCTCGCAAAAAGTTATCAATTTCAACATTATAGGTCATTTTCAAAAGTCAATAAAAAGGGACTTTAAGTCAAAGATCATAACTTGAGATTGGTAAATCAAAATGACATGGGACCAAAGGCATTGGTTAGAGAACTTCAAGACCTTTCCAAAATGTCCAAGAACATGTTCATAGCTTTAAAATTGAGCAAGATATGCATTGGAGAAGTTGGGAAATGTTTGTGAAATGGCCAAAGTCAATTATCCTTGAAACTTCATTTTTGACAAAAGGGGCCCACTTTTTCCACTTGATTCAGCTTGGCCATGCTTCCCACGTGTCCCACAATTTATTTCAAGATTTAAAATTAATTTTTTCATTTTTATTTAATTTTATTTGATTTAATTCATTTTAAATCTTTAAAATTCAAATAAAAATCAAAGAAATTAATAGAGGGATATATTTTGTGTTGATTAGCTTTGAATCACCTTGAAATACCTTCCAAATTCGTGCAAGGCCTATTATGGGCATAGAAATTCAAATTTTGACACAAAAGGCAAGTTGTTTCAATGTTGGTTATGGCAAAATCTCAAGCATAATTGCAATGGTTAAAGGCTCATCATGTGACTGATTCTCATTCATTACTATATATACAAGCCTTCCCAACCTCATTCAAAAAAGAGTGTGTGCAGTAACGGCCAAGAGAAAAACCAAAAAATTATTCAAAAAGTGAGAGTTCTAAAACATAGTTGCGAGCATCTTCAGATCAAAACAAGCACGTGGTTCTATTCCTTGCCACACCCTGAAGCTAAAGCAACCTTTGCCAAGTCTTGAGGCTCATACCGCGCTGTAAGTTCTTCCCAGGTCCCCTATAATTTCCATATCATTTTTTTCATTGCTTTCACATGCAGATTCTCAAAAGAGGAACACTATAGACCTCATAGATCCAACAAGCCAGGTGTCTTCAAGGCAAATCCAAAGGACAGAAAGCAAGGAACACCATGGTCTGGAGTCAAAGCGTCCACATGCTACCATGAAAGGTCAAACAAGGCTTCCTGCTAATGGGCCAAGATTCAATTCAACACCTCCAAATTTCAACCCACACCCCCCTTGGTTTTACTTCTTTTTTTTCATTTTGTTTTGTTTTTCTATTATTTTAATTTCTAACCCTTTTTTTATTTTTATTATTATTAACAAATTAACTTAATTAACATATTTTCATAAAATCAAAAAAAATAGAATTACATCATTATTATCATTATTATTTTATTTTGTAAATAAACATTAACTAAAATAGTTTAATTAGGCCATTTTAATTCCTTTCTAAAAAAATTAAAATAGATCTAGAATTAGGTAAAGTTAATTTTAATGTTATTCCATTTCTTTTATTTCATAAAAACATAAAAAAAACAAAAAAAAAATTTCTTTTTAATTAAATTAATTAATTAGTCATTAATTAGCTTTAATTTCACTTTAATTATAAAAAAAAGCCAAAAAATCAATTTCTTTTCTTAAAAGGGTCAACACCCTTAGACATTCCCGATTAATTTATTCGCGCGCATTTACTTTATTTGATTATTATGTAATTGCCTTCAAGAATGTAATAGTTAAATAGGTTTATCGCTTTATTTAATTTCCGTACTCATTTACTAAAAAACGGGTCTTTGTAATTTTTGGCGATGTATAGACCCGCGCCTTGTAATAGCGTAGGATTTATGTTTCCGCAATTTACTTTCCGCACCCCTTAACTGCTAAACTTGCATGAAAGAATGTATGTAAATAAAAACAACTCGTAGCTCACTAATTAACAAGACAAACATTAACTGAATACAACACACAAATATACACACCACTTCTAGGGTACGCCTCACTTGTTGCCTTCGAAACGTGGTCGTCAAGTATATGATGTTTTAGCGGTCCTTATGTCCATGATCCAGTTGCCTCGAAACAGTTGCCTCGGAACAGTTGCCTCGGAACAGTTGCCTCGAAACGGTTGCCTCGGATTAAAAAAGGATCAAGGACATAAGGGTAGCCTCTAAGGTGTCTTGTTGTTGCTTCGGTCACCACACTGTCCCTACAATCGAATTGACCCGAACACCTCCAACGGTGGTGCTACCTACCTCTCAATGGTGGGATGGCACTACCTAAAGGACACTTACACAGCTTAATTCTTTAGGGTAGGTAGATGACTCATGGGTACTTGCTCTTTTCAAAAACAAACAAAATACTTTTCACACCTTACACTTTCAAAAGCTTTCAAAACAATTTTTTCAAACACTCTTGAGGACAGATACAAGAGTTATTCAGAAATCTTTCAAAGAAACTTTTTTTTTCAAACCCACTCACATTTGAAAAGCAAACATTTTGAAAACATAAGAGCAAGTACCTAAGAGCCCATGGATAACCATGGATAGAAAGGTTGCTAACACCTTCCCTTTCTATAAATCTACCTCCCGAACCGAGAAACAATCTCATAAGCGATTTTGCTGTGCTTTTGTCCTTTCCATGTTGGAGAAAATAAAAGACGGTGGCGACTCTTGCTTCTGCGACATTTCGCGAACCAGCGTTAAACAGTCAGTTCTATTTCCACCGGTCACACCTGGACAGCCCTTTCGAGTTTTCATCCCATCAAGACGCTCATTTTTGGCTAAGTCACCCTTTCGGGTTTTCAACTTAGATAATTGTTCTTTTATTTCCTTAGGCGAAGTATTTCTTTACTGCATCAACATTCACGTAATGTGGGACCTCCTAACAATCCAAAGTTTCAATAATTAATGCACCGCTAGTGAAGGATTTCTTGACAACATATGGGCCTTCGTAATTAGGAGTCCACTTACCCTTAGAATCACCATTAAAAGACAAGATCTTTCTGAACACGAGGTCGCCTTCTCTGATTCATAAGGTCTGGCCTTCTTATCAAATGTTTTCTTCATTCACTTATGGTATAATTGACCATGACACAAGGTAGTCATTCTCTTTTCTTTAATTAAATTCAGTTGGTCAAACCTATTATGGACCCATTCAGCCTCTGACAATTTGGTCTCCACGATTATACGCAAGGAGGGAATCTCAACCTCGATGGGGATCACTTCTTCCATGCAATAAAAAAGAGAGAAAGGGGTTGCCCCTGTTTAAGTGCATACTGATGTACGATACCCATTCAAAGAAAAAGGGAGCATCTCATGCCATTCCCTATATGTAACAACCATCTTTTGAATAATCTTATTAATATTCTTATTAGCAGCTTTAACAACTCCATTCATCTTAGGCTTGTAAGGAGAAGAGTTATGATAAGCAATCTTAAATTCTTCACAAAGCTCTTTCATCATCTTATTATTCAAATTTGAGCCGTTATCAGTGATGATCTTGCTTGGCACACCATACCGACAGATAATATGGATCTTAACAAACTGTACCACCACCTTCTTGGTCACATTGGCATAGGAAATTTCTTCCACCCACTTGGTGAAGTAGTCAATTGGCCCTAAGATGAAACGATGTCCATTTGAGGCCTTGGGTTCAACCATCCCGATCATATCAATACCCCACATAGAGAAAGGCCATGGGGAAGAAATAACATTGACAAGAATTGGAGGCACATGAATCTTGTCAGCATAAATATGACATTAATGGCACTTCTTTGCAAATTTGTAACAGTCAGATTCCATTGTCAGCCAATAGTAACCTGCCCTAAGCATCTTCTTTTCCATTTAATATCCATTAGCATAGGTACCAAATGAACCTTCATGGATCTCATGCATTAACATGTCTTCTTTGTGTATATCCACCCATTTGAGCAAGACCGTATCGTAATTTCTTTTGTATAACACATCTTTATTGAGGAAAAAGTTACCTACCAACCTTCTCAATGCCTTCTTGTCCTTGTTTTATGCCCCAAGTGGGTTTTCTTGAGTTTGAAGGAAATGTTTGATATCATAATACCAAGGCTTATCATTTGCTGTCACCTCTGTAAAAAACACATGAGTCGGCTTATCAAGGCGTATAATTGTAACCTTAGGCTCTTCATTCAGAAAATTCACCTTGTACATGGAGGACAAAGTGGCTAAAGCATCTTCCATCTGATTCTCGTGTCGAGGAATGTGATGGAATTAAACCTTATTGAAGAAAGATAACAACCTTCTCGCGTAATCCTTGTACGGAATCAAGCCAGGGTGACGAGTCTCCCATTCACCTTTATTTTGATTTATAACTAAAGATGAATCACCATATATATCAAGAATCTTAATTTTGAGATCCATAACTTCTTCGAGACCCATAATACAAGCTTCATACTCGGCCATGTTATTGGTACAATCAAACATCCACCTTGGAGTGAAATGGACGTGGAAACCATGGGAAGAGATAATCACAGCACCAATTCCTTTACCATAAGCATTCACAACTCCATCAAACACCAAACCCCATAGGGTTTCAGGATCTGCGCCTTCTTCAAGCAATGGTTCATCACAATCTTTGACTTTCAAATACATCACATCTTTATCAGGGAAACATAACTTGATTCACTTGTAATCATCCACCGGTTGGTGAGCAAGGTATTCTACCAACTCAATTCTTTTAATATCCTTCTGAGTACGGTATTCAATATCATATTCAGATAACACCATATGCCAATGGGAAATTCTTCCAGTAACAATAGGCTTTTCAAAGATATACTTAATTAGATCCATTTTGGATATCAACCAAGTAGTATGATTCAACATATATTTTCGCAGACGCTTCGCAGCCCAGGACAAGGCACAACATGTCTTTTCCAGCATAGAATAACGTGACTCACAATTAGTTAACTTCTTACTCAGGTAATAAATGACACACTTCTTTCTTCTTGTTTCATCTTGTTGTCCCAAAATACAACCCATGGAATTATCTAACACAAATAGATACATAATCAATGATCTTCCTTCAATGGGAGAGTGTAAGATAGGAGGTTGAAGGAGATATTCTTTGATGCTATCAAAAGTCTTTTGGACATAATTTGTCCATACATAACCTTGATCTTTTTTTAGAAGCTTGAAGATCGATTCACAAGTTGCACTCATATGGGAATAAACCTGGAGATGTAATGTATACATCCAAGGAAACTCCTTACTTGCTTTTGAGTCCTTGGAGCAGGCATCTCTTAAATTGCCCTAATTTTATTGGGATTGACCTCAATACCTTTTTGGCTAACAATGAAGCCTAACAACTTTCTAGAACGGACACCAAAACAACATTTATTTGGATTCAAGCGGAGATGATACTTCCTCAAACGCTGAAATAATTTTAACAAGTTTTCTAAATGACCTTCCTTAGTATGAGATTTGAAGATCATATCATCGACATATACCTAAATTTCTTTATGCATCATATAATGGAATAGGGTTGTCATATCTCTTTGGTACATTGCACCAGCGGTCTTCAACCCAAAGGGCATCACTCTGTAATAGAATGTTCCCCAGGGTGTGATAAACGTTGTTTTTTTCATGTCCATAAGAGCCATTTTAATTTGATTATATCCGAATAATCCGTCCATGAAGGAGAAAACTTTGAATTTTGTTATGCTATCTACCAACATATCAATGTGTGGCAGAGGGAAATCATCTTTCAAACTAGCCTTATTCAGGTCTCTATAATCAACGCACATGCAGACTTTTCCATCTTTCTTCAGAACGGGGATAATGTTGGTAATCCACTGAGAATACATTGACGTCATAAGGAAACTAACATCAAATTGTTTCAAGACCTCCTCTTTAATCTTACTTTACATGTCAGGGTTAGTCCTTCTCAATTTCTGCTTGATAGTGGGACATTCTGGCTTCAATGACATGTGATGCTTTACAATATTGGTATCCAACCCAGGCCTGTCTTGATAGGACCAAGTAAAGATATCGACATACACCTTTAGTAAATCAACCAACTTGCTCTTCACATCAGGATGAAGCAGTGCGCCAATATTGATTTCCTTTAGACCCTCTTCAGATCCCAAGTTAATCGTCTCCAGTGACTCTTCGTACAGTTGAATGGTATTCTCCTCGCGCTCAAGCAACTGAGAAACCTCTTCTGGGATTTCAGCAAACTTCTCTTATTCAGCCACATACACAGGATATTCAAAGTTAGAAGAAGGCACAAGGTTATTATTTTCAACAGGTTTTTTAATTAATTTACACATATGATTATGCTTAATTTTAGAAACTGATAAATGCAACAAGTGATTATCCATATTTACTTACAATTATTATTTATTTTGAATTTTTTTTCTGATTACCATTTTACAAGAAAAAGTAGAAAATAAAAACACAATTAGATAACAAAAACAACTTTTATTAATGATTTTAAAATTCAAAACAAGAGACAATCACATACAACATCACCTTCACATTGGGCAGAGTGAAAGGATTTTGAAGAACAAGCAAAGACAAATTACTTCGATATGTGAATGCAGCTGGGAACATCAATTGTGATCCAATTTTGGACTTTCACTCCACACACCACAAATTTAAACATTTCTTGCTTTGGCTAATCTTCAATAATAGCGTCGACCTCTGGAGGAGTTGGATGGTTGTAACCCCCGTTGTGGATGATGTCTTGATACAGAGAGAAAGCAGGCTTTGGCTTCACCACCTCATTCTTAATATTCTAATGAGAAAAACCCAGACCGGTCAAGTTCTTGTATTTGGGTAGATCAATAACCTGACCCCACACACTACTATGACCCTTATGAACCACTTGTTGTACATCTTTAAACGAGGCAATAAAATATTCATTCTTCTTTATATTATCAATAGACAAAGCTTGGAACTGAGTTCCAACGACAACTTCATCAGCTTCTACAACACTAAAAGAAGACAAATAGGATACCAGCAAAGCTTGTTCAGAATTCACAATCACCACTTTTCGTTCCTGGATAAATTTAAATTTCTGATGTAAGGTGGATGTAACAGCTCACTCTTCACGAATCCATGGTCAACCCAATATACAATTGTAGGCTGGGAAGATATCCATGATCTGAAAAGTGATATGAAACATACGTGGTCCTATCCATATTGACAAGTCCACTTCTATAATGACAGATTTATTCAAACCATCGAAAGCTTTCACTACAATACCATTGTAGTGCATAGGAGTTCCTTGATAAGAGAGCTTCGACAGAGTACTCTTTTGTATCACATTCAGAGCATATCCAATATCTATCAACACATTAGATAAGGCATCATTTTTACAATTCAGAGATATATACAATTCCATATTGTAATCTTTCACACAAAACCATTAAATTGGTAAATTGAGACATCATGTTCAATGAAAGCTTGGTCCAAGACGCTCATCAAAGATTCCCGATGAGCTGCAGAATTCATCAAAAAAGCCAAAATGGAAATTTTAGATGGATTTTGCAGCAACTCATCAACAATTTTATAGTCACTCATCTTTATGATCTTCAGAAGATCATCAACATTAATTTCCGAACTAGCGTCACTAGTCTGCCCTTCTACCTTCATGGATTCAGTACTAGCTTCAACAATTTTCTTACCAGAATCAACATCCTTTTGAAAAGTTGGAGAAAGTATGCAACCAATCCGGGTCACACGATCGACCTCAGCAATATTTTCAACACAAGACAAATCTGAGTTGGCACTTCCTTGCCGTTTTCCAAAATAGTTGCATGATACTTAAAGGGAACAGTCTTATCAGATTCATATGGAACAAGACCAGGTAAACAAATAACTAGGGGGGTTACAATTGGCTTTTTGCAGTATGCAATTTCCATAGGGGTGGGAATATCAAAGTATGGCCCTATGACATTCACTTCAGCCTCTTCAACTCTTCCTTTATAAATAATAGTTGTCATCTCTATATCAGACACATTCTCAGTTGTTGGCACAAAAATAAGTGACAAATCTGAACTTCTTTTTCCATCAGCAATAATGGTTATTTCTCCTTCTTTAAACAAACATGGGCCTTTCAGTATACTGAGATCATCTCTCAAAGTAGCGCAGCTTCATGGTTTCTTTTCATATTTCGGACACCAGTCATGACTAAAATCAATCAAGCCCTTTTGATCCCATTTCTCCTGTATCTCTATGGGAGTCACTATATTGAGCTCTTCAATCGTAGGTTCTTTATCATACCTAGCATATGCCTTACAGGAATTACTGTATCAACACCAAAATCCACGAACTTATCAGAATAATATTCGATCAAATTAACCTCATCATACTCACCTCTTGGTCGGATGATATAGATGATACATTTATCCATCATCTCTTGAAAATCTCTTTTTACCTTATCACACCCACGAGGGTCTTCACCATAGATTTCCCAGACTGCATGGTCATATGTATAAGAACTGATTCATAGAGATCAGCATGCTTTTGCACTAAGTTACCTCTCACCAAGTTTACATAGAAAATTCTAAAACCCCCCAAGACATCCATAAACCATGTTCACAGCATTTTCTCCTTCATGCTTAGGTAATGAATTGGCTTGCACGTTATGACTGATGTCTTTAAAGGACGGTATACCATATCTCACTAACTTTTAAACTTCGTATTTTAACAGATAACAATTTTCAAGATCGTGCCATGGGGGTCACTGATGAAAGGCGTAATTCAAATCGGCTTTATAATACCAATGAAGTTTTGCAGGTATGGCAGGATGAGACCTAGTATATATCAGGTTCTTTTGGATTAGTGTCTGAAATAATTCAATATACCTCATTGGGATAGCATCAAAACTTCTCTTCTCTGATTTTACCTTGGTTGGCTTGTTGTTGCACTCTCTAAGGAGACTGGTAAGCAACAACTGTTGGAGTTACGCTAACAACTGGGGTTACTGAGGCAACTTGTTATTGGTGTTGGTGATACCTTCTTCAGTGTCTACCCTCTTTTCCTTAAATAATGGCATTAAGCTCCATTTTTTTCTTTCTATAGAATCCACATGCATGCTTTTGGGTGGTACCACTGGAACCTTCACCCTTCGATAAAGCTCTTTCTCTGACAGCCTCTTCTAAAAGGACACCCATACCAACCATTTTAGTAAAGTCACTTGGTTCACTCGTAACCATCTTTTCATAATAAAACATCCCAAGAGTCTTTAATAAAACCTCAGTCATCTCTTTTTCTTCCATCAGGGGTCCCACTTGAGCAACCACTTCGCGCTAACACTGCGTGTATTCTTTGAATGATTATTTGTCATTTTAAGTCATAGCTCTCAGTTGGTCGCGATCAGGCACCATATCCAGGTTATACTTGTATTGTCTTACAAAAGCTTCACCCAAGTCTTTAAATGTGTGGATGTATGAACTGTTCAATCCCATATACCACTTTAAAGCAGCTCCGAATAGACTGTCTTGAAAATAATGGATCATCACACGCCGATCAACGGTATGAGTAGACATATTTCATACATACATCACCAGATGTTCTTGGGAACAAGAATTTCCCTTATATTTTTCAAACTCAGGAACCTTAAATTTTGTAGGCACCTAAATATTTGGAACAAGGCACAGGCCACAGACGTTCTTTCCAAATAGTTCTTCCCTCGAAGGGCTTTTATCTCATTCTACATTTCGAATAACAAGTCTTGAAAATCTTCCTTCGATCATGTATCCCTAGGCTTTCACTGAGAGCAACATCAGCATGATAAATATGTTCATTGATAACAGAAACAATAAGCACAACAAGCGGCGCAGAAACCACGACGGCCTGAATAGGATGAGAAACTTGAGCAATTGGATTATATCCTTCAGGAATGAAGTTTTCAGGCACTCCCCATGGATAACTACGAGGCATTTGGTACTAAGCAGCAGTAGTAGTAATAGTAGCAAGAGTAACCGAAATAGGAACTATTAGTATCTTAGAAAAAATGTTATTTGTTGTTGAGGCTGAACCACGTGAGGAGAATGAGGAGGAGGGGTTAGTGGCGTATTTTGTACAGCCACCAAGGATTCCACCAAAGCATTCAAGATGGCCATATCGGTTCTCAGAGCAGTTAGTTCATCGTGAAGCTCATGATTCTCTTGTTCCAAATTTTCCATCTTCTTCTTGGTGTTAGACCGAGGGTTATAGGAATAGGATAACTTGCTGACTGAACGACCAAAAGAAATATGTAAGACACTTGTGAACAATGCAAAAAATGCAAAAATTGAATGCAAAACGATGCATGATATACAATGCATGTGATTTAATTTGTTCATTTAGTTTTCAATGAACTTAAAGAGCTGTAATAATTGCAAATATCAAAGGAATAACACCTTTTTGAAACACTGAACAGTTTCATTTCATTAATAATTTGGAAAGATTACAACTTTAGTACAATTTTAAATAATCCTAAATACAATAGAAGAACAATAAGAATATATGGGTCCTAATGCGCCAAGGCTTAAGAAGATCCCACTTCACGCTGACGCTTCCCTTTGAGCCTCCTAATCTGATCTTTCAATTATGTATTCTCTTTTGTGAGCTTACCAACAACTCTCTTCCATCCACAAAAAGTAGGAAGTATCTGAGAATGTTTTTGATCATTGGGAACTAGCTGAATGCGACAGGAAAATTAATCCTCTCGCTCTTCCATCATCTCTACAGCATGTCGCTCAAGAATCTTGATCAAATCATCTTTCTCCTTTAATTGTCCTTGAAGTGTTAAGTATTCCATGTCCATAGTCTGTAATTTATTCTTCCAGGCATCCTTATCTTGTTGCATCATTACTAAAGCTAGTTGAATCTCTTCAATATCAGTCAAAAAAGGAGGAGTTGATTCTTCAAAAACTGTAGATAAGGGTTCTTGATGAGGATAAGGCATCTTCAACTGAATTTCTCTTTCTTGTACACATCAAAGATGAGGCTCTAAAGAAACATCGCCTCAGTTTCCTAATGTTTCTCTTCTCTTCTTATGGATGTGGCACCAGGCTTTACTAATATCTTCCTTGGTTACTTTGTTGTCTCCTCCCTCCTTGAGAAATAAATCACTCACATGAATGTTATTTGATTTATCCCTCATCGGATATCCAAACTGATGGTGTGCAAGAACAAGGTTGTTGTTTGTGCCTTCCTTTGTACCAAGAAAAGGTACATTTGGAAAACTACCACAGCTGTCAATAATCCTCACTCCATAATAAGCTTGATGATACCATACAATGTTAGAATGAGTAAGATCCATTTTCTTCTATGACCAACATAATCCATCCTTACAATCCCAAAAGGCAGTAAACCGAGCCAAGTGAGAAATAAACCACTTGTATAGTAATGGCGCACAATAGATAATCATCCCCTCTTAATAAGAATTCAGAAGGTGAATAGAATAATAAGAATCTCCAAGCAATATTGGGATTGGATTCCCAATCAAGAAGATACTAATAGCATTAACATCAACAAAGTTGTCGACATTAGGGAACAAGAATAATCCATAGGTGAGTAAAGCAAAGATGGCCTTAAAAGCATCCATTCTCTACATCCTAGCAAGGTAATGAGCTTTCTCCAACAAGAACATAGTAGGAAAACCCCCAATACCTCCTTTAGTAGTCATATTAGCTTTAGTCTCAAATTTTTTCAAGTGAGTAACTGTTGCAATCTCTTGAGACATAGGCTCTTCTTCCAAACCATAGAATGGAACATGATTAGTAATAGATCGATCAAGCAGATAAGATTACTCCTTTTATGTAGGCATAAGCTAATAATCCGGAAAGGTGAAGCACATGTACAACAGATCATAGAACTGAACCAACATAGTGAGAATACCATCCTTCATGCTGACACCTATAAGAGATAAAAGCGCTCCATATTTCTTTCTAAAATCCTCAGGACTGTTAATCAAAGAAACCAAATTCTTCAACTCTTCTATCTTAGGAATCTTGAAACTGTACTTCTGAGTCTTTCTCCTTCCAAAGTACATGATCAAAAGGATACATGTGATATTTGCAAAGAGAAGTCTTTAAGTTCCTTGAAAATTTTTGGTTAAAGAATGCTCATGGGTGCATGAACGCATAATGATGTAACAATCACACACAAGATCACAAACATGGGGGGTTCATAGGTTAGACTTCACGAGCATGAAGTCAAAGGTACTACCCCCAAGGTAAGGACTAAGAGTTTAAACCACATGTAGAACAAGGTTTTAAATGTTCCCAGAGTCTACGATCCTCTTTTAGATATTACCAACTTCCCAATTTAATTGGTAGTTAGGAATATTTTCAAGAGAAACTTGTTCCAGTGAAGTATCATGTGACAACTATTTTAGGATTACTCCTTTATAGTCTCTGCATTACATCCTAAAAGTCCAAGATGGGTTAAGGGTTCTACGGTCTTCAACTTCTCTAGCTCTCAGATCCAAAGTAGCAATGTCTTCCCAATTACTTGCTAAGTGAATACTACAATCAGGGGAGCCTTCACTGAGGGGGGATTCTCATGAAAACATTTTCAAAACTACTCCTTCAAAGTCAACATGACTATACCACCCATCCTAATCTTATGTTTTCCCAAGTCTGGGTATAGGACTTAAAAGAGATCACCAAGCACCCTGAAAACTAGAAAAATCCAAACAAACATGCATATATGCAAAACATATAACACATATATAGATAAACAAAGATAGGCTCAATAAACTCAGAGATCTTTCCCCAGTGAAGTCGCCAATTTTACTGTAGCGACAAAAAGTTGAGACTAAGTCATTGATTGACTTAACTCATAAAGTGAAAGTCGCCACCACACTTTATTGTTCTAAAGGAATTGGAAAAAAGTGAATAAAACACAAATTAAAATAGAGATCAAGGTAAGGGGGTTGGTTATGCAAATGAAAGGTATTAGCTCTCTAAACATCTATGGTACTCCGTAGGAACCTCTTTGAAAATCTGTGTATGTGGCTAAAAAAGGATATATTTACCAAAACAAGATTATAGAGGTGAGAAAGAAGTATTTTTTTACAATTTTTTGATTTGATAAAGCTTCCAATGAGCTCTAGGCCTACATACCAACAATGTGCAATGTTGAAATAAAAACCCATGTAGTACGGGTAAAAAAGACCAAAATTGGTTTGTTATGATTAATTTTAATGTAAAAGACATTTCGTCTTATTTGAGGGAAAACCAATAAACTATGACACTCATGGTAAAGATAGAACTTGATTCATCTTAAATATGGAGAACTTATAGCCCGAACCAACTCATCAGTGCAAGTCTCATCATACAAGTGAATAGTTACTTCAATATTACCATATTTTTTAAAGTGGAGAGGTTTGCAAATACTTAAAGAAAATACTAGTGTCTTAAAATTTTTGAAAAGGATAAAAGAAAAAGTGCACTAAGGCACAAAAAGTTTGAATGAGGTTAGTGACTTTTAGTCTTTCCAAAGATGTCAAAGTATGATTAAATGAATTAAGGTTTTGATTAATAAAAATAGATTTTGAAAATGCATGGACCTAAGTCCAAGTTTATTATGAAAGCGGTTCAAGTTTGAAAACAATAATCCTTTGAAAAAGGAGAAGATTTTTAAAATTAAAGAATAATGGGAGAAGATGAAGAGAGTATCATAAAGCATAAAGTAAAAGCTAAGGTAGGAAATATCTAACCAAACAAGAATCCAACACTTGACACTATGATGTCAATGTAGAATTCTCATCCTTTGGATTAATGCAACAAGCATAGAATAGACCAAGACATACTGATCATCAATGTGAAAATAAATCACAAGAAAATAAGTATCACAGAAACCCTTGTAGGATCAAGCGCTTACCACTGAGCTAAAAGAAATTGCTTGTAGCAAAGGTGCTACTCTATTTCATTATAGAGAATATAACAAGGGGCTTACCTGGCCCATCTAACACACCTTTTTGGTGCCAATGGGGGGATGTTAAGCCTTTCGAATCCCTAAGGTTGACGCTGGATATTTTAATCCAACAATCCCCCCCCAAGTGTCAATTGGGGGGATTCGAACCCATGACCTTTCTCTGATACCACTTGTAGGATCAAGCGCTTACCACTGAGCTAAAAGCAATTTCTTGTAGCCAAGGTGCTACTCTATTTCCTTATAGAGAATCTAACAAGGGGCCTACCTGGCCCACCTAATACATCTGTGTAGGCCCCCATGGGGGGATGCTAAACCCTTCGAATCCCTAAGGTTGACGCTGGATATTTTAATCCAACAGTTCCATCGCATGAAGAACCATATAAATACGTTGTTTCCCCTGCTATTAACATAAACGATTTCGAGCTGAAACCTTCGCTGTTATCAGCCATTAAACAAAACCAATTTTCAAGAAGTCCTACGGACGATCCAAATTTACATTTGTCAATGTTTGGGCAATACACAGACATTGTGAAGGCGAATAATGTTAGTCAAGAAGTGACAAGACCACGTCTTTTCCCATTTTCATTAAGAGATAGAGCTAGAGCTTGGCTCCAATCTCTACCATCCAATTATGTCACCACATGGGAGAATTAAAGAAAGTCTTCTTAGCGCGATATTCCCACCAATTAAGACAATTATGCTAAGAGCTCAAATCAACAAATTTAAGAAGAAAGATAATGAATCTCTTTTCGATGCTTGGGAAATATACAAGGACATGATGACACTTTGCCCGCACCATGGGTTTGAGCAATGGTTGATTATCCATTCTTTCTACAATGATCTATTGTATAATACTAAGATGAATCTGAACTCTGCAGTTGGCGATGCTCTAATGGATAAACCCTATGACGAAGCCTATGAACTCATTGAGAACATGACTCAAAATCATTTTGAACGGGGAGGTGAACGAGCTGCTGTAGAAAAACCAACTCCAAAAGGTGGTATGCACAAAGTCAGTAGCATATACCGTGTCAATGCTAAAGTGGATGCGCTTACTCAAAATATTGAAAGCTTAGCCATAACACCACTTGCAACTAATGTAGATACTGTAACAACAAACTGTCAATTATGTGGAACCCATGGGCACACTAATGTTGATTGTCAGTTGTTGGCTAGTATTCCTACTGACCAAGAAAATTATGCCCAAGGAAACCCATATTCAAACACTTATAATCCTGGCTGGAGAAATCATTCAAATTTTTCATATAAAAGATATAATGCTATATATCTACCAAACCCAACTTCTGCTGTTTCACGTGGCTATCAGAAAGGAGTACCATCAGCTCCCCAAGCACCCAGAAAGTCAAATATGGAGATCATGATGGAAAACTTTATGAATGCTCAGTCCCAACAAAACAAACATTTCGCAAATCAAAATGCTCATATGAGTGAACTGATGAAGCAATTGTCAAGTAAGCTTGATGCTATGGCTACACATAATAAAGTGTTGGAAACCCAAATTTCTCAAGTAGCCCAACAACAAAGAACAATAGCAGCCACAACTGGAACATTTCCTAGTCAACCATAACTAAATCCAAGATGTCATGCTAATGCTATTCAATTACGAAGTGGGACAAAACTTGATGGACCAGTAGACCCAAGACTCAAAAATCCACCCATGTATAAAAATTATGGTAAGGAAACTTAAAAGGTAAACACACCACAAGACGATGGAAAGGAAGACAAAAGCGAAGAGGCCGTAGAGAAAGAACCACCTTATGTGCTTCCGCCACCATATAAACCACCTATATTGTATCCCAAAATATTGGCTAATACTAAAACTGAAGGAAAATTTAAAAAATTCATAGAACTTCTGAAATAGCTAAATATCACTATACATTTCACAGAAGTTCTTACGCAAATGCCTTCATATGCTAAATTTCTTAAAGAAATCCTATCTAACAAGAAAAAGCTCGAGGATAATGAAATAATTATGCTCATTGCTAAGTGTAGCACTATAATTCAAAACAACATGCCTCATAAGCTGAAAGATCCATGCAGTTTTTCCATACCTTGTGTAATTGGAAAATATATCATGGACACCACTATATGCGACTTAGGAGCCAATGTTAGTTAATGTCGTTATCCATATGCAAGAAACTCAATTTAGGGGAATTAAGAAAAACAAAGATGTCTCTACAACTAGCAGACCATTCTGTTAAATATCCCGTAGGTTGCTAGAGAACATTCATGTGCGTATAGGTCAATTCTACATCCCTACTGATTTTGTGATAATGGACATAAAAGAGGATTCCAACATACCTATCATTTTTGGAAGACCCTTTTTAGCCACAACTGGAGCCATCATAGATGTAAAGAAAGGAAAGCTAACTTTTAAAGTTGGTGAAGAAAAAATCTATTTTATTTTCGCCTAATTCTTAAAGGCTCCAGCTATAGAAGATTCATGTTGCTTCCTAGACGTCATTGACGAATGCGTGAAAGAAATGAAGATGAAAACATATAAGTACACTGAAGTACTAAAGATTCTAGCGCCACCTATATTTGAAGACGATAATTGGCATGAGGCATACATAGATGAAAATATGAGGGAATGTCTAGCACTAACACCAGATCCAATGCCAAGCCCAAAGAAACCTTCCGTAGAACTTAAAACACTTCCCAATAATCTAAGGTAAAAATTCCTAGATACAGAGCTTGAAAGATCAGTAATAGTTAATGCTAATTTGAGACAGATAGAAACTGAAAAGTTGTTACATGTCCTAAGAAAGTATCCTACAGTTCTATGGTATAACATCTCAGATCTAAAAGTAATAAGTCCTTATATGTGTATGCATTATATTATGTTATATGAGGACAATAAAACCTCTAGAGAACACCAAAGAAGAATAAATCTAATTAAAATCGATGCAGTAAAAAAGGAGGTGCAAAATCTATTAGAAGTAGGAATTATATGTATGGCATCTGACAGTAATTGGGTCAGCCCGGTACATGTCGTACCAAAGAAGGGAGGTGTTATAGTTTTTAGTAATGAAAAAGGAAAATCCGTAGAAAAATGAATGCATAGTGGATGAAGGATATGCATAGACTATAGAAACCTAAATAAAGCCACCCGAAAGGATCATTTCCCTCTACCTTTAATTGATCAAATGCTTGAACGATTATCTAAACATTCTCACTTCTGTTATTTAGACAGATACTCAAAAATTTTCAAATTCCTATTCATCCTGATAACCAAGAAAATACTTCCTTTACCTACCCATATGATACATTTGCCTATCGATGAATGTCGTTTGGACTGTGTAATGTTCTCGCAAATTTTCACAGATGTATGATGGACATATTTGACGATTTCATGGAAGACTTCTCTATTATGGGAAAATTTTTGAAGTATGTCTATCGAACCTAGAAATGCTGCTCGAACGATACGTTAAAGTTAGTCTAGTGCTGAATTGGGAAAAATGTCATTTCATGGTCCGAGAAGCAATTGTACTTGGAAATATAGTATCCAATAGAGAGATTGAAGTGGATAAAACAAAAATAGAAATCATAGAGAATCTTCAACCTCCTAAAACTGTTAGAGAAGTTCGTAGTTTTCTAGGACATGCTAGTTTTTACCGACGATTCATTAAAGATTTATCTAAGATAACCAAACCACTAATAGGCATACTGATGAAAGATGCTGAATTCATATTTGATAAGGATTACTTGAAAGCATTTGAGCATCTAAAAAATGCTCTTATCATCGCGCCTATTATGCAACCACCTGATTGGAGTAAACCATTTGAAATAATGTGCGGTGCTAGTGATTATACCGTAGGCGCTGTCTTAGGACAAAGAGAGGATAAAAAGATTCATGTTATTCACTATGCAAGTATGACCTTGGAAAGTGGGCAGATGAACTATGTCACCATAGAAAAATAAGTCTTAGCTGTTGTGTTTGCTTTGGATAAATTTCGCTCCTATTTAGTGGGAGCTAAAATAATTGTCTATACCGATCACGCTGCAATTAGGTACCGGTTGAATAAGAAGGATGCTAAGCCCAAACTTTTAAGATGGATTCTTCTTTTGCAAGAGTTTGATTTAGAAATCAAAGACAAGAAGGGTACTGAAAATGTAGTAGCAGATCATCTCTCTAGAATCGAGTACCTAGAACCCGAACAAGTCCCCATCAATGATGATTTTCCTTATGATCGACTTATAGCCCAATTGTGAAATGAAAGTGAAGTAAGAGAATTCTATTTAATTTATCAGGACACAAAGACCAATGAAGTTGTGGAGTCAATTTGCACCAAAACCACTCTGCCATGGTATGCTAACTTTGTCAACTACTGTTTACCTAGGGATTTGGTAAACAACCGCTGATCTTCCAAATGGTTACTTATTTGGTTACTCGCAGGATCGATCAGATTGATCCTATGGACATAGGTTGATTTTGAAGTTTGATTGATGTGGATAAGGCTTTAAGTAAATTGTTTAAAGTAAATTGCATAAAAGAAAGGCTTGGTAAAATAAACAAGACTTGAATGTAAAGGTTCGACAGGAATTTTAAAGGGAAAAAGCATGTAAAATACTGGAAAAGTAAATGACTTGAATTGATTAAATTGGTGTTTCACACATACATTTCTCAACAATTCGTTCGCTCACACTGGGTACTTGAATCTAAATGAGTGACTATGTATCTATTGTGAACACACGCGAGAAACTACACGTCTACTCCTATTTATACAAAAACATTCCAAGTAACCGTCGGGCAGTTACACTGCTTCGAGATCAAGCCACTTGTCACGTTCTCCATGCTCGACGCTCCAGATCCTTGCACGTTCGCACGTAGTAACTGCTGGAAACCGTTTTCCCTCCAAAGCTTTGAATTTCAAACTGCTCCACTCTGGACCATCGAACACGTTCGTCAAGAGGCGTCTTCGACGAAAACTTCTTCGACGTCGAAGGCAATCAGCCTTCTTCCTTGGAAGAAATCTTCTAAGTATTTTGTCATCTTTCGACAGGCACTTCGACAGGCTTAGCCAGTCGAAAGCATCTTTCAGCTTTTCATGGCTGCCATCAATCAAAACAAAGGTGTCGAATTTAGGAGCCAACAAATTGCCCCCCAAGAATGCCTTATTTCGACTCTGAAAGAAAAAGGCATTCTTTGAAAACGCCATTCGACACCTGTTTTTCCACGCTTGGTCACAAGTTAACTTGTGCACTTTTTGTTGCTTTTTACCAACTATTGGCAATCCCAAGAAACCATCATTGATTTGATCCTAGGACGTCACTGTCAGTACGGCGTGCAGAACCAAAACATCACTTCATAATTTGTCATTATGACAAATTCAAAAAACGAGGACGCACGCTGCGTCTCTCTGTTTCTGCAGAAACGGCCAAAACAACAGGATGCTGCCACGCGTCCCACTACTTCCTGCAGCATTAAATGACATTTAATGCCCTCGTTATTGGGAATTTCTCCCACTACTATAAATAGTAGTGAATATCCCATTGTGGGACTTTTCACGCAAACTAGCCTTCAAACTCCCTTGCTTTCTTACAAACTTGTTTCTCTTTGCAGAAAAACTCTTCCTTTTCCAACTTCATCTTCATCTTCAACAATGGCTTCTACTTCTACTGCCCCCAAGACTAACGCACCAACTGAACAACTTGCTAAGCCCAAGGTCTTTGTTACTGCTCCGGTAGTGAACGCTACAGGGAAACGAAGGGTCCCTGAACCATCTGACATCTCCGTTCGCGATGCTTACTCGCGTCACTTGATGATTCCGGTTGGATACTCCAACCAAATCTTCGCAATGTCTGGACCCATGAACCCCAGCATCTCTGAAGCTCTGAAGATCAAGAGCTACTTCCCCATTGTCGAGAAACTCAAGCCAGTAGCCTGTGCTAAGAAGGATGCAGGAGACAACGAAGACCCTACGCACGAGAAGATCGACCTTCGCTTCTTCAACAGAAGTGTTAGAGTCTTTAGGTCTTGCCCTAATCTGACCTCTGACTATGTTGCTTGGCTAGAAAAGTTGGAGAAACATCAAACTCCAGTCTGGAAGGAAATGGGAATCTTTGACCTAGTAATGCTGTCGAAGACAGGTTTAAACTACTCCCCAGAGATGCTTATAGCTTCGATGTTGTTCTGGGATAACTCTCACTTCACCTTTCACCTTCCATGTGGGATGTTAACTCCCACACTCTTCGACGTAGCAGCCATCACTGGCCTTCGACCAACCGGAGATTACTTCGACCCGGAAGAGATGTCGGAGGACCAAATTGGCTTTTCTGAGACGAAGCCAACATTCACCACCTTTATCAACCATTTTCACGACAGGTCGACGGATACAGTGTCGGATGTCGAACACATAGCATTTCTAGCCTTATGGCTAACTCGCTTTGTGTTTTGTTCGAAGTCTCTGCAAGTGACCAAAAAGATGGTCACTCTGGCCACCCAACTGCATCACCGCCAGAACATCTGTTTGGCAGAACTAATTCTGGCCAGTCTTTATGACTCCATCAGCAATGGGGTTACTCTCTTGAAACATGTCGAAGATAGGAACAGTTTGCTACTCGCTGGGCCTTTCTGGCTACTTCAACTGTGGCTTAACGCCACTTTCGAGTCTTTCTTACCCAAGAAGACTCAGATAAATGAACAAGCCCCAGCGATAGCTAATAGACGTATCGAAGGAATTAGGCTGGCTCTACTGACACCTGTAGAAGATGGGCTAGAGTTCCAACAAACCTTCACTAACTTCGTGCTGATGTTCGCTCGAAGGAAGGAGTTCGTTTCAACTATGGCTCCATTTGCTCAACGAAAGGTGGGGCCAGCATGGTTTACGAGGCCACATCCAAAGGAGTCGAGTGGTCCCAATGTCGATGAGCACACTATACTTTGGGAGGCGTTCCTGACACCCAGGATCATGCCTCTTCGATTTAAGAGTTCAAAGACTCATTTGAGTCTGCTTGCCTATCAACCCAATCTGGTGTCTCGCCAGTTTGGTATCATCCAAACCCTGCCTTCTCCCATTTTCCAAAGAGAGAAGTCAATGTTGTACTTCTGCAACGATTATACAGAAGAAGCTGCTACCAAGCATATTGGAAGGTATGCTGGTCGAACAATCCTCTCGCTGTTCAACTACCAGCTTAACTTCCTTTGCTCACCATCTTTTGAAGAGTGGTGGAGAAGCTATTACGCTGAGTACTTCTTCGACGAGAAGGACTTCATATCAGAGTTGCAGAAGTCTTTTGTCCTTGTGTTTGACAAAGTAAAGAAATGTAAGTTCATACTCTCACATTACTTTTTATCTTTCTCTTCGACTGTTAGCTTGTTAACTTTCCTTTTCGCTTCCAGTTATTCGAAAACCCTTGGTCAAGAAGGCTATAGGAGGCCCACAAGGAGGGGTCCCTTCGACAAAACCTCCACCGCCGGCGAAGACTATAGCGCCGGCGAAGACAACAGGCAACCAACAGGGGGAAGGCTCTTCGAGGAGGCCTCCTGCATCGGTAACCAGATTTTCTTCATTTTTCTTCTGGCTTTCGATTTTTTATTTTCGACGTAATTATTCAATCGAATTCCTATTGGTTTTATAGGCCCCTTCGCCCAAGAAAAGGGCAGCCTTGGTGATCGAATCGGGGAGTGATGACGAAAGTGATTCCCCTCCCTCTCCCTTAAAGAGGCGAAGGTTAACGAAGGACGCTTCTGTTCCTACTCCAGCTCCTGAAGGTCGAACCGTCAGAATAAAGGTTGGTGTGAGAAAGCCTAGGCCACCTGCGGTGGTCATCGAAGAACCAACTGAGGAGGAACTGAACGCTCTAGTTACCCAGCCTGTCGAAAGTGATAATTCCAGCCCTGGGGCTGAAGTCAATCCACAGGTAATCTATTGGACCCTTCTTATAATTTAGGCATAGATACCAGTATTTGATTATGTCTCTTTCGACATCTGAAGATTTGTCTTCTTCCGCTTTTTCAGGACACTACTGGAAGTTCCCCACCAAGGACTTCAGAAACTCTGGAATCTGCTGACCTTAGCAGGCCTCAGGTGCAAGATTTGGGCAATGACGAAGCCCACACTGAGCATGAGGCCAATGCTGAAACAGTGGAGAAGACAACTGAAGAACCTATGGCGGAGGAAACACAGCCAGAAACGGTTCCTGTGGTGGTCTTGTCGTCAGAAGAGAATCCTGAAGGAAGAGACCAAGGCAATGGCGAAGAGAATCAAGATGCTGTTGACGAAGAGCATGAAGGTGGTACTGGCGAAGAACACCAGGATGACGCCAGCGAAGAACCACAGAATGACGCTGGCGAAGGACCCCAAGGTGAGGTTAACGAAGAACCACGAGTCGACGCTAGTACCGCCTCAGTTCAAGTCGAAGAGCAACCAAACGAGGCACTCAGCATTCAACAGCCTCCAGTTCAAGATAATAATGTGGCAAGGGTCACCTCCTCAAAGCACAGGTCGAAAAAGGACTTGGAAATCTTGAAACAAACTGACCCTGTCAGCTACCTTAATGCAATCGTCGAGAGTAAGAGTTCTTCCGACACCAGTCAGGAAATTCCTACTCTGTCGGGGAAATCTACTGAGACTTCTCCTCTTGATGATGCGTTGGCGAAGGTCAAGGCCCAGTTCTTCAAGAGAGATTTAATGAAGGCTTTAGAGGGGGACCCCACTGCTCCATCTTGCTTAAAAGAGGTTTTGAATGCTGTTGATTTCGATGCTGTAGCCCCAGAAATCTCAGACTTAATCATGGAATTACATTCTATGATTGACCAAGTCTCAGCGGATTACCGGCGCCAACGAACTTTTAACAGTCAGCTCGAAACGCTGCATGGCAAGAGCTTATCTGCGTGGACTGCTGTCTCAAGTTCGACTTCTCGAATTGCCGAGTTGTCGAAACAGAAAGCGTCTGCACAGGAAAGGTTCGATGCTATTGAGCGAGAGAATGTCTCCTTCCGAGCACAAATTGCAGAGATAGAGGCGAAGATAAACGCCAACACTGTGCTCCAGGAGGAAATTCTTTCGACCATCCCAGACGCTGAGAGCCAGACTGAGATCAAGCAAGGCCTGGAGTTCGCTGAGAGGGCCCAAAGCCTCGACGCTCAAATTGCCAAACTGGAGCAAGAAAAATCTTGGTGCAAGAAGAGGTTGGATTTGCAGCATGCTAAGTATCTTCGACTCAAGAATTCTCTTTCCTTTTGATTCTCTTTTGTAACCATCTTCTGTAATCGTTTTCGACAACAATTGCCATTTTGGCTGAAAATTAATAAAAATTTCCATTTTGGCATTTTTATGGTTAATTTAGTTTATTATTTTATTTTTATCTCTTGAAGTATAGGCTTATATTTTTTCAAATATTTACCATTTACTCTCAAGAGCCTTTTATCACCACTTATCTCTTCGACTTCATAGGCTCCACCAGAAAAAGTTTGGATAACTCTGAAGGGTCCTTCCCATTTGGGTGACCATTTCCCCATGCTTCGATCCCGTCGATCCATGGGAAGAATTACCTTCCAAACTAAATCTTCAGGCAAGAATACCTTAGGTTTTACCTTTCTATTATAAGAGTCTTCGACTCTTTTCTTCTGAAGCCTGAGTAAGTCGAGAGCATGTAATCTCTCTTCGTCTAAATCCACCAATTCATCTAACATCATGTTCCAATAAACCTCAGAAGGAATATCATAATGCCTCTGAACTCTTGCAGATTGAAGACAAATTTCTGCTGGCAATACTGCATCATGGCCAAAAGTTAGCCTATATGGTGTTGTACCAGTGGCTTCTTTTGGGGACGTTCGACAAGCCCATAAAATCTGGTCTAACGTCTTATGCCAATTCTTTGGTTTCTTCCCAACATGTTTCTTTATCAAGCCAATTACCACTTTGTTAGCTGCTTCGACTTGACCATTCGCCTGTGCATAGTAAGGCGTGGATGTTAGGAGTTTGAAACCTGTTTCCTGAGCAAATTCCTGCATCTTTCGACCAGTGAAAACTGAACCTTGATCAGTTGTTATTGTCTCAGGGATTCCATACCTAAATATAATGTTCTTTTGAATAAATTCAATGACATTTTCTTGGTCTACATTGACTAAAGGGACAGCTTCAATCCACTTAGTAAAATAATCAATGCCTACCAATATGTATTTCTGACTCTTTGATGATGCTGGTCGAATCTCTCCAATAAGATCCAACGCCCATCCTCGAAAGGGCCAAGGCTTCACTATCGAGTGAAGTTCGCTTGCTGGTACATGCTGGATGCCTGTATGAACTTGACACTCTTGGCAACCTTTGGCGAACTCAACACAATCTTTCAGCATAGTGGGCCAATATAGTCCTTGTCGAAACAACAACCATTTCATCTTATGGCCTGCTTGGTGAGCCCCACATGCCCCAGCATGTGTAGTCGAAAGGGCTATGTATGCTTCAGTTTCACTTAAACATTTCAGCAACACCCCTTCAGGCGTCTTCTTGAATAACTCATTACCCATGAGTACAAAACTCAACGCCCTGTATTTTGTTTTTCGTTCTGTCGGAGCTCCTGGATTTTGAAGATAGTCCACAATGGGTTTCCTCCAATCCTGGTCTGACAAATTATCAATGAACGAAATCTCGAAGTTTGAGTGATCAGCATATCCTAACCTTGTTGATTCCAAGTCTGTTGGTGATAGACAAGTTGCTCTTATCTTCTCTCGAACTTCGATTGCTCTTTGTAATCTCGTTTTTGAAATTTTATACCCAGATGCAATCTGTGCCAAGTCATTGGCTATTTGATTTTCGACTCTGGGTATGTGTCGAATATTGACACTTTCAAATTGTTTCAATAAACGATTTGCTATCACAAAGTACATAATGAGATTCTCTCTTATGCATTTATACTCCTTTGTGACTTGCTTGATGACTAACTCTGAGTCTCCCATTATTTCAACTCGAGTTGCCCCCAATTCCAACAATATTTCAAGGCCAGTAATTAGAGCTTCATACTCAGCCTCATTGTTCGAACAAGAACCTTCGATTTGGTACTTGAATGTTGTTGGAATTTTATCTGGAGAAATAAGTAAGACTCCTACTCCTGTTCCATTTTTATGGCTGGAACCATCGAAGTAGAATTTCCAAGGTTCTATCTCCACGTAATTAATATCCTCGACTTGAATTGAGTGGTCGACTATGAAGTCTGCAACCACTTGTCCTTTTACTGCCTTAAGAGGCATAAAGGTCAAGGAGTATTCAGTCAATGCTAATGCCCACTTGCCAATTCGACTATGCAAGATAGGTTTCGACAACATATATTTGAAAACATCAAAATGAGACGAAACATAAACATCAACTGGTTTTATATATTGTTTGAGTTTTGTACAAGAGAAATACATACATAGACACAATTTTTCAACTTCGCTATATCTAGTTTCTGCATCATTCAAAACTCGACTGAGATAATAAATGGGTCTTTCGACTCCATTCTCATCCTCTTGGGCTAACATACTTCCCAGAGTTTTGTCAGATGCAGCTATGTACAATCTCATACTCCTATTGCTACAAGGAGGCACCAAAATAGGTGGCTTAGTGAGGTACCCTTTGATTTTGTCGAAGGCTTCTTGTTGCTCTTGCCCCCATTCGAACCCCTCCTTATTCAGGCGAAGTAAGGGTGAAAAGGCCTGAGCTTTCCCACTTAGGTTAGATATAAACCTTCTCAAGAAATTTATCTTGCCTAAGAGGGATTGCAATTCCTTCTTATTCGATGGCGCTTTCGCTTCCAAAATTGCCTTCGTCTTGTTCTGATTGATTTCGATTCCTTTCTTGTGGACAACGAAACCCAAGAAATCTCCAGCTTTTACACAGAACGCACACTTCAAAGGGTTCATCTTCAGACCATGTTCTCTCATTCTTTCGAATGATTGTCGAAGGTGGTCAATGTGACTCTTCCTGGAAACAGATTTTATAACAATATCATCAATATAAACTTGCATAAAAGTGTTAATAAAATCATGGAAGATAGTATTCATTGCTCGCTGGTACGTTGCCCCAGCGTTCTTTAGGCCAAAAGGCATCACTACCCATTCGTAAGTGCCTAAGGCCCCAGGGCATCGAAAGGCTGTTTTCGACACATCCTCTTCAGCAATGAATATTTGATTATATCCTGAATAACCATCGAGCATACTCAGGTATTCGTAGCCAGCGGCAGAATCGACTAGCATTTCCGCCACAGGCATAGGATATTCATCTTTGGGGGTGGCAGCATTCAGATCTCTGAAATCTATGCACACCCTTAATGTGCCATTTTTCTTAATTACTGGCACAATATTTGCAATCCATTCGACATACCTTGTAACACGGATGAATTTGCATTTCAGAAGTCTTTCGACCTCCGTTTTGATCTTCGACAAAATTTCTGGAGCGAAGCGTCTTGGATTTTGCTTGATTGGCTTCTTTCCAGGTTTGATTGGCAACTGAAGTTCTACCAACCCTCTGTCGAGACCAGGCATTTCGTCATAATCCCATGCAAAACAGTCTTTAAACTCTTTCAGCAATTGGATTACTTCCAACCTAAGTTCTGGATCAATTTTGGCGCTGATGTAAGTTGGCCTATTCTCCGATCCTTCGCCTAAGTTGATTTCTTCTAAAGGGTCTTGTGCTAACATCTTAATGTTGTTCGCCAAGGGATCCTTTTCGAAGCCCAAAGGCTCATCGTCATAGATCGCGTCGAGCCTCTGTTCCTGCATTTCGTCTGGCATGATATCAGGAGGTCTTGGATCGAAATCCTTTCCTGGGCCAACAGCAGATAATTGTTGATCATTGGCCTGTGTGGCCATGTACTTTACTTCGGCTTCGAGAGCCGTTATCATCTTGGTTTCAGCCACATAGGCCGAAATTCGCTTCAGAGATTGTGACTCAGTCATTATCACTGAATTCACTTCCCCAACCAGTTGGTTGGATACCAGTTAGCCCACTGAATTCTATGTGGGACACGTCCTCTCTGTCCCATTGGAAACCATGCTCAGGATGCAGGTATAGGGAACAAAAGGTGTTTGGCGCTGGCGCCATGTCGAAGTCAGGAGCTGGACATGGCCCTATGTGAGCCAAGTTTTTGTCGAAATCTGTTACACCCAAGTGGTTTACTTCGCCAAGGTAGTAACTCTGATCAGCCTCTATGTTTTCGACCAACCCATCTGGGCGCCATAGAAGCAGTCTTTGATGCATCGATGAAGGCACAGCACCTACACCATGTATCCACTCACGGCCTAACAAAAGGTTGTAGTTAGGTTTGGCCGAAATGACCATGAACATTGTTGGTCGAAGGATCGACCCAACTTTTATGTCGAGCTGGATCACTCCCATGGTGGTCCCAATGCCTCCCTCATAGTTGGACAGGACCATATTGTGAGGTTTTATTTCTTCATCCCTTTTGCCAATCTTTATTAGCACAGAATGAGGGATAATATTGATAGTGGCCCCACAGTCGACCAATATTTTGTTCACAGTGGTCTCTTCGAGCTTAGCCCTTATGAACAAAGGTTTGAGGTGATTCTTCATCGCCTCTGTGGGTGGCTCGAAGAAGCCATTTTGTTCCTCTGTAGTGCCATTGTCCATGACAAAATAGCACACTGGCCTGTGTCTGGCCATTTCTTGTTCCACCTCCCAGTCACTGGTTTCGACTTCTACTTGTCGATTGAATTCCCTGGGCAGTACTGAAACAATGTTCACCATTATATCCAGAGTATCGTCGGACTCAGCATCATCTTCGTCTTCGACTTCGCTCTGGTTAGGCCAAACTAGCCTGTTGGTAACTGGTTCTCTCTCAAGAGGCTTTCTTTGTTTCCTTTGAGGCACATTCGAACTAGTCTCAGCCTTAGGTTCATTGGCAGCCTCCCTTTCAGCTTTTCGCCTTCTTTGATATCTCCTCCATTGGGATCTCGACATAGGATTCTTTCCCTTGTAGTTGCTGGACACTTGAGCAACCTTGGGTGCAGCAACTTGAGGATCTTTCTTCGGAATTAAAGAGGAACCTCTTGGCACTTCGAAAGAATGCCATTTCTCTTCACTTGGCCTTTTCCGGCCAGATGTTTTGTACCAAGTGTCTACTGGTACATTTGTTGGAGGCCTAAAAGTCAAAGGCCTCTTGTCTTGATTAGAACCCCTTCTGGGATCATGTCGAAGGTTAGAATTCTCCCTTCTCTTGTTCGCTGCTCTCACGCCTTGTATGTGCTCAGCAGCTTTTTTATCAAAGATAGAACTGCATCTTGGACACAGCATAACCTCTGATTTCTTCTTCTGGCATCTTTGTAAAAAATCTGCCAAGTTTTCGTTTTCCCTAGGGAAAGCCGTTTTATTTGCCTGCTCTTGCCTTATGGCTTCTTCTGAAGTTTTAGGGTCAGAAAGTTCAACCATGTTGATATTCATTGTATCCTTAGTAGCAAGAGTGAGTTGTTTCATTTGTGTCTCCAGATTCTCCGTTTGGCCTTGTACAGTGGCCAATTGGGAGCTGGGCTTTAGTCCAGTTTTTTGTACTTCAGCAATCTTCGACTTTGGATCTTCGACCGCTTTCTGGACAGCCTCGATTGTCTTCCTGGATAAGTTTCCAGAAAAACTGCCAAAGATTGGCATGTTGATGTGGTCCTTAGAGACTTCGACCATGTTAATGCCTGGCTTCTTCGACTGGATCTTGGTAGCCTCTATCATGTTCACCTCAGAGGGTTCTGCATAGTGGGCTTCAGCCTTCATTGGATTGGAGTCGACAGCCATGGGGGATTTGTCAGCAAACTTTAATCTCCCTTCCTCAATAGCGTCTTGCACAAGATTCCTGAAAAGAAAACATTGAGAAGTTTTATGGCCCAGAAAATTATGATATTTGCAAAAACCCCTCTTCTTTCTTTGATCAAGAGGAGGCACTTTTACCCCAGGGGGTACTATCATTTGGCCATCTTTAACTAGCAAGTCGAATATTTCATCACATTTTGTGATGTCAAAACTATAAGTCTTTTTTGGGAACCTATCGTTGGTCCTGTCTGGACCAATGGGATTTTTCCCATTTGAGGGGACTAACTGTTTACAAGAGTATGGAGGCCCTTGTTTTAGTTCTGCTAAATCGACTTCTCCTTCTTCGACAGCTAAAGTATCGTCGAAAGATTCTAGATCTTCGTCATCCATCTCAACATAAGCTATTCTTTCTCTCTTGTGAGTTTTCGTTGCCTTAGCTTTCTCAGCTTTGAGGCGTTCGACTTGTCGAACTCTATCGGCCAGTTGGGCCATGTCTCTTAGGTACTGGGTATCTAGCTTCTTCCTAATGGAATAGTCTAAACCGCCTGCGGCCATTTCGACCAGCTCATGTTCTGGCACTTGTGTGAAACATCTCGCCTTAAGCAACCTAAACCTATTCAGATATTCGTCTATAGGTTCAGTGAAACGTCTCTTCACACTCGCCAGTTCTTTCAGGCTTATCTTGGTTTGCCCCATATAGAATTGTTCATGGAACAATCTTTCCAACTGGGTCCAATGGTGGATCGAATTGGGGGGTAGAGTTGTGAACCAAGTAAAAGCGTTCTTGGTTAAGGAACTTGGGAAGTATTTGATTCTTAGGTTTTCATTATTTGAAATGTCTCCTGCTTCGATCAAATACCTAGCCACATGTTCGACAGTAGATTCTGTCGTGTCCCCAGAGAACTTAGTAAATTTGGGGACTTTGGTTCTAGGGGGTAAGTCAGTTTGTAACACATATTCTGACAAAGGAGAAGTAAAGTTGGGCCTTCGAAAGCCCATGTTCATCCCATTCTGAGTCATGATCCTTTCGATCATGGTTGCCAGATTATTTTCCAAACCCATGTTTTGGTGTTGGATATGCTGAACCACTTCGTCAGCATTTTGGTTTCTGTTAACTAACCTTACCTCTGGGGCTATTACCCTAGGTTCTTCGACAGGTTGTTCTACAGGCTGTTGGGCCTGATTAATGGTGGTTTCTTCCTCTACAAATATCCCCTGATTTCCTCTTATTTGCGCCCTTTGGGGCTGTCGAATAGGTGGGGGTACTCCAAAGAAGTCAGCCAAACGCGTCATTTGCGCTGTAACTTGCTGATTCGATTGAGTAGTATTTTGTATTAGAGGATTTAGCACTGTACTCAAAGTTTGTGCCAACATTTGCACCATATCATGGTTGCTTTCGTCCATCTGTTGCCTCAAGACTGCTGTCGAGGCATTTGTAAGGCCATGGGCTACTTGGGACGTTCCTCCTAAGAGTTGGGTCCTATTTCTATTCGCCATGCCTACTCCAGAGCCTTGGAGTGGCGAAGTGGCACTCACGAAAGGGTCTGAATAAGTGGACGCAGCATTCGTCAGGCTTGCCAATTCAGAAGTTGGCATACCATAGAATGGAATAAATCCTGGGGGAACCACTGGCCTTGGGCCAGTATTTCCCCTTGGAGGGGGGGTTCCCAAAGGCATTCTGGGGCCTGTTAACGAAGTTATTGGCCCCGTAGTTGTGAATGACACTGCTGGCATCGAACCAACATTCGTCGCTTCACTAACGGTCATATTAACCGTTGCTCCCACACTTGGTGGTGGAATTTCATTATTGTTTGGCGGATTCGCCATCTCTTCCCTTCTTCTGGCAGTATTGCTATCGTTGGTGTATATTCTACCACTCCTCAATAACATACAATTCGAAAAGATGAGATTTTTTCAACAATCAACACACAGTCCCACCGGGTGTGCCAATTTGTTTACCTAGGGATTTGGTAAACAACCGCTGATCTTCCAAATGGTTACTTATTTGGTTACTCGCAGGATCGATCAGATTGATCCTATGGACATAGGTTGATTTTGAAGTTTGATTGATGTGGATAAGGCTTTAAGTAAATTGTTTAAAGTAAATTGCATAAAAGAAAGGCTTGGTAAAATAAACAAGACTTGAATGTAAAGGTTCGACAGGAATTTTAAAGGGAAAAAGCATGTAAAATACTGGAAAAGTAAATGACTTGAATTGATTAAATTGGTGTTTCACACATACATTTCTCAACAATTCGTTCGCTCACACTGGGTACTTGAATCTAAATGAGTGACTATGTATCTATTGTGAACACACGCGAGAAACTACACGTCTACTCCTATTTATACAAAAACATTCCAAGTAACCGTCGGGCAGTTACACTGCTTCGAGATCAAGCCACTTGTCACGTTCTCCATGCTCGACGCTCCAGATCCTTGCACGTTCGCACGTAGTAACTGCTGGAAACCGTTTTCCCTCCAAAGCTTTGAATTTCAAACTGCTCCACTCTGGACCATCGAACACGTTCGTCAAGAGGCGTCTTCGACGAAAACTTCTTCGACGTCGAAGGCAATCAGCCTTCTTCCTTGGAAGAAATCTTCTAAGTATTTTGTCATCTTTCGACAGGCACTTCGACAGGCTTAGCCAGTCGAAAGCATCTTTCAGCTTTTCATGGCTGCCATCAATCAAAACAAAGGTGTCGAATTTAGGAGCCAACAACTACCTAGCATCTGTGGTGCTCCCACGAGACTTAACCTATCTGCAAAAGAAGAAATTCTTCTATGATCTTAAAAATTACTATTAGGATGAGCCCTTGATATTCAAGAGATGCGTTAATGGTATTTTCCATTGATGTGTCCCTGAATTGGAAGCACATGATATCATATCTCACTGCCATTCTGCACACTATGGAGGGCTACAAGCACTTTAAAGACTTCTGCGATGATATTACAATCTAGCTTATTTTGGCCTAACCTTTGGAAAGACGTCCACGTCGTGATTATGAATTACGACCGGTGCCAACACACTGGTAATATCTCTAGGCACGACGAGATGCCTCAGAAAGGTATTTTGGAAGTAAAATTCTTTGATGTATGTGTGATCGGTGGATCTGGAACTGACTGTTTAACGCTGGTTCACGAAATGTCGCGGAAGCAAGAGTCGCCACCGTCTTTTATTTTCTCCAAATGGAAAGGACAAAAGCACAGAAAAATTCCTTATAGAGATTGCTCTCGGTTCGGGAGGTAGGTTATAGAAAGGGAAGGTGTTAGCACCCTTTCTATCCATGGTTATCCATGGGCTCTTAGATACTTGCTCATTGTGTTTTCAAAAATGTTTGTTTGCTTTTCAATTGTGGGTTTTAAAAAGTTTCTTTGAAAATTCCAGTTCGACTCTTGTATCGGTCCTCAAGAGTGTTTGAAAAATTTGCTTTCGAAAGCTTTTTGAAAAGGTGTCAGTGTGAAAAGTATTTTTGATTTGTTTTGAAATTAGAGCAAGTATCTACGAGAACCTACCTACCCTAAGGAATTCGTCTGTGTAAATGTCCTTTAAAGTAGTGCCATCCCACCATTGAGAGGTAGGTAGCACCACCGTTGGAGGTGTTCGGGTCAATTCGAGTTTAGGGACATTGTGGTCACCGAGCAAAGGTAAGACACCTTAGAAGCTACCCTTATGCCATTGATCTTTTATTCCAAGGCAACCGTTCCGAGGCAACTTATTCGAGGCAACTTTGTTTTAGGCAACTAGATCAATGGACACAAGGACTCACAAAGACGTCCTATAGTCGACGGCCACGTTTCGAGGGACAAGGCAATAGTGTGATCACCGGAGTAATGGGAAGACACCTTAGAAGCTACCCTCATGCCAAGTTCCTGGATCATGAGGACTTACTAAAACGTCCTCTACTCGACGATCACTTTTCGAAGGCAAGGCAACAGTGAGGCGTACCCTAGGGGTGGTGTGTGCGATTCGTGTGTCGTTTTCATTTGCATTTATCTTGTCATGTTATTGGTTTTCTACGCTTGTTTTTATTTTGTCCATACATTCTTTCATGCTTTTGATTAACAGTTAAAAGGTTGCGAGAAAAGTAAATTATAAGCTATTACAAAAGGCGCGGGTCCACATCGCCAAAATTAAACCAGGACCCGATTTGACAGAAAATAAAGAAGTTAAAAGAATTAAAAGTGCGAGAAGTAATTTACATGGCTTCGGGAGAGATACATGAATATTTAAACGGAATAAAATAATATGCGAATTAATAATTAAATCGGAACGAGGGCGTTGGACCCTTTTTGCAAAGTTAAATTACATGGAATTGATTAAAATTAAAAGAAGGAAAGAATTTATTTTTTTGGTATTTTTTAGTGTTTTAGGAATTTAATGAGAAAAAGAATTAATTAAAATTAAAATAAGAGGCAAACCCTAATTCTAAGTTATTTTTAATTATTTGAGAAAAATGTTAAAGTTTAACTTAATTTACTAAAGAATTTATGTACATGTTTATTTACAAAATAAATTAGTAATTAATAATAATAATAATGATGAGAAAATTATTTATTAAAAAATGATGAAAAAGTTAAAAACCCTAATTTCTACATATTTAATCTATTAAGAAAAATATTAAAGTTTTGAAACCTAAATTAATCTAATTAATTGTTTAAAGTTTATTTACAAAAATAATAATAGTAAAATTAATATTAATAAAATAAACATTTTTTTGATTTTTCTGTATTTTATATTTATTATGAAAATTATTTCATGGAATTAAAAGAAAACAATTAAAAAAACAATTAAAAGAATAAAAAGGAAAAACAAATAAAAATTAAAAATTGAGCAAACCATAGGGGGTGTCTGGCCCAAGGGGAGGTTTTTTTGAAGTATTGACTCCTGAGTATCGTGGTCTGCATTCTTTGGTCATTGGATTGAGTTTCATGCATAAGTTGTTCTACTTTGGCCATTTGGCTTTTGGCTTTTGGCTTTTGGCTTTTGGCCATTTGTGTTCTGGCTTCAACGTTCCCTTAATGTCTGACTTAATGTTTGCCTCGCCATGTATTGGTGTCATGTGTAAAATGTTCTGTTTTGGCCATTTGGCTTCTGGCCTTTTGGCCATTTGGCTTTTGGCCTCAACGTTCCTTAATGAACCTGCATGGGATCCTGTCTAAATCTGCAGTGTTGAACCTCATGAACACATTAAATAAAATCATAAAAATTCAAATAAAACCAACATATGAAGAAATTTAATGTTTAGGCATAATATGGCATGTATGAATGATTATACCCTTTTGATCATGGAGATCCAATCAATCTTACCCTTACTGGAAGATTAGTGACCTGAATGCTTTTATGCCTTACTGGAAGATTAGGATCATGGAGATCAAGCCAGCCTTATCATTACTGAAGAAGTAGTGAGGTATTGGTTTATAACTGTGATGGCTTGCTTGTAGTGAGAGAGGGATTTGTAATAAAGATTTCAAGGTTTTAGGGTTCTTGAAAGAGTTTGATATTCTAACAGTGTTGTGGCAAGGTTTTTTATCTCTTTTTCTCCTCTCCTCTTTTTCTCCTTTTTCCTCCCCTCTGGTTTGTGTGACAAGAAGGTGATTATATAGTGGAAATTAGGGTAAAGAAAATGGGTTTTGAATGTGCAATTGGGCCTCCAATATTCACTTGAATTCGTCACTTTCCAGGCTAAATCGCAGGGACTTAAGTGCATTTTTTGAAGTTGAAATGTGAAAACAAAATGTAGCCTACATCGAGAACTAACTCCTGTCCGAAAATCGACTCAATCGGATAAACGGTGAATTAGTTATGAATTTTTGAAGTTTCAGCTCAGACAAACTTATTTTGGGCTCCAGTGTCGACTCTGACACGTTTTTCAATAAAAAACTGGTATTGATCGGTGCATAATTTGGTCTCGACTTTTGAAGAAAAGTTGTAGATCTATGAGTCAGGGACCTTGTGTAAAAGTATGAGCCCAATCCGATAAAAATTGACCGAGTTATGAATTTTCGAAGTTTCGGCCCAGATGAAATAATATTCAGCATTCAGGATTTTCTGCGTGTCACGCACTCTGAGCAAAAAATGAAGGCCTTTTGAATACCTTTTGAACTCAATACCTTCTGTGAAAATGTAGCCAACTCAATTTGTGAAATTTTGGCGCCAGAATCAGCTCGATACGATGAAAATCGACCAAGTTATGATTTTTTGAACATGACGCAAATAAACTTCTGTCACAAATTTTCTGCACGAAAATACTTGATAAATCCACATTTTTGAAGACCTTCTGATCGAAATTGGCTTCCAGCCGTGAGAGATGAAAACGTAGATAATGTCAAGACGGAATTTTGGCCACCGGAGCGAGTTCAAAACGAGCCACGATTTTCAAGTTATGAATTTTTTAGCGCGTAAAAACTGCACTTTCAGCACACTTTTTCACCATATTTCTTCGAGAAAACTCACACATTCGGATACCTTCTTTAAAGAATTGACTCTTGAGCCGAACCTGAATTTGAAAATACGTTGTCAGAGATATCTTGGAGAAAGAATACCTGAATATGACGCGCCGGGTTGGACTTGTGAATTTTTCTTGAAATGTTTTGAGAAATATGGGAGGGCAAATTTTGGGGTACAACAGTTGCCCCTGTTCAATCTTCTTAGACCTGAGGATGCAGATTGGCGGACGTGCCTTTCGTAATCCGAGGGTAGAAGATGATTGAACACTAGAGTGCCCAGAAATTTGCGCTCACATAGTAGCAGTGTGGTGGAATGGGCTTATAGATGCCATTTAGAGGTCGATGAATAGGATGATGGGCTTATAGATGCCATCTGGATGTTGATCGCGTAAGAGATTCCTTAGCGAGAACCTGCATACCTGCAAAAGAAACATGAGTACCTGACACGTTGCAGGAGTTGATTTCAGATGTTTGGCATAGATATGTCCTGACTGGTTACAGGAGCTGGATCTGGAGCTTCAAACGGTGATGAATGAACCAGAGATGGTCACTACCTTAGCATGAACGGTAAGAGAACCTTGGGTGACTTTAACTTCAACAACGCTCGTTGAGAAAGTCTTGGTGGGAATTACCATCTTTGCAGTATCGGGAAGAGAACCATAGGCAATTATAATCTGAAAGGGAATTGTCACCTCACTCACCGTCGGAGAGGGAACCATAAGAAAAGGAATTATCACCTCACTCACCGTCGGAGAGGGAACCATAGGAGATTATCACCTCACTCACCGTCGGAGAGGGAAACATCTGAAAAGGACTTACCACCTCACTCACCGTCGGAGAGGGAACCATAGGAGACTATCACCTCACTCACCGTCGGAGAGGGAAACATCTGAAAAGGACTTACCACCTCACTCACCGTCGGAGAGGGAACCATAGGAGACTATCACCTCACTCACCGTCGGAGAGGGAACCATAGGAGACTATCACCTCACTCACCGTCGGAGAGGGAAACATCTGAAAAGGACTTACCACCTCACTCACCGTCGGAGAGGGAACCATAGGAGACTATCACCTCACTCACCGTCGGAGAGGGAAACATCTGAAAAGGACTTACCACCTCACTCACCGTCGGAGAGGGAACCATAGGAGATTATCACCTCACTCACCGTCGGAGAGGGAAACATCTGAAAAGGACTTACCACCTCACTCACCGTCGGAGAGGGAACCATAGGAGATTATCACCTCACTCACCGTCGGAGAGGGAAACATCTGAAAAGGACTTACCACCTCACTCACCGTCGGAGAGGGAACCATAGGAGATTATCACCTCACTCACCGTCGGAGAGGGAAACATCTGAAAAGGACTTACCACCTCACTCACCGTCGGAGAGGGAACCATAGGAGATTATCACCTCACTCATCGTCGGAGAGGGAAACATCTGAAAAGGACTTACCACCTCACTCACTGTCGGAGAGGGAACCATAGGAGATTATCACCTCACTCACCGTCAGAGAGGGAAACATCTGAAAAGGACTTACCACCTCACTCACCATCGGAGAGGGAACCATAGGAGACTATCACCTCACTCACCGTCGGAGAGGGAAACATCTGAAAAGGACTTACCACCTCACTCACCGTCGGAGAGGGAACCATAGGAGATTATCACCTCACTCACCGTCGGAGAGGGAAACATCTGAAAAGGACTTACCACCTCACTCACCGTCGGAGAGGGAACCATAGGAGATTATCACCTCACTCACCGTCGGAGAGGGAAACATCTGAAAAGGACTTACCACCTCACTCACCGTCGGAGAGGGAACCATAGGAGATTATCACCTCACTCACCGTCGGAGAGGGAAACATCTGAAAAGGACTTACCACCTCACTCACCGTCGGAGAGGGAACCATAGGAGACTATCACCTCACTCACCGTTGGAGAGGGAAACATCTGAAAAGGACTTACCACCTCACTCACCATCAGAGAGGGAACCATAGGAGACTATCACCTCACTCACCGTTGGAGAGGGAAACATCTGAAAAGGTCTTACCACCTCACTCACCGTCGGAGAGGGAACCCATTTGAAAATTATAATCTTAAAGAAGACCCTAAAATGGAAATCTCATGCACCGTCGGAGAGAGAACCAATAGGAAATTATAATCTGGAATAACTTCTGCTGAGTCTTTATCAGAAAAATCTGTTGGGAGTCGATTTAGCTGGACTAGAGAAGGCCTGGGACTGGATAAGAAATCTTCGAAGTCGATTAACTGAACCGGTCTAGGTCTTGAAATATGATTGAGAATTTCAACTGCATCTTTCCTGAAAGGTAAAGGTCAGTCATATGCAATGCATGATATGGATCAAGCAATGATGTTCTCAATATAAATGAGATTTGTATGATATAATGCGTCTATGCATGCTAGAATGATGTATGTGATGTTTTTGTGAGTGTATATTCTCGTCCAGGGAACTAAATCCTTGAAGGGTGCCGGGAAGTCATATCCTGGGCTGATGTTGAAGAATAGATTTTGCTTCTGCTGGGGATGATAACTGCAAGAATGCCGATAGGAGAAGATGACTCCGTTGCGGAATAAAATTGGCAAATGGAAGATTCTGCGTGGAGAAAAGATACTCTAGCGACCATGCTGGGAAGCAATACTCTGTGGGAAGAGGGATGCCTTGCTGAGTGTTGATAATAATTTGCTGGGGATACCCTTGTTGTTGGAAGTGTTGATGGACTTCGCTGGGGTAAGAAGACTTCATCGAGGACGCTCTTTCCGTGGCTTTTGGCTGAGGATAACCCAGTTATATCCTGTTAAGGAAATAACTCTTTGAATAAAGCCGGGAGACGCGTTCGTGCTCTGCGAAGGATAAGCTTCCAGAATTTACTGGGAATAAGCTTACTGCTTGGGGATATGAATTCCATTTCTCCTGGGGAAACTGGATTAGACTCTTCTGGGAAGTTTTGATATACGGGGGAAGTGATTCCTTTAAACGTTGATATGCCGCCGGGGAACAATCTTTAGACCAAGACTGCTGGGGATGCTTGTTAAGGATATACATGCTGTTGGGGAATGTTGATATCTGCTGGAGGATATCCAACTTCCTTGAGATTTGATAGCTTGGAGAGAGTGTACTGACTGCTGGCTCACTCTTTGGGGAATTAAGATGTCTGGTTATGCTCTTCCGCTGAACCCATCTTGGTACCCTGGAGGACAGAACAATTAGATTGCTTTTAGACAACTCCTTATTGCCCCTGTTTCTGAGGTGGGAGAGGAAGACCTAAGAGGTGCTGATAGCTTGTTGAGGGTCAAGCCTTCTTCTGGTAGACAGGTGACAAGATGACAGGACATAGTCGTACGCTTTGATCCCTAACTTTTGCCTGGACCGCCCTTTCGGGTTTTCAGTCCACCAGGATACCCATTTTTGCCCAAGCCGCCCTTTCAGGTTTTCGACTTGCCGGGTGTACAGCTTTTTCATTTCATCCCTTATTTTTGCCCGAACCCTTTTGGTTCGCCGGGAAGCCCTTATTTTTGCCTAGGTATGTCAACCTAGCGGGTCTTTGATTTTGCGTAGTATCTTTTCGACTATGTCCATGTTCTCAGAATGTAGGGAGTTGCCCCTGTTAGAAGTGTTTTGTCATGCTACCAGAAGGTGTTTGATCAGGCCAGATTCGTCGTTGAAATGCCCCAAGTGACTCAGGCGGAGATTTGCCCCAGGCTATTTGGCCTTTGAGAGATTCTCCGAATCTTGATTGGATTGCCCCAGATGATGGACCATGCTCATGTCTGCCCCTTTGATTGGAAGTGCTTTTGTTCACTAGGTATTTATCGTGCGAATTTCCCTGCTGTTCAAACAAAAAGTCACATGCAAACAAAGTTATGTTAAAAATGCACAGCCTATGTCTGTCTTGAAGATTTTGAAAATGCATTTTTCATAAAACAAATGATTGTTTGTAAAACGTGATGTCAACTCCGTATTTACCGTAAGCCTTAAGGAGTCAGGATACCTTTCGTAACAATATGCTTTCGAACTAACCCATGCTTCAGCTAGGACTTTTGAGGGTTATAACGTGGCCTGGTTCACGGTTTAAGAAACAAAGGATAAAGGCTCAAATTATTTGTACCCACCCGCTCTTCGTGATGTTCTCCAAACCTAAACTCAGTTGATCATACGTTAGACCTTGTTTGAGTCTTTGCTCTGATTTTCCGGTGATGATTCGGATATTGAACGTTTATTTGAATAGGCAGTCATTCCTTATTATTGAGGGTTTGTATGACCTCTTTCTTTTTGATTTTTGTTATCCCTTTCTTTTTTTTTTGCCTGAACTGTATCCCTTTTTTGGAATTACAGTCATCGGGATGCCCCAGTTTTGTAAGTCTCCTTCATGAGTTTTGACTTAATGGGTTTTTCATTTATGAATTTTTTTTGATAATGACTGCCTGTCTTTACAATTGTTCGGAACCATCACTGTCCTTTTTCGTAAGGATCTTTTTGGTGCCATTCGTTATGCACTTGGATCAACTGAGAGACTACCCTGCCCCAGGTTATGATTAAGGGTTTTAAATTTCGAAAAGAAAAACTCCTACTTCTTTGGCTCAGAGGGGTTGACGAGGGATTATCATCCTTATAACTCCAGTGTTTAGGGATTGAAACAATGCATGTACCTCATCAGCGGGGTCTGTTCAAAAGCATACTGTAGATTATGGTATCGTTTTCGTCATCCTCCCTCAAGAGGCTTTAGAATTTTAGATCAAGAGTTGACATCAGAAAAAATATGAAAACAGTTTGCATATAGTGAATGCGAATATATTGATTCAAAAATAGACATAAGCGATGCATTAATGGAATAACAATGTTTTAACATGAATAAATGTTTAAACAAAAGAAAATTGCAACTTGAACATTCGAATGAACAAAAATCTCAATCCTAGCCATGCTTTGGCAAGGGAGCAGTGATCACGTGGGGAATCTTGGGTACTTTGAACTGAATCTCTCCAGCGTCGATCATGTCTTGAATCTTGTTTTTGAGAGGCCAGCAGTTGTCCGTAGTATGCCCCGGGCTATCAGAATGGTATGCGCACCTATCGTTGGGATGATAGTTAGGAGCAGAAGTGTTTGGATTCCGGAGAGGAGCCCTTAAGGTGATCAGCCCTGCCTCCAACATTTGTTGTAGTGCTTGATCCAGCGACATATTGATCTTGGTGAACTGCCTTTTAGGCTTGTCTGGTTTGCTCTGATCATCCCGTTGTTCTGGGCGAGGTCGTTGTTGGACCTGTAAAGTAATAGCAGCTTGGAGAGGCCCAAACCTTTGACTTCTTGGAAGTTGATTAATGAATGGGTCCCTGACTTGGGCTGGTTGCTTCATGTCTTGATGAAGCTGACTGATCATGGCCCTCAGCTCTCCTTGCTCCTGAGCTAAACCTTGAATGAGTGCCCTTTGCCCCAGCATCAGGGTTTTCAATGTGTCTACCTCAGCTTGTAGACGTTTCAGCTGTCCGTCCTTGTCATCTTCAGGACTTTTTCTGATCAGATTCCCCATGAGGAGTGTCCTCAACTCTTCCTGCCCCTTGGATAGGTTCAGGAGGATTTCCCCGAACCGAGTCTCTTGAGCAAGAAGGTCCTGGTTATCTTGTTGGGAAGCCATGGCCTGAAATAAACAGCAAGGAGGGTAAGTGACCTGCAACAAGGGTACCTTTTATGCAATGATATGTATGATATGCATGCAATGTTTTCAAGGACCTCGCGGGATAAACAAGAAAATTTGTTAGAATTTGGGATCCGGTTGCTTGATTGAAGGAACTTCATATTTGTTGAGAGTCCTTTTTCAAGGGTCAAAGGCTCACCATATCCAATGGGTCATAGCCCTTGACATTCTTGGCTAGGGCAATCTTCTTCCAGTGTCAAAGCTCGCCATATCAAGTGGGTCATAGCCCCTGACAACCTTGGCTAGAGGAAAATAAATCCTCTTTGCCCCTTGCTAGATGTTTGATTCATCCTGACCTACATCACGAACCCTTGAGATCCTTGAAATGGGTTAGGATGTATGCAATAGTATGATGTCATGATGCATGGGGTGATGTAGGTAACCCTGTTATGAGTCCCAATTAAGGACTGCAAACCAAAACCTGCAAGAAACTCGGTAAAACCTGTCATGAGTCCCAATTAAGGACTAAAACAAACCTTGTAAGAAACTCGGTAAACCTTGTTATGAGTCCTAGTTAAGGACTAAAACAAAAACCTGCAAGAAACTTAGTAAGCCTTGTTATGAGTCCTAGTTAAGGACTATGAACAAAACCTGCAGGAAATTCAGTAAACCCTGTTATGAGTCCTAGTTAAGGACTATAAACAAAACCTGCAAGAAGTTCAGATGTCAGATAACAAGCATGCAAGTAATCCAAGTTTGAAGGCACACAAGTCACACAAGACAAGCCCTTAGGGTTTAAGGCCGGCATGGGGTCTGGGTAGTACCCTCTTGAAGTTGGTGGGTTCAACCTGTCCTATTAGAAGTAACGGGTTCTAAGGGTCCCAATATCACCGGATTGCTTTCATTGTTCATCGTTTCGGTTTAGCCACTGAACTGGCGACCGAAATATTCCAGGAAAGCAACCCTCAATTGAGTGTAGTATCGAGTATCAACCAACCTCGGACTGCACCAAAGTCAGTTATCTCACTACCCTAAAGAGGCCAAGATTGTTCAATTAAGGTTCCTAAGGTCTGTTGATGCTTCACGACACCACGCGGAGGCCCCGTACTCTCCTTGACTGAACTCAAGGGTTACAGGTACACACCAAAGTGCCACATCAACATAGCAGACTGTTTCAACCATGTCGGTATACCCTGCACAGTTCCCTCACAGCCTTGTTGCTACTTTCTAAGAAGGTATCCCCCAGATCCGGGTTAGGATCTATAGAACTCCCAAGACAATACCCACAATAATAAAGAAAACAGTTAAGACAATGGAAAACACAAGTGATCTTAGTCCTAAGGTACACCTCACTTTAAAAATAGTCCCCAGCAGAGTCGCCAGTTCTGTGATCGGTGGATCTGGAACTGACTGTTTAACGCTGGTTCGCGAAATGTCGCGGAAGCAAGAGTCGCCACCGTCTTTTATTTTCTCCAAATGGAAAGGACAAAAGCACAGAAAAATTCCTTATAGAGATTGCTCTCGGTTCGGGAGGTAGGTTATAGAAAGGGAAGGTGTTAGCACCCTTTCTATCCATGGTTATCCATGGGCTCTTAGATACTTGCTCATTGTGTTTTCAAAAATGTTTGTTTGCTTTTCAATTGTGGGTTTTAAAAAGTTTCTTTGAAAATTCCAGTTCGACTCTTGTATCGGTCCTCAAGAGTGTTTGAAAAATTTGCTTTCGAAAGCTTTTTGAAAAGGTGTCAGTGTGAAAAGTATTTTTGATTTGTTTTGAAATTAGAGCAAGTATCTACGAGAACCTACCTACCCTAAGGAATTCGTCTGTGTAAATGTCCTTTAAAGTAGTGCCATCCCACCATTGAGAGGTAGGTAGCACCACCGTTGGAGGTGTTCGGGTCAATTCGAGTTTAGGGACATTGTGGTCACCGAGCAAAGGTAAGACACCTTAGAAGCTACCCTTATGCCATTGATCTTTTATTCCGAGGCAACCGTTCCGAGGCAACTTATTCGAGGCAACTTTGTTTTAGGCAACTAGATCAATGGACACAAGGACTCACAAAGACGTCCTATAGTCGACGGCCACGTTTCGAGGGACAAGGCAATAGTGTGATCACCGGAGTAATGGGAAGACACCTTAGAAGCTACCCTCATGCCAAGTTCCTGGATCATGAGGACTTACTAAAACGTCCTCTACTCGACGATCACTTTTCGAAGGCAAGGCAACAGTGAGGCGTACCCTAGGGGTGGTGTGTGCGATTCGTGTGTCGTTTTCATTTGCATTTATCTTGTCATGTTATTGGTTTTCTACGCTTGTTTTTATTTTGTCCATACATTCTTTCATGCTTTTGATTAACAGTTAAAAGGTTGCGAGAAAAGTAAATTCTAAGCTATTACAAAAGGCGCGGGTCCACATCGCCAAAATTAAACCAGGACCCGATTTGACAGAAAATAAAGAAGTTAAAAGAATTAAAAGTGCGAGAAGTAATTTACATGGCTTCGGGAGAGATACATGAATATTTAAACGGAATAAAATAATATGCGAATTAATAATTAAATCGGAACGAGGGCGTTGGACCCTTTTTGCAAAGTTAAATTACATGGAATTGATTAAAATTAAAAGAAGGAAAGAATTTATTTTTTTGGTATTTTTTAGTGTTTTAGGAATTTAATGAGAAAAAGAATTAATTAAAATTAAAATAAGAGGCAAACCCTAATTCTAAGTTATTTTTAATTATTTGAGAAAAATGTTAAAGTTTAACTTAATTTACTAAAGAATTTATGTACATGTTTATTTACAAAATAAATTAGTAATTAATAATAATAATAATGATGAGAAAATTATTTATTAAAAAATGATGAAAAAGTTAAAAACCCTAATTTCTACATATTTAATCTATTAAGAAAAATATTAAAGTTTTGAAACCTAAATTAATCTAATTAATTGTTTAAAGTTTATTTACAAAAATAATAATAGTAAAATTAATATTAATAAAATAAACATTTTTTTGATTTTTCTGTATTTTATATTTATTATGAAAATTATTTCATGGAATTAAAAGAAAACAATTAAAAAAACAATTAAAAGAATAAAAAGGAAAAACAAATAAAAATTAAAAATTGAGCAAACCATAGGGGGTGTCTGGCCCAAGGGGAGGTTTTTTTGAAGTATTGACTCCTGAGTATCGTGGTCTGCATTCTTTGGTCATTGGATTGAGTTTCATGCATAAGTTGTTCTACTTTGGCCATTTGGCTTTTGGCTTTTGGCTTTTGGCTTTTGGCCATTTGTGTTCTGGCTTCAACGTTCCCTTAATGTCTGACTTAATGTTTGCCTCGCCATGTATTGGTGTCATGTGTAAAATGTTCTGTTTTGGCCATTTGGCTTCTGGCCTTTTGGCCATTTGGCTTTTGGCCTCAACGTTCCTTAATGAACCTGCATGGGATCCTGTCTAAATCTGCAGTGTTGAACCTCATGAACACATTAAATAAAATCATAAAAATTCAAATAAAACCAACATATGAAGAAATTTAATGTTTAGGCATAATATGGCATGTATGAATGATTATACCCTTTTGATCATGGAGATCCAATCAATCTTACCCTTACTGGAAGATTAGTGACCTGAATGCTTTTATGCCTTACTGGAAGATTAGGATCATGGAGATCAAGCCAGCCTTATCATTACTGAAGAAGTAGTGAGGTATTGGTTTATAACTGTGATGGCTTGCTTGTAGTGAGAGAGGGATTTGTAATAAAGATTTCAAGGTTTTAGGGTTCTTGAAAGAGTTTGATATTCTAACAGTGTTGTGACAAGGTTTTTTCTCTCTTTTTCTCCTCTCCTCTTTTTCTCCTTTTTCCTCCCCTCTGGTTTGTGTGACAAGAAGGTGATTATATAGTGGAAATTAGGGTAAAGAAAATGGGCTTTGAATGTGCAATTGGGCCTCCAATATTCACTTGAATTCGTCACTTTCCAGGCTAAATCGCAGGGACTTAAGTGCATTTTTTGAAGTTGAAATGTGAAAACAAAATGTAGCCTACATCGAGAACTAACTCCTGTCCAAAAATCGACTCAATCGGATAAAAGGTGAATTAGTTATGAATTTTTGAAGTTTCAGCTCAGACAAACTTATTTTGGGCTCCAGTGTCGACTCTGACACGTTTTTCAATAAAAAACTGGTATTGATCGGTGCATAATTTGGTCTCGACTTTTGAAGCAAAGTTGTAGATCTATGAGTCAGGGACCTTTTGTAAAAGTATGAGCCCAATCCGATAAAAATTGACCGAGTTATGAATTTTCGAAGTTTCGGCCCAGATGAAATAATATTCAGCATTCAGGATTTTCTGCGTGTCACGCACTCTGAGCAAAAAATGAAGGCCTTTTGAATACCTTTTGAACTCAATACCTTCTGTGAAAATGTAGCCAACTCAAATTGTGAAATTTTGGCGCCAGAATCAGCTCGATACGATGAAAATCGACCAAGTTATGATTTTTTGAACATGACGCAAATAAACTTCTGTCACAAATTTTCTGCACGAAAATACTTGATAAATCCACATTTTTGAAGACCTTCTGATCGAAATTGGCTTCCAGCCGTGAGAGATGAAAATGTAGATAATGTCAAGACGAAATTTTGGCCACCGGAGCGAGTTCAAAACGAGCCACGATTTTCAAGTTATGAATTTTTTAGCGCGTAAAAACTGCACTTTCAGCACACTTTTTCACCATATTTCTTCGAGAAAACTCACACATTCGGATACCTTCTTTAAAGAATTGACTCTTGAGCCGAACCTGAATTTGAAAATACGTTGTCAGAGATATCTTGGAGAAAGAATACCTGAATATGACGCGCCGGGTTGGACTTGTGAATTTTTCTTGAAATGTTTTGAGAAATATGGGAGGGCAAATTTTGGGGTACAACAGTATGGGATATAGATATCATGGGACCATTCCATCTTCTTTTGATAACAAATACATACTCGTTGCATTCGATTAAATATCCAAGTGGATTGAGGCAGTAAATTCTCCTACTAATGATGTACAAGTAGTAATCAAACTTTTCAAGAATGTAATTTTTCCTAGATTCAGTGTACCAAGGATTGTCATTAGTGATGGTGGACCCGATTTCCTTTCAAATATCTTTGGAAGACTATAGCGCGAATATGGATTCCGACACTGAGTAGAAACACCTTATCATCCTCAAACAAGTGGACGAGTTAAGGTTTCCAATAGAGAAATTAAGCAGATCTTAGAGAAAAAATTTTGACTTCTAAGAAAGATTGGTCTACAAAACTTCATGAAGCTCTGTGGGCTTATAGGTCATCTTAAAAAACTCCCATAGGAACCACTCCGTTTAAACTAGTTTATGGAACTGGAGCACAAAGCTTATTGGGCAATAAAGACCCTAAACATGAACTACACAGTCGCAGGAGAGAAAAGATTATTAGATATCCATTTACTAGAAGAACTCAGACTAGATGCCTATGAAAATGCCCAAATATAAACAGAAAAAAACCAAGAGATGGCAAGATAAAAGAATAACAAGGCGATAATTTAATGAGGGAGACATAGTTTTACTCTTTAATTCTTGACTTAAACTATTTCCAGGAAAACTTTGTTCTAGATGGTCTGGACCTTTCGAGGTCGCTAGAGTTCTCCATAGCGGAGTGGTAGAAATAAAAGGAAAATCCAATGAGAAATTTATTGTAAACAGACAGCGACTTAAGCACTACCATAATGTAGAAAATAAGAATTTCTGCATGAGCTACAAGTTAGAAGAGTTGTGCGCTCTTTCATCATATTAGCCTCTTTCTGAATTTATGTCGAGCCCCGACATTAAACAAGGTGTAATACGGTGTGAGAACTGAATTTTTTGGTTTGATCCAAATGTGCGGATAGCTAGAGTCGCCACCGACTTTTCTTTTATACAATACTTAGGAAATGTGAAAAGAACAGGAAATACCTTGATAGATTTTAAGTTCCGGGGGTAAGTTATGAAAAGGGAAGGTGTTATTACCCTTTTCATCCGTAATTATCTATGGGCTCTTAATTGCTTAGCTAACTTTTTAAAACTTGCTTTGTGTGCGTGTAATTTGTTTGAAAATATTTTGAAATGCCAATGCAAGGCTAACTTTGTAATAATTCTTGTATCAGTCCTCAAGAATGTATACAAAGGGTTTTTGAAAATATTTGTTTTGAAAGTATAGTGTGTAAAATGTATTTGTTTGTGAAAAAGGTTGTGAGCAAGCATTCAAGAGTCCTACCCACTAAGGTCTTTCTTGTTATTTTCCTTCTCCTTAGGAGATATTATTATCCGTACTATTAGCTAGTAGGTGATCCTATCTATTGGACGTGAAGGGACGGGCGTAGGGTCATTGTATGGTTATCAAAGGCAACATGTAAGGATACTTTAGAAATTGTATCAGAGAGACTATCATATTTTGTAGGAAACTCAAGGGACATCGAGGGACTATGATCTTTATTCGAAAGGGACTATGATGATTTGATCGAGGGTCTTTTGCTAAAGTATCCCTACGGTCGAGGTACATGACTAATGTTTCATAAGGAAACAAGAGAGGTTACCCTAGAGGTGCAAGTGTGAAGAGTGTTTGTTTTCAGTTATCTTATCTTGTGAATTAGGTTTTATATGCCGCTTTTAGTCTTTCCATGAAAACCCTATTTTACTAGTAGTTAAATATGTATAGAGAAGTAAAGTGCAGAATATAAAGTCCTACGCTATTACATGGCTTTGGGGAAGATGCATAGGTATAGAAATTGGCGAGAAAGTAAACATACGCTACTACATCCTCGGAGCAAATACATAATAAGAAAAACGCATGAATGCAAATCTAAGCTATTACATTGATAGTGTGACCTATACATTTTGTCTAAGAAAATTAAATAGCAAAAAGAAATCATAAAAGATGTTAGAAAAAATGTTTTAATGTTTTGTGTTTATTTAGAAAATAATTTAAGTGTTAATAATAGTAATTAAAATCTAAATTTAATTTATTTTAGTATTAAGAAAAAAAGTTAATTAATTAATTAGTAAATAAAAAAATGCCAAAATTTAATTACTAATTAAAAAACCTAACCCCAATTTGTTATGGTTTTAAAAAAAATAGGTTTTCGAATGATTAATTAGAAAATAATTAGTAAAATAGAAAGGAAATTAGCGTTAGTAAAAAAATAAATAAAAAATCAAATGCATGGGGTGGGACTTGAACCCACGCCCTCAACCTCACAAATGGCACTCCTATTCACTAGGCCAATGTGTTGTTTGTCACATGGAAATAGGAAGCGCTCAACATATTTGTACCTGTAGCGTTAGTTTGGAAAAACAAAAGAATTTTGACAAAAGCTAGAATCGAACCCACACCCTTTGCAATACCGATCATCACTCTTACCACTACGCCATCTGTTTTTTGTGTTATAGAATACAAGCAAATCAATATATAATAAAACGTTAGATCAGAGAAAACACCGGAGCCCTAGCTCCAGTCGTCTTCTCCAGTGGATCAAAAATATTAACCAGCAAAAACACATGAATTTATTCATACCAGGAACATTATCCCCATAAATTGACCCCTGTCAATCCAATGGTAACATTGATTTGACCTGAAAATGCTTGTAGAGTGAGTTTTGAAACAAAAGTTTCAAACTGCCCTAACAATGACATTTTGTTATTCCTACATCAAAGCTTGCAAACAATGGATTAAAACAGTCCCAAACATAATCATGAAGACACATGTATGCACCAAATCGTTCAACAGTGCATATATTAAAAGTTTGGAATTAACAAAAGTTACCAAACTGGTGCAATTGAGAGAGAGAGAGAGAGAGAGAGAGAGAGAGAGAGAGAGAGAGTTCTGGGATGCTACGAGTTTCAAGGATGATTGGAATGAGTTCCTGGAGTCTTCAGGAAGCTTGCTTGATGCTGGGAATGGACTGAAAATGACTGCACAAAAATTCAACTTTGCTCAATTTAGGTTTCATACATTTTCTCAAAAATGCTCAACTTGCACCAATCACAAATCTCTCAATTTTTATCACATGAAGATGATCTTTGACTTTTTAGAAACCTCAAGATGTCAACTACAAGTTTCATGCTAGTCATTTCTCCATTTGAAGCCTTTATCTTTATGTAAATTACTTTGACAACATATGTCTTTTTGTTGACTTTTAAAATGACCTGTAATATTTTGGCTCATATCTCTCTAGTGGTGCATTTTTTGCCTTGAGCTTAGAGAAACAAAGTTATAGAGAATTGAATTTCCTTCAATATAGGATTTGGTTGAGGAATTTCTGATGAAGTATGTGAAAGTTATGCTTGGTCAAAGTTCAGTTGACTTCTCATAAAGAAAACCCTAACTTAGTAAATTTTGACTTTTGATGAATCTTGATTATTCTTGACGAATCATGATCAACCCTTGATCAAATTATGAACGTGGTTTCAAAATCTTGATGTCGACCAGAAATCTTGAAGTTTGATTGTAAATTGGTCAAAGTTGACTTTTTGTCCAATATAATTGATTTTCAATCATTTGGCTAATTGACTGAGCAAACTTGTGATGTAAGGCTTGGAATTTGGTATGAGGATACTTTGAAACATATAAGAAACCATGAAGTCCATTTGAGGCCATAGAAGTCCAATTTTATTTGAGAGAGGAAAAATCCTAGTTGTAGGTCAATTGCTTAGGAGGAGAGTTTGTCTAGTCAACCCTTGAGTAGTCTTGAGTGATTGAGACCTTCCTGAGCATGAGGAGATATGTTGAATTAATTTTCCTCAAAGATGGGAGGGGAAATTTTGAAGTACAACAGCTGCCCCTGTTCAATCTTCTTAAACCCGAGGAGTTAGATTGGCATGTCCTCCATTCATGATCTGAAGGTGGAAGAGGATTGAACACTTAAGTGCCCATAAATTTGCACTCACATGTGCACGATGTAACATTGTTTGTTAATTGTATTCTTGAACAGGCTTAAAGATGCCATTCAGAGTAAATGTTGGTAGGAGTATCAAGAATGAGTCTATGCCTGAATGTATCTGAAAATGTATACTAGAATGAGTCTATGTTCGACTGTATCTAACAGACGTGCTAGGGAGTGTCAGAATGAATATTATGTCTCGGTTGTATCTAAATGATGTTCTAGAATGAGTCTATTCCTTGATTGTATCTATAATAGGATCAGAATGAGTCTTCGCCTGACTGTATTTGAAAAATGTATTGGAATGAGTCTACGCCCGACTATATCCATAAGTGGATCAAAATGAGTCTTCTCCTGATTGTATCTGAAAGATATATTAGAATGAGTCTACGCCTGACTGTATCTAAAATATGTACTGGAATGAGTCTACTCCCGACTTTATCTAAAAGAGTGTCAAAATGAGCTTTCGTCTGATTTTATCTGACTGAGGCTTTTCAGAATGAATCTATCCGATTTTATCCAAGGGAAATGCTTTTCAGAATGAATATTTGAAGGAGATGCTTGTCAGAATTAGTTTCTGAGAGAAATCATCTGGTCATGTAGATAGTCTCCCCATCCTGTTTCGGGAATTAATCTACAACCTGCCTATAAATTGCTGATAATATTGGTCTGTTTAACATGAAAACAAACTAAGTTTCATGCAATGTAATGATGTATGAAATGTATTTTGTAATGATGCTCTCAAAATAAATGAGAATAGTATATGTGTTTCATATGCATATGTTATGATATTTTTAAATGATGTATGGATGCAATATGTCGTTGGAGCGTATCGATAGCTTCTTGTAACAACATCTAGCTGGGGAAAATAAATCTCTGACTGTTGCTGGGGATGAAAGAAAGTAATTCTTCAATTTTGTCTAGAACGACTTTACTGGGGGGTTCCCGCTTTCTGTTTGAGGACACTCTGCCGGGGATCTTCAACTTTTACTTGGGCATAGAAGCATTCAAAGAAAGTCTTGTTGTTCTATGACTTTATTGAAGGATTTGATTCTTATGTACCCTGCCCGGGGATAAAATAGATGGATATTCCTCTGATGTTCTATCATATTAGGTTTCAGATATGGATATCAACTCTTCCGGGGAGGACAATGTCGAGTGACATCTGGCTGGAGAAGAGAATTCTATTAGAGAATTTGCAGTATTGGAGAAATAAACTCCGTTGGGGAATTAAATCCTATAGAATGCATTGAGGAAATAATCTCTGATGGAGATTGGGAATTCATAGGCTGCACCGAGGAAATTTCCACTGTATGCTGGGGAAATAAGCAAACTTCTTTATCTTCTAGGGGACCTATTGGGAACGATGATCATGTTAAGTTATACTGCTGGAAGATGCCCTAGTGTCTGTCTGAGGGAATTTTAGATTTACTGGGGAATACATCTCTTTTGGGGATGAGCTTGTGAAGGTAGCTCTGTAGAGATAGTTCCATGGAGATTTCTCTGTGGGAATTTATGGAAAACTTGAATATTATTCCAACTCCTAGAGTCTTTAGTAAATGATAATCATGTTTTCATACATATGTTTTGTAGACAATAATCATATCCAAATGCATATGTTCATTCAACGTAATCATTGGATGTTTTTGCAAACAAAATAGAAAAAGTAAAAAACAATTTTGAATTTTGAAATAAATTGCATTTATTCGGAATGTTTGCCTATAAACAGGCAGTTTTATACAAGGAGATAGAAATCCTAGTAAGAGGAAAACATCGAAAAAATTGGAAAAAAAGGGTACAAAGAATAACTAAGAAAAACAGCTATGTGGAAACGACCCCATCGAATTTCAACTATGTTATTTCCCCTATGTCTTCATGTATCTCATCACTTGCTGTTGGAAGAAGGTGATTGAATTGATTTGTACCGTTTGAACTTGACACTAGTAATAAAGATGGTTGTAAGTAGATGGGTAATCCAACGGGACATAGTCGTACGATTTAATCCCTAATTTTTGCCTGGACCACCCTTTCAGGTTTGCAGTCCATCGGGATATCCTTTTTTGTCCAAGCCGTCTTTTTTGGTTTTCGACTTGCCGGATGTATATATATATATATATATATCCCTAATTTTTGCCCGAACCTTTTTGGTTCGCCGGGATGCCCTTATTTTTGCCTAGGCCTGTCAACCTAGCAGGTCTCTTTTATGCGTAATATTTTTTTACTATGTCCGTGTTCACAGGGTGTGGAAAGTCTTTACCGTCCATGGTGGTAAGTATCATAACACCGCCGGAAAATATCTTTTTGATCACAAATGGCCCTTCGTATGTGGGAGTCCATTTTCCCCTAGGATCACCTTTTGGTAAGATGATGCACTTTATTACCAAATCACCAGCCTGGTACACCTGATGTTTGACTTTCTTGTTAAAGGCCTTGGTCATGCTGTAGCGCTAGAAATGTTGAGACTAAGCCATTGGATTTGACTTAACTTCCACAAATCAAATAAAAATCTCCACCGCCCTTTATTGTTTCCAAAGGAATGGGAAAAGAGCGAATAAAACAAAAAGAGGGGGAAAGAATCTAAGTTCGGGGGTTGGTTATGCAAAGGGAAGGTATTAGCACCTTAAAAATCTATGGTACTATGCAGGAACCTCTTTGAAAATTTATGTATTTTGGCTATAAATGTTGTATAAAATAGATGGTGGAGATGAGTAAAGAAGTATTTTTTTACAATTTTTGCACCCACCGCAGTTGCGAGCCTTTAGTGCCTACGTACCACCTTACGTGCAATAGGGGATCAGGGTACTCATAGTTCACCTTTTAAAATTTTAAAACACAAGTGTGTTGGTTAATTTTAAGAGACAAGACATCATCGTCGTATCCGACTGGAAGAACATACTTACTACCCACGATTATGAGAAAGGGGAATTTGCATCATCTCAAAGTGGAGGATATAGCTTGGATTTTAAAATCAACAAAGCCTCGCTCAACACCCAAATGCAAAATATCTTACTTTACTATATATTATAGAAGTATAGTAGCTCGCATCACTACAAGGATTGACAAGAGTCTAATCTTTTGAGAAAATTTTAAGGTAAAAAGACAAAGTGGAAAAATGGTTTGAATGAGATTTCTTCTTTTAGTCTTCTCACAGAAATGTCAAAGTATTAATAATTTGGTTGAAATTTGATTAAGAAAATATTTTTTGAAAATGCGTAGACCTAAGTCCAAGTTTATTGAAAAAGCGGTTCAAGTTTAAAAACAAGAATAGTTTTGAAAGGAAGGAGAAGATTTTTGAAATTAAAGAAGATGGGAAGAGATGAATGGACTATCCTAGAGCATAAGGTAAAAGCTAGGGAAAAGAACCGTCTAACCAACAAGAAGCCAACGCTTGACACAATGAGTCAATTTAGAATTACCATCCTTTGGATTGAAACCAAACAAGAAAAGATAATGAACCACTTAAGAATACCAAACTTCAAATGCATTAAGTCTTCACAAAAATTGGGCAGAGTAACTACTATATACAGATGAATTCCCGATAAAGTGCATAATCAGAATAACATGCACACAAAGAAAACAAACAACCCAATGTCTCGAGGTAAACCCCAAGAACTCCAGACAAAGTAATAGTAGAATTCGTAAGTTCCCAAGGTAGGTCAAGGTCTCTAATCCTAAGTCCAAGAAGTCCATAACTCCAAAGTGCCAAGGATAGTAACCAAATAGTCTAGGTAATCTTAAAGTTTTTTATTGTTTAAGTTGGTTATTAAGTATCTTCAAAAAGAGAATGAAAAGCTCAAGTGAGCAAAAATGAAAAGACATAAAGATAAATGCTCAAGTGAGCAAATATAAAAAAAATAGTATGAAATGTAAATGTAAGATAAATGGTGCTTAAAGTAAAATAAAAAAAGTAAAAGCATAGAAATAAAAGTCAATTGTTAATGAGTTAGAAATTAAAGGTTAGTTGAATGAACATCTTGAATCTTGCATTTGAAAACTCATTAGAAGTTTGATAAAATCAAAGTCTCTCAACAACAAGTTTCATTTGCTTTTTTTCAAGTATATCATTCATTTCAAAATCTCAAGGCAATAACAAATGATCAACAATGTTTAAATGATTCACTTAGTCAAAAATTTATGATGATTCATTAGAGGATTGATAAGACCAAAGCCTCCTAACAGTGAACCTCAAGGTTATTAGATCAAATGTTTTAAATTAAACATACTTGGGCTAGAAAACATAGGTTTGGGCCACGAAAGATCATTTTTCGAATCGGGACAAAATTTAGCGCTATGTTAAGCAATCGTAAGTGGACTTATGTAGAAGTCGAATCTATTTTGAGGTCGGTCAATAGCAATCTATGTGCTATATGTTTAGAGTGATGATATATAGATCATCCTCTAACAACATGTAGCACAAAAGAGAGGGGGATAAGATGAAGAGGAAGGAGATATATTTGAATCAAAAATTTAATCAAACTATCATTAAAATCATCCATCCATTTTAATGAAGTTAAACTCAACACTCAAGATCCAATGATGTTAAAGAAGTTTATGATCAATAATCACATAACCAGAATATATTAAAGAAAAATAAATAAATTGCATTTAATGAATAAAATAAAAACAAAAATGACTTTTAAATTGTTTTTAAAATGAAAATAAAAGGTAAAATAGCAAACTATATTAAAACTATCAAAGAAAAATTTAAAGAGACCATAGAAAAATCATAAATGACCTCAAATATTTTTATAAAATTTTTGGTAATTTTTTAAAACAGAAAAGTATTTTTAAACTAATTAAAATCACTTAAATAAGTAGAAAAAGGATCAAAAATAGTAGAAGTCAAAATAAAATTCTAGAAAATTTTCAGAAGGTCAAAGAAAAGGAAAAATGATTTTTATAAAAAAATTTAGAATTTAAAAATATCAAAAAGTACTTTTAAATAATTAAAAACAAGTTAAAATAAAGGAGAAATTATAAAAAGTATCAAATCTGAAAATAAAATCATGAAAAAAATTAAAATCAGAAAGAGAATACTTGAAAATATTTTTGTGAATTTTTCCATAATTTTTTAGTCAAAAATGAGTTTTCTATGGTTCTTTGAAGTTTAAATCAATTAAAATATAAAAAAAATAGACCATTGGATGAATGTCAAAACGTGTTAGTAATCAGATCCAAGGGACCTAGGGCGATGTGCATATCATGGTCCTTAGTGAATAAAACATTGGATCAATTATTAAATTAGATTTTTGAAAAAAATAAAGTGGCGCATTATTATTGGTTGAGAGATGACATGGTGGTCATCTTCAACCTTCAGCCACGCGAATTGCAGGTCTCTCATACTGTAAAATCAGGAGCTCAGACCTATGCCATTCGCTTCGTCTCATCGAGACGAAAACATCCGTACCCTCGCGAAAAATTTATTTAAGGTGTAGCTCAGTCGATTTGCAAAAAACCAAAAGTAAAAATTTGAATAGGAATTTGAAAATTCATGGTCAAAACTCACTTCCAGTTGAAAACAAATGTTGTGACTAGTATCAGAATAATGAGAGGTTCATTGTGTTATACCCCAAAAATTTTCCTCCCATATTTCTCAAAACATTTCAAGTGAGATCCTCAAATTGCTCAAGGAAGTCCAAGGGTTGACCAGACAAACTCTCTCCTAAGGCAATCTACCTCAAATTAGGGTTTCATGTTGCATCAAGATACTTGAGTCCAAAGGGTACCAAGTGCCCACCATTGTCCTAATATGTTCTCAAGATCATCCATGTCAAGTTTCAAGCCTTGCAGGGAAAATTTGATCAATCAATTGCTCAAAGGCCTGAAAATAGATTGTGTTAGGGCAAAAGTCAATTGTGGTCCCCATACAGTCAAACTTCAAGATTTTTGGTCAACATCCTCATTTTGAAGTATTATTCATCATTTGATCAAGGATTGATCATGATTCCCCAAGGATTGCTCACAATTCATCAAGAACCAAAAGTTGCTAAATTAGGGTTTTGTAGGAAAAGTCAACTCAACTTTGACCAAGCATAACTTTCTCATACTTTATTAGAAATGACCCATCCAAAGCTAATTTTTAAGAGGATTCAATGCCCTACAATTCATCTTCAGCTCCCAAGTTTAAAATATGCACTCACAAGAAGTTATGAATTTGGACATTATAGGTCATTTTGAAAAGTCAACAAAAACACCTTTTATGTCAAAGCTTCATACATGAACATGGAAGACTCAATTGATATGAGACCAAAAGGGTTGCTTAGAGGACATATTGATATTTCTAAAAAGTCAGAGAACACATCTCTAGGATCAAAATTGAAAGAGTTATGCATTAGTGAAGTTGACCTTTTTTGCAAAATTGCCAAAAGTCAAAATGGCCTCAAATTGCAATTTTTGTCAAATGGGCCCAACTTTTTGTACTTGTCTTGAGTTTGTAACACGGTCCACGACCCATGATCCTTCCCACTTGCTTTCATTTTATTTTTTCCATTTATTTTGATTAGTTTATTTTGGACTTAGTTTACTTTTTCCCACTTAATTTAATTAGTTTATTTTAATTTTAGGGCAATTTTAAACTTTTGTAAATAAATTAAAACAAATTAGAAATTAGGTTTTGCTTAAATTAATTTTTATTTTATTTTCTTAAATAAACAAAAATACAAAAATAGGTCAAAATTAATTATTTCTCTTAAATTTAATTTAATTAGCAATTAGGTTTGTATTTATTCATTAAAACCTCGTCTTCTCAAAATAATCAAAAACAACCAAAAAAATAATTTTTCTTTCAATTAGGTTAGACGGGGTCAAAACCCAAAATTTTCTCGTCCTCGATTCGCCGCGCATGTTTATTTATTTTTTACAATATTGATGTAATTGCTCATGGGATGTAATAGTTTAATTGGGCTTTTTCTTTCATTTATCATTTTACGGGTTTTTGGCTATGTAATTAATCCCCCTCCCCGAAGCCTTGTAATAGCATAGTTTTATTTCTCGCATTTTAATTCTCGCAAATATTAACTGTTAGATGTATGATAATAGGATTGCATGACAAGAATGTATGTAAATTTTAAAATGGTTAGGAAACCCTAAATGTGAAAAGATAATTACTAAAATCAAATCACTCGCACATGCGCACTCCTAGGGTATACTCTCGCTTCGGTTGCCTTCGGTAAACAATCATTAAGTATATGGTGTTTTAGTGGTTGCTCTCTTGTCTAAACAAAGATCAAATGTCCCGTTCGGAAATGTTTGCCTCGGAAAGGTTTCCTCGGAAATGTTTCCTCGAATATGATCTTAAGACACTAGGGTTATTACTAAGACGTCCTAACATTGCTTTAGTGATTATATGTCCCTTTTGAATTGACCCTTACAACTCCAACGACGGTGCTACCTACTCATTAATAGTGGGATAGCGCTGTCTAAAGGAAACAAGAACAGAAATATTCTTTTTTCGAGTAGGTAGATGCTAGTAGGTACTTGCTCAAAATCAAACTTTTTTCCACACTTACATTTTTCCCAAAACAAAGTTTTCAAAACAACTTCGTAACACTCTTGAAGACAGGAGCAAGGGTTAAATCGAAGTAAAACAAAAACTTTTCAAAAAAAACACACACAAAGCAATTTTAAAATGATGATCAAGTACCTAAGAGCCCGTGGAAAACCACGGATAGAAAGGGTGCTAATACCTTCCCTTTCTATAATCTACCCCCCGAACTCAAAAATCATGAAAAAGAAATTTTTCTGTGCTTTTTTCCTTTCCAGTTGGATAAAATAAAAGTCGGTGGCGACTCTTGCTTACCGCGACATTTTGCGAACGCAAAACGCAAACCAGCATTTTCCTAAAACAGTCTGGTTCTGCCACCATATCACACATTGTAGTAACAAATTTTGAGAGAATTGATGAAGGAATCTACCTATTGAAGTTCAAATTCAGAGCTCTAAAACTTGACTTGGCTAGAACGATTTAGGATGCTTTAGGGTTTGGTTCTTCTTCTGTTAAATTCAATGAAGTTCAAGGATGAAGAATTGACAAATAAAATGGATTGAGGAAGGCTGTAAAACAAAATTCGAAGTTGCAGAAAAGTGGGTTAAGGAGAGAGTTTGGTAAGGTGATTCTGGCTATTCAAGCTTGAGAAAATTAATGCAATATGTCCCTCTATTTATAGGAGACTGAATGGTGAAAAGAATTAGAAGCAAAAGTGAAGTTTGGAGGGAAAACAAAGGAAGCTCAAAATTGAGAAAAGTGTTACTTGATTTTGCTCAAAAATCAGTTAATTCTTGCGTTATGATCCTTAATTAAACTTTGAGAACTTGGTTAAGCTTGTTTAAAATTTTTTTTGCTAATTTGGTGTTTAGAAGCCACATTATGAATTTCAAATTCTGACTTTGGAGAAAATTTCAATTTCAAGGTCCCATCTTTGAATCCATGGTGTTCATAGCTCAAGGGGTCTTAGGGAATTATTCTTGAAGCTTTTAAAAGATAAGGTCACAATCTTTGTAATGTGACAAGAATGAGATTAAATGGATGCTTGATCCATAAGTTGTGATGAGTCAAAGTTGAGAAAAAGATGCTGACTTTTTGTACTTAGAAAAATTCTAAGTTATTTATTCAAAAGTGACCTATAATGTTTTGATCTCAAACAAGGTCTTCCTCAAAAATTGAGCTTTGATAAATGATTCTAGCTTTAAGTAGATATACCAAAGAGCATTGTGAAACTTGAATCACTCAAAAGTACCAAGTATTGAAAAACTTATGGCCTTGTAAAATTGGAAAAAATGCATGAGGTGACCCATAATATTTTGGGTTCTTCGGGTATCTTACACTCATTTTCAAGATTTGGACATAAAAGAAGAGTTAAGGTAACATCCTTAAGATCATTTTGGAAAAAGAATGGGCTCAAGGAGATAAAAATTGACCAAGTTATGATCTTTTGAAATTACATAAGGAAATTTGATGGCCTATCTAAAAGACTTGTAATCTTTCTTCATCATTAGGTATCTTCCACACCAAATTTTCTTGAAACTATTGAAGTGCTTAGTGGATAAGAATTAAAAGATAAGCATGTATTTGGGTTTACTGTAAAATATCAAAAGATGAGCAAGATATAGCCCTTAGAAGTTCAAAACCCTAGCTCTTCAAGCACCAAAATGACTTGGAAACCCTTTTCAATTTTGACAAACTTTCTTGCACAATAACTTTTGGAATGTGAATATAGGTTGTTATGGATGATAATAAGAACCCATAGCAATAATAACCACCTCCAAATATTAAATATTGAGAGATTTATGTACTTGTGATCAAAGAATAAAGAATTTGTCCAATTAGGTCAAACTTCTTCAATCAATCCTTGCATATTTTGAATTCCTTTGATAAATTATGGGATGATGAATCATAGTAGACCTTGTCATGATATTACTTTAAAATATATTTAATGATGAAGCTTGAATCTCAATGAAGCTTTGTTGGAGAAGGCATGAAAATAAACTCATGAACCTATGAATCAACTTGATGAAATGTGTTGTGCCCTCACCTATAATATCATCAATTAGAGTAAACATTCATTGTATTTATTAGTTAAAAGCTAATCAATGCAAAACATAGTTGATCATAATATACAAATAAAGGTTCTTGGTGATTGCTAATGAGCAAACCTAGAGATAGGGAGAAGAACCAAACCCTAGTGTGATTTGGTTATGATTGAGTTGATATGAGATGATAGAGGAAACTTAGTGGAAAAAATTGGGGTACAACAGTTTCCCTTATTTAAGTGTCTTCAATCCGGAGATACGAAAGTTAAAATATTCGTGTCAACGCGATTGAAGATACTTAGATATAAAACAAACCCTATTTTTGGACGTAATATGCCATGCAATGCTTATGATTATGCATGCAAACAAACAAATCCAAAGGTGACACAGGACACCACTGGGGAAACAGAAAATAAATGATCAAAAGAAAATTAGCCCAGGAAAATAAATCACTGGTGAACAGAAGACTCGACTCTATTGGGGTAAAGCCTAAGGAGGAGACAAAGTAACATCAACTCAAATATCGAGGAGAGACAGTAAAGGATAACGATGATCAACAGATAAATGGAAAATACCCACTAACTGAGAAGATAGCAAAAAGGGTAACATCGACCCACGGGGGATCCGAAGTTACCAACTCGAAAGATACAAATAGAAATGGTAATATAATACTGGGTCAGATATGTCGATAAACATCAATCTTGAGGTAGGTGACGAATGATTGACATCAGTACTTATGACTGGAAACATATGAACTTTTTTAGAGCAGAGTGAATCTCAATGATGAACTATCTCCCATAATGACGAGACTATCATTCATCGGAGTAACAAATATCAACAAGGAACTATCTCCCATAATGACGAGACTACCATCCATTGGAGTAACAAATCTCAACAACAAACTATCTCCCATAATGACAAGACTACCATCCATCGAAGTAACAAATATCAACAACGAACTATCTGCCATAATGACGAGACTACCATCCATCGGCGTAACAAATCTCAACAACGAACTATCTCCCATAATGGCGAGACTACCATCCATCGGAGTAACAAATCTCAACAACAAACTATCTCCCATAATGACGAGACTACCATCCATCGGAGTAACAAATATCAACAACGAACAATCTCCTATAATGACGAGACTACCATCCATTTGAGTAACAAATGAATCTCAACAACGAAATATCTCCCATAATGACGAGACTACTATCCATTGGAGTAACAAATAAATCTCAACATCAAACTATCTACCATAATGACGAGACTACCATTCATCGGAGTAAAAATCTCAACAACGAACTATCTCCCATAATGACGAGACTACCATCCATCAAAGTAAAAAATATAAACAATGAACAATCTCCCATAATGACGAGACTACCATCCATCTGAGTAACAAATATCAACAACGAACAATCTCATATAATGATGAGACTACCATCCATTGGAGTAACAAATGAATCTCAACAGTGACCTATCTCCCATAACGACGAGACTGCCATTCATCAGAGTACAAATCTTAACAATAAACTATCTCCTATAATGACGAGACTACCATCCATTAGAGTACAAATCTCAACAATGAACTATCTCCCATAATGACGAGACTACCATCCATTGGAGTAACAAATGAATATCAACAAGAAACTATTGACCATAATGACGAGACTACCATTCATCGGAGTACAAATCTCAACAACGAACTATCTCCCAAAATGACGAGACTACCATCCATTGGAGTAACAAAACTCAACAATAAACTATCTCCCATAATGACGAGACTACCATCCATTAGAGTAACAAATTAATTTTCTCAAGGAATTAACAGACTTACTGTGGAAGTATAGGTTGCTCAAATAAAGAGACCTGCCACTTACTGTTATAAGAAGCTTGTTGGGAAAATAATCTTGACTTTATCTGGGGAAATGCCAATATATTCTTACTGAGGAAATAAAGTCTTCTCGTGCAAATTAATGCACATTCTCAAACCAGGGCTCAAAGCCTACAAAAATCATAATAATAATGTTGCTGGGGACCACAAATCCAAACCAGAAATAAACCGGAGTGAAACAGTCAACCAAGATAGCACCTGATGAGAAATAAACTCAAAAGGGGACCACGTTCCATCCAGATAATGAGCTGAATAGGAAGGCTAAAGCAAAATTCTTCCACGAGGGATAACTCAGTGGGGAAATTGAAAGGATATATACTTTCTACTTAATGTTGATAATCTATTGGAGAAAGGGTAACATAACTCTGTAAATAGGGTAATATGCCAACAAAAACAATAATCAATGCAAATGAGAAATGGATTTTAATTCAGCTATGCATGATGTATGTATGAATGTATGAATGTTATCATGTATATGCTGACAAAACAGACATACAACACTGGGAATAACCAGACAAAACCAACTTGTGTAAAGTTAACACTCGGCTAAATCACATCCAGGATGAGAATCTCAAAATAAAGTAAGCACCAACTGAGGAAACACATTCCAATTTCATGGCTTAATTTCGTTGGGAAGGAACCTAATCCGAAAATAATCAAATCAAAACAGTAAATCAAGACAGATACATGGATATAACATGCTCCTTCAAGCTTAACCAGGGGACGTCACACAGACTTCAATGGGGAAAACAATGCTTCAACATCTGTACATCTAATGGGGATTACAATACTGACTTCATTAAGGCAGATGGAAACCATGATGTCGAGATATCAACTGGGGATCCCGTGCTGACTTCATTGGGGAGTATAACACCACATCATCGAGGGGAGCCCAAAATACATTCTTCAATTCTAAGAGTGATGATTACACAAACTTCTCTGGTGAGAAATTATGAAATCACACGGGGATAACAACTTTCTGAGAGAAACATTAACTCAAGTTTACTTGGGGATCTAAGAAGTTAAACAATACAACAAGAAATCAAATTTAAGGGGATTTTAAATCAAACCCATCACTTGGCGGGAGAAAACCCAAAAAAAGTTGACACTCGTCTCAACACTTCTTATAAAGATACTGCCCTTGTCTAGTTACCAAACAACAATAATAATGCTGACACTGCAAAAGGGCGATGTTTTACAAATGATTCCACCTTATCACATAAAGGGAAAAGGAATTTCTATCATATGAGTGAAGACTTCACTGGGGAATCTGGGATAGAGGCTACAGACCATGCAAAACTCGAAATCAAAATAAACATCCTGGAGGAAAAACTGAACCAAGACTTGACTAGGGAAAATGGGATTACAAACCCAACACCGCACCATACATCAATTGGTATCATCTCCAACTATTTAAGAAACAACAAGAAGATCACACGCATATGAGCGAAAGCGACATGAAAGAACTTTCCTGGGGAATACCTACTTCAGAGTCCGTCCATCCTTGGAATCACTATTTTTTTCTTGAGTCACAAAATCTAAAGTAAAAGGTAATTTGTAAATTCTTTTAAAAAACAATATTATTATTAAATCTCTTTGTTTTGAAAATTACTATAAATAATAAATGGAGTCTTTATAAGCAAAATAAAATAAGATTTGCAAAGAATTGGATAAAAGCTCAAACTTTATTAATAGAATGGTAGTCTGCGAATGGCGAGACCCCAAAGATGATTACAAAGTTTGAAAAATGGTAATATATTAGAAAAGGTACATTGAAATACAATGACCACTATTCTCCCCAACAACTTTGAATTCCTGAGCAGCGACTTCTGTTGAAGTGTGGTGAGGATCCAAGAAGATTATTGCTTCAATGATCAAGTCTTGTCTGATGCAGTTACTTGCCAAGAAATCCATAAATTTTTCCTAAGTTTCCCTTGTGGGTTTTCAACTTAGATGGAAGGTTTATTTTGTTTGTGTCTCTTACTTTTGCCTAGACTGCCCTTTCGGGTTTTCAGCCTACTGAGACGCTCTTTTTTGCCTAAGTCTCCCTTTTGGGTTTTGGACTTAGCAAGCTGTTCTTTTATTTCTTTTAGGCGAAGTATTTCTTGACTGCATCAACATTCATAGGACGTGGGAACTCATCTACATCCATAGTTTCAAGAATCAATGCACCACCAAAGAAGGCTTTCTTGACAACATATGGGCCTTCAAAATTGGGAGTTCACATTCCCCTAGAATCAGAGTTAAAAGACATGATCTTCCTGAGCATGAGGTCTCCTTCTCTGAATTCACGAGGCTTGACCTTCTTATCAAAATATTTCTCCATTCTCTTCTGGTATAACTAGCCATGACACAAGGTTGTCATTCTTTTCTCTTCAATCAAATTCAACTAGTCAAACCTATTCTGGATCGATTCATCCTCTGATAACTGAGTTTCCATTATCACATGTAAAGAGTAAATATCAACCTCAACGGTGAGCACTGTTTCCATACCATACACAAGAGAGAACATGTTTTCCCCTGTTGAAGTACAAAAATTTGTACGATACCCATGTGTAATACGGTGGCTGAACTGACTTGGGTGTTTTGCGTTTTATCATAATTGTTATGGATAACAATAGTCTCCACCGAATTTTCTTTTATCCAATAAATGAAAGGGTGAAAATAACAAGAAACACCTTTTGAGAATTTTCTTGAGTTCAGAGGGTAGGTTATGAAAAGGGAAGGTGTTAGCACCCTTTTCATCCGTAGTTATCTACGGGCTCTTAGTTGCTAGCTCACTTTGAAATGATTTTGTGTTTGTTTGAAAGTATTTTTGAAAAGTTCCTTAGTTTAGGAGAACTTTATAATGATTCTCGTCTCTATAAGAATGTATACAAAGTGTTGACTTTTGAAAATATTTCATGGAAAAAGTGTTGGTGTGTTTGAAAGATGTTTTGTTTTGGAATGATTGTGAGCAAGCAACTACGAGCGTTCTACTACTCAAAAAGTCTTTGTTCTTTTCCTGCTCCTTTAGATAGTGTTATCTTACCATTAGTTAGCAAGAAGCTGTATCATTGGATGTGAAGGGACAAACGTGGGTCATCGTACAGTCATACAGGGCAACATTGTAGGACACTTTAGCAATTTATCGTAAGGATGTAAGATCGTTTACCGAAGGCAACATCGGAGGGTTATCGAGAGACTACGATCTTATAATCGAGGGTCTTTGCTAAAGTATCCCACGTTCGAGGGACATGACTGTTTTTATCCGAGGCAACAAGTGTGAGTTAACCTCAGAGGTGCAAGTGTGCAAAGTGTTTTGATTTCATATATTTTTGTCTTGAATTAAGGTTGCCTACTTGTTGGTTTTAAGTGTTTCCATACAAATCCTAATTACTAGCAATAATATGGAAAGCGATAAATTGCGGAATTTAAAGTTCTAAGCTATTACATCATTTTGGGATGGGGGATACAAATTTACAAATTGGGATATAAAGCAATAAAGTTCTAATTATTATTACAACCTAATTTAATAATGCATAATAATAAAATGTACAAGAATATAAAGATGATATAAAAGAAAAATGTGTCTCATGAGTTTTGGTAGAAAAGGTTTAACCTAATTAATTAAAAAAAAGAAAGAAGTTAATTAGTTAAATTCCTAAATTCTAAGTTAATTGAATTAAAAGAGAATATTAGAATAAAATAAAATAAAAAGTTTTAAGAGAGAAATTTTTTTAGGATTTTTGTTTAAGGGAATTGAAATAAAGTAAAAATAATAAACTTTAGTCTAAGTATTTAATAAAAATATATTTTTGATATTTTGGATTAAAATAATAATAATAAAAATAAATATATAAAAATTAAAAAAAATAAAAGAAAAGAAAAGAAAGATAAAAATAAAAATATAAAAAATTTGGGTCAGGGGGGTTTGAAAGTGAAAATGGTATTAGAAAGTAAAAAAAATGTTTTGTTTGGTTTAGTTCCAAACAAATTTTTCTATAATCAGAAAACAAAATAAAAAAAATATTATGTCGGGCTACATATTGTTTAGCAATCAGGGGGTAAGGGTGAGAAAAAAGATCAGTCCCATTACTGAAGAGCCCAAGCACGCTGCAAACAAAAAATGAAACAAATGAAAATATGAAAAATGCAAAAGGTCTCGCTGGGGCTCGAACCCAGGACCTTCTACATAAATGCCTTACGCGCGCGCTTGCTGCAACAAGGGTGGCTTGTACATCTGGTATAGAAGAAAGTTGTAGTAAATATAAGATAAAACAAGCCTATGATTGTACTTCATCTTCTTCCTCATGCCAGCCATAACTTTGTAACTTTCTTAACTTTCAACCATTTCAGAAATTATAAACATCAAACTTATTAGAAATTTCACCATGATTCTAAATATGTAAACAACTTAAGCAATGGATCAAAGATAGTACGGATTTTAAATGGTATCAAATTTAACCTAACTTTTTCAGAAAGTTTAGGCTTAAAATTCTCACTACTCAGGAAACATAAATGACTTCTAAGAACATGGTTAGTTTCAGGGCTATGATGTCTACATTTTATATTTTAAAATGGAAGCCAAATGATGTTTGTATGAATAGTTAGAATTTCAAAAAACTCACCTTGCAGATGGAGATCGTGTTTTAAGCTTGAGCAACCCGCAAGGTGTTGTGATTATCAGAATAGCTTCAGTGACCCTCCAGGAAGCTAATGCAATTCTTAGTGTATGCCGAGGATGTCTGAATCGTGCTAGAGAAGTCCAGTTGAGAATTCTGTTTTTGAGTTTGGAAGGTGATAAAGATGGAGTTACAGTTGTGGAACAATGGTAGGGATGGACTATACTTGATGTATGGAAGCTTTAAAATTGGTTTAGAGAGAAAAAACACAAGGGAAAAGTGTGTTTGAAGTTTTTGGGTAGAAATGACAAGTTTTGGAGGTTGAAGTGCAATTCTGAGTTTTAGAGAGTTTGAGGGAGTTTTCAGGCTTCTAATTTCGTGCCATGGCTTAAAAAATGCGTCTCTATTTATAGAGAAAATATTATAATGAGTGAGAATATCAATTCTGATGTTTTGAAGTTTTTGGCTTGTTTTGAAAATACAAAGACTATGTTGCTTCATGATGAAGAAAGTAAGTGATTCAAGGGATTTGCCATGCTTTTACTGACTTATTGAGATTTTTTTTGATATTGATATTATATAGGATCTGATTAGGAGTAAATCACAATTTTAAGCAAAGAGTTGTTAGCATAAAGCTTGCTTTACCAAAATGGTAAAGTGACTTTTATGCAAATTTTCCAAAAATGGTATCAAGACTTGGACAATACTTCTAATCTTTGTGTGATACATTTAGAACTTTTGTAAATTTCTAATCATGGTGAGATTTAGAATTCAAATTGCCTAAAAAGTGGGATTATGTAGGATAGGTTTGATATTTTGCTATGAGTTCACCATAAAAATGGTTTATAATTCAAGAATGGATTCCCAACTTCTTCTCTTCGATTCTCTTGGCTCAAAAATGATCTATTTAAGTTCTTTGACATTTTTGATAGCTTGAAACATCCTCCACGAATTTCATGTTTTCCATTTTTTCTAAATCAAATTGGAGATAGGTGAAAATTGGCCAAGAAGTTAGGGCAAAATCCTGACCAAATTGATCAAAGTTTTCACTAAAGTGTTTTTGGAAAAAGTGCATGACTTCAAGAATTTGTAACTTAAAATACAATCACTTTTAGGACTTGATCAGAAAAGAAAAGTTGTAGATCTCATCAAAATCTACAACTTTCGTATTGAAAGTTTTCTTTGAATCATCTTGCATCTTGGTGAAAAATTGGCATGAAGTAGTGAAATCATCATGTACAAAACACTTAGAAAAATTTCTAAGTCTTGAAAAGTTTAACTTTTCAAATTGATTTTGGAATTTCTTGATTTCTTGATGATCAAGCTTCACACTTTTGAATGTCTTAATGAATTTTGATCTTTGAGACTCAAATTTGACCAAAAAAGTCAAAGTTTGACTTTTGGTGTATCAGTTGACTTTTCATCAGTTGATCCAAAGTTCAAATATCAATCCATTGATCTTGAGAGATGATTTGAGACATTTTATTAGGTCAACATGTTGTATTTGAATCCTTGAGATTGGGTTTCAAACTATTGGATCATGTATTAGGTCAAAAATCAATGATCAGTCAATTACAGTTAAAACCCTAATCTTGACCAGTTTACCCTTTTGGTGAATTGAGTGCTTTTATTGAAGAATTATGATCAAAACTTTATAAATGGATGAATATGACTTCAAAATGCTGATGGGGACCAGAAGTCATGAAGTTTGACTGTAGGTTGACAATAATTGACTTTTTAACCAATACAACTAATTTTCAGTCATCTGATCAATTGACTGAGTAAAAATATGATCTAAGACTTGAAACTTGGCATGAGTATTCTTGGAGACCCATAATGAACCATGAAAATATTTTGAGGCATTAGAAGTCCAATTGTCATTGTGAAAATCAAAACCCTAATTTGGGGTTCCAGTGTTTAAGAGGTGATTTAACCTAGTCAACACTTGTGCAATCTTGAGCTATTGAAGATCTTTGTGAGAAGTGTCTTGAGAAAAGAGAGGGAAAATTTTGGGGTACAACAACTGACCCTTTTCAATTTTCTTAAACCTGAAAAGTTAGGTTGGCGTGTCCGCTTTTTGTAACTTGAAGGTGGAAGATGATTGAACACTAAAGTTCCTAGAAATTTGCACTCGTTTGTGCACAAAGTAGTACTACTGGTTGATTATGTTGGGAATGGACTTAAAGATGGAATTTGGAGAGGTAATGATGAGTTATTAGAGATGGGCTTATAGATTCCATCCAAAGTGATGAAACAGAGAAATGGTCCACCGGAACAGAATCAGGATAAATCTTTGGTTGATTTAAACTGAACCGGTAGAGGTCTGAAATTGTCTTTAACTGGATAATGAATCAGTATAAATCTTAGGAGTTATTTAACTGAACTAGAGAAAGGGTCCACCAGAATGGAATTAGGATAAATCATTGGTCGATTTAAACTAAACTAGTAGAGGTCTGAAATTGTCTTTAACTGGATAACGAATCAGTAGAAATGTTAGGAGCGATTTAACTGAACCAGAGAAAGGGTCCACCAGAACGGAATCAGGATAAATCATTGGTCTAGTTAAACTAAACCGGCATAGGTCTTGAAATTTTCTTTAACTGGATAACAAATCAGTATAAATCTTAGGAGCGACTTAACTAAACCAGAGAAAGGGTCCACCAAAACGGAATCAGGATAAATCATTGGTTGATTTAAATCAAACCAACAGAGGTCTTGAATTTGGAATTGTTTGTTGTTGATAGTATTCAGCTGGTGACTGATCTTTACTGAAAAGGTAAAGAATTAGATGTAAGCGATGTTATGATGCATGCATTGCGAAATGATGTTCTCAAAATAAATGAGACCATGTTATGCTGTATGAACGTGAAATGTTATTGAAGTGTATCTTTGTCTAGGAAAATAAATTCCTGACTACTGCTAGGGAGTTTTTGGAAGCTAAATCTATGACTATCGTTGGGGATGAAGAGTATGTGTATCTTGAACATTGTCTAGAGTGCTTCCGCTGGGAATTCCTATTTTCTGTTTGAGAAAATCTGCGGGGAATGTTGATTTCTGCTTAGGGAATAGAGTTCAGGAACTTTAGTTATCCATTTCTCTACCGGGGAATTCAATTCTTTATACTTTTAGTTTGTATGAGGGGGGGGGGGAGGAAGTTAACTGTTATCTGGTCAGATTCCAGGCAACGCAGAAACTTTCTAGGGATATTCTTAACTCTACTGGGGAAGTGGAGTTCTTTGAATGATGTGATAGTCTGAAGAATAAACTCATGCTGGGGAATCTGTAGTTTATTGTGGAAATAAACTTTTTTGGGGAAAGTATTTTGGCGACCTTACTGGGGAAATGAATTCAATAAGGGAAAACTTTTGCAGGGTTTTTTTCCTGGATTTATTTTTGAAAAATTCGGCTGGGGAAGAGAATTTCCAGGAAATATGCTGATTGGAACTCTGGATAGAGAATGTATGAATTTACTTTGTGGGTATCTTATTAAAGTAATTATGTTGGGATATACCAAATCCTTGAGTAAATGCATATTATCGTTCTTACGCGTACATTTGTTTATAGTTAATCATATTCATATGCATATGTTCATTCGATTTTAATCATTGGACATTTTTGCACTCAAAATAGAAAAAAAAAGTTTGCAGTTCAAAGTATATTTGTATTGATAATTTGCCTAAAAACAGGCGTTTTTTGTACAGCGGGAGAAAAATCCTAGTAAGAGGAATTCGTCAAAAAATGAAAAGAATACAAGGTGAAAACAAAAATGTATAGCCATGTGGAAGTGATCTCATTGGGTTCCGACTCTGCTATTGCCTCTATATCTTCGAACATCACCCCTTGTCGTTGAAAGAAGTTGATTGAATTGTACTTGTACCATTTAAACTTTTGACCTTGGTAATAAAGCTAGTTGTAGTGACTTCACGGGACATAGTCGTACGCTTTAACCCTTATTTTTTGCTTGGCTCGCCCTTTCGAGTTTTCAGTCCACTAGGATACCCTTTTTTGCCCAAGCCTCCCTTTCAGGTTTTCGACTTGCTGGGTGTATAATCTTTTGTTCATATCCCTAATTTTTGTCCGAACCTTTTTGGTTCACCGGGATGCCATTATTTTTTCTTAGGTATGTCAACCTAGCGGGTCATTCTTTATGCGTAGTATTTTTTGACTATGTCCACATTCACAAGATACGAAAAATCTTTTTCGTCCATAGTGGTTAGCATAATAGCACTTCCAGAGAATAATTTCTTGAAAACAAATGGCCCTTTATAAGTGGGAGTTCATTTTCCCCTGGGATCTCCTTGTGGTAAAATGATGCGCTTTATTACCAAGTCGCCAACCTAGTATACTCGGGGTTTAATCTTCTTGTTGAATGCCTTGATCATATGCGTTTGATACATTTGACCATGACAGACAACAGCCAATCTATTTTCATCAATCAAATTTAACTGATCGAGTCTAGTCTGAATCCATTCGTCTTTGCCTAGGTCTGCTTCTTTCATAATCCTTAAAGAAGGAATCTGAACTTCAACGGGCAAGACAACCTCCATGCCATAGACTAAAGAGAATGGGGTTTCCCCAGTTGACGTTTGTGTCGAGGTACGATAGCCATGAAGAGCAAACAACAACATCTCATGCAAGTCTTTATAGGTCGCCACCATCTTTTGTATAGTCTTTTTTATGTTTTTGTTGGCGGCTTCCACAGCGCCATTCATCTTAGGTTTGTATGGAGAAGAATTGTGATGTTTGGTTTTGAACTGCGTGCAGAGCTTAGTGATCATAGAATTATTGAGGTTGATTCTGTTGTCGGTGATGATCCTTTCAAGGATGCCATATCAACATATGAGGTTATGTTTGATGAACCAGGCTACGAAATTCTTGGTAACTGAGGCAAATGAAGCTGCTTTGACTCATTTAGTGAAGTAATCAATGGATACGAGGATGAAACAATGTCCATTAGATGCATTGGGCTTGATTTATCCGATCATGTCAATGCCCCACATTACGAATGGCCAAGAAGCAGTTATGACATTCAAAGGGATCGGGGGCACGTGAACCTTGTCAGCATAAATTTGACATTTATGGTAAGTCCTCGAGTGATGGTGACAATCAGTTTCCATTGTCGACCAATAGTAACCAACCATCAGAATCTTCTTGGCCATGGTGTGCCCAATAAAGTGAGTTCCAAAGATACCTTCATGAATATCCTCCATGATCTTTTCTACTTCCTTCTTGTCCATGCAATGGAGCAGAGCAGAATCATGGTTGTGCTTGTACAGAATCCCATTGCTTAGGAAGAATTTGGCTGAGAACCTTCACATGAATTTCTTATCGTTGATTGAGGCTCCCTCATGATACTCTTGTGCTTCAAGGTACCTCCTCACTTCATGATACCAAGGCTTCTCCTCATCAGTGTCAATCTCAAAACAGTGCGCAAGTTCGTCAAATCTTTTGATAGTAATTCTGGGAGCTTCGTTGTCCCAATTGACCTTGAACATAGACGACATAGTTGCTAAGGCATCTGCCAACTGATTTTCTTCCCTCAGGATATGCTCGAAGGTGACCTCTTCAAAGTACGGAATCAAGGTTAGCACAAGCTCTTTGTAAGGGATTAGATTCAGATGTTTGGCATCCCATTCTTCTTTTACTTGACAAATTACCAAGGCCAAATCTCCGTATACGCTTAAGAATTTTATTCTTAGGTCAATGGCAGCCTTTAGAACCAAGATGCATGCTTTATACTCAGCCATGTTGTTTGTACAATCGAAAGAGAGTCTAGCAGTGAAAGGGGTATGGCACCCTTCGAGAGAAATGATTACAGCACAAATTCTTTTACCCAATGAGTTAGAAGCTCCATCAAAAACCATGGTCCATCGAGATCCTTTCTCAGGACCTTCATACGGTCTAGATTCTTCACAGTCTATCACTATCATGATGTTCCCATCTGGGAAATCAAAGTTCATGGATTGGTAGTCATCAACAGCTTGATAGGCCAAATGATCTACCAGTACACTTCCTTTGATTGCTTTTTGTGTAGTATACTGGATGTCAAATTCAGTCAAAATCATTTTCCATTTGGCTATTCGTCCGGAGAGGGTTGGTTTCTCGAAGAAGTACTTGATGGGATCCATTTTAGAAATCAAGAGAGTAGTATGAGTCAACATATACTGTCTTAATCGGCGAGCAGCCCATGCCAAAGCACAGCATGTTTTCTCAAGCAGTGGGTATCTTGTTTCATAGTCGGTAAACTTTTTTCTAAGGTAGTATATTGCATGCTCTTTTCAACCAGACTCATCATGTTAGCCTAACACACACCCCATTGAACTATTTAATACAGTCAAGTACATAATCATAGGTCTTCCTTCAAATGGAGGCATCGGAATTGGAGGTTCTTGCAAGTATTCCTTGATTTTGTCAAAAGCTGTTTGGCATTCGTCATCCCATCTGACTACTTGATCTTTCTTTAGTAGTTTGAAAATTGCCTCACAAGCAGCAGTTAAGTGAGAGATGAATCGGGCAATATAGTTGTGTCGACCTAAGAAACTCCTAACCTTCTTCTCAGTAATGGGAGATGTAATTTATTGGATAGCTTTAACCTTTGTGGGATCAGCCTCAATTCCTTTACCACTGACGACAAAGCTTATGAGCTTACCAGACCTTACCCCGAAGGTACACATGTTGGGATTCAGCCGCAGCTTATATTTCTTCATCCTTTCAAATAGCTTGTGCAAATGATCAAGGTGTTCTTCCTCAGTTTGCAATCTTGTAATCATGTCATCAACATAAACTTCTATCTCATGATGAATCATATCATGAAATAAAGCTACCATAGCCCGTTGATAAGTTGCGCTTGCATTCTTCAAAACGTAAGGCATGACCTTATAACATAAAGTGCCCCACTATGTGACAAAAGTGCTTTTCTCCATGTCTTCAGGCACCATTTTGATTTGGTTGTACCCGGAGAAGCCATCCATGAAGGAGAATACTTTATGTTGAGCAATGTTATTGACCAAAACATTAATATGTGGTAGTGGGAAATCAGCTTTGGGGCTTACCCTATTCAGATATTTGTAGTCTATGCACATACAGACTTTACTGTCTTTCTTCGGAACTATGACCATATTTGTAATCCATTGGGGATATGACGTCACTGCCAGGAAACCTGCATCAAATTGTTTCATTACCTCAGCCTTTATCTTCTCATACATATATGGTCGCATGTGACGAAACTTTTGCTTGATCAGAGGACAACCTTCCTTCATTGGCAAATGGTGAACCACGATATCAGTATCAAGCCCTGACATATCTTCATACGACCAAGCAAACACTTCCACATAGTCATGCAACTTCTGAACCAATCTTCCTTTGACACTTTCTTCCAAGTTAACGCCGATCTTGACTTCCTTCTTGTCTACCTCAGTCCCCAAGTTTATCACTTCAACTGGTTCTTCGTGCCGTTGAATGGCCATTTTCTCTTGTATCAGGAGTCTGGAGAGTTCCCCAGGTATTTCACAGTCTTCTTCACCTTCGTCTTCGGCTTGATAGATTGGATTTTCAAAGTCATACATGGAAATAGAAAAATCGTTGTCAATGAGATCCCGAGTGGGTGTGGATCTGCAAATGTGTGTGTGTGTGTGTGCATGTAAGTTCACATGGCTATTTGAAAATATAATAAAAGTAAAAGAAAGGCAAAGAGCACAAAATTTGAATTCAAAATAGTCCAATGTTTTATTAAAATGAGCATATGGCATATGAAAATGACAAACCCTTAACAAATGGACCATTGTGCTCCGGGCAAGACACATGGTTTAAAGTCATTGTTTAAATGGAAATTACAGACAAATTTCTCAAAGTAATAAAAAATAGGAAATGGAAATTACTCCTGGTTGAAGGGAATTGGAATGAAGTCTTTGGTATGCCAGTTGTTGAGTCCTCCATCAGCAGTTGGGTAGATTCAGTCGTTCTAGTCGCAATCAGCATCATAGTCTTCAAGAGCATTAACCTCATGGTTACTAATGCGGAGAGGTGATTTCCCTGCACGAGCACGTCAAACTTCCTTTTGAGCCTTGGAAGTGAAGCCCAACCCAAATTTTTCTGACTTGAAAGGGATATCAGGGAGCTGTCCCAAAATGGTGCACCCTCCGATTCAACAACAACATGAGCATCTTTGAGAGAGGCCATCCTCGGTGTATCTTTAGCAACTTTGGGAGTGTCAGGAGAGGCTTTGGTAATAACAACCATGGGAGAGACCACCTCAAAGTCTTGACAAGGAGTTTCAATGAACTCGCCATCCATTTCAACATACTTGAATGAATTCAGATGACTGATCATACAATCTTCTTCTCCATATACATTGACAATTTTCCCCTTGGCCGGATATTTCAACTTTTGATGTAGTGTGGAAGTCATCGCACCTTCCCCATGGATCCATGGGCGTCCAAGTAGGCATGAATAAGCAGGACATATATCCATCACGTAGAATGTTGAGTTGAAGACTTGAGACCCAACTATGATAGGGAGATCAACTTCTCCATGGACAATCCTCTTTGATCCGTCAAAAGCTCTCACCATGATGTCACTAGGCTTTAGTACCAAACCTTCACAGTCAACCTATCTAGAGCTCCTTTTGGTAAGACATTGAGAGAAGATCCAGTATCCACTAATACATGTGCTAGGATGGTACCCTTGCATTCTATGGAAATGTGGAGAGCTTTGTTGTGATTCTTCCCCATCAGGGTCAAATCTGTAATAGATAACCCTAAACAGTTGTCGACAGTCAAGCTTGCTACACCGTTTTCAAATTGGTCAGCCATAGTTTCTTGTGGGACATGTGAATTTTTCAAGAATTTTATCAGGGCTTGAGCATGTTCCTCGGAATATAGCAACAAAGACAACATGGAAATCTTCGAGGGTGTTTGCCCCAACTAATCCACTATCTTATAGTCACTTTTTATGGAAATTTTTAAAATCTCTTGGGTAGATGGGTCCTCAATGGTAATATATTTTGTGGGCGCCTCTGTCCTGGTAGACTCGGTCATTTTTCCTTTCCTTGAGTATTAACAACAGGTTTAACAGCAGTAATACGAATGGGTGTAGTAGTGGTTGTCAGTGGTGAAATCTCTGGAGAGAAGATCCTCCCCGTCCTAGTAACTTTACTTGATCCAACAATGTTTGTAATGTCAGTAGTTTTATCTTCATCAGTCCAGGAGTCTTGTTTGATACCATGGTAATACACTTCCACCCCATAATTCAAGGGTACAACCTTGTCAGAAGAGTAGGGAACTGGCCCCGGTGTAGTGATAATTAGTGGAGCTATTCTTTTTTCAACGGGAATCCAAATAGGACCTTTGAAGGTGATCCTAATAGTTTTATTTGAGATAGTAATGATGGAAACGTCTTCAAATTATTGGAGATCTTTCAAATAGAATCTCATGGCTATCCATTAGGTGTTAGACACCTTTCTTCAGCCATTCACAACCATTAATTTGTACAACACAACAACAATAGTCTTCAAGGCAGCCAGGGAATACCGTGACTTTAAACAAATTCTATTTAACAAACTTCAAAGGAGTGGTCAAGTCATTGATGGATGCAACAAAAAAAGCATATTCAATAGAATTGACACCCTTACCATGATTTGGCATGGGTGCGGTGATCACATTTGGAGTTGGCAGAGGGTCAAATTCAATTGTCTTGTTATCAATTAGGTCTTTGATTATGTTCTTTAATTCCCAACAATCATTGGTATCATGTCCGGGGCTATTTGAATGGTAAGCACATTTGGCATTGAGGTTGTACTTTGGAGAAGCGGTGTTAGGGTTAGAAGGGGGATCTCGTAAGGTCACCAAATCAACTTTTAATAGGTGTTGCATAGCTTGAGATAGTTGCATATTGATTCTAGTAAATTGTCTTCTTTGGTCATCCGACCTTTAAGGGTCATTTTTTTGACGCGGACGTTGAGTTTGAGTTAGATTGGAGATCAAAACTGCCCCTACTGAATGATGATGGTCATTCTTCGGACGACTTCTTGATCTGTACACATCATTAGTATCTTTTTTACCAGTAAATGGTTTTTTCACAGCATTTGAGATGGAGGCCATATGTATCTTCCCGTTTTTAATCCCGCTTTCAACCTTCTCACCAGTTAAGATCAATTCTGTAAATCTGGATGACGAACTCCCAATCAGCAAGTTGAAGAATGGTCCAGTCAATGTCCCCATAAACATATCTACCAATTCTCTATAATTTAAATGTCGCTGCACCCTTCCAGCCAAGTCTCTCCACTTTTGGGAAAACTCTTTGAACCCCTCATTTGAACCCATGGTCATGCCTTGCAATTACACCTGAGTTGGTGCAAGATCAGCGTTATATTGATATTGGCGGTAAAAGGTTGCGGCCAAATCCTCCCAAGTATGGATGTTTGTTCCTTCTAATTGGTAAAACCACTTCAACTGCGCCCCAGATAGACTCTCTTGGAAAAATTGCACCCATAGTTTCCTATCGGAAGTGTGCGGCTGGATCTTACAGACATAAGATTTATATGAAGCTTCGGACATGAAACTCCATCATACTTGACAAAGACTGGGATCTTGAATTTGTAGGGAATGACTACCCCAGGTACTAAACCTAAGTCCTCAAAGTCCAAGCTAGGCACAACTTGGATGTCCACAACTAACAGTCTATCTTCTAGTTGCTTATATTTGTCGTCGGTCGGCGGGTCTTGCTCATCAGAAAAATCCTCGTCTTCAGAGATTTTATTGTTTCCACCCCTAACAAGGGTGCTCCTAGCATCTTCATCTTGATTTTCATCCTCTTCGGAGGAATCCTATTCAACTTGGACTTGTCTGGAGGGCCCTTTAAACCTCTTCTCCATGTTAATTACAACTTTCTTCTTTGTCTTCTTCTTCGTAACAAGAAGATCCATCATTTCTTGCTGCCCATTTGCTAAGTTGAGCAGAGTCTCTTGGAATTCAGAGTGTTGAGTCTGCAAGTCCTTGACAGTTTTCTCGAGATCCATCTTATACTAAAATAAACAGTAAAAATATGAGGAAACCTATGTCGGAAAACCTGCTTATGATATGATGCATGTTATGCTAATGCAATGTTTTCAAGGATTTTATGAAATTTAAATTTGCTAGACAAAGAGAAGACTATAAACATTAATTGCATTAATAAATTCAGGAATTACAAATGCCTCTTGGGCTTACAATGGAAGAAACAAAAAAGGTTTCAAAAGGATACAAATTAAACTCCTAAAACAAAAAGGACTCAAGCTTTCCATGGGCGCATCCTCTTTGGTGCAATGTAGGCATTCGAACTTTGCTCTTCATGAAGTTGCCTCGTGAGCTCCAAAACCTTCTTCTCGCTTGCGTAGAATTATGCTTCAAAGGTGTCTCATTCCCCTTTGAGTTGAATCCACAATATTTGCAATTCCTTGAAGTCGGTAGGCATGTCAGGATGAAGAAGAGTGTAAGGGGTGTCTCCCTCAGCAACGGGCTCCATAATCACAGGTAGGATGGCTGGGTAGGGAATCATGAGGCTTTGAGCATGAGTTTGTACCCACTTGAGGTAAGGCTCAATAGGGATAGAACTTTTATGCCCCAAAGTCTTTCTATCCACGTTGTTTACCATTCTCCAAGCTCGTACGAACCTTTGATGATAAACTTAGACGTCGCCTTTGTAATCGATTACTAAGCCTTGAATGAGCGCATCATGAGGACCATCTCTTCGTGCATACCTAAACTATCGTAATGCAAGAGAAGGGTTATAGGTAATAAATCCTCTAATGCTCAAGAGTGGAACATTAGGGAACTCTCCACAACGGTCAATGATGGTAATATCCTCCAAAGATCGGGAACACCGATGAATATCCGAGTGTGAGAGCGACATCATCCTTTGAGACCATGTCAAGCCTTGTTCATTCTTCAATGTTGATCAAGGTAGGTGCGAAATAAACCACCTAGACATTAATGGAATACAACACAAAAGAGTCCCTCTCTTCTTCATGGTGCGAGTGTGAAAACAATGTTGGATGTCTCCAAGTAGCGTAGGCACGGGATTACAAGAGAGAAAAACCTTGACGACATTCACATATATGAGTTGGTCCGAATTGGGGAATAGAACCAAACCATAGATTAGAAGGGCCAAGACATCTTCAAAAGCTTGAAAATCTATATCTTCCCAAAACAACCGAGCCTTCTCCAACAGAAACTTGGCTAGAAAACCCTTAACTCCAACTTGCCACAATCGCATATCTCTTCAAATGCAAGGCTTTGGCAATAACTTCAGCCTTTGGAGATCCCTCTAAATCGTTGAATGGTATTTGATCAAGCACAGGCACTCCTATCAGTTGAGAGAATTCTTCCAATGTAGGCACCGATTGGAAGTCGGGGAATGTGAAGCAATGATGCATAGGATCAAAGAACTGAAAAAGCACACACATTATTTTTTTCTTGAAAGCTTGAGGTATCCAAGTTGAGAAGTCGACCATATTTCTTGGGGAAGGGATAATATTTAGGCACCCTTGATGCTAACTCTTGAAGTTGAGGAGGCACTTTCATGAAGTTGACTCGGATGGTATTTCTACGAGTGGAAGCCATGTCCTACAAAATAGAACAAAGATAAATTGCTGAATCCTTGAAATGGTTAGTAAGAATGCTTATGATATTATGATGTTTATGATGTCCTTAACAAATAATTACAAACAAAGCACACAAGGACCTTAGGTTTAGGCTTGCATGGGTTTGATAGGTAAGTACTCTCTTGATGTTTAGTTGGATCAACTTGTCCTAGAGAGTAACCGAGTTCTAGGGAATCTCAATATCACTGATCTTTCTTCATCGGGCATTGTTTTAGCATAATCAATCTTTTCTTGCAGCCAAAATATCACGAAAGTCCGATCTCAATGAGTGTAGCATCGAGTATCACCCAATCTTCAGCTTTGCACCAAAGTCGACTATCTCCCTACTTCCTAATGGCCAAGTTGTTAAACTAAAGGTTCTACGGTCAGCTAGTGCTTCATGACACCACAAAGCTGCCTCGTATTTTTCTCGATTCAACACAAAGGATACCGGTACCAATAAATGTATCACACTAACGTAGCCATTGTTTCAACCATATCGGTTTACGCTGTACAATCTCCATAATCTATTGCTACTTACCTAATAATGCCCCCAAATCTGGGTAAAGGATATATACAACACCCAAACACCCTTTTAAGAGTAAAGAAAACAAGTCAAACAATGAAAGCATTTAAAGATGATCTAGTCTCTAAGGTAACCCCACTTTTAAGTTTTTCCCTAGAAGCGTCGTCAGTTCTGTAATTCGGTGGGATAATTGACTTGGGTGTTTTGTGTTTTATCACAATTATTGCGGATAGCAAGAGTCGCCACCGACTTTTATTTTATCCAATAAAGGAAAGGGTGAAAAGAACAGGAAAGACCTTTTGAGAAATTTCTTGAGTTCAGAGGATAGGTTATGAAAAGGGAAGGTGTTAACACCCTTTTCATCCGTAGTTATCTACGGGCTCTTAGTTGCTAGCTCACTTTGAAATGCTTTTATGAATGTGTTTGTGTTTGTTTGAAAGTATTTTTGAAAAGTTCCTTCGTTTAGGCGAACTTTGTAATGATTATCGTCTCTATAATAATGTATACAAAGTGTTGACTTTTGAAAATATTTCATGGAAAAAGTGTTGGTGTGTTTGAAAGATGTTTTGTTTTGGAATGTTTGTGATCAAGCAACTACGAGCATTCTACCTACTCAAAAGTCTTTGTTCTTTTCCTCCTCCTTTAAATAGTGTTATCTTACCATTAGTTAGCAAGAAACCGTATCATTGGATGTGAAGGGACATGCGTGGGTCATCATACAGTCATAAAAGGCAACATTGTAGGATACTTTAGAAATTTTTCGTAAGGGTCTAAGATCGTTTATCGAATACAACATCGAAGGGACATCGAGAGACTACGATCTTGTAATCGAGGGTCTTTGCTAAAGTATCCCACGTTCGAGGGACATGATTGTTTTTATCCAAGGCAACCAGTGTGGGTTAACCCTAGAGGTGCAAGTGTGCAAAGTGTTTTGATTTCATGTATTTTTGTCTTGAATTAAGGTTGTATACTTGTTGGTTTTAAGTCTTGGCATACAAACCCTAATTACTAGCAATAATATGGAAAGCGATAAATTGTGGAATTTAAAGTTCTACGCTATTACATCATTTTGGGATGGGGGATACAAATTTATAAATGGGAATATAAAGTAATAAAGTTCTAATTATTATTACAACCCAATTGAATAATGCATAATAATAAAATATACAAGAATATAAAGATGATATAAAAGAAAAATGTTTTTCATAAGTTTTGGTAGAAAAGGTTTAACCTAATTAATTTAAAAAAGAAAGAAGTTAATTAGTTAAATTCATAAATTCTAAGTTAATTGAATTAAAATAGAACATTATAATAAAATAAAAAAAGTCTTCAGAGAGAAAATATTTTTAGGGTTTTTGTTTAAGGGAAATGAAATAAAGTAAAAATAATAAACTTTAGTCTAAGTATTTAATAAAAATATATTTTTGATATTTTGGATTAAAATAATAATAATGAAAATAAAGATTAAAAAAATAAATAAAATAAAATAAAATAAAAGAAAGTAAAATAAAAATATAAAAAATTTGGGTCAGGGGGGTTTGAAAGTGAAAAGGGTATTAGAAAGTAAAAAACAATTTTTGTTTGATTTAGGTCCAAACTAATTTTTGTATAATCAGAAAACAAAAAAAAAGTTATGTTGGGCTATGTATTCTTTAGCAATCAGGGGGTAAGGGTGAGAAAAAAGATCAGGCCCATTGCTAAAGAGCCCAAGCGCGCTGCAAACAAAAAATGAAACAAATGAAAATATTAAAAATGCAAAAGGTCTCGGTGGGGCTCGAACCTAGGACCTTCTACATAAATGCCTTACGTGCGCGCTTGCTGCCACTAGGTTGGCCTGTACATCCAGTAAAGAAACAAGTTGTAATAAATATAAGATAAAACAAGCCCATGACTGTACTTCATCTTCTTCCTTGTGCCAGTCATAACTCTATAAATTTCTCAACTCCCAACCATTTCAGAGATTATAAACATCAAACTTATTAGAAAATTCACCACAATTCCAAATATGTAAATAACTTAAGCAATGGATCAAAGATGAGCACGAATTTTAAATGGTACCAAATTTAACCTAACTTTTTCTGAAAGTTCAGGCTCAAAATTCTCACTACTCAGGCAACATAAATGAATTCTAAGGACATGGTTAGTTTCAGGGCTATGACGTCTACATTTTATCTTTTAAAATGGAAGCCAAATGATGCTTGTATGAAGAGTTAGAATTTTAGAAAACTCACCTTACAAATAGAGATCGTGTTTTGAGTTTGAGAAACCCTCAAGGTGCTATGATGATCAGAATAACTTCAGTGACCCTCCAGGAAGCTAATGTAATGCTTAGTTTGTGTTGAGGACAGCTGAATCATGCTGAAGAAGTCCAGTTGCAGAACTCTGTTTTTGAGTTTGGAAGGTGATGAAGATGGAGTTACAATTATGGAACAAGGGTAAGATGGATTATACTTGATGTATGGAAGCTTTAAAATTTGTTTAGAGAGGAAACACACGAGGGAAATGTGAGTTGAGGTTCTTGGGCAGAAATGATAAGTTATGGAGGTTAAAGTGTAATTCTGAGTTTTAGAGAGTTTGAGGGAGTTTCCAGGATAATAGTTTTGTGCCATGGCTTGCAAAATACATCTCTATTTACATAAATGGGAATATCAATTATGAAATTTTGAAGTTTTTGGCTTGTTTTGAAAATACAAAGAATTTGTTGCTTCATGATGAAGAAAGTGAGTGATTCAAGGGACTTGCCATGCTTTTACTGACTTCTTGAGATTGCCTTTGATATTGAGATTGTATAGGATCTGATTAAGATTAAATCACAAGTTTAAGCAAAGAGTTGTTAGCATAAAGCTTGCTTTACCAAAATGGTAAAGTGACTTTATGCAAATTATCCAAAAATGGTATCAAGACTTGGACAATGCTTCTAATCTTTGTGTAATACAGTTAGAACCTGCGTAAATTTCTGATCATGGTGAGATTTAGACGTCAAGTGGCCTAAAAAGTGGGATTATGTAGGATAGGTTTGAGATTTTGCTATGAGTTCACCACAAAAATGGTTTATAATTCAGGAATGGATGCCCAACTTCTTCTCTTCGATTCTCTTGGCTCAAAAATGATGTCTTTAAGTTCTTGGATATTTTGGAAAGCTTGAAACATACTCTACAACTTCCATGTTTCCCATTTTTGCTAAATCAAATTGGAGCTAGGTGAAAATTGACCAAGAAGTTAGGGAAAAATCCTGACCAAATTGATCAAAATTTTCACTTAGTGTTTTTAGAAAAAGTGTATGACTTCATGAATTTGTAACTCAAAATCCAAGCACTTCTAGGGCTTGATCAGCAAAGCGTAGTTGTAGACCTCATAAAGATCTACAACTTTCATGTTGAAATTTTTCTTTGATGCTTAGCTCATTTTGAAAGTTTTCCATCCGTAGTTATCTACGGGCTCTTAGATGCCTAACTCATTTTGAAAATACCTTGTGCTTTGTGTGTTTTTGAAAAGTATTTTTGAAATTCCAATAGTAAGGTGATTTGTATTATGATAACTCTTGTATCAATCCTTAGGACTGTTGATAAAGCATTTTGAAAAGGTTTTGAAAGAAATTCGTGTATGTGTAAAAGATTGTTTTTGAGCAAGTAGCTAACAACTATCTACTTTTACTCGAAAGGGTCGTTATTTTCCTCTTTTCCTTTAGACAGTGCTATCCTACTATTAGTGAGTAGGTAGCCCTAGTCATTGGATGTTTGAGGGATATTCGAAGGGACGTTTATAGTCACAAAGGCAACTGGGAAAGAAATTTTACTAACTACCTTGGGGTTTTAAGATCATTTTTACTGAGGCAACATCGAGAGGGTCATCGAGGGACTTATGATCTTTTAAACCAGAGGGTAACCACTAAAATACACGTTCCAAGAGTTGTGACTGTTTTCCGAAGGCAACCAAAGTGGGATACCCTAGAGGTGCGCATGTGCAATTGTATTGTGTTTCAGTTATTTATCTTTGCATTTAGGTTTGCTAGCGTTTTGTTTTATTCTTGCCATACAATCCTAGTTAGCCATGCATCTAAACAGTTAATAATTCACAGTAATAAAAGTGTAGAAATGTAAATCTAGCTATTAAAGGCTTCAGGGAGGGGGATTATTACAAGTCCAAACTTGGGGAAAAATAGTAAATGTCCTAGTTATTCTATTACAACATGTAAGTAGATACATTAATGATAAAAATAACAATGCTAAAATAATAAATGCGCGCGAATTTAGAAAAGACGTCTAAGAATCCTAAGAAAAATGAAGTCTTTTTGTTGTTTTTTGTTTATTAAACTAAATTAAGTCTAATTATTAGATTAAAATAAAACTAAAAGAAAATTATTAACTAGAAAAATTAATTCTAATATAACCTAATATTTTTGGTGTTTGTTTGAGAAATAGATCTAAAATTAATTAGAATCTTAAGTCTACTGATTTTAAATTAAACAAAATGTTAAAGTAATTAATTTATTTATTTACAAAATTTGCTTAATTAAAAAATACTAACCTAATTTTTTTTTGTGATTTTATTTATTTTATACTAATTAAACAAGTTAAAACCAATTAAGAAAAGCAATAAAAGATAAAAGAAAAAAGATAAAATAAATGGGCCTGAGTAGTAAAAACAAAAACTGGGGGTGTGAAAAAACGCTAGGCCCAAGTTGTTGAAGCCCAAGTTTCCCGTGAATCTAGTGAGGAATGCCTTGGAGAGTGCATGGTGGTCTGCACGTTTGGGTATATGGGATCTAGATCAACTGTGATCTGATGGCTTAGATTGATGGTTCATGATGCATGTGTGGGACAAGCCAGCACTCGATATACAAATAATCTGTTAGAAAAAGGAAAATGCATGACCTGGGACTTGAACCCAGGTCCTCTCTCCAACGTATGTGTTCCTTTACCATATGATCTAGTTGTTCAATCGTTATTATATCAAAACAAAAACAAAATAAAGGAAACCAGCGTTGAATCCTAGTCAACCAAACGTGTGTGTCATAAAATTTAAATGGGCCAATCATAACACGCGATATTGCCACACCTACTCCCAAACGGAGTCAATCGGTCAAAGATGTCGGAGCAGAGATCTTATCGTGTTCTCCGACCATGTCCATCACCAAACCTGCATTTTTGAACGTTTTAAATCCAGAAATAAAGCTTATTCCACACAAAATTCAACCCTGAGTTCGAATATGGCCTTAGATTCCATAGATCATGGCTATATCATCCAGTTTGAAACACGATCCAGATTTTTCCCTAAACATCAAAAAAACTTAATTCTGCATCCAATCTCTCATGTGTTACATTAGAACAAATCAACATAAGGGTATAAACAAGGGTGTATGCATTAGATTTTCTTAAACTGCATGTATAAAGAGATTCAAAACATGGAAATTTTACCAAAGTGGAGCGATCCGGTTGGATGATTTCAGGGCACCTAAGGCGTGGGTATGGACTTGAATAGACTCCTGGCGGTCTCAGGAGCACAACACAAGGCTTAGACATGATGAATGTGGGTTGGGATGTGAGTTGCGAATTTTTGCCATTCTTTGAAAAATGATGATTTTGAGAGAGCTTCTTCAGGCAATGTGTGCGTCTCTGGAGGCAATGTTTCGTCTGGATAATGCGTGTGTCCTTTTGCTTGCACTTTACCTTTATATTTATAGGGGACGTAGTGGTGAACGAAAATGGCAAGAATAAGCCATTAACCATGGCTTTGAAGGCAAAATTGAAAGTCTTAAAAGAGTTGCCATTTTTGATGATTTTCTACCCTTTTGGGTTTTGAATGAACCTGGATAGGTTTCTCATCTTGAATCCTTCAAATACCCTCAAGCCTTGTTTTTCGATGGCTCTGAGTGACTCCCTTCGATGGCTCTGGGTTCAATTTGATTTTCTCACGGTTTCATCCTCATGGCTCCTTCGATTGGTTCCATCTACATTGGTTGTTTGACCTGGAAAATTCTCCTAGTCGAACTCCATTCTTATTCTCTTCGATTTCCTTTTCTTGGAGTTTCATTTTGTTCACCTCCTTCAAACACAGTTTTGACTCCAATCCTACCTTTTGTTTTTTTCGTTTACAAGGACATCCTTATTGATCCTTAGTTCACCTTCGATTGGTGAATACAACTTGTATGCACCAATCGAAGGATAACCTATGAGCTCCTTTGATCACCCAACTCCCTTGTACGTTCAGGCACATGCCTGAAACATGTTTGAAGGATGTATGTCCTTCTAATCATTAGCCTTCCACATGTTTCTTTGGATACAATAAAAGCTTTTCATTCCAAAATATTCTTCTTTTCAAAGTGCCCATTCAAACAATGTGTCAATCGAAAGGTCTTTTTTTGTAGTGCTTTGAATATCTTATATTTCCATTATTCGAAAATAACACCCTTCGATGAGGTAACTATCTCTTCCAATCGAAGACATCAGAAAAGCCTTATCACACTTTCTTTCAAACTAGCCTTCCAAGTGTTTTCTTTGGATAATGACAAAAACTTTTTAAATTCCAAATATTCTTCTTTTCGAAGCGCCCCTTCAGGAAACATGTCAATCGAAAGGTCCTTCCTTGTAGTGCTTCAAATATCTTATATTTCCCTGATGCAAAAACAAAAACCCTTCGATGACTTTACTAGCTCTTCCAATCGTAAACTTTAGAAAAAAAGCCTCTTCACGCATTCTTTCGATCCAGCCTTCCTTGGATGTTTCGAATAGCTTATATTTCAGTGGTTCGAAAACAAAACCTTTGAAGATCCTTATTAGCTCTTCCAATCAAAGACTTCTTAAAATCCTCCTCACATTTTCCTTAGAATTAGCCTTGCTTTGATCCTTCAAATTAGCCTGCATATTGCTCTCGAAGCTACTTCGATCCAAAAGCCCTTAGGCATATTTTCAGCCTTCGACCTACACTTTGTCATGCACACTTCTTTTCTTTCTTTTATCTATGCCATTATGCTGGGGCATATAGGGTGCCATGAAAATCATTTGAAGCCCTGGAACTCACACATCTTGGTGAAAAGTGAAATTAGTTAAAAGGCCACTGCTTAGGAGGAGAATTTATCTGATCAATTCTTGGTCAACCTTGAGAAATTGAGGACCTTAATGAGCATGCTCTGAATAAGATGAGAGGGAAAATTTTGGGGTGTAACACAACCCGAGGGACATCGAGGGACTATGATCTTTATTCGAAAAGGACTATGATGATTTGATCGAGGGTCTTTTTCTAAAGTATCCTTATGTTTGAGGGACATGACCAATGTTTCGTAAGGCAATAAGAGAGGTTACCCTAGATGTGCAAGTGTGATGAGTGTTTGTTTTCAGTTACCTTATCTTGTGAATTAGGTTTTCTATGTTGCTTTCAGTTATATAAATTCCTACGCTATTACATGGCTTTGGGGTAGATACATAGGTATAGAAATTGGCGGGAAAGTAAACCTACGCTATTACTTTCTCAGAGCAGATACATAATAGGAAAAAACACGGGAATGTAAATCTAAGCTATTGCATTGATAGTGCGACCTATACACTTTGTATAAGAAAATTAAATGGCAAAAAGAAATAAGAAAAGATGTTAGAAAAAATGCTTTAATGTTTTGTGTTTTTTTAGAAAATAATTGAAGTGTTAATAATAGTAATTAAAACCTAAATTATAATTTATTTTAATATTAAGAAAAAAAGTTAATTAATTAATTAACTAGTAAATAAAAATATGTCAAAAATTCAATTACTAATTAAAAAACCTAACCTTAATTTGTTATGGTTTTAAAAAAAATTAGGTTTGTTAATGATTAATTAGAAAATAATTAGTAAAATAGAAAGGAAATTAGGGTTAGTAAAAATAAGAAAAAATCAAATGCATGGGGTGGGACTTGAACCCACGCTCTAAGCCTCACAGATTGCACTTCTACCCACTAGACTAGTGTGTTGTTTGTGACATGGAAATAGGAAGCGCTCAACATATTTGTACCTGTAACGTTAGTTTGGAAAAACAAAAGAATTTTGACAAAAGCTGGAATTGAACCCACACCCTTTGCAATACCGGTCATCACTCTTACCACTACGCCATCTTTTTTTATGTGTTATAGAATACAAACAAATCAATATATAATAAAAACGTTAGATCAGAGAAAACGCTGGAGCCCTAGCTTCGGTCGTCTTCTCCGGTGGATCAAAAATCTCAACCTGTAAAAACATGTGAATTAAATCATAACAGGGACCCTACCCTTAATATGACCCTTACGAATCCAATGGCAGCATTAGTTTGACTTGAAGACACTTGTAGAGTAAGATTCGAAGCAAAAGTTTAAAACCGTCCTAACAATGGAATTTTGTTATTCCTGCTTCAAAGCTTGCAAATGATGGATCAAAACAGTCTCAAACATCATCATGAACACATATGTATGCACCAAATCATTCAACAATGTGTATATTGAAAATTTGGAATTAACGAAAGTTACCAAACTAGTTCAGTTGAGAGAGAGAGAGAGAGTTTTGGGATGCTATGAGCTTCAAGGATGATTGGAATGAGTTTCTAGAGTCTTCAGAAGCTTGCTTGATGCTGGGAATGGACTGAAAACGGTTGCACAAAAGGGTTTGAGTTTGCCCTAATTTTTGAGAAATTTCGGAGATTTTAGGGCTTGTTCTTGAGATAACTTTTTGTATCATTTGATGTCTGAACATGTTGAGTATTTATAGAGGGAATATTAGGTCAACAAAAGTGAGATAAATCTTTTGTATTTCATGATCAAATATTTGATTGGAATTTTGCATGAAAACTTTCCTTTTTAGGCCAATCTTATGCCAATCAATCTTTACATGATTTTGCCAAGTTGTCATGAGCTTTTTGGGCTTCAAATCTGATCAAAACAAAAGTCCACACGCCTTATATCATTTATTTGGCATTTTATTTGATTTTTTTTGCTTTTAATTTAATAAAATAAAAATAAAAAGAAATAAAAACCTCAAAAATATATGAATGGATTTAGAGGTCTTAATATGAGGTCATGAACACGTTTGAACCTAAAAACTTAGGCCCATTGGCCCAAAAATCCAACTTTGCCCAATTCAGGTTTCATGCATTTTCTCAAAATTGCTCAACTTGCACCAATCATAACTCTATCAATTTTTGTCATATGAATATGCTCTTGGACTTTTTGGAAACCTTAAGATGTCTCCTACAACTTTCATGTTGTTCATTTCTCCATTTAAAGCATTTATGTTTATGTAAATTACTTTGACAACATATGTCTTTTTGTTAACTTTTAAAATGACCTGTAATGTTTTGGCTCATATCTCTCAAATGGAGCATTTTTGGCCTTGAGCTTAGAGAGACAAAGTTATAGAGAATTTAATTTCCTTCAAAATATGGTTTGGTTGAGGAATTTATGATGAAGTATGTGAAAGTTATGCTTGGTAAAATTTTAGTTGACTTCTTCTAAATAAAACCCTAATTTAGTAACTTTTGACTTTAATGAATCTTTAGTTTTCTTGGTGAATCATGATCATCCCTTGATCAAATGATGAATGTGGCTTCAAAATCTTGATGTTGATCAAAAATCTTGAAGTTTGACTGTAAATTGGTCAAAGTCTTGAGTGATTGAAACCTTCATGAGCATGAGGAGATATCTTAAATTAATTATCTCAAAGATGGAAGGGAAAATTTTGGAGTACAACATAAGGCGTAGCGTGCGAGACAACCCTTGATTTTAAGCATAATTTACTATTATCATCATTACTATTATATTATATTCTATCTTTTTATTTTTCATCTTTTTCTTCTATTTTATTTTAATTTATTATTATTATTATTATTATTATTATTATTATTATTATTATTCTTTTATACGAACACCTTAAGCAGTAATAATTATCTAATAGAAATAATCTCTGTCTAATTTCATACTAGCATAACTTAGGATAGCTTATCTTTAACTTTGGAGAATGAAGCATGTTGATGAAATAAAGATTGTTTAGGAGCGAAGCCCAAAGGCATTGTTTCGATGTTTTAGCTCAAAGGGAGATGACATTACCTATTTATCCTAACGGGCTCACTTTGACCACTTTAGGACTATGTGACAGTGTGATGTACATGTTTAACCAGATTGGTTGTGATTACTTTACTGTGCGGAAAAGGTATACCCCTTATCATAGGCTCACTCCTGAGTTTATGAATTCCTTGTATTATTATCCTAACCGAGGTTTTGGATTTTGTCGAGGCTTAGCTACCTTTATATTTCTTAGACTCAAACACAGTTTCACTCACCATGAGATAGGTAAACTTTTAGGATTCCTAAATGGTCCCGATTCTTATACCATAACACCTGATGATGCCTTCAACCAACTAGACCTTGATTACTTTCGGGGAACCATAACCAGAAACTATAATCCTGAGCCTCACACTATGTTTTCTAAGAATATCCCCAAGCCTGCTATCCAATATTTCCATAAGATTTTAGCCCATACACTATTTGCTAAGGAAGATAACATCACCTCTCTTTCCAAGGATGAACTGTTTATCATGTATTGTGCCTCCCAAGGTAGGACAATGAATATTTCTACCTATATGTTTTCCAACCTTAACAGGATCGCCCGAGAAACCCATGGTATTATTCCTATAGGAAGACTTGTCACTATGATTGCTGATGCCATTGGCTTGAGATACCAGCTTAACCGTATACACGCCTTTGGAGGTATCAGACCCGTGCACCTTAAATTAATCTTTAACTGTGGCATCATTGTTGATTTTGGACCGGATGAATTTTAGTTCATGATTGATAACAAAGTGGTCCTTAATGTTACACTGCCAAACCATGAGAAAACAAATGTTCATAACCGGGATATTTGGTTTTATGTCTTAGAGGATCATAGTGAATCACCTACTCCACCTGTCAGCCCTCAGCCTTATGAGATACTAGAGATTGCCCTCCCTGATGCTACTTCTCATGTCCCTACAACTTACCCTCTCAATATTACCATTGATGTTCCTACTGATATATATCCTCTATAGTATGAACTTGATCTACTTAGAGGAGAGCTCACCTCTCTTCAAGTGAATTTGCTCGATTTCATGGATGTTGCTAATGAGAAATTCAACAAACTTTTCCAAAATATTTACTCCCTTACGCGTGTTCACGAGCCTTCTGTTAGACGTCATGATAAGTAGTGCTGATGGTTATACCTCTATTTCACTATTAGCTAGTATAACTTATTTGTTTTTTCATCATGTACTTTTCCCTTTTGTTGTTGTTTCCATTTGTACTTGATTTGATTTAGACAAGAATTTGTATTACAATATTTATATTAATATAATTTCAATTTCTGTTGTCTATTTATATATTTATATATATTAATCTCTTTAGTAGCGCAATATTTTATGTTCCCGGTTTAATTTCTGTACTTGGATTACTTCAAATAATAGTAGATTAGCCTTAAAAACCTGTATTTCACTGCTTTATGCTGTCAGAACTTTAAATTTGCACATATTTATTGAATAGCGCCTGCCATTATCCTAATGGAATTTTCTATCTGCTCAGATTTCCAATGGTTTTATCTTAAAACCTCTTATTTCTCTCTTAACCATCCATATTAACCTCTCTTTTCTTCTCTCATAACCCCCAAACCATCCAACTTCTCCCTAATCACTATAAATCACCATCATTTCTCTACCACCATTACACCACTATTCTATTTTTTCAATCTCCATACCCAATCATTAACTTTCTCTCTTCTTCATTTAAACAACATCATGCCTCTAAGAGTTGCAAGAGAAATCAACTACATGGGTATCACCTTCGCCAAAGGGATTAATGGTGAAAATCAAAGAGCTAGTTATCACAAACTATGCAAGCGGGTTGTCTTAGCAACGAGGTATCACGACAACGATGCTCTTCGTGACCTAGGATTATTCGACAATGTTCATTGGATGCTTAATAACCTAGGTATGTCCTACTTCTGTTCCTTGACCAGTCCCACTTACATTAAGCTCACCTATGAATTTTTAGGTTATTTTTTATATTCCACTCTTATTGCTAGCGCTCGTACTGTAGGAACTGTCACTTTCAGAATGTTTGGCTGGGATTTCACTTATAGCCAAGATCAAATGGACAACGTCTTTAAATTCACTCACGAAGACAGGTTCGCCTATGAATCCCCACTCGATGGTCATCGGGAATATGATGCCTTCAGTTTTTGGAAACAAATCACTGGTAAAACTTCCACTTCTTGGGAAGGTCTTAAAGCCACCACTATCCAGAACCCAACCATTAGGTACTTGCATTGTATTCTAGATAGTCTAATTTTTGGTCGGGAGTACACTGGAAATGTAAACTCTAAGGACCTTTTCTTTATCTATTATGTACTATCTGAAACAAAAGTTGACCCAACACTATTCCTTTTATCTCACCATTAGTCTTCTAGAGGTAGAGTAGCAGATCCTATTTGTGTTGGAAGGCTGATTACATCTATAGCCCTTGCGTTGAACTTAAACATGAAGTTGGCTACACTTAAGCCACTTGAGACGCCATTTAAAGATTTAGATTACTTCCATAACATGCGCCTCATTAAGAATAAACCTGATGGTAAATATTTTTGTATGGTTAGTAACCGAGAGGTTCAGAGCGCCACTTTGCCTTCCGTTGAGCAAACTAATGTCCGAATAAGAGCTAAATGGATTTATGATGTTAACGCCCTTGACCGTATTGCTAATGCTAGGCTTGTACCTATGGCACAAGATGCTCTTGAGACTAGTACCCGTGCACAAACCATACATGCTTATAGTAACTCTTATGTAGGTGCCCAAACCGGACAGCAGTCCCAAGCGGAGTATGGCTACACCTCCATGAAAATAACTCTTGATGATATCCTGATTGAATTGATGCGTTAGAATAATATCGATGTGAAGCTAGATGTGGTGCTTCAGAGTATACATAGGTAACAATAGGAGATGAAGGTTACCATCGACGAGATTAGAGATCATGAGCTTGACTACACTAATAAAAATGCACGTAACATGGGTCACCTTCTTGAATAGATGGAAGGATTGTGCATGTTTGTGGTAGATGTGAGTGAGCTTATGTGTCATGTCCCAAATCCAAGGGGAGGTGGAGGTGATCGTGGGTGTCACAAAGGTCGTGACTGCTATTATTGAGTCTCCTACCAGTTTTTACCTACTCATTCTTTCACCTTGCACTAAAACATTAGGGATAATGTTTGGTGCAAGTGTGGGGGAGGAGCTTTACCGCTTTACTTTTATCTTTATTTTGTTTTGTTTTTCTTGTTTTTCATTATTTTGTTTTTATTTTCCTTTTTTTTTATTATGTTTTTATATTTTCGAGTCACATGCACGATTGAGTCTTATTGTATGTTGCTTTTTCTTTTTTGTTAGAAAACTCCCTTAGATTCTATTCCCAAATGAAATTTTTAAAAAGTTGCTCTGATTCAATGGCATGACACTCTGAGGGAATATGTTGTTTTTCATCTTTAGGATATGTTATTTAGACCTTGGGAAATTTTTGAAAATATCGGTACCATCCTAGCACCCTATTTTCCCTAAGTATGCGATTCCGATTTGAGTATCGATTATGTCGAGACCTAGAGTTCTATGTTTGGAAGTAACCTCTTAAGTAGTTTAAATTATTAGTCATCACCATCTTAAGCACAAAATACATAGGGAAGCTGATGAAAATAAGTGAATGATCCTAATATTGATTAATCTGTAAATGCCAGTTGTTGGTTGGTGCAATGGTATCTGGTGCTAGACTTGGTAGGGTGGATTAAGGTCCGATCCCCCGCCGCCATAACTTGGGTAAAAAAGGGGTTATTCCACCTAACTACCAGAACCCTGTGAAAAAAAGAAAAATATGATAAAACATACACTCACTGTTAGTTGGTCCATAGGTCTCTCGTATTGGACTTGGTTGGGTGTTTACGGTCCAATCCCCCACAACTGTGATGAGTTATAAAAATTGGTGTGCCACTTTTATTACCAGAACCCCGAGCTGATAATGATCATATTCACTAAAAGTTTTCCCTAATATGTGCTTGTATGGATAACGAGCTTCATGTCATTCACTATAATGAAAAAGAGGTGAAAAAGAGCGATGTGTGGAGGTCGTATTATAATGGCATGATTTGGATTGAGAATGCATATGGGGGAACCTTTGTCTACAAATACGAATATCTTCCATTGGGAAATCCTTGTTTTCGATATCTAATACCTATCTATTTAGCACTAGCCTAGCAACCTTCTACCTTGTAGAGTCTTGTCGTGCCCATGTTTCAGACACTAAGCTTTATTGTTTTTCTTTTGTGTCTGGTGATTGATTAAGGACAAGCAATGGTTTTAGTGTGTAGGAGTTTGATAACTAGAAATCATATGGTATTTTTAGGCTCATTGCGCATATTTAGTGTCTGCATTTTATCTTATTTTATCGCATTTTACTTTGTTTCCATTTGTTTTGCAATTATAAGGTGAATTCGTCGCGACTTCAGAAGCAAACTGGAAAAGAAGTGAAAGAAGAGATAAAGTGGAAAAAAAAGACCAGATTCTACCAATTTTCCTGATATGGAGTTAGCCATAAGAATATGGCGCCCTCCATTCCCCAACTTGGCACGTCCTTTAATGAAAAAGACAATGGAGTTTTCCATTGCCCTAATGGCGTTCGCCATTAGTTTGCAATAGCAGTTTTTGCAAGTTCTCAGTAGTTGTAGCAGTTTTTCAAGTTTGAATGTTCCCTGCATCTTCAGAATGTGGGGAGCATTTTTCACAAAATATTTTCTCTATAAATAGCACCATTGCACCAGTTCCAAAGCATCCAAGCCGTGCGGAAGCTCTGTTAAAATTTTGTTTGAATTCCTAGGCACTAAATTCAGTTTGTAAAGTGAAAATTAATCGTTCATTAACAGGTTCTTATTTTTAAAGTGCTTTAATTCTATTTGCTTTCAAATTGTTATTATTACATCTAAATTGTTATGGTATCAAAATTTAACCTCAACATGCTTGTATTAAAATTCATAATCCTTAACATGTTAGACTTAGGATTTGTAATGTCTGGCTAATTATATTTAAGACCGATGTATGAGGATCGTCGTTACCGACGGGACTCTGTAGAAAGCATACGTGCAAAATTCTGATCTTACCTGATTTTGGTTTTTATTTCTATTTTTTCAAGTTTATTATTTCGTCACGAGAGTGATGAATAAACCAAAGTGCGGCCGATAGAGCAAGAGTTTGAGATATGCACTGGATAGTAGAAACTAAGAACCGGTCCTAAAAATAGAGAGAGTGCTTTAGATATCGTTTAGGCTTTCTAGATTTTCAAAATACGATTTTTAATTACCGAGCGAGCGAGAGCAATATCATGGGGGCCATTAAGCGTAGTTCTTGTCAATAGCGTGAGAGTGTGAGACAAAGTCTTTATGTCAGGCTCGTATTTAGGGGGTCATATTTAGCACCAGTAATCTATAAGTCCCTTAGGTGCGCGGAAATCATACTTCAGGCTCGTTCAAACATATTTTTTTAAAACCCTTTAGAAATTAATTTTTATTTTTGCTTCCTTTCCTGTAAACCTTAAGCTTTAGCTTTGCATAGAACACTCTAGTTTGATTATTAATCCTTGTGGGTTCGACAATCTTTTAAAACTACACGATAGCCTATATACTTGCAGTTGTAATCTGATAACCATGTAAAGTCGCGATCATTTATCGCATATTTTAGGCCTTAAGCAATGAGGTGTCGAAGGCACGACACCAGATAGGCATTTTTAGATGAAATAAGGAAATAATGAAGCTTCATGTCGCGCTTAGAATGCTCCCACTGTGGAATCTGAAGCAGAGGCAGTGAGTTTAGCACTAAGCTGGGTATCTGGCGCTTAGCACGCTTTAAGGCGGTTTGTTCAATAAGTGACAATGCGCTTAGCGTAGTTTTTGGTGCATCCGTGGTATGCGATTTATAGTTTTTTATAAATAGATTAGAAAAAAATTTGTTAGGTTTTATCATCTCTTCTCTCCATGGAGAAGCTCTGATCCGATTCTTTGTAGTTTAGAGGTTTATCCAGCATTATTGGGTGGTACATCTCGTTGTAAGGCAGCATGTAGTCTCTGATCACATCGACACCACGAGAAGTTTCTGCTTGTTCTCCTTCTTCCATGTATATCATTCCAATGGTGGTTGTTATATGTAATTTTTACTCTTATTATGTGTACATTTGTTGATCATTGGATTGTATATATGCTAGCTTTACAAATCATTATCAATGTTTTCCTTTATCTTTTTGCTTTATGTTTGGATTCGGGTTGCCATAGAGATATGGCTCACGAATCTTGATTAGGGATGAATGTCTATTATTTTCCAGATTTTAGAGATAGATTTAGAGATGATAATCTTTGTGGGTATCATAGCTTAATGCCTCCGTGTAGTTTTTGTCACAGACGAAATAATCGGTGTGAGTGATATGGTTATGTACAACTTTGCATTAGACATAACCTCTGTTATGGTGTGTCTCGAGCGAAACAAGGTGATTTTGATGTGTATTGTAGGTTGCATGCGATTGATCTTCAAGTTTAAGCATTTGACGAGTAGAATGAAATGTGAATCCAGAATGAATTCTCTTGACTAAAAATGATTATTTAATTGCTTTATTTACTTTTCCCGCATTTTACTTCCACAAAACTAATCCAAACTTAGAGAGATTGAAATTGTTGAACGATAGTTTTTCCCTCTCACTAATACCTGTGTAGACGATAAAAGATACTTACTCAAGTTTTTTGCTTGAGAGTCGAAAGCCGCAATTTTCAACAAAATGGTGTCGTTTCCAATGATTAGTGTTGAGTTTAATTACATTGCAATAGTTTTGCTTTCTAAGTTTCGTGAATATGTCTATATCATATATTTGTAAATGTTTCTCATACTTGTGAGTAAAGTATACTTGTTGATAGATACATGTTTGGTGTTTGTAAATCCACACTTGTTATGTTGTGTTGTTCAAAGTTGTGCAAGTGTGTGTATAAATGTGTCATGTATCAATTATGTTCAAGTGTTTTTGTGAATTTCTTGTTTTCGTAATGTTTCTTCAAGTGCTCTTTAGGACACTTGTTTACGATTGCGCATTAAAGAAAAAAATCGGGTGACGAGAGGAAGTTACTAGCTATGCACAATATACACGTCGATCTTACAACGTAAAACAAGCATGTTTTATTATTCTTTATTGTGATAATTTAGGTATTTTGTTAATTTTTGTTTAAACAAGTTAAAATTGGACATGTTTTAAAACTAAAATCTTCACTTTTCAACTTGTTTATTCACTTTTGTCCGGTTCTTCCAAGAGCTTGCTTTTATTAGCTTGAGGAAGTGTGTATGTGTGTAAATTTTGTTTATTTGTGTAAATGATATTTGTTGGTGATAAGTGGAGGCTTTCACTAGAACTGCTATGTTGCTATCTTGTTTTTCTGGTTCTGGTGTAACGCTCTTAGCGCGGTAGAGCTCGCTTAGCATGCTCTGCTATGTTGCGCCAATGAATTCTTTTTGTCTCACTTTTCCTTCTTTTTCCAATTTTATCCCCAAATATTTAGAATATATAATAAGTAGTATTTACTAATTCTTTTGTTGATTGTTTGGACTCTAATTTTGGTTCGGTAACTTGAAGAATTTTGAGGTGATTTTCTGATTTTGATTGATTCAACTTGCGGATGTATGGTAATGATAATTTTTGAAGTTGGTACATGCCAGGTACTTGTTTATCACTTTCTATAGCATAACATGTTTAGTAAATTTATCATTTATATAATTACTATACCATTCATTCTTTTTGCATTACTTGCTTTTTTATTTAATCACTTTAGTTCCCTTTTTTACCCCCAGATGTGAGGAAGCTTTCCATTGTTCATATATGATAGAGGCCACAATTCTTGTTTTAGCTAGATTTTATTATGCTTGATATGTTATTTTGTGTTGATTGTATGAGTGCATGAAAAATATCAAGGCATTTTGTTTCATTTTTGAGCACAACTACCTTGAGCAAATAGTCAATTCACCTTGTGAGTGTGTGATCATTTGTAATCCCCTTTGAGCTTTTTGTCAATGTCCATGTTGTTTTTTCTAAATGTTTGTCTATGTGTTTAGTTCACTTTTTTAATAGATGTTGATTCGTTTGTTTTCTTGAACCCTCAACCATGACTTTTGGTTTAATTTTCTACCTTGCCTTAGAAATTAGGGAGTATTCACACTTTGATGTTGGTTGAATTCAATTTGGGGAGATGAATGTTTACTTACTTATATTGTGGTTTCTATGAGGTTGTGTAAAAGAAAAAGAATAGAAAATAATAAAAAAATAAATGAAAATAAAAATAAATAAATAAATTGAAAAAGCTTTGAAAAACAAAAACAAAAAGAGTATGGAATAATGTTGTGTTAATAAGTATGTGATTGGTTTGTGAAATTTGGGATTATGAAGAAGTTTGATCATAATTTTGTGTGTGAACTTTTGTGAGTTGACCACTCCCTTAGGTTTAGGCTAGTTTTTGTTTTGATTAGCTTTAGAAATTACCCCTTGTTTGTTAACCAAGTCACATTATAGCCTTGAAAAGCCCTTGCGATCCTTGCCTTTATATTTTCAACATGAGTTTTTGGATGAATGCATAATTTAGTCTTTTGTTTGCAAGATTGTTGGATGAGTGTCAAGTCCCTCACCTTTGTGTGTTTTTCATCTACCTATGAATTTTGGCTAGGTGTGATTCATGATGGAGCTTGTTTTATTTTAGAATATTTTGTATGATTTTTGTACTTATGATTCGTTTCATTTCCATGTTATCGTTGTTGGATTGAGGTAAATATTTACTTTGCTTGTGCATTTTTGTTCAACCATACATTTGTTTTCCGCTTTCAAAACCTATTGATTCATGATTATTTTGTTGATTACTTTTGCTTCTTTAAGTTTGTTTGGCCTTGTTTGTGGCCAAACAAGTTCAAGTCATGGAGAGTTGATAAGTTCCAAAATATGGGTATTATGTGTATTAAATTTGTGGCACTTATCGGTTATTTTGTTAATATTCATTGAATAATTCCATGCTTTGTTTGTAAATATGTATACTTTGTATATAATTAAGTTTTCGATTCATTTGTGTACCATTTCATAGATTTTACTTCTTTTGTAGGTATTTATCACATTTTTGGAGCATTGAGCAATAAGTTGTCGAAGACACGGCTCCGAATAGGCATTTTTGGATGAAATAAAGAAATAATAAAGCTTCAGGTCGCGCTTAGAGCACTCCCAACGCGAAATCTGGAGCAAAGACAGTGATTTTGGCGCTAAGCACGGTATTTGGCGCTTAGTGCGCTTTAAGGCGGTTTGTCAATAAGTGATAGCACGCTTAGCGCAGTTTTTGGCACTTAGCGTGGTTTTTGGTGCTTAGCACGGTCTGTGATTTACGGTTTTGTATAAATAACTTAGAATAAATGTTTGTTAGGTTTTATCATATCTTCTCTCCATGGAGGAGCTCTGATCCAATTCTTTGTAGTTTATAGGTTTACCCAACATCATTGGGTGGTACATCTCGTTGTAAGGCCGCGGGTAGTCTCCGATAACGTTGACACCATGAGAAGTTTCTGCTTGTTCTCCTTCTTTCATGTGTATCATTCCAATGGTGGGTGTTGTATGTAATTTGCACTCTTATTGTATGTACATTTGTTGATTGTGGGATTGTATATATGCTAGCTTTACAAGTCATTATTGATGTTGTCCTTGATCTTTTTACTTTATGTTAGGATTCGGGTTTCCATAGAGATATGCCTCACGAATCTTAATTAGGGATGAATACTTATTAGTTTCTATATTCTAGAGACAGATTTAGAGTTGATAATCTTTGTGGGTATCAGAGCTTAATGCCTTCGTGTTGTTTGTTTCGCGTGCAAAATCGCTGGCGCGAGTGATATGGTTGTCCGCGACTTTGTGTCAGACATAACCTCTGTTGCCGTTTGTCTCAAGCGATGCTAGGTTATTTTGATGCGTATTGTAGGTTACATGTGATTGATCTGCAAGTTTAAGTACTTGATGGGTATAATGAAATTCGATTCCATAATGAATTCTCTTGACTACAAACGATTGTTTAATTGCTTTATTTACTTTTCACGCATTTTACTTCCACAAACCCAAATCCAAAATTAGAGAGATTGGGACTGTTGAACGGTAGTTTTCCCCTCTCACTAATCCTCGTAGAGACGGTAAAAGATACTTACTCAAGTTTTTTTCTTGAGAGCCACTAACCGCAGCCGTCAACAGCGTTCACCATAGCATGTGGCGGTCGTGAGAGCTCAAAAATATGGAACGGTTGCAAATGTTCCTGCATTGCTCCCCAAATTTCAAAAATCATTCCAAAAATCTCGCCCACATTTCATTGACAGTTTTGTGATTTTAGTTTTTTTCCAATTTCCTATTAAAAAGTCCTTAGTTCCATCATTTGAGGTATCCAAACTTAGTGCAACATTTAAGCCATATATTGTAGATCTTATGAGCTTTAACTCTTCACATCGAAGAGTTGTTGCATAGTTCGATTGAGTCCATACTTAGTTTGGAGCAAAATTGTACAACTTTTATTTCCCCACTTTATCGCTTTGAAGATTATTAGCTTTTGCTTGAAGTATTCCTCTGTATCAGACATAACTCTCTTAGGAGAAGTTTTTTATTATATTTCGTTATTTACATTCATTGATTTATTTAAATTACTTTCTTCATCTACTTCTTCTACTTTCACACTTTTAATTATGCTTGCCATGTTCTATTCAATTATTGAATTAATCTCCTCTTATGTAATTATGTCAAGTTAATTTAGTTGGTGTTGGGATATGAGGAATTTAATCAAACATATTTTTATTACCTTTGTAGAATTACCTTTGGGGATGTTTTTGTTTTTAAACTATTTTACTAAGGCTTAATTTAATCTGTCTATATGAAAGTAAGCCAGTGAAAATATTGGGTAAGATTGAAAGTAGATTGGTACAAATGATTTAAATTGTTAAGTTATTAGTTAATAAATTCCATGAAAGCCTTTTTATTAATTAATTAGGAAATTTTAGGGTTTTTAGCAAGTTGGTTTTAAAACTATTTACAAACGCACGCGTTTATAGGTTTAGAATCCAGTTCTTAAGTGAAAGCTTAAGAACCCTTTTTAAATTAATATTTCCAATCAAAAATCCCTTTTCAATAAAGAAAGGAGTTTAATTTCTTAAAAATAGGTATATTGCTTTAACGCATTTGAGCGCCTACCATGAGTGACGATGGAAGGTATATATTAGTAGAAAACTTTGTTAATTCACAAGTTATCTCTAGGATAGAATCTATGATGCGAAGGTTTCTAACAACTCAAGCTACCTATAATAAGGAATTTAGAAATCATGTCCTTCATGTTAATGAAATCCTTGTGAAATTAAGCACTGATATCAAGTCATTATTACTTAGTAATACATAATTAGGGACAAAAATAACGTCACTTGCAAAAATGCCTATTGGTACAACAACCTATGAGGTTGACCTAATAGAAAAACCAAATGGAGTCAATGAATTAATAAATGGGAGTTATAATAAAAAAATCAATTAGAAATCCTTTTACACTAAATTCTAAGACAAGTTATCCGATAAAAATAAATATTGTTACAACTAAAAGAGGAAAAAAACAGGAATTATAAACCTATAGAAGGAATTAACACCAAAAATAGAGTATCCAGTGCCTAAATTAGAGCCACTATTATCTCTGCCATATCTAACTTATGGACCACTTTATAGTGGAAAGAAAAGAAAAGGTGAAGGATATGAAAGATGGCTCAATAAATGGCCTTGGAAATAAATTGTTTCTTCTACAAAATCATTTGCATCTCAGTAATTTTATTTAGTCGAGCTACCGACATTAAATGAAGCGATGCATGGGAGGCAACCCATGATATTTTCTTTCTTTCCTTATTTTTTTACAATTTTTATTTAAAAAAGGAATTATCTCTTCTAACAATACTAATCTGTTAGGTTTCCTATGTTTTAGGGTTTAACATTCTACATAGCTTATTCTAATTATATATTCAGGATGTAGAATTTTGACAACATGGAAATTCAGTTCAAAGATGATAACCAAAGGAAACGCTATGAAGTTTTATCTAAAAGACCCATCTTACCCACTAGGTATCCCGACACCACTTGCATGACAACCCTAGGATTTGAAAAAAGTATCTGCTGCAGGATTGGCCAATTTAGTTGGGAAGAGTTTCAGAGTATAAACATGAAACCTATAGAAAACTTACCCTAAAATTCCTCATCTCACTTTTTTACGATCCTTATCGTGGTCTTGGATTCAATCGTGGCCGCGCTCCCTTCAAATTATTTGGTCGAGAGTATGAGCTAAACCACCGAACATTTGGAAACCTTTTAGGATTTCAAACTGGTCCAACTGCCCATTCAGATATTCCCATACATGTCTACCAAGACGATACTTTAGAATTTTTTTAGAAAGATATCACAAATAATGCAAACCCCAACCTAGCCCTCCAGTTTTCAAACCGAATCCATAACCCAACACTTAGATGCTTCCAGATGATCTTAGCAGAAATATTCTTTGGTAGGAGTAGAACATGTGAGCCAGTAGGTGAAGAAGAGTTATATATTCTATATTGCAACACCGAAGAAAATTGTGTTGCATCTAGTACCTTTCTCATTCAAAACCTAGATGGTATAGCTCGATCTTCAGTAGTACCTATTCATCTAGGAGGAATTGTTACTATATAGCCTATGCCCATCAGCTACAAAACGAGCTCTCCCACTTAATTCCTTACTATGGCCATACACTTTTGGATCTCAACCATTTCCTTGAAAAATGTTTAATATATACAACATGCTTCACGATAAATGAATAAAAACTCCTCAATAATAGTAAAGTTGTTTACAAGTTTTACCTACCAAACCCAGAAATGACCAATGTTCGGAATAGGGAGAACTGGATTTATGCTCTAGAAGAACAAAATGAAACACCTTTTAGACCCTCCACCCCAACTACTCCTGAGTATCACTCCTAACCTATTTCTCCCTCAGTTTGGACTACTGCATTTTCTTCTTCTGGATCCACTAGGACACATGGCAAAGAGTGTGAGCTCACTATTATGCGCCAAGAGATTGTTACTCTTCGCGAGCAAATTACTGATCTTAAAGATAAGGTGGAGATAAATTATGCCACTCATACAAAAGAGGAAGATTTCCTTCACCAAGAGATTATCAGTCTTCGAAACCATCTAGTGCCATACCCTAAGATTGACCTATCAATTTCAATAGCCACGCTATTATTTTTCCAAATCTTTAATCATTTTTTTTCAATTGTTTCTAAAAATTATCATACGAGGGGTTTAAAACCAATAGGGGGTGTATTGTCTTAAATGGACCATCAAAATCTGATGGTCCATTAAGGAAATTTTGTTTGGCTCGGTTAAATAATAAGATATGAAGGGTTTAAAGTCTATAAGAGGGGTGTGTTTTAATAAAAAGGTTATTGTATCATTTGAAATCAGACTAGTCTATTAAGATACTTTTGAGGCCCATTATCCCATTGTAAGGTTGACTGCAACTAACATATGATTAATATTTGGATTTATTATTCATAATGATTTCTGTTATTAATTATTATTTTTTTAATATCTTTTATTATTATTATTTTGATTAATGTTTACCAAGTCAACAAGGGTCTTTGAAACCCTAATTCTCAAAATACAACAACAGCGCCCTGTTTTGTGTCACATTAAGCAACCCAAGAGAAACAGATATTGTATAGATCCAATCCCTCATAAAAAAATCAAATCTTATATTTACAAATTATTTGAATCAAATCTTAAAGATTGGATGGAAAAAACATTTTATTTTGGATTTACATAAGATAACGACCAGGTACATTCAAATCTACAAACCCTAACACAAATTATACAAAATCAGATCAAATCAAATCCCTAATGTATTCAATAACTAAAATATAATGACAAATCAAAAACATCTTCCTAATCTGTCTAAATTTCTAACTTATAAATAAAACCTAAAACTAATTGAAGAGGAGGAAAGAAAATTTTTTGGAGGAGAGAAGTTATAACAAAGAAGGAGATCTACGAGTCAGCCGTCCCCTTGAGATCTGAGTTTCAATTTTCGAATCCCTTGACCCGTACTTCAAATTGTCGTCATGCACCATCATCTCATACACTTGTCAAACAGAAAAGAAGGAGAAGTAGATTAGAAGGGAGAATCGAGAAAGAGCTAGAAGAAAATTTACAAGAAGAATCACTACTGGGGGGGTAAGCCCATTCACTTAGCTTAAGATGTTTTTATTTGAATCTGCAATTTATGTTTGGTTTTGGATTTCTAGATTTCTGAAGGGGTTAGGGTTCATTAGGGTGCATGTTTAGGGTTAAGGTTCATCAAGTTTAGGGTTAGGGTTCATCAAGTTTGGGGTTTATGGGTTTTGATTTGATTAGGGTTCTTCATGAACCCTTAGGGTTCTTAGGGTTCTAAGGTTTGGTTGAAGATATTCAATGGTTTTGGGTTTTCTCACAGCGGTGAGATAAACATTTGAAGATCCCGGTTGAGCTTCAACTGGAGATCTGGGGTGTACAAGGTTTCCTATGGGGACTAGGGGTGGAGCCGCTGACAGAAGCAATTTCCGGCCGGCGGGGAGATTTCTAATCGCCTGAACTCTAGAGAGAAGTCAGAGCCTATCTCTCTAGAATTTGTTTTAGTGAGAAGAGGGATTATAGAGAGAAAGGAGGAGAAGGATAAAAATGAGAAAAATGGGATGAAGCGAAATATATAATGCTATTTGTACTCCGTACGCGTGTCTTAACACACTCCCTCAATCAACTCTTAATCCAAATCGTGGTTAGATCATACCCTGAATCAACGCTCCATGATCAATCTCCAGAAACCATTTGATAAAGATCAAGCGCCACAGATTCATCCGGCACACCACAAACCTCCGGATCATTCACACCTTGTCCAACGGAGCAAACATTTTTTTGGCCTATCCTATTACTAAACGCACCCTCAATTTACTTCGCTAACAAAAAACCTTACCCCCCCCCCCCTATGCTATTGGGCCCAGTTCAATATCTGAACTTGGGCCCTTGCTAATACACCCCCTTGTGATATGTGCCTAAATCCAATATATGGATTTAGGGCCCTCTTATATGCACCCCGGTGATTTGCTAAGTCTAAATAAAACACACCCCCTGCGTTTTAATTAATTTTATTTTTATAATTTATATTTTAATTTATTTATTTTATTTATTATTATTAATATTTTAAATTTTAATATTTTTTTATAAATTCTAAAATTATTCATTTTTTAAAATTTTTAATTCCAAATCCTTTTATTAAAAAAATACTAAGTCATCTTTTAATTGCATCAAAACTATTTTTCCTCATGCATTAAAAAACTATTTATTTGTATATTTTTTAACATATTTAAAAAATGTCTAACCAATCAAATTACTTACAATTTTTTACTAACTTAATAAACTCAAGATTTTATTTTTCAAAAAGGATTATGGACATATTTCTCTTTAACTGCGAACTTCGTCTAACAACTCCGCAATTTACAAACCCAGACTTGGTTCAAGGAGAATTCGAAATATCTTCGTAATCCATAAAAATACCAACTAACTGCGAACTACGAATTGAGAATCTGATTCCTCATAAGAGAATACATAGGCATACGACCTAAAAATCATGGTGAGACTTCTCCTAATAAAATTAAAACCCTATTTTCTAGACTGTAAATCTAAAGCCTAGTATCCTTGTGAACAAGGTAGATGAGGGGTGCCTAACACCTTCCCTCTGTCTAAAACGAGTCAACAACTTAGGATCTCTGATCAAATTAGGGTTATCTGTTATACTTTCTTCCCTAGGATAAAAATTAATGGTGGTAACTCTTATTTTTGAACCGGTTATTACAACTGGCGACTCTGCTGGGGACCCTAGGGTTAGAAGCCTTTCTTTTGGGGAACTAGGGTTCTCTTTACTTTTGTTATTATGTTTTCACAATTTATTTATTTCTTTTGGTTTATTTTTTTTTACATCCTCTTAACATGCTATTTTATTTGTGATGGGATTTTTTATTTTTAAAAAATTTATTTTAAAAAAAACCTTAGAAAGAAGGTTTGTCTATTGGACAAGGGGATACATCATCCCTATGAGTTTTTGTGACAACTTCGCCTAGAGGCGGTGGAATTCAAAAAAAGAAATATGTCTCAAGAGACATCCTCTTTGTGGGTAGGACTTTGGGACGAAACCTACGACTTTTTGTATAAACCCTAAAGCTAAAAACTCATGGTGAGACCTTTCAGGACCTAGAGATGAAAGTTTTGGTCTGCAAAGAGACAAAAGTTTCATGACCTTGTGCCTTTCCCTATAGTGTTATCCATGATGCCCTTATGGAAACTACCTTATGGGGAGGGTAGAATATTTGTAGGCCAAAACTAGGAGCCTACCAACTAAGGATTCCTTTCATGAAATCCATTTACTATGCCACACATGCATTCATACATTTTGCATTTCACATATTCATTATCCTCCATTATTTTTGTTTGTCTTATTCACAAGAATAAAAAAATATAATCAAGGTTTTTGGTGAAGTATCTTAAAAATGAATGCCAGAGGGAAATAACTTGTTTGTGTAAATACCGTCATGCCAGACATGACGAAGATCAAGAGCATCAAAGGAACACTGTCTGGAAGAGCTTTGAAGATGTTTACTCGCTGTTATGGGATACCCTTGAGTTGACAAAAGTGGATGTACAATAAGATGCTATTTTTGCCTTGGTTAAGTCTTACGACCCTCCATTGAGGTGCTTTACCTTCCATGACTTTCAGCTAGCACCGACTTTGGAAGAATTTGATAGACTCTTGAATTTCTCTAAGGGAACAACTTATGTAGGAATTGGGCAGCCTATTGACATTAAAGACTTAGAAAATGGTTTAGGGATCCCTTATCCTGAATTTTTCTTAATTACAAAAAAGAACGTGATGTACAAGGGATTAAGAGATGCTATTTGGATTCTAAAGCCCTTTCTTTTTCCGATAACAAAGAATGGGAGTATTGTTTTGATTGTTTAGGGATACTTGTATTTGGTGTAGTCTTGTTTCTATGGACTTTGGACTATATTGACCCTGCAACTATTAGTGTATTTTGGGGCACAAAAGCTTTGAATGCGGACCCAACTCCTGCTTTACTTGCTGATATTTATTATGCACTTCAAACTCGTTACGAAAAGGAGAGGGGGTACTCTAAATCATTGTATCCCGCTCTGATATTCTTGGCTTATGACTCACCTCTACAAGGAAGACTACTTGGTTCCAAATCTGACAAGATACGAGTGGCCTCAAAAGTTAAGGTTTCTTACTTCTAATTCTGTGTTGTGGTATGCAAGGAAGCTAGACATTGGAGATATCATTTATAGTTGCAGAGACTTTTCGAATCTTTCGTTGATTGGATCACGTGGTTGCATTAACTACAACCCTACCCTGGCTTTGTGATAACTAGGATACCCTTTGGAGGATAAACCCTCCGATGAACAAATTTAATAATTAATCATTCATGATATGGACAAAAATGACTGAAAGTTTCTCAAAAAGCTCATCCAAGCTTGGAGTAGGGTTAACAAGACAAGGGCAGAAAGAATTAATGTTGTAGCGAAAGAACCTTACACTCGATGGGTTTTGGATAGGGTACATGTTGTTAAGCTACCTTTTGACATCGATCCTGAGTACAAGCCAGATGTCCCAGATCCTCTGCCTATGTCTTTAGAAGAAATAGACAACTTGAAGAAGGACTTGAATCAAGATCAAAATGAGAAAGAAGAATTAGAGCTTAACCTCTATAATAAAGCTAAAGAGAAAAGACAGATGCAACATTTACTTGAATCAAAAGATCAACAGATTCAAAGAGACCGTGAAGCATTTGAAAAGGAGCGAATTAAACGGAAATGTTCGACTAAAGGGTTGTTGAGTGCTACCTTTAATTTTGATTACCTCAACCAACGCTTGGAAGATGCTGCTAGTGAAATCGGGAAGCTAAGTAGATGTTACGAAAAGGCAATGCAAGACAAAATTGAGATGGAAGAAGATTTGAGGGCTCAAATTCAAAATTTGGCACAAGCTTCTTTATATTATGAAGAACAAATGAAGTATCTTACCATGAGACTTCAAGATAGCCAATAATCAGAGGTAGGGGAATGCCTCAAAGGGATTATGGTAGGAAGATTTCTCTCCCAAAAGACTGATGAATACGAATGAGTATGTCTTGAGTATAAGACCTCCGAAAGAATTTCCTAATTCAACGAAAACTCTATACGGAGATGAGGGCTGAAAAATTATATTGGGAAAAGCAGTATGAAAAAATATCCAAGGTAAGAAAGGATAATCATAAGATAATTCCAAACCTCTACCAAGAGTATCGATTCTACAAAGACAAGCATCCAAGACTTGCCTTCTTAGCCAACAATCTTATTGGTGACATCCCTAGAAGCTTGAGAGATGCATAAAGTGTCATAGTCCCTCTCCCAAAAGATGTTTAAGACGTCCTCAAGATTTGTAGGACAATGGTTGATGGCTTCAGAGAAGAAATCCACAGGCACACTTAGAAGATTTTGATGTTTTAAGTTTGAATATTTTTCAGCAAGTTTTGATGTTTTAAGTTTGAATATTTTTCAATATCTGAATTGTATTCTCCTTTTTAAAAAGACATTTGTTATTTCAATAAAAGTATTTTGTTTCCATATTTCGATTGTGTATTTATTTTTTAGATGCTAACCAATAAAAAATCAAAACCTATAAATACCAAAAAAAAATATGGAAAGTCCAACTGAATAAGACATTCAAAAACAAAAACTCTTAGTATATTCATATGCACCCATGCATTCACAAACATCACATCATTTCACATTTCATAACAAAAAACTCATTATTTTTCAAAATCATCTCCAGTTAAACCATTCTTAGAAAAGCACCACCTCTCCGACTGCCATATCAAACAAGGGTCCATCAAAGGAAAGTGATGAATTAGGTCGAAGAGAACCAAGCCGTATTCAAGGAAGATTTGGATAAGGTAAAAGGTAACATAGACTCAATGAAAGGATGTATGAGTCAAGTTCTTCTAGACTTGAAAAACATCATCGAGCGATCACCAACCAAGAAGAGAACCAAAATCAGGACCTCAAAAGTCCATTATGGCTCAACAAGAAGTCAGACAAGCTGATACTGAAGGGTTTCTCCTACCTCCACCAAAGGTAGGGGCATCTCATACCTTGCAAATTCTGATAACCAAAGCGAACAACTACATAGACCTACAGTATGGAGACCATGACCTAGAAGATGTCAATCAAGAACCTCAAAGAACAATCTATACTTATGCCACTGAAAATCCCTTGGCACTCAACCAGTACAAAGCTCTTGAAGAAAGGTTAAAGGTTGTGGAGGGTTACGATGCTTTCGATGTCAACTCCCTCGAAATGTGTCTAGTTCCTGATGTGGTGATCCCTCCAAAATTCAAAGTACCTACATTTGGAAAATACAAGGGACTCACATACCCAAGGAACCATCTATGCATGTATTGCAGAAAGATACATGCATATGCTCAAGATCAAAAGTTGATGATCCATTGCTTCCAAGACAGTTTGAGTGGGGAATCCTTAGATTGGTACATGCAATTAGAAGGAGTTCATATTCAGACATGGGAAGATCTTGCCAATGCTTTCTTGAGACAATACAAGTATAACTTGGATGTGGTGCCTAACCGCATGCAACTCTAAAACTTGTCTCAGAAGAATGAGGAATCTTTCAAGGAGTACTCTCAAAGATGGAGAGAAATGTTAGCCAAAGTACAACCATCAATCTTGTTGAAAGAATTAGTTGATATATTCATGGGTACTTTACAAGGGTTGTACTATGATAAGATGGTAGGAAGTGTCTCTTCTGGATTTTCTAATTTGGTTACTATTGGTGAAAGGATTGAAGCCGATGTAAAAAGCAGGAAGATACAAGGGGCATTATCTAGTACCCCTTATAATACAAAAAGACATGTTCCTAACTTCTCAAAAAAAAGGAAGGAGAAATTAACATTGTAGCATCACATCCAAGGGCACAACAACCATTAATAAATCCACGAGAACAACAACAGAACATGTTTGAAAGGCTTCTGAGAAGATTTGATCCTCTCCCCGTGTTGCACAATCAATTACTACAACACTTAATCAAAGCATCTTTGGTAGAGCTAAAGCCTATAACCCCTCCAATTGGGGCACTTCCACCAAGGTACGATGCCAATGCCAGGTGCGAGTATCATGCCAATTCTCCTGGGTATACTATAGAGAAATGTTAGGAGTTTAAACATAAGGTTGAAGATTTGTTGGATTCTCAGGATATTACCTTTGACAAAACAAACATCAAGACAAATCACATGCCTCTGCATGGTGGACCAGCGGTAAAAATAATTGAATTGGCCACTGACTTTGGGGAAGCTAGACAAGTGAAGGCCCCAATATATATTTTGAAAGATTATCTGTTAGAGTGTGGGTTCCTCTTAGAACATAATAAAGCTTTCAATAATACATTACAAAAATGGGTGGATCGGGGGATAGTCCAATTCGGGCAATACCCTAAAGCAGAATATATAGCTGCGATCGATGGAAGTACAAAAAATCCATTGGTAATTCCTTTCCAAGGGCCAAACCTTAATAAGAAGACTATTGTTATTCCATGGGGATAGTCAATAGAAGCACCTGTAATGATACCAAGATAGATGCTGAGGTTACCCTTGGTATAAAAGACTACGATAGTGATTAGGGTGAGATCTTCTACCCCTTATGAAAGTAACAAAATAATACGTTGGAGTTATGATTCTACTATATACGTCAATGGTTTAAATAAGGAATGTGAACCATTGATAAGTCAAGGTCTGAAGATCACAAATATAGTTGGAACAGAGGGCATGACCCGCAGTGGTTGAATCTATGGTCTCGAACAACAAAAGTGGGATGACACTATGTAGCGGTAGAAATGTTCAAGACTAAGCCATTGGATTGACTAGACTTATACAAATCAAAATAAAAATCACCATAGCGCTTTATTGTTTCCAAAGGAATGGGAAAAGAGCGAATAACCCAAAAAGAGGGGGAAAGATTCAAGGTAAGGGGATTGGTTATGCAAAGGGAAGGTATTAGCACCCTAAACATCTACGGTACTCCGCAGGAACCTCTTTGAAAAATCTGTATATTTTGGCTATGAAATATGTTGTATAAAATAGATGGTGGAGGTGAGAAAAGAAATATATTTATTATTTTTTTTACACCCGCCGCGGTTGCGAACCTTTAGTGCCTACGTACCACCTTTTCGTGCAATAGGGGATCAGGGTACACGTATTTCCTCTTTTAAAACATTTTAAAACACAAATTTGTTGGTCAATTTTATGAGATAAAACATCATCGTCATTGTCCGTGTGGAAAACATACCTACTATCCGCAATCATGAGAAAGGAGAACTTGCATCATCTCAAAGTGGAGGATATGGCTTGGATTTTAAAATCAACAATGCCTCACTCAACACCCAAGTGGAAAATATCTCTCTTTACTACATATTGTAGAAGTATAGTTGTTTGCATCACTACAAGGATTGACAAGAGTTCAATCTTTTGAGAAAAGTTTAAAGATAAAAGCCAAAGTGTTAAGGTGGTTTGAAATGAGATTGATTGACCTTTAGTCTTCTCACAAAAATGTCAAGGTATTGTTAACTTTATTGGAGTTTATTTTTGAAAATGTTTGAAAATGCATGGACCTATGTCCAAGTTTATTATAAAAGTTATTCAAGTTTAAAACAAGAAGAATTTTCAAAAGGAGGGAGAAGATTTTTGAAATTAAAGAAGATGGGAGGACAAGAATAGGCTATCCTAAAGCATAAGGTAAAAGCAGGGGATAAGAACCATCTAAACAACAAGAAGCCAATACTTGACACTATGAGCCAAGATAGAATTCCCATTCTTTGGATTGAAACTAAACAAGCAAAAATACTAGACCTCTTGAGAGAACCAAACTTCAAGTGTATTTAGTCTTCACAAAAATTGGTCAGAGTAACGGTTATATACGGGTGAATTCCATATTACAAACAAAAGGTGTAATCACAATAACCTGCACACAAAATAAACAAACAACCCAATGTCTTGAGGTAAACCTCAAGAGCTCCAGACAAAATAATCAGATAAGATCACAAGGTCTCCAATCATAGGCCAAGGTTTCTAATCCTAAGTCCAAAAATTCCAATGCTCCATAATGCCAAGGATAGTAACCAAATAGTTCAAGTATCATTAAAGATTTTTAGGGTTTATGTTTACTATTAGGTGTCTTTAAAAGAAAAGAAAAGCTCAAGTGAGAAAAAAAAAGACAAGAATATAAAGGGGCTCAAGTGAGCAAAGATGAAAAATAGCATGAAATGTAAATGCTAAAAGTAAATGGTGCATAAAGTAAAGAACATAAAATAAAAACACAAAATAAAATCAATTATTAGTGATTAGTGGTTAGTTGGATGATCATCTTGAAACTTGCATTTGGAACTCATTAGAGGATTAGTAGAACCAAAGCCTCCACACAACAAGTTGCATTTGCTTTTTGTCAAGTATATCATCCATTTGGAATCCTTATGAGTATCATTTAATGATCAACGATGTTTAAGTGATCTGCATTGACCAAAGGTATTGTAGATCCATTAGAGGATTGGTAGAACCAAAGCCTCCACACAATGAATCTCAAGTTTATTGGATCAAAGAGATCAAATTAACATACTTGGGCTTGCAAACATAAGTTTGGGCCACGAATGATCATTTATTCGAATCGGGACAAAATTTAGTGATATGTTAAGCAATCGTAAGTGGACTTATATAGAAGTCGCACCTATTTTGAGGCCGGTCAATAGCAATCTATGCACCATTTGTTTTGAGACATGATATAGAGATCATGCTCCAATAACATTTAGTGCAATAAGAAGGGGATGAGATGAAGAGGGATGGAAGAGAATATACAAACCACTTTTATATTAAATTTAATCAAACTATTATTAAAATCATTCATCCATTTTGTGGAGTTAGAATCAACACCATGGATCCAATGATGTTAATAAAGTTCATGATCAAAAATTTAATCCAAGATCAGCCAGAAAATAATTACAAAATGATATTACATTTTAATGTATACAAAAAGGTTTAAAAATAATGTTTAAAAATAGAAATAAAAGAGAAAAATATCAACTATGTACAAATTAATCAAGAAATAAAAGTCATACCATAGAAAAAATCAGAAATGAACTAAAATAATTTTATAAATTTTTTGGAAATTATTTTAAAGTCAGAAACAATTTTTTAAAATTAAAATAAAGGGGTAAAATAAACCAAAAATGATTAAAAAAATAGCAAAGTCAGAAACGAAAATGAAATAAGGTCACCAATATTTGTCACAATATCATTGTATCATTCCATAATTTTTTCAGAATTTAAAAATGCATAAAAGTATTTTTAAACATTTAAAACAATTCCAATAAAGTGTAAATTTATAAAAAATAGCAAAACACAAAATTAAATTGTGAAAAAATAAAAATCAGAAAGATAATAATCAAAAATATTTTTCCAGAATTTTTGGACTTAAAATGAATTTTATATGATTTTTTGAAGTTTAAAACAATTAAATATAAAAAATCAAAAAATAAAATAAAAGTCAAAAATATGTGGACCATTGGATGAGAGTCAAAACGCGTTAGTTATCAAATCCAAGGGATATGGCGCGTTGTGCATATTATGGTCATTAATGAATAAAGCATTGAATCAATTATTAAATTAGAATTCAAAAATAACAAGTGGTGTGCCATCATTGGTTGGAAGATGACACGTTGGTTATCTTCAACCTCCAGCTAACGTGAATTGCAGGTCTCTCAAACTGTAAAATAAGAAGCTTAGACCTATGTCATTCGCTTCGCCTCTTCAAGACGAAGACAACCACACCCTCGCGCCAAATTTATATAAACTGTAGCTCAAGCAATTTGGAAAGAAAGTTTTGAAAAGGGATTTGAAATTTCATGGTTAAAACGTGTTTCTAGTAAGAAGTAAGTGTTGCAACTAGAACCAGGGCAATGATCGCATCACAATGATATCAAAGTTTTGAAGAATTGATGAGGGAATCTACCTATTGAAGTTGAGTTGCAGAGCTCTGAAACTTAACTTCTATAAAGCAATATAGGGCACGATTCTTGAATGTAATCATATGGTTAGCTTCAGGAAAGATCAAGGAAGGTGTGTTGATGAAAAAATTGGATTAAAAAAGGCTTGAGAATGGATTTCGAAGTTGTCTTGCATCCAAACACAACCTTCTACTTGGAATTTGCTCTTAGCTAAAAAATATGGCATGAAGTAGATTGATGTGCGATTGACCTAATGTGTCTAACGGTATCTTAACTGCAAGTGCACAATCTATCGCGGAAGTAATAAAAAGATGTCGAACCCACAGGGACTTCGTAATCACTCTAGTGTTATGAAACAGGTTAGTTTAGCTAAGGCGGAAATTGTCACGTTTGGTTTTTAGAAGTTTAAAACTAAAGGAGAAACTAAATTCAATTAAAAGAATTATAATATTAAAGTGGTCGGAGTGTAATGTTTTGAACCTATGCGAATTAAATTGTACCTAAGCATATAAAAATATTTAACTTAAATTGTTCTGTAGTACTTATCAGTTTAAAAACCCTCGATTCACACTCTCGTGGTCTTACCTCGGATCATACTCCTAAAGCCAAATGTCTGCTCTCGCTAGCCCATAAGTGTTTAGAAAGCATCTTTTTGAAAACTAAATAAATCTAATTCGTTTTAAAGCGCTCTCGCTGTATTTAAATCGAATGCCTAACTTTAGCTATCCGGTTAAAACCTCGCACTCTCGTGGTCTTGATTTCTCCCTATTTTACTTTCCTTACTCTCGTAACAAAAAGCTTAATTTTTAATTATAAAAAGTCACGGCCAGAAATTAAGTTAATTAAGGTTTTAGCTTAGAAATACATTAATCCATTCGGTTATTTCATCACACCCCAACTACGGGTATTTAGCTACTCATAATGCTCGGAATTAAAATGCGGGAAATAAAATCAGAAAACAATAACACATGCATTATAAATAAAGAACAGGAATTTAACATAAATAAATTGCAATTATATTGAATACGATAAAAAACCTGAAAAGCAATAATATCCTAGATCCTTCTTCCACAAGCCGGCAAGATTGGAACGTCGGAATGAAAATTAAATAAACAAAATGCTGAGGCTTGAAAGAAATCCTAACTACAATAGCAATTTCATGATGTTGGAAATGCTATTAAAGGTTCTGAGAGGAAAGGGAATAACAAGAACAAAATAAAATCGGAAAATAGAATCGGGTTTTAAATCGGCAGAGCTTCCGCAAGAATTTTCTGAACTAAACTCTCCCCCTTCTTCTTTGAAGTCCAAGCTATTTATAGAAAATGAATACAGTTGGAATTATATTTCACGTTGCTAGATTCTTGGCTTGCTGAGAAAAATAAGGAGAAGGTGGTCTTGGTCGTTGGAGAAAAAAAAGGCACACATGCATCTGTTACTTGACCACGTACTGCACATTCAAAATAACCAATATAATGCTTGTTACGGTCGTGGCTGGTGTGTTACATGCAGATTCCATGAAATAGCGCGTTACAGTCGTGGCCAATGCATAACGATCGTAACACGCTTCTGAAGTGTCTTACGGGCGTGGCAAGGGCGTGACCACCGTAATAGCAGCAAATTTGTGATTTTTGATAGATTTATCTTTTCTCTTCTGGTCTTGGCCGCAATCTTGTACATTTCACGTTTCTTTCTAGTTTGAGCTGAGATATGTTGTACCTGCATAAAATCATACAAAACTCGGAGTATTCGGGAGTTAATCGGGTCAATACGATATAAAGCGGTTTAATTTCATAGTAAACATATGATATGATTTCTCGTTATCAAATCCTCCCATACTTAAACCTTTGCTTGTCCTCAAGCAAATAGTCGTAAAAATCGGACAAGTGTTCGTCAGGCGCACATGCAGACATACCTTTGATTTTCGAGATAAAACACATAAAACCAATCGTCAGTCGGCCGGTACTTGAGTAAAACGTCAGTGATACGCCAATGACACAATTGAGTCGCGTCTTTCCACTTTAACAAACCGCTTAATCGTTTCGTCACATTTCAACCTCGATCCTCTCGTGGTTTTTTCGCCCGGTTTCGTTCTGGTGCAATCACATTAAGCCCTTTGTCTTTGCACACACGTAGTGGAGTAGCCGGTTAGTGACTTTGATCCTATTTTTGTCACGGGGTCTGGTACACGGATGTGGTTACCCTATATTTTTCCAAATCGGAGGTTGCGGGGGATCGAGCCGTAGCACGCCCTACCAAGTTCAGAACCAGATACCTCTAAACCAACCAACAATGGACTTCTTCTCTTATACTTATGTCTCGTATGCGATCTTTGTCTTTTGGCACAAGATTTTCTTTGCTTAGCATCGAGATGAGAAGGGTGTTTCATTGATTAGGCATCAAACACTTATATTCATCGTCTCCCCACGTGGTTTGTGTCCAGACGGTGCTGACTGCTAGTATAAACTACTAGGGGTTACTTCAGAACTTAAAAATTGAGGGGTACGTATAACGTTTTATTTAGACGGGTTGCATAAGCAGGATGTTTACGGTGTCATAGTCATATTGATTTTGTTTACTCGTTCTCGTCTTCCTAACTAGGTTTCCGTTTAAGGTAGGTATGTCGAGCTGTGCGAACAGAGAATTTTTTGGTATGGCTTATAATACGGGGAAAACTTGAAAAACTTTAAAATATCATAAAATTACCATAAAATTACTAGAATTTGCAACATGAAGAAAATGTGGAATGAAAAGCATAGTGCCTCTCCCACACTATATCAGACATTGTCTCAATGTCATGATATATGGTAGGAAGGATTACAAATAGAAAAAATGTACGGAAAGGGAAATGAATGAAATACAGAAACAAAAACAAAAGAAAACTACTGGTGGCCTCTGCCTCTGCTTCGGGTGCGGGAGCATCGGGTAGGTGTGGCCTCAAGGTCGGTATCATGCAAGCCAAGAGCGGTTACGTCCATCCGTAAGGCGTTAAGCTCAGAGAAAACCTCGTCCAGCTTCTCGTTGACGTTGCGCTGTCCGCTCAGAATTTGGACGTTCTGTGCATATAGAGTGTCATACTGCTCCTGATGCTTCCTTTCAAGAGCTACAGCCATCTGATTTTGCTGATGGAGGGCTCTGAGGACGTCCTCCATAGTGAAAGGAGGTGGTGCAGAAGAGGACTCAGGAATGTCGGGAGTAGGTGCTTCACGGTCCAATTCCTCCTGGATCTCGTCAGTTGGAGCATGCGGCTGGTCATCGTGCACGGGAGCATGGTCGTCAGGGGCATCAAATAGCCAATTGGCTCGGTTGTGTGGATCGATACGGTCCCTGCAAGGCAGAACAATGTTATAATAAACAATGTTACGGATCACTGGATTGAACTTGCCGTTGTCCCGCTCGTGAATGAGATGAGCAGATTTGCAATGGTCCAAGGTGAGAAAAACCGGTGCTCTGGAGGGCAAATGGGCAAGGGTGTCGCCATGATTCAAAGCCAAGGCAATAGAAGTGACAAGCCCTCCTAAGTAGAAAGGTTTGCCGCCTCGAGTGAAAATGGAATGAATATGGGCCATGAGGAAGGGTGCGGCGTTGATTTTCTGATCGGTGAATGCACAGTGCATGAAGAATAGCTCTTTGGAGTTGAGCTTATGGTTAATGTCCCTTGCGAAAATGGTGTTGCACAGGAGGCAGTGGAAATATCGAATGGCGGGATTATGAATTTGTGTGGCATTGAGGTGATCGTAGGAGCTAGCACGGTTGTTGGTCAGGCTATGCCATAGATTAAAGGATTCCTCATGGAAGGTGTCAGGTACACAGAGGTGAGCGCCTTCATCAGTACAGAAGTCGAGTAATCGACCGAATGCATTCTGAGAGAAGTCGTATTCGGTTCTGAAAATGCGAAACCTTACCGCACCAGTAAGTTGATTTGTTGGACCATTAGGAGTGATGTAGCAGAAGGAACTGAGGAACTCGAGAGTGAGATTCTCGTACGTGGGTTGGGGCTGGCTACAGAGGGTTCAAAGGTTGACATTTTGAAGGAGATGTTGGACACTTTGAAGAAATCCAAGGTCTCTGAGGCAGTCAATGTCGACGTACCTAGTGGGATGGAGGCCTCGGCGTTGAAACTTCAAGAACTTCGTGCGTTGGGTTTCACCTTGTTCACCATCGCGTAAGTGGATGCCTGGAATTTGCTGGTTTACGTTTGCCATTTTTGCATGCAAGGTTGTGGGTTTTGGGTTGGAATTGGTGAGGGATACGGTTTATGAGATGTATATATAATGAGGGAAAGTAATGGGAAGGTTGAAAATTAGTGGAGAATAATGGTGAGTTAAGTGGTGTGAATGGGGATTGATGGAGGTAGTGGGACGGTTTTGAAGTAGTGGAGGAAGAGGGAAAGTTTGAAGAAGAAGAGCTTATGTCTGCTATAGGGGTTACTGATATAACCCGTGTTACGGTCGTAACACAGTTATGACGGTCGTAACACGCTAAAAGGCGTGTGACGATCGTAAGGGGGTTGTGACGGTCGTAACATCAGCAAAATATGTAATTTTTAGCAGACAGTTCTGTACCAATTCTGCAACATCATATCTTTACACAGAGGCATTTCAATGGAAGTATACATTCAGTGTTTTACCAAGCAAATGCAAACATATATATTCCAAAACATCACAACATCAATCGATCAGAGCAAAGCTCGCAATTTTATGTATAGCATTAATATTGGCATAGGTGAAACTAGCAAATGAATAATAAACAACTGAAACTTTGATTCCATAAATTTGCTTGTTCAACACCAGAAATTCAAAAACTACATAGAAGTAAATTTGTTCCCAATTAAAACGAACTGAAAATATGCGAAAATGGGAAACTTCCTAGAAACAAAACAAAAGGAAATATAAAACTAGAGCTGCTTTTTGTGAGTTCATCCAAGCTTTTCTTTTATGTCTTCGAGTGTATTATGAATGTGATAAAATTGCTCCACGGTTATGTCAGTTAATCCAATTATCTCCAGACGCATGCTTTTTATTCCATTAATGTTAGTCTGGTAGGTATCAAGTGTGGTAACAATTTTATTCAGATTATCAGTGTAACCCTTCTTGGTTGTTTCAGAGGCTTCATGGGCCTCTGCCATGTTGAAGTTTTCGTAGTAACCAGGAGGAGTCTCAGGGTCACCCATGTCGGACATAACATCATCATAAATTTGATAATCTTGTGGTGTCTCAGGTGTAGGAGGGTGGTCGGGTGGGTTTAGCTCATAAAGCCAGTTATCACAGTTATGGACACTTACTTTGTTATGGTTTGGAAGGGTGAATAGGTTTACAACTTCATCTCTTATCAAATACTCATAAGGTGGGTAATCATGGTTTGCTATTATACGGCGGTCAAAGCAAAAAGCAATATTCATAGGATGAATCGTACCAAAATGTGGGCACCTATTCAGCTGGTGTCTAAGGCCGAGGGCATGTGCAATCATTGTGACCAGGCCACCTATGATGATTGGTTCATTAGGGTTATCGATAATGCGGTAAAAGGTTTGCATTAGGAATGGCACGGCATTAACGGGTTGGCCTTGGTTCATATAATATAGTAAAAATATCTCGTCCTTAGACAGTGCAGTACGGTTCTCCTCTTTCCCGAATATAGTGTGGGCTAGAATCTTATGAAAATAGCGGATAGCAGGGTTATGTATCTCATCATTATCCATGTTATCCGGATCAGGGTGATAATTACCAATTAAAGTCCCCCAAAAGTAATCTAGCTCAATATCCATCAGTTCAACCTGGGTAATAGAGTAAGCAAAAGGGCCGCTAGGGAATCCTAACAGGTCAACTAGTTCCTTATGAGTGTAAACAAAATCAATGCCAAAGAGACGGAAACTTATAAATCCTTTTCGGGTTCCTTTTCCATGTTCGGGTATATGGACTAGTGAGCTTAGAAATTCAAAGGTGAGCTCATGGTAGGTGGCAAACCTATTCTCAATGTGGGATTTTTCCCACCCCAGCTAGTTAAACAAGTACAGAATACTATCCAATATACCTAAAGCATTCATAGTGGGTTCATCATAATAAAGTGTCATACCAATGTTTCTTTTTGATAATTCCTCGAATTTTCTCTTTTGGTTTCTACCCCTAAAGGTGGTTTCCAAGAAATTATGTGGTTTTGGTTCCATGGTTATTGTTAGTCAGGGAAACAAGTCAGGAGAGAAGGTAGAAGAGAAACAAAAACTTTTCAGAAATCCTGTGGCAATTAAAATTATTTTTGAAATCAGCAGCAGTTTTATGAAAATTATAACAAAAGAAAGAAAATGAAAAATAAAACTTAAATAGGAATAAATGCAAAAACGAAAAGTATAATAAATAAATAATTAGAAACAAATAACAATTAACAAATAAGTGGGTTGCCTCCCACTTAGCGTTGTTTTTAACGTCAAAAGCCTGACATAGTGCCTAGCAGCAGATTATTCGAGTGAAATATTGGGCAATTCTAAAAGTCTTAGACTATTTGTATAGTCTCTATTTTCAATGTTATTGTATATTTTTAACCGCTGCCCGTTTACTGTAAACGGGTCAGCATTTCTACCCTTAATTTCTATTGCTCCGCTAGGGAACACTTTTGTAATTTCATACGGACCTGACCATCTAGATTTTAATTTACCAGGGAAAAGCCTAAGTCTTGAGTTAAATAATAGTACGAGATCTCCCACACTAAATTCTTTCCTAGATAAACGCTTATCATGCCATTTTTAGTTCTCTCTTTGTATATTTTAGCATTCTCATAAGCATCTAATCTTAATTCTTCTAATTCATTTAAATCCAGGACTCGTTTTTCTCCCGCAGCAGTGTAGTTCATGTTGAGCGTTTTAATTGCCCAATACGCTTTGTGTTCTAATTCTACTGGGAGGTGACAGGATTTTCCGTATACGAGCTTGAAGGGTGTAGTTCCTATAGGGGTCTTGTAGGCCGTCATATAAGCCCATAAAGCTTCGTTGAGCTTTGATGACCAATCTTTCCTGGATGTGGCTACAGTTTTTTCTAAGATCTGCTTAATTTCTCTGTTTGAGACTTCGACTTGTCCACTAGTTTGTGGGTGGTATGGTGTCGCTATACGATGTTTCACTCCATACTTAAATAGTAATTTGTCGAATATCTTTGAGATGAAATGGGAGCCACCGTCACTAATGACGAGTCTCGGTACACCGAATCTTGGAAAGATTATGTTTCTAAAGAGTTTGATTACCACTCGTGTGTCATTTGTAGGAGAGGTTATGTCCTCGATCCATTTTGAAACATAATCGACCGCGACGAGTATATATTTGTTTCCAAAAGAAGATGGGAAGGGTCCCATGAAATCAATTCCCCATACGTCGAAGATTTCTACCTCTAGGATTCCTCTTTGAGGCATTTCATCGTGTCTTGAAATATTACCGGTGCGTTGACACCGATCGTAATTTCTAATAGCGATGTGGACATCTTTCCATAGATTAGGCCAGAATAGGCCGGCTTGTAAGATTTTTGCACAAGTTTTGGAAGTGCTTGCGTGTCCCCCGTAAGGAGATGAATGACAGTGGGAAATGACATCTTCTATCTCTTCTTCGGGTATGCATCGACGGAATATTCCGTCTGGTCCTCTTTTAAACAGTAAGGGTTCGTCCCAATAATAGTATTTGAGATCGTGGAAGAATTTCTTTTTCTGTTGGTAGGTAAGGTCTGGTGGGAGCGCGTTTGCAGCTAGATAGTTAACTATGTCGGCATACCATGGCAGTCCCATGGTTGCATGGATTGCTTTTATGGCTTCCTTGGGTTTTGGTTCGTTTAGGTTTAACTGGTCCAGGTCGCTCCTTATTTGGGCTATCAATTGTTCATATGGAAAATCATCGTTAATCGGCACTTGTTCGAGTTTTATATCTTCCAATCTTGACAAGTGATCCGCTACGACGTTTTCGGTCCCTTTTTTATCCTTAATCTCTAAATCAAATTCTTGCAAAAGTAGGATCCATCTGAGGAGCCTTGGTTTTGCATCTTTCTTATTTAATAGATATCTTATAGCAGCGTGGTCCGTGTAGATGATGATTTTCGCTCCTACTAGATAGGAACGGAATTTGTCAAGCGCGAAGACGACTGCTAACAGCTCTTTCTCAATCGTGGCGTAGTTCATTTGGGCTGGGTCTAGCGTTCTACTAGCGTAGTAAATGGCGTGTAGTTTCTTTTCCTTCCTTTGTCCAAGAACTGCGCCTACGGCGTAATCACTCGCGTCGCACATGATTTCGAAGGGTAAATTCCAATCGGGTGGTTGCATGATTGGTGCGGTGATAAGGGCTGATTTTAGAGTTTCAAACGCTTTATGACAATCATCGTCGAATACGAACTCAGCGTCTTTCATTAACAGACCGGTAAGTGGTTTAGTAATTTTTGAGAAATCTTTAATGAATCGCCGATAAAAACCGGCGTGTCCTAAAAAGCTTCGTATTTCGCTAACGGTCTTAGGTGGTCGAAGTTCTTTTATGACTTCTATTTTGGCTTTGTCAACTTCAATCCCTTTATTGGATATGACATGTCCTAGTACGATTCCTTCTCTGACCATGAAATGGCATTTTTCCCAATTGAGCACGAGGTTTACTTTTACACATCTTTCTAAGACTTTCTCTAGGTTTGATAGACATCCTTAGAAACTTCCCCCACACACTGAGAAATCATCCATGAACACTTCCATGATGTTGTCTATAAAATCTGCAAAGATTGACATCATACATCGTTGGAAGGTCGCTGGGGCATTACACAATCCGAAAGGCATTCGTCTATATGCGAACGTTCCATACGGACACGTGAAAGTAGTCTTTTCTTGATCGTCAGGGTGAATGGGAATTTGAAAGAATCTGGAGTAACCGTCTAGATAGCAGAAATAGGAATGTTTGGCTAATCGTTCTAGCATTTGGTCTATGAAGGGTAGAGGAAAATGGTCTTTACGAGTGGCTTTGTTTAGTTTTCTATAATCTATACACACTCTATGCCCATTGACTACTCTTTGCGTTATTGGTTCGCCTTTTGCATTCTTAACAACGGTGATACCTCCTTTCTTGGGCACCACGTGTACTGGGCTCACCCACTTACTATCAGAGATCGGGTATATGATTCCAGCTTCCATAAGCTTTGTAATTTCATCTCTGAATACAGTGCTACGAATCGGGTTAATCCTTCTTTGAGGTTCTCTAGAGGTTTTACAATTCTCTTCTAGCATAATACGATGCATACAAATTGAAGGACATATTCCTTTCAAATCAGATATGTTATAACCTAGTGCGGTTGGGTACCTCCTTAGGACGTCTAAAAGTTTTTCAGTTTCGAGCTTTCCTAAGTTGGAGTTTACTATTACTGGTCGTGTGTGTTCGGTATCAAGGAATTCGTATCTTAGATTCTTAGGTAAGATTTTCAATTCTACACTGGGGTTCTTCGGGCATGGCATATGATCGGGCGTGAGTGCTAAGCTTTCGTTTAGACTGTCATCGTTTTCGAATATTGGAGGGGTTTGGATTTCCATTATCTCAGAATATTTTGTCTGTTCTGCTTCCATTTCTCTTACGCACTCGTCTATGACATCTATAAGATAGCATGTGTCGTTCATGGCTGGTGCTTGTAAGAATTGAGTAAGGATGAATTCCACTTTTTCTTGTCCAGCTTTGAATGTTAGTCTGCCCTTATTTACATCAATTATAGCTCCGGCGGTGGCTAGGAAGGGTCTTCCTAATATGATAGGGGTAACTGAGTCCTCGGTTATGTCCATGATGATGAAATCAGTCGGGATATAGAATTGACCTATTCTAACTGGAACGTTTTCCAGTATACCTACAGGGTATTTAACTGACCGGTCAGCTAATTGAACGGACATTTTCGTGGGTCTGAGTTCTCCCATCTCTAGCTTTTTGAAGATAGATAGGGGCATGACGCTAATACTTGCTCCTAAGTCACATAGAACTTTGTCTATGACAAACTTTCCAATATTACAAGGTATAGAGAAACTACCTGGGTCTTTTAACTTAGGAGGCATATTGTTTTGAATGATCGCGCTACACTCGGCAGTGAGTGTAACTGTTCCGTTATCTTCTATCTTCTTCTTGTTAGATAGAATTTCCTTGAGAAATTTAGCGTATGAGGGCATATGAGTGATGGCTTCTGTAAAAGGTATTGTGATATTGAGTTGTTTCAGAAGTTCAACGAATTTCTTGAATTGGCCCATCGTTTTGGAATTTGTAAGTCTCTGAGGATACAGAATTTGTGGTTTATAAGGTGGTGGAGGTACGTAAGGCTTATCTTGCTCCACTGCCTCTTGAGTTTCGTTTTCCTTTTTTTTCTTCTTTATGTTCATTGGTTTTTTCAGTCGGCTCGCTCTGTTTTTGGTACATGGCTAGACTTTCTAGTCTTGGGTCAACAGGTCCGTCGAGTTCTTTTCCACTTCTCAGTATCACAGCATTAGCATGTCCTTTTGGGTTGGGTTGTGGTTGACCAGGAAAAATTCCAGCCGGTGCTGCAGTAGGTGCTTGTTGTTGAGCTACCTGTGAAATTTGCGTCTCAAGCATCTTGTTATGGGTGGCTAAAGCATCAACTTTGCTAGTTAATTGTTTTATCTGCTCATTAGTATGTAAATTCTGATTCATAACGTCTTTATTAGTCTGAGCTTGGGAAGAAATGAAGTGTTCTATCATGATTTCTAGGTTAGATTTCCTAGGAGTATTAGGTCCATTACCAGGATGATTTGGGATAGCTTTTGGATAACCGGGTGGTGTGGCATAAGCTTGTCCAGGCGCGTATAACGCATTGTTACTTTTGTATGAAACATTCGGATGATTTTTCCAACCAGGGTTATAGGTATTGCTATAAGGGTTCCCTTATACGTAATTTGCTTGTTCAGCTGGAACTCCCGTTAGAAGTGGGCATTCTGGAGCAGGATGTGATTGAAGACCACATAGATCGCAAGTTTGGACAACTGCAGCTACAGTAGCTGCAGGAGTAGTGGTAAGGTTTTCTAACTTTTGGGTAAGAGCTTCCACTTTAGCATTGACTTGGTCCAGAATATTCACTTCAGACATTCCACCTTTGGTTTGGGATTTCTCCATATTATCTCTTTCGCTTCCCCATTGATAGTGGTTCTGGGCCATACTTTCGATAAGTTGATTTGCTTGGGCATATGGTTTATCCATCAGTGCGCCACCAGCAGCGGCGTCTATAGTCAGTCTTGTATTATACAAGAGACCATTATAAAACGTATGAATGATTAGCCATTCTTCTAAACCATGATGAGGACAGAGTCTAATCATATCCTTGTAACGTTCCCATGCTTCGAAAAGTGATTCGTTATCTTTTTGTCTAAAACCATTGATGTTAGCTCTAAGCATAGCAGTTTTGCTTGGTGGGAAATATCTAGCCAAGAAGACTTTATTCAATTCATCCCATGTGGTGATTGAGTTTTAAGGAAGAGATTGGAGCCAGGCTCGGGCTCTGTCTCTTAAAGAAAAAGGAAATAGGCACAATCGTATCGCCTCGGGGTTTACTCCATTTGCTTTTACAGTGTCTGCGTACTGCACAAACACTGACAAATGTAGGTTAGGGTCGTCAATAGGAGATCCAGAAAATTGGTTCTGCTGAACGGCGGATAAAAGCGAAGGTTTCAGCTCGAAATCGTTTCGAGCAATAGCAGGAGCGGAAATGTTGTTGTGAGGTTCCGCTTGCGAAGGAACTGCGTAGTCCTTAAGAGCGCGGGGCAGATTTGGTACGTCAGCCATTATCGATTCTTTGATAAATTCTGGTAACGGGATATCAGGAATTTTAGTCAAAGGAAGATTGTTGAGATTTCGGTATTCTTGAATTCGGCGTCTTAATCTTAAGTAACGCTCGATATCGTTAATTTGTAGATGCAAAGGCTCGCTTTGAGATTGAGTGTTTGGCATACAACAGAGGGAAATATAAAAAGTTGCCTTAGTCTAGACAACATTGTTTTCAGAATACACTAGTGACTAAACTAAAGTCCCCGGCAACGGCGCCAAAAACTTGATGTGCGATTGACCTAATGTGTCTAACGGTATCTTAACTGCAAGTGCACAGTCTATCGCGGTAGTAATAAAAAGATGTCGAACCCACAGGGACTTCGTAATCACTCTAGTGTTATGAAACAGGTTAGTTTAGCTAAGGTGGAAATTGTCACGTTTGGTTTTTAGAAGTTTAAAACTAAAGGAGAAACTAAATTCAATTAAAAGAATTATAATATTAAAGTGGTCGGAGTGTAATGTTTTGAACCTATGCGAATTAAATTGTACCTAAGCATATAAAAATATTTAACTTAAATTGTTCTGTAGTACTTATCAGTTTAAAAACCCTCGATTCACACTCTCGTGGTCTTACCTCAGATCATACTCCTAAAGCCAAATGTCTGCTCTCGCTAGCCCATAAGTGTTTAGAAAGCATCTTTTTGAAAACTAAATAAATCTAATTCGTTTTAAAGCGCTCTCGCTGTATTTAAATTGAATGCCTAACTTTAGCTATCCGGTTAAAACCTCACACTCTCGTGGTCTTGATTTCTCCCTATTTTACTTTCCTTACTCTCGTAACAAAAAGCTTAATTTTTAATTATAAAAAGTCACGGCCAGAAATTAAGTTAATTAAGGTTTTAGCTTAGAAATACATTAATCCATTCGGTTATTTCATCACACCCCAACTACGGGTATTTAGCTACTCATAATGCTCAGAATTAAAATGCGGGAAATAAAATCAGAAAACAATAACACATGCATTATAAATAAAGAACAGAAATTTAACATAAATAAATTGCAATTATATTGAATACGATAAAAAACCTGAAAAGCAATAATTTCCTAGATCCTTCTTCCACAAGCCGGCAAGATTGGAACGTCGGAATGAAAATTAAATAAACAAAATGCTGAGGCTTGAAAGAAATCCTAACTACAATAGCAATTTCATGATGTTGGAAATGCTATTAAAGGTTCTAAGAGGAAAGGGAATAACAAGAACAAAATAAAATCGGAAAATAGAATCGGGTTTTAAATCGGCAGAGCTTCCGCAAGAATTTTCTGAACTAAACTCTCCCCCTTCTTCTTTGAAGTCCAAGCTATTTATAGAAAATGAATACAGTTGGAATTATATTTCACGTTGCTAGATTCTTGGCTTGCTGAGAAAAATAAGGAGAAGGTGGTCTTGGTCGTTGGAGAAAAATAAGGCACACATGCATCCGTTACTTGACCACTTACTGCACGTTCAAAATAACCAATATAATGCTTGTTACGGTCGTGGCTGGTGTGTTACGTGCAAATTCCATGAAATAGTGCGTTACGGTTGTGGCCAATGCATGACGGTCGTAACACGCTTCTGAAGTATCTTACGGTCGTGGCAAGGGCGTGACGACCGTAATAGCAGCAAATTTTGGATTTTTGACAGATTTATCTTTTCTCTTCTGGTCTTGGCCGCAATCTTGTACATTTCACGTTTCTTTCTAGTTTGAGCTGAGATATGTTGTACCTGCATAAAATCATACAAAACTCGGAGTATTCGGGAGTTAATCGGGTCAATACGATATAAAGCGGTTTAATTTCATAGTAAATATATGATATGATTTCTCGTTATCATAGATCTCTTGAATGACATTTTGGAACTTGAACCATTTAAAATCTCCAAAAATTGAGAGAGTTATGAATTGTTGAAGTGGGCAAAAATCATGAAATGACCTATAATATTTTGTATCCTTAAGGAACATTACATCAATTTTATCACTTTGCACATAAAATAAGGAATAAAGTTCACATCTTCAAGATTATTGTGGAAAAATAATGGGCTTAAGGTGATAAGAATTGACCAAGTTATGATCATTTGAAGTCACACATGTAATTTTGGGAATTCATCTGGAGAACTTGTAATCTTTCTTCTTCATCAAGTTTCTTCCACATGAAAACTCCTTGTAACTTTTGAAGTTATTTGTTTATAACCCTTTGAAGAGAAGGATGTCTTTAGAATCACTCAAAAATACTAAAAGATGAGCAAGATATGCTTCTTTGAAGTTCAAAACCCTAACTCCTAGATCAAGAAAATGCTTTGAGGAACTTTGACAATTTTGAACAAACTTCTTGTACCAAAATAAATGCTTTGTAAATATAAGTTGTTGAGGATGAAAATGAGAACTCATAGTAACCACAACCACTTCCATATCTTGATAATTGAGAGAGATATGCACTTGTGACCAATGGGAACAAGACCTTGTCCAACCATGACTATTTTTCAATCAACCCCTTGTACTTTTTGGATCAAATCTTGATAAGTTGGAAATGTAGTGAACCAAAATAACCTTGCCATTCCATCCCTTCCAAAACAACTTCAATGGTGAGGCTTGAACTTCTCAAGCTTCATTTACTAGGTCATGGAAATAAACTTATGAACCCATGGATCAACTTGCTAAGCCCCATTGCCTTTACCTGCATTGTTGACAAGTAAGACAAACCAACATTGCATTTTATTAATTAAAAGGAAAGTCAAAACAAAAACATGAATGATTACACAAGAAAAACAAGTCAAGGTGCTTGGTGATTCCTCAAAGAGAAAAGCTAAACATAGGAAGGAGAACCAAAAGCCCTAATGTGATCTTGTTGTGATTGAATCAATATGGTATGGTGAAGGGATCTTAGGGGCAAAAATTGGGGTACAACAGCTGCCCTTATTTAAGTTTCTTCTATCTGGAGATACGAAGGTTAGAAATATTCGTGTCGACGCGATCGAAGATACTTAAATATAAAACAAACCCTATTTTTGGCCCTAAGATGCCATGCAATGCTTATGAATATGAGTGAAAATGGACAAATCCAAAGGGACACAAAACACCACTGGGGATGTAACAATAATAGAGAAATAAGGGAGCGACACGACCAGGAAAATAAATCACTGGTGGATCAAAAGACATGAGCCAGAGAGGATGGTAAAATGGTTAAATGATACACTAACGCCTACTTGAGGTAAAGATACCAACGTTCACTGAAGATAGAAGGAAAAGAAATATCAACACCGACGTTCGCTGACGGTGAGCTACCAACATTCACTGAAGGTAGAAGGAAAATAAATATCATAGCACCACCGTTCACTAACGATGAACTACCAACGTTCACTGAGGGTAGCGAAAGATAATAATCACTGACGTTCACTGCCAATGACCTACCAACTTTCACTGAAGGTAGAAATAGAATATATCATAACACCGCCATTCACTGACGATGAACTACCAACGTTCACTGAGGGTAGCAAAAAGATAATAATCACCAACTTTCACTGATGGTGATCTACCCACTTTCACTGAAGGTAGAGAGAAAATATATCATAGGATCGCCATTCACTGATGATGAACTACCAACGTTCACTGAGGGTGGCAAATAGATAACAAACACCAACTTTCACTGATGGTGATCTACCAACTTTCACTGAAGGTAGAGAGAAAATATATCATAGCATCTCCGTTCACTGACGATGAACTACCAACATTCACTGAGGGTAGCAAAAAGATAACAAACACCAACTTTCACTGATGGTGATCTACCAACTTTCACTGAAGGTAGAGAGAAAATATATCATAGCATCGCCGTTCACTGAAGATGAACTACCAACATTCACTGAAGGTGGCAAAAAGATAACAAGTTTCCCTAGAATTTTGGCATTTCTCCTAGAACGGGTCTCAACTTCTTCTTTAACCGAGGCAATTTGCCCGAAAAGGGTAAGATGTAGGCTGTCTCAAATAAAGAGACTTCCACTGGCAAAGATTTCACAATGAGTTGTTTCTGCATATTTAAAAGTCTTGCCCTCCACTGGCGTAAACTGACGACGGACTACAAACTGTCCACTCATAGAGGAGATAGAAAAAGGGTTACGTCGACTTTTACAGGGAAGCACAAGTTGCTCAAATAAAGAGACTTTCTACTTGTTGTCATGGAGGATTGTAAAAAGAAATGACATTCTGAGGATAGAAATATGGCTTCCTGGGGAAAGAAATATGACTTCCTGGGGAAATGCCATGATATTCCTGCTGAGGGGACAAAGTCTTCTTGTGCAAAATAAATGCACAAACCAAAACTCGAAGCTTTCAGAAATCCAAAGTAAATAATATTATTGTGGAACCACAGATTCAAACCAGAAATAAACTGGAATGATATATTCAACCAAAATACATCCTTTGAGAAATAAACTCAAGAGCGAAAACCAAATCAATCCAAACAAGGAGCTGTATAACAAAGCTAAAGAAAAAACTTCCACGAGGGATAACTCAGTGGGAAAATTGAAAGAATGTACGCTTTCTGCTTAGGGCCACCACTCTATGGAAGAGAGGACGACGTAACTCTGCAAAACTGAGTGATATGTCAACATAACATAAAAAAAATATCAACAAACAATGATTTGCCAATTTTAGCTATGCATGATGTATGTATGAATGTATGAGTGTTATCGTGCGTGTTCTGACAAAACAGAAACACAACCCTAGGAGTAACCAAAAAAAACCAACTCTGGCATAAACAACACTCGGCTAAACCACATCTAGGATGATCATTCCAAGAAAAAGTAAATGCCAACTGAGGAAACAAAACTTACTGCCTGCTTTAGCTTTACTGGGAAGAAACTTAATCCAGAAGTAAACAAAACAAAGTTATAAAATAGTACAGATACAGGGATATAACATCTTTCTCCTGGCTTCACCGAGGAAACAAACGTTTTCAAAAGTAACACTTCTACTGGGGATTGCAAAACCAGTCTCAAGTGAAGCAGATGGACACCAAATCATCGAAACATTCACTGGGGAATTCAGGCCTACTTCATCAGGGAGATTAACACCATATATTCAAAGGGGAAACCATAATATGTTCTTGACTAGTGAAACCAGGGATCTGCGCTCTTCAAGAGTGATTATGGTACCAACTTCTCGGGAAAAAGAACTTCCATTATACCGAACGAAAACTTCACTGGAGAAATCTCGGATTGAGACTTCTTATCATGAAAATTCAGAAATTAATCTAAACTTGACCAAGGATACTGGATTCACGAACCCAATATGGCAAATAATCCTGAGTAAACCTTCCCGAGGGGAACAAAAACTTCTTAAGACAAACTGGAGTTTGTCCATTCTTGGGATCACCATTTTGTTGCCATTATTTCATCACAGATTCCAAGGTAAAAGCGAACTGTAAATTCTTTTTGAAAAATCGATTTTGTTAATAAATCTTTTTGCTTTGAAAGTTATTATCAATAATATATGAAGTCTTTGCAAGCTAAATAAAATAAGAAATACAAAGAATTGGGTAAAATATCAAATTTCATTAATAGAATGGTATTTTGCGAAAGGCGAGACTCCATGGATAATTACAAAGTTCAGAAAATGGTAATATATAATGGAAAAGATACATTGAGATACAATGACCATTATTCTCTCTAACAACTTTTGAAATCCTGAGCAGCAACTTCTGTTGAAGTTGTGATGAGAATCTGAGAAGATTGTTGTTCCAACGATCAAGTCTTGTCTGATGTAGTTACTTGCCAAGAAAGTCCCTAACTTTTTCATAAACTACCCTTGCGGGTTTTCAGCTTAGCGGGAAATTTATTTTGTTTATGTCTCTAATTTTTGCCTAGACCGCCCTTTCGGGTTTTCAGCCTACCGAGGCGCTCTTTTTTGCCTAAGCCGCCCTTTCGGGTTTTCAAATTAGCGAGTTGTTCTTTTATTTCTTTAGGTGAAGTATTTCTTGACTGCATCAGCATTCATGGGACGTGGGAACTCCTCGCCATCCATAGTTTCAAGAATTAATGCACCGCCAGAGAAGGCTTTCTTGACAACATATGGGCCTTCAAAGTTGGGAGTCCACTTGCCCCTAGAATCAGTGTTGAAAGACATGATCTTCCTGAGCACGAGGTCGCCTTATCTGAATTCACGAGGTTTGACCTTCTTATCAAAAGCTTTCTTCATCCTTTTCTGATATAATTGTCCATGACATAAAGCAGTCATCCTCTTCTCTTTGATCAAATTCAATTGGTCAAACCGGTTCTGGACCCATTTAGCCTCTGATAACTTGGTTTCCATTTCACATGCAAAGAGGGAATCTCAACCTCGACTAAGAGTACAGGTTCCATTCCATACACCAGGGAGAACGGGGTTGCTCCTGTTGAAGTGCGGACAGGTGTTCGATATCCATGCAAAGCAAAAGGGAGCATTTCATGCCAATCCTTATAAGTAACGACCATTTTCTGGATAATCTTCTTGGTATTCTTATTAACAGCTTCACAACCCCATTCATATTTGGCCTGTATGGAGATGAAATATGATGGACAATCTTGAATTCTTCGCACAGTTATGTCATCATTTTATTGTTCAGATTCGAGCCAGTGTCGGTGATAATTCATCTCGGCACACCATACTGACATATAAGATTATTCTTGATGAAGCGCACAACCACCTGCTTAGTAACATTGGCATATTAAGCAGCTTCCACCCACTTGGTGAAGTAATCAATTGCTACCAAGATAAAATGGTGTCCATTCTAAGCTTTGGGTTCTATCATCCCAATCATGTCAATACCCCATATAGAGAATGGCCACGGGGAGGAAATCACATTGAGAAGTGTCGGAGGCACATGGACCTTGTCCGCATAAATCTGGAATTTATGACACTTCTTTGCAAATTTATAACAATCAGATTCCATTGTCAGCCAATAGTAACCTGCCCTTAGCATCTTTTTAGCCATCGAATTTCTATTGGCATGAGTGCCAAATGAACCTTCATGAACCTCATGCATCAACATGTCTGATTTGTGTCTATCCACGCATCTGAGCAAAACCATGTCATAATTTCTTATATAACACATTTTCACTAAGGAAGAAACTGCCAGCCAATCTTCTCAGTGTCTTTCTATCTTTCTTCGATGCACCGATCGGGTATTCTGGAGTCTGAAGAAAATGCTTGATATCATGATACCAAGGTTTTTCATCTGCTACCTCCTCTGTTGTAAACACATGAGCGGGCCTATCCAGTCGCCGAACCATAATTCGAGGTATATCATTCCAAGTATTCACTTGGTACATAGAAGCCAGAGTTTCCAGAGCATCCGCCATCTGATTTTCATCTCTAGGAATGTGATGGAATTCAACTTTATTGAAAAAGGGTAACAATCTTCTAGCATAATCTTTGTAAGGGATCAAGTCGGGTGAAGAGTATCCCATTCTCCTTTAATCTGATTTATTACCAAAGCTGAATCACCATACAATCTAGATTTTTAATTCTGAGATCCATAGCTTCTTCGAGACCCTTGATGCAAGCCTCATATTCTGCCATATTATTAGTACAATCAAACGTTAACCTTGCGGTAAAAGGAATGTGCGATCCATGTGGAGTGACAATCACAACACAAATTCCTTTACTATAAGCATTCACAACTCCATCAAATATCATACTCCAACGAGATTCAGGGTCAGGACCTTCCTCAGGAAATGGTTCATCACAATCCTTTACTTTCAGGAACATCACATCCTCATCGGGGAATTCATACTCTACAGACAGATGATCCTCCACTAGTTGGTGAGCAAGATAATCTTCCAACACACTGCTTTTAATAGCCTTTTGAGTGCGGTATTCGATATCATATTCAAATAGCAACATCTTCCAGCGGGCAATTCTCCCAGTAAAAGCAGGCTTCAAAAATATACTTGATTGGATCCATTTTGGAGATCAACCAAGTAGTGCGATTCAACATATACTGCCGCAAACGCTTTTCCGCCCAGGCCAAAGCACAACATGTCTTTTCCAGCATGGAATACCGTGACTCACAATCAGTTAATTTTTTACTGAGATAATAAATGGCGAACTCCTTCTTCCCTGTTTCATCTTGTTGTCCCAGAATACAACCCATGGATTTATCTAACACTGTCATATACATAATCAACGGTCTTCCTTCGACATGAGGGAGCAAGATAGGAGGTTCAAGCAGATATTATTTAATACTTTCAAATGCCCTTTGGTAGTCATCCGTCCACACACAATGTTAATCTCTCTTTAACAACTTAATGATCGGTTCACATGTTGCAGTCATGTGGGAAATGAATCTGGAAATATAATTCAAACGCCCGAGGAAACCTCTGACTTACTTTTCAGTTTTTGACGCTGGCATCTCTTGAATTGCTTTGACTTTATCAGGGTCAACTTCAATTCCTTTCTGGCTAACAATGAAACCCAACAATTTCCCTGATCGAACACCGAAGGTGCATTTATTTGGATTCAAGCGGAGATGATACTTCCTCAAACGCTAAAACAACTTCAACAAATCTCCTACATGCTCTTCTTTAGTCTGGGATTTGGAAATCATATCATCAACATATACTTCAATTTCCTTGTGCATCAGATCATGGAATAGGGTTGTTATAGCCCTCTGGTATGTTGCATCAGCGTTCTTGAACCCGAAGGGCATCACTCTGTAACAGAATGTTCCCCAGGGTGTGATAAACGTTGTTTTTTCCATGTCCTCCAGAGCCATTATTATTTGATTATACCCGGAAAATCTGTCCATGAACGAGAATACTTTGAATTTTGATGTGCTATCCACTAACATATTAATGTGTGGCAATGGAAAATCATATTTTGGACTAGCTTTATTTAGATCTATGTAATCTACGCACATGCGGAATTTTTTGTCTTTTTTTGGTACTGGGACAATATTGGAAATCCATTGAGGATACACTGACGTCACAAGAAAACCAGCATTAATCTGCTTTAGAACCTCCTCTTTGATTTTCACTGCCATATCTGGGTGAGTTCTTCTCAACTTTTGTTTAATTGGTGGACACTCTGGCTTCAACGGAAAACAGTGATCTACAATATCTGTATCTAGACCAGGCATATCTTTGTAAGACCAAGAAAAAATATCCACATACTCTTTCAACAGCTCAGTCAACCTGCTCTTCACATTAGGATGCAGCAATGCTCCAATCTTGACTTCCTTCAGATCTTCTTCTGAACCCAAATTAATCACTTCCAATGGCTCTTTATATGGCTGAATGGTATTTTCCTCGTGCTTAAGCAACCGTGAGACCTCTTCTGGAATCCCATCATAATCTTCTTCTTCAGCCCCATACACAGGAAATTCAAAGTTGGGAGAGGGTGCAGGGTCATTGTATTCAATGAGTTTTTTAATTAATCTGCACATATGATTTATGATTGCTTTTAGAAACTGACACATATAACAAGTGATCATGCAGATTGAATTTCAGTTATTATTTATTTTGAAGGGTTTTTTCTTATTACCATTTTCCGAGAAAAAGCAGAAAATAAAGACACAATTTGGGAAACAAATACAACTTTTATTATTGATTTTAAAAATCAAAGCCAACAGATAAGCCCATACGATATTAATACTTTCACCTTGGGCAGAGTGAAAGCTTTTCAAAAATATTAACAAAACAAATTACTTTGAAACATGTATGCAAGAAGGAACGTCAATGGTGATCCAGTTCTAGACCCTAACTCTGTGTCACATAATTTGACCTTTCCTGCTCTGCTTCATCTTCCACAATGGCATTGATCCTGGAAACAGTTGGATGAAGATAACCCCTACTACAGAATATGTCTTGATACTTGCTTGCAGCAGACTTCGGCTTCATACCCTTACCTTTGTCATTCTTCAAAGAGAACCCCAAGCCAGCTCTGTTCTTGTTCATAGGTGGATCCACAATCCGTCCCCACACTTCACTATGACCCTTACGTACAACCTGTTGCGCATCCTTAAGTGAAACCATGGAATTATCATTTCCTCTTATATTGTCAATGGATAAGGCTTGGAATTGGGTTCCAACAGCAGCTTCATCCGCCTCCACAATGCTGAAAGAGGACAAATGAGATATCAATAATGCTTATTCCCCATTTATGATAACTACTTTCCCTTTACGTACAAACTTCAGTTTCTTGTGTAAAGTTGAAGTGACAGCCCCTGCCTCATGAATCCACGGCCATCCCAACAAACAGCTATAAGCGAGAACAATGTTCGTGACCTGGAAAGTAATCTGAAACAAATGTGGTCCAATATGAATAGGCAAGTCCACTTCACCAATAATAGATTTCCTTGATCCATCGAACGCTTTCACAATGATGCCACTCTGGCGCATAGGTATTCCTTGATATTTCAACTTCATAAGCGTACTCCTCGGTATAACATTCAACGCGGATCCATTATCAATCAGCACATTGGATAGTGAATCATTCATGTAGTTCATAGAGATGTGGAGGGCCAAGTTGTGATTCCTTCCTTCATCTGGTAATTCATCATTGCAGAAACTCAAGTTATTACATAATGTAATGTTCCCTATTACACTGTTGAATTGGTCTATTGGCATATCCCTTTACACAAAAGATTGGTCCAATACCCTTATCAAGGATTCTCTGTGAGCAGAAGATTTCATCAATAAAGCTAAGATATATATTTTTGAAGGAGTCTGCAGTAGCTGATCTACAATTCTGTAGTCGCTCATCTTGATTATCTTCAAAATATCATCCACTTCTTTCTCTAACACAGCCCCACTAGTCTCACCCGTAGCCTTCTTGGGTTCAACATTCTCAGCAATTTTCTTTCCATCATTAACATATCTTTGAACAACTTGTGCAAACACACGACCGCTGCGGGTCACCCTGCTATTTTCAGCAATATTCCCAACATCAGGCATTAGCTGGATGGGAACTTCCACTCCATCCTCTAAGATTGTAGTGTTGTGTAAGGCACAACCTTATCTGACTTGTAGAGGATAGGACCTGGTAAACTAATCAACAATGGGGTTACAACTGGCTTTCTATAATACTCAACTTCAAGATGGGAGGGTGCTCCAAAACAAGGTACAATGACATTTACCCCTTCTTCAACATAATCAGTCATTATTGAGTCATTTCTGGAAAACAAATCCTCGTCTGAGGAGAAATACTCATCTGCGGAGACATACTCTTCATCTGACTCTTCTGCCATCAAACAAACCTCAACCATATCAACTTCATGGTAATCATCCCTTTGACTTGTAACCTTGATAATTCCATTGTCTAACAATAACTGAACACCCTTCTTCATGATTTAACATCCTCTAGAATCTCGACAGCAAACTCGGCAAGATCCATATTGGTATTCCACCTGGCCAGCCATATGACAGAAGGTAGCATGCAATTGCACAAGGTCTTCATTCATATACTCTACATCAAAAATTCTGAATTCTCCAGGACATCCAGAAACCATATTCACCTCCTCTTCATACTTTGCCCTAGGCCTAATCATGTGGATTAGGCCCTCATCCATCATCTCTTGTAAATTAGCCTTTATCTTATCGCAACTCTGTATATATGTACTGCAAATAGCACAACCGGCATGGTCATGCGTATAGTAGCTAAATTCACAAAGGTGTGCATGCATTTTCACCAAATATCCTATAACCAGATTAATATCAAAAATCCGGAAGTCGCCTAGACAACCGGCCACCATATTCACAGCATTTACTCCCCCATGCTTGGGTAGAGGATTGTCTTTCACATTAGGTCCCACGTCTTTGAAAGATAGAACACCAGACTTTACCAACTTCTTCACCTCAGTCTTCAAAGAATAACAATTCTCAACATTATGCCCTGGTGCTCCCTGATGAAAAGCACATGTTTGGTCTACTTTGTAATACCAAGGCAATGGTGATGGTACGATGGGAGGTGGTCGGGTCTGAACCAGCTTCTTCTGAATCAATTCCGGTAGTAACTCTGTATAGCTCATAGGAATATGGTCATAACTCTCCCTTCTCTGATTATACCCTTGATTCCCTTGTTGGGATGGTCTCTGATAAGCAACGGTAGTTGGAGCGGCACCAACAACTGGAGTAACTGAGGCGACCTGCTGATGTCGCTGATAATTCCTTCTAGGAGTATTAACCCTCCTCTCTTGCATAACAGCATTTACATCCCCTTCCTTCTTCTTGGTAAACCCATAAGATGGTTTCTTCATACCTCCAGAACTTTCACTCTTCGTTAAACGGCCCTCTCTTATAGCCTCTTATAAGCGGATATCCATTCCTACCATTTCAGTAAAATCATTTGGCGCACTTTCCACCATCCTTTCGTAATAGAAAGCACCCAGCGTTTTCAAGAAAATCTTATTCATCTCCTTCTCTTCCATGGGAGGAATCACTTGGGCGGCCACCTCACGCCATCTCTGTGCATATTCTTTGAATGATTCCCTGTCTTTCTGTACCATGGCCCTGAGTTGATCACGGTCAGGCGCCATGTCCATGTTGTACTTGTATTGTTTGATGAATGCTTCTCCTAAATCATTGAAAGTATGGATATTGGCGTTGTCCAAACTCATATACCACTTTAGTGCAGCACCGATAAAACTATCCTGAAAAAAGTGAATCAGCAGACGCTGATCATCAGTATGTGGAGACATTCTCCTCACGTACATAACCAGATGAGCACGAGGGAAAGTGTTGCCCTTGTGTTTCTCAAACTCCTGGACCTTAAACTTAGCAGGTATCTTAACATTCTGGACCAAGCATAGCTCATTCACATTCTGCCCAAATAGCTCTTTTCCCCTGAGGGCCTTCATCTCTCTTTGCATCTTGTCAAACTGCTCTTGAAAATCATCCATTTTGTCATAAAGACCCAAGTCTTCACTCGGTGGAGGGAAAGGACGACACACATCATCATTAACAAACGAAACCATATTCACCGATGGAGGCGCAGCAGGAGCAGCATGCACCATAGGACGTGTCGGAGTAAAAATAGTCTAAACAATTGGAGTATCTTGAGGACCAAGATTGAAACCTTCAGGTTGAAAATTCTCTGGCATTCTCCATGGGTAACCTTGAGGCATGCGATTCTGAATAGCAGCTGGAGTAGCTGATACGGGAATAGTCAGAGCTTCAGTAGTTGCCCTTGTTGGTTGAGGTTGGACACTCGGTGGCTGATTCTGAGCAGCCACCAGAGCTTCCATTAGAGTAGTCATATTGGCCATGCCGGCCTTCTAAGCAGAAACCTCCTCGCGCAGCTTGTAATTGTTCTAGGTTGTCCATCTTCTTTCTGAGATTAGCCCGAGTGTTGTAGTTGTGAGTCAACTTGCTGAACGAAATAAAGAAGCTTGGTAAGACACCTGGATATGCATAACAAATGCAAGAAATATGTACAATATGATGCATGATATGCAATGCACATGATTTTATTTAATATTTCAAGGGATTTAAAATTTATGGACATATTGCAAATATCAAAGTAATAACGCATTTGTAATACTAAAAAATTTTATAATAATTCCAAAATGGATTACAAGTTTCAATGATCCCAAGTACAAGATGAAATAAAAATCTAAAACCATGAGAAGTAAAACTGATGGAGATCACTCTATACGCTGGCGCTTCCCTGTGAGCCTGGCAATCTGAGCCTTCAACCTCGGGTTTTCTTCCGCATGTCTGATGGAAACCTCCTTCCAATCACCTGAATCAGGAAGTGAGTGATCAGCATCTGATTGAGGCTTAGGAGAAAATAAATCCCCTTCCCTCTCCATAGTCTCTACCGCTCGACTCTCAAGGATCTCAATCAAGTCATTTTTCTCCTTCAAGTCTTCTCAATAGGAAATCTCTAAAGTTTGGCACTTGTTCTTCCAAGCATCCTTTTCCTGTTGTATCCTGACTAAAGCAAGCTGCAACTCTTCTATATCATCTAATAAGGGAGGAGTGGTCTTTACAAACAGATCAGGCATAGGTGTTTCCCGGGAATACGAAATCTTCAAATGAATAGCTCTCATTCAGACCCACTAAAGATATGGCTCCAAAGAAACAACACCCCTAGGTCCCCAATCCTTCCTACTCTTCTTATGAATGTGACATCGGGCCTTCGCAATCTGCTCCATAGCTTCCCTATGATCTTCTCCATCCTTCAGAAATAAACTACTCAAATGAATGCTATTTGGTTTATCCCTCATCGGATAGCCAAGTTGTCGTCGTGCAAGAACAGGGTTATAGTTAATTCCTCCCTTTGTACCAAGAAGAGGTACATTGGGGAAACTACCAAAACTGTCAATAATCGCTATATCCTGGTAAGCTCGATGATACGAATCAATATCCGAATGAGTAAGTGCAATCATCTTAGGATCCCAACGAGGTTCCTTCTTGACATCCCAAAAAGCATCAGACTGAGGCATATGAGAGATGAACCACCAGTACAACAGAGGCGTGCAACAGATAATCATCCACCCATGATAAGAATTCCGAAGATGAATAGAGTAATGAGCATCACCCAATAAGGTAGGAACTGGGTTTCCAATCATGAAGGTCCTGATAGCATTAATGTCAACAAACTTGTCCACATTAGGAAATAAGAATAACCCGTAAGCAACTAGAGCAAAGATGGCCACAAAAGCAACTGTACTCTTCATCCTAGCAAAGTAACGAGCTTTCTCCAATAAGAACTGAGTTGGTAATCCTCTAATCCCTCCTTTAGTAGTCATATGGGCTTCCACCTCAGACTTCCCCAGATGAATCAAAGCAGCAATCTCATGTGGTTTTGGCTCACCCTCCAAACCAGTAAAAGGAACATGATCAGTAACAGGTAAATCCAACAGATAAGAATACTCCTGCAGTGTAGGAATCAACTGATAGTCGGGAAAAGTAAAGAAATGATACATCAGATCATAGAACTGGACCAAGGTCGAGAGAATACCCTCCTTCATCTTTAGCTTCATGAGAGGAATAATGGATCCATGCTTCTTCAGAAAGTCTGCAGAACACTCGATCTCGGGAATTAGACTGATCAACTCATCTATCTTGGGATCCTTGAAACTGTACTTCCCAGTCTTTCTCTTTCCGGAATCCATGGTTAAAAAGTACTTGAGATATTCACAAATGGCCAACTTTGAAATCCCTTGAAATAAGATCTCTCCAAAAGATGCTTATGAGTGCATGGATGCATGATGCAACAATCACACACAAGATCATACATATAGGGTTCATAGGTTCAACGTCACGAGCATGAGGTCGAAGGTACTACCCATAAGGTATTGGTTTAAAAGTTATCACCTGCCGAACAAAGTTCTAGAGTTTCCCAGAGTCTACATCCTTCCTTCGGATATTACCAACTTCCCGATTAACACGGTAATTAGTAATATTCTCAAGAAAAACTCATCTGAGCGTAGTATCGCGTGACAAATATTTCCGGATTACTCTGTTATAGCTTCTGCACTACACCTAAAAGGCCAAGATGGGTTAGGTATTCTACGGTCCTCAGTTTCAGCAGGCTCCCAGGTCGAAAGCAGTACGTCTTCCCGATTACTTGGTAAACGACACTACAGTCAAAGGGTCCTGCACTGAGTGGGGGATCTCATGCCTCCTTTTTTGGGATTACTCCCTCAAAGTTAACATGACTATACCGCCCGTCCTATCTTAAAGTTTGCCCAAGTCCAAGTATAGGACTTATAAGTAATCACTAAGCACCCTGAAAACCAGGAAAATCCAAACAAATATATATACAACATATAACACAAAAACAATAATAACACATATACAGATACAAAAAAAGATAGGCTCAACCCACTTACGGATGGACCAGCAAAAGGTCAATCTGTCCCCAGTGAAGTCGCCATTTTTTCTGTAGCGGTAGAAATGTGCAAGACTAAGCCATTGTATTGACTAGACTTATACAAATCAAAATAAAAATCGCCACCGCGCTTTATTGTTTCCAAAGGAACGAGAAAAGAGCGAATAACCCAAAAAGAGGGGGAAAGATTCAAGGTAAGGGGGTTGGTTATGCAAAGGGAAGTTATTAGCACCTTAAACATATACGGTACTCTGCAGGAACCTCTTTGTATAAAAAAAATTGTATATTTTGGCTATAAAATGTTGTATGAAAAATAGATGGTGGAGTGAGAAAAGAAGTATATTTTTTATGATTTTTGCACCTGCCACGGTTGCGAACCTTTAGTTCCTACGTACCACCTTCCGTGCAATAGGGGATCAGGGTACACGTAGTTCATCTTTAAAAATTTAAAACACAAGTGTGTTGATTAATTTTAAGAGATAAGACATCATTGTCATTGTCCGTGTGGAAAACATACTTACTACCCACAATCATGAGAAAGGGGAATTTGCATCATCTCAAAGTGGAGGATATGGCTTGGATTTTAAAATCAACAATGCCTCACTCAACACTCAAGTGGAAAATATCTCTACAAGGATTGACAAGAGTCTAATATTTTGAGAAAAGTTTTTAAATTAAAAAGCCAAAGTGGAAAAATGGTTTGAAATGAGATTGATTGACTTTTAGTCTTCTCACAAAAAAATCCAAAGTATTATTAAGTTGATTGAAGTTTATTTATGAAAATGTTTTGAAAGTGCATGGACATAAGTCCAAGTTTTTTATGAAAATGGTTCAAGTTTCAAAACAAGAAGAGTTTTCAAAAAGAGGAGGAAGATTTTTTAAATTAAAGAAGATGGTAGGAGAAGAAGAGACTATCCTAAAGCATAAGGTAAAAGCTAGGGATAAGAACCATCTAACCAAAAAGAAGCCAATACTTGACATTATGAGTCAAGATAGAATTCCAATTCTTTGGATTGAAACCAGACAAGCAAAGATACTAGACCCCTTGAAAGAACCAAACTTCAAATGTATTTAGCCTTCACAAAAATTGGGCAGAGTAACGGCTGTATACGGGTGAATTCCATATTACAAAAAAAAGGTGTAATCATAATAACTTGCACACAAAACAAATAAACAACCCAATGTCTTGAGGTAAACCTCAAGAGCTCCAGACAAAATATTCAGATAAGATCACAAGGTCTCCAATCATAGGCCAAGGTCTCTAATCTTAAGTCCAAAAAGTCCAATGCTCCATAATGCCAAGGATAGTAACCAAATAGTCCAAGTATCATTAAAGATTTTTAGGGTTTATGTTGATTATTAGGTGTCTTTAAATGAAAAGAAAAGCTCAAGTGAGCAAAAATAAAAAAATAACAAGAATATAAAGGGGCTCATGTGAGCAAAGATGAAAAATAGCATGAAATGTAAATGCTAAAAGTAAATGATGCATAAAGTAAAGAACATAAAATAAAAACACAAAATAAAATCAATTATTTGTGATTAGTGGTTAGTTGGATGATCATCTTGAAACTTGCATTTGGAACTCATTAAAGGATTAGTAGAACCAAATCCTCCACACAACAAGTTGCATTTGCTTTTTGTCAAGTATATCATCCATTTGGAATCCTTATGAGTATCATTTAATGATCAACAATGTTTAAGTGATCCGCATTGACCAAAGGTATTGTAGATCCATTAGAGGATTGGTAGAACCAAAGCCTCCACACAATGAATCTCATGGTTATTGGATCAAAGAGATCAACTTAACATACTTGGGCTTGCAAACATAAGTTTGGGCCACGAATGATCATTTATTCAAATCGGGACAATATTTAGTGATATGTTAAGCAATCGTAAGTGGACTTATATAGAAGTCGCACCTATTTTGAGGTCGGTCAATAGTAATCTATGCACCATTTGTTTTGAGACACGATATAGAGATCATGCTCCAACAACATTTAGTGCAATAAGAATGGGATGAGATGAAGAGGGATGGGAGAGAATATACAAACCACTTTTGGATTAAATTTAATGAAACTATTATTAAAATCATTCATCCATTTTTGTGGAGTTAGACTCAACACCATAGATCCAATGATGTTAATAAAGTTCATGATCAAAAATTTAATCCAAGATCAGCCAGAAAATAATTACAAAATAATATTACATTTTAATGTATACAAAAAGGTTTTAAAATAATGTTTAAAAATAAAAATAAAAGAGAAAAATATCAACTATGTCCAAATTAATCAAGAAATAAAAGTCAGACCATAAAAAAATCAGAAATGAACTAAAATTATTTTATAAATTTTTTCGAAATTTTTTTAAATTCAGAAACTATTTTTTAAAATTAAAAGAAAGGGGTAAAATAAACCAAAAATGATAAAAAAAAAAAAAAAGCAAAGTCAGAAACAAAAATGAAATAAGGTCACCAATATATGTCACAATATCATTGGATCATTCCATAATTTTTTCAGAATTTAAAAATGTATAAAAGTATTTTTAAACATTTAAAACAATTCCTATAAACTGTAAATTTATGAAAAATACCAAAACACAATTAAATTGTGAAAAAATAAATCAGAAAGAGAATAGTCAAATATTTTTCATAATTTTTTCAGATTTTTTGGACTTAAAATGAATTTTCTGTGATTTTTTGAAGTTTAAAACAATTAAATATAAAAAAATCAGAAAAGAAAATAAAAGTCAAAAATATGTGGACCATTGGATGAGAGTCAAAACGCATTAGTAATCAATCCAAGGGATCTGGCGCATTGTGCATATCATGGTCATTAGTGAATAAAGCACTGAATCAATTATTAAATCAGAATTCAAAAATAACAAGTGGTGTGCCATCATTGGTTGGAAGATAACACATTGGTCATCTTTAAATTCCAGCCAACATGAATTGCAGGTCTCTCAAACTGTAAAATCAGAAGCTCAGACCTATGCCATTCGCTTCGTCTCTTCAAGACAAAGACAACCACACCCACGCGCCAAATTTATATAAATTGTAGCTCAAGCAATTTGGAAAGAAAGTTTTGAAAAGGGATTTGAAATTTCATGGTCAAAACGTGTTTCCAATAAGAAGTAAGTGTTACAACTAGAACCAGGGCAATGAAAGCATCACAATGATATCAAAGTTTTGAAGAGTTGATGAAGGAATCTACCTATTGAAGTTGAGTTGCAGAGCTCTGAAACTGGACCTCTATGGAGCAATATAGGGCAAGATTCTTGAATGTAATTATATGGTTAGCTTTAGGAAAGATGAAGGAAGGTGAATCGATGAAAAAATTGGATTGAAAAAGGCTTGAGAATGGATTTCGAAGTTGTTGAATTCTGAGTTAGGGAACAAGTTTGGCAGGGTGATTCTGGCTATCTAAGCTTGAGGAAATGAATGGGGGATGATCCACTATTTATAGGGAATCAAATGGAATGTCCAAGCGTGTGAAATGATGAAGTTTGGAGGGAAATCGTGTGAAGTTGCAAACAAGAAAAGTGTGACTTCCAATTTGATCAAAACTCATCCAAAACGCGCGTTTTGTTATGCTAATCAATTTTGGAACTTCATTAAACATTTTTAGAGGCATAAACGCGTGGAAAACTTGTGATTATAAGCCAAAACAAAGACTTCAAATTCTGACTTATGGGAAAAGTTCAGTTCCAAGTTACCAAGTTCAATCCAATGGCATTCTCAGCTCAAGGGGTCTTAAGGCATGATTCTTGATGCTTTAGAAATATGAGGTTACAAGCTTTGCAATGGAAAAAGAATGGAATCAAATGGATGCTTGAGCTGAAAGTTGTGTTGAGTCAAAGTTGGAGAAAAGGGTTGACTTTCCATACTTATAAATATTTCAAATTCTTCTTCAAAAATGACCTATAATGTCTTGCATCCAAACAGATCCTTCTACTTGGAATTTGCTCTTGACCAAAAAAGATGGCATGAAGTAGATCTCTTGAATAACATTTTGGAACTTGAACCATTCAAAATCTCCAAAAGTTGAGAGAGTTATGAATTGTTGAAGTGGGCAAAAAATTATGAAATGACCTATAATCTTTTGTATCCTTAAGAAAACTTCCATCCATTTTCTCACTTTGCACATAAAAGAAGGCTTAAAGTTAACATCTTCAAGATCATTGTGGAAAAATAATGGGCTCAAGGTGATAAAAATTGACCAAGTTATGATCATTTGAAGTCACACATGAAAAATTGGGAATTCATCTAGAGGACTTGTAATCTTTCTTCTTCATCAAGTTTCTTCCACATGAAAACTCCTTGGAACTTTTGAAGTGATTTGTTGATAACCCTTTAAAGAGAAGGATGTATTTGGAATCACTCAAAAATACTTAAAGATGAGAAAGATATGCTTCTTTGAAGTTCAAAACCCTAACTCCTAGATCAAGAAAATGCTTTGAGGAACTTTGACAATTTTGAACAAACTTCTTGTACCAAAACAAATGCTTTGTAATTATAAGTTGTTGAGGATGATAATGAGAACTCATAGCAACCAAAATCACTTCCATATCTTGATAATTGAGAGAAATATGCACTTGTGACCAATGGGAACAAGACCTTGTCCAACCATGACTATTTTTCAATCAACCTGTTGTACTTTTTGGATCAAATCTTGATAACTTTGAAATTTAGTGAACCAAAATAACATTGCCATGCCATCCCTTCAAAAACAAATTCAATGGTGAGGTTTTAACTTCTCAAGCTTCATTGAATAGGTCATGCAAATAAACTCATGAATCCACGAATCAACTTGCTAAGCCCCATTGCCTTTACCTGCATTGTTGACAAGTAAGACAAACCAACATTGCATTTTATTAATTAAAAGGTAAGTCAAAACAAAAACATGAATGATTACACAAGAAAAACAAGTCAAGGTGCTTGGTGATTCCTCAAAGAGAAAAGCTAAAGATAGGAAGGAGAACAAAAAGACCTAATGTGATCTTGTTGTGATTGAATCAATATGGTATGGTGAAGGGATCTTAGGGGGAAAAATTAGGGTACAAAACACTATGGTTAAGGATAAAGAAAAAGATATGGTGGATACAAATCAAGAACAAGAATCTCTGAGCAAGAATTTTACCGAACAAGTGGCGAAAGAGTTCCTGAAAATAATCAAGAGAAGTGATTATAGGGTGGTGGATCAGCTGCACCAAACTCCGACCAAGATTTAATACTCTCGTTGCTCCTCAACTCAGAAGCGCATTGAGACTCTCTATTAAAATTTCTAAGTTCTTCTCATGTTGCATAAGAGATTACAGTAAACCAGTTTGACAATGTTGTAGAAAATCTGACATCTGAATCATATCTATGTTTTAATGACAGTGAGTTGCCTCCACAAGGCAGAGCTCACAACAAGGTGTTGCACATATCTATCTAGATAGGTACTACAAGCCTGTCTAAGGTACTCAGCGATGTTGACTCTGCTCTCAATGTGTTACCAAAATCCTGCTTGATGAAGTTAACATTGGATGGTGTTATAATAAGGCCAAGTTCTACGATAGTCAAAGCTTTTGACGATTCTCAAAGTACAATTTTTGGAGAAGTAGATCTTCCTGTCAAGATCGGCCCACATATGTTTTATGTCACTTTTCAAGTCATGGATATAGAACGAGCGTATACATGTTTATTCGGACGACGTTGGATCCATGCAGCGGGGGCCGTTACTTCAACTATACACTAGAAATTGAATTTATTCATTGAAGGAAAATTGGTTATAATCGACGATGAAGAAGACATGTTTGTAAGTCACATAGAGTCCTACAGATATATCAACACTTATGAAGACTGTATAGCAACACCATTTCAAGTCTTAGAGGTTGCTTCAATGGTAACCCAACTAGTGGAGAAGATTAAGAAACCTATTGTGACTTCATGGAGAAACCTGCAAACAACTGTGGAAGATGGTACCTCAAAAGGTTGGGGTAAACTTGTTGAGATACCCGAGAAAAAGAATCGTTTTAGTTTGGGATATGAATCATCAAAGGCTACTCTGAAAGGCAAGACGCAGTTTCCTCCTACCCAGGAGACCTTCATCAACAAAGGAATGAAGCATCGCAAATAAGTGGCGATGATATATAACAAAAGAAACACCAAGAGGGCGTCTGATTTCATCCACGAATGTGCTCCAGGTGAAGAGCTCAAGAATTGGACAACCGTGGAGATCCCAAAAATCTTTTTCTTTCCAAAGTAAGTTTTCTTGTTTTTTAAACAACCTATGTCATACCCAAGGCATAAGGGTGGCTTGTAAGGGTCCCCCATTTATCTTCAGACACTATTAACAATTAATAAAAGTTAGATTTCGCGTTCAATTAAGATCCCTGTCTTTCTCTTGCATTTATCTCTTACATTTTAAAATGGCAATACTTTTATTTATATGCATTTTACAAAATTCACATACTAAAATTGCACCAAAACATGATAAATATGCAGATCCATGCCTAAAATCACCGATAATACTACTGTTGCTATCCTATAATTTTGATGCACCCATTAACTAAGCAGAAGAGGAAGATGATGAAGATATTGAACTTTCCTAAGAATTGGAAAGGGAGATAGAGAAAAAAGCTGACAATATACAACCATATCGAGAATCTATTAAGACCATTAACCTTGGCACGAAGGAAGATCCAAAAGAGATCAAGCTAGGGGTAAAATTGTTGGAAAGCGTCAAAGAAAGACTGATCAAGTTGTTACATGAATATGTGGATATATTTTCCTAGTCTTAAAGAGACATGCCAAGATTGGATAAAAATATTGTGGTGCATAGACTACCTCTCAAGGAAGGTTGTTCTCAAGTTAGGCAGAAACTCAGAAGAACTCGTCCAGACATGTCTAGCAAGAATCGGGAAGAGGTCCTTACACAATTTGACACAGGGTTTCTAGTGGTGGTAGATTATCCACCTTGGATAGCTAACTTCATACCAGTACCCAAAAAGGACAGAAAAGTGCGAATATGTGTAGATTATTGGGATCTGAACAAAGTAAGTCCCAAAGACGATTTCCCATTACCTCATATAGATGTTTTGGTGGATAACACAACTCAAGCTTCAATATTCTCATTCATGGATGGTTTCTAAGGTTATAATCAAATCAAAATGGAACCCGAGGATATGGAAAAGACGACATTCATGACACCTTGGGGCACTTTCTATTACAAGGTGATGCCTTTCGGTCTAAAGAACGTCAGGGCGACTTATCAATGAGCTATGGTCACAATATTCCATGATATGATTCATAAAGAAGTGGAAGTATACGTAGATGATATGATTTCCAAATGTCATGTAGAGGAGGATCACATCGTACACTTACAGAAATTATTCGAGCGTCTACAAAAGTTCAAACCAAGGCTGAATCCGAACAAATGTGCATTTGGTGTCAGGTAAGGCAAGTTGTTGGGTTTTATCGTAAGTCAACATGGTATTGAGGTACACCCCGACAAGGTGAAAGCCATACAAAAAATGCCAGCTCCAAGGATATAAAAATAGGTTAGTGGTTTGTTAGGACGATTGAATTACATTTCAAGGTTCATATCACACCTAACTTCCATGTGTGAGCTTATATTTAAATTAGTTCGAAAAGATCAGACAGTGGGTGGAATGATGATTGTCAGACAGCCTTTGAGATGATAAAAAAATATTTACTAGAGCCACCGATTTTGATGCCACCCGTTCCTGGAAGACCGCTCATCATGTATCTAACAATGCTTGAAGGGTCAATGAGATGTATATTAGGACAACATGACAGAACAGGTAGAAAAGAGCATGCAATCTACTACCTCAGCAAGAAATTCACCGACTGCGAAACCAGGTACTCACTTCTCGAGAAGACTTGTTATGCATTGGCTTGGGCTACTAAAGGCTAAGGCAGTATATGCTAACTCACACCACGGGGTTAATAGTAAGAATGGATCTTTTAAAGTATGTGTTTGAAAAACCGACTCTTACAGGAAGAATTGCCCGATGGAAGATGTTATTATTAGAGTACAACATTCAATATGTTACTCAAAAGGCCATCAAAGGTAGTGTACTAGCTGACCATTTGGCTCATCAACCATTACCGGAATATCAACCAATGAAGTTTGATTTTCCAGACGAAGATGTTATGGTTATAGGGCATGACGAAGGACCTAAACTAGGGGCACGTTCGACACTCATGTTTGACAGAGCTTCAATTGCACTAGAGCACGACATTGGGGAAGTCTTGACTTCTCCAAAGAATTTTCACAAACCTTATACTGCAAGGTTATGTTTCGACTGCACCAACAATATCGTTGAATAAGAAGCTTGTATCTTGGGTTTAGAAGCTGCTATCGATCTAAGAAATAAATATCTCGAGGTATTTGGAGACTCAACATTGGTCATATACCAAGTCAACAGTGAATGGGACACTAAACATCCCAAATTGATTCCATATCGAGACCATGTTTTAAAGCTTGCTGCGGAATTTACCGAGATTACGTTCAGTCATATTTCGCGAGAAGAAAATCATATGGCATACGCCTTGGCAACTTTTTCAGCCTTGTCCAAAGTAACCTGGCTAAATCACAAACCACACATTATAATTAGATGATTTGAAGAACTTTCACATTGCCTTGCTATTGAAGAAGGACCAGATAACAAGCTCTGGTTCTATTACATCAATAGGTATCTTTAAAAGCAAGAATATCCAGAAAATGCCTCTATAATTAACAAGCAAACTCTCCGGAAGCTAGCTTCAAAATTCTTTCTAAATGGTGATGTGTTGTGCAAAAGGAACTACGATATGGTGTTACTCCCATGCATGAAGAAACATGAAGCCAATATACCAATGAGAGAAATCCATGAAGGTACTTTCGAAACTCATACAAATGGACATCCCATGGCCAGAAAGATCTTGCGAGCAGGTTATTATTGGTTGATGATGGAAGATGATTGCTACAATTATGTGAAGACATGCCACAAATGCCAAATCTATACCGACAAACTTCATGTGCCACCGAATCATTTGAATGTCTTAAGTTTCCTTGGCCATTTTCAATGTGGAGAATTGACATGATGGGAATGATCAAACCAAAATCCTATAACAGACACCGGTTCATATTAGTTACCATCGACTACTTCACCAAATGGGTGGAAATTGCGCCCTACGCAAATGTGACAAGACAAGTGGTTACTCGGTACCTCAAACTGAATCTTATATGCAGATATGGGGTTCATGGCAGAATCATTACGGATAAGGGGTCCAATTTAAACAACAAAATGATGAAGAAGTTATGTGACGACTACAAGAGTGAGCATCATAATTACTCACCATATCAACATAAGATGAACGGGGCCGTTGAAGCTTCCAATAAGAACATCAAGAAAATCACTAAGAAAATGGTGAAGACATACAAATATTGGCATGAAATGCTTCCCTTTGCTTTACATGGCTATCGTACTTCCATATGAACATCAATAGTTGCAACTCCATTCTATCACTTTGAGTTCTAATGGAAATAAAACTTGAAGAAGCATAGTGGGTTCAGGCGCGACTTGATCAACTTAACCTCATTGAAGAAAAATTCTTGATAACTTTATGCCACGGTCGGTTATACCAAAAGCGGATGAAGAAATAATTTGATAAGAAGGTTCGTCCTCGAGTGTTCAAAGAAGGAGATTTGGTTCTCAAGAAGATTCTTCTACCTCACCTTGATTCACGTGGTAATTGGACACCTAACTATGAAGGTCTATACATGGTAAAAACAACATTCTTGGGTGGTGGTCTTATCCTCACAACAATGGATGGGGAAGAACGACCACATCTGGAAAATTTAGACGCGGTCTAAAAAATACTATGTATAAAAATCTCACTAAGTTCAAAACCTAGAACGGACGACTTATGCAAAAAGGAGCGTCCCGGTGGATTGAAAACCCTAAACGGTGATCCATGAAAAAATTAGGGACATACACAAAATTTTTATCCCAGTGGATTGAAAATCTGAAAGGGCGATTGTGATACGGTGGGAGAACTGACTTAAAGTTTTTGCGTTTGTATTCGCAAATGTTTCGGTTTAGTAAGAGTCGCCACCGACTTTTTATTTTATCCTAAGGAAAGGTTAAAAAGCACAGGAAAAACCTTTGAGATGTTTTCTTGGGTTCGGGGAGTAGGTTATAGAAAGGGAAGGTATTAGCACCCTTTCTATCCATGGTTATCCATGGGCTCTTAGTTACTTGCTTAGATCACTTGCCTTGCATTTTCAATTGTTTGAAATGGTGCTTTGTGTGTGTGTTTGAAAGATGTTTTGAAAAGAGGCCATCGTTGTGGAAACCTTTGTAATGATTCTTGTTTGGATGTATACAAAGGTGTATTTGTCTTTTGAAAAGATGTTTCAATGTTTGAAAGTTTGAAAGTTTGTTTTGAAATTGTGTTGTGAGGTATGTTTTGAAAAATAGCAAGGATGTTTTGCAAGATTTGTGATCAAGTAAGTAAGAGTTGTCTACCCTATTTTACTCAAAGATCTTTCTTATGTTTTTAACCCTTTTAACAGTATCGTTCCATCATTGTATTTGGTGGACAATCTTGTGTTAGGATGTAAATGGGACGGGCGCGGGTCATCGTATAGACCATGATAGCAATTTTGCAAAGTATCTTAGCATTTTTTGAGGGACTAAGATCATTTTTGTAAGGCAACTTTGGATAGCGTCATCGAGGGACTATGATCTTTTGATTTTGTTTGTTTTACCAAGATACTTTGCATGCGTAACATGGCCCATTTTTTAAGGCAATAAGTGGATGTAACCCTAGGGGTGTTAGTGTGCAAGTGTGTTTTATTGCATACAAGAGTTTATCTTTGAATTAGGATTTTCTATTTCATTGATTTTATCTTGCCATACACATCCTAATTACTAGCAATAAAAAGCAGAAATATAAAATCCTACGCTATTACAACAATTAGGGGGTGGGGATACACATTTGTACATGGGGTGGTTCAACGAGAAAAATAGACAAGAAAAGAAAATAACAAAAACAAGATAGAGAGAATGAGAGAGGGAGCCAGCGCGCTGCTGAGAGGTCATCAGAAGTTCTGACTCAGGCCCGCTGCCAGATGATCAACCTTTTGGTTAAACTGTATGAGTTAGAACTTCTGACTCTGGCACCTGCAAAACAGAAACCTGTTAGTGGGAAGATCAGAATTTCTGACCCCCCTGCGCTGCAAGACAAAAGTTTGTTAGTGGGGATATCAGAAGTTCTGATCCTGCTGGAAATACAATAATTCTCAGAAGTTCTGATATTATTGACAGCAAAACAGGCTTCAGATGTGCTAACGTCAAAGTCAGCACCTGGCTTCTCCCTGTGCTAGTCAGAACATCTGCAATTTTGTTATTTTTCCACAAAACAGAAAACATGTTTGGAACAACTTCAGCAAATGTCAGAGTGTTTTAGGAGACAGAACCCACAAGGTCACAGGCAGGTTCTATGCTGGCTCCCTTCCTATCTAAACGTTCTGAGGTATGAAAAATCCTCAGAACACAAACAGCAGCAACATGATATTTACATTATGTTTATTTGAGCATGCAAAGCTGATGATGCTTAGCAGCGTGATGAAGGTCAGCAGGTGCTTACCTGGCTGTTGGAAAAGTTTGTGGATGAGAGCTAGCTTTTGGCTCTGATGGTGTTCTGGACAGGTTCTTTTTTGAAAGGGGTAGATGAAGGTGTATGTGTATGTATGGTCATAGGTTGAAAGGGTGTTCTTTAGTCACAAAGAAAACTGGGTATGGATGAAGTTTGAAGGTAAGAAATTCAAAGTTATGAAACACTGGAGATTTTGGCAGAGTTTCACAACACTTTCTTGCTAGAGATTTCTGTTTCTCTTCTAGTAATTTTTCTGTTTTTTGGACGCCCTTTTTCAGTGGACAATGGTTCTCTATTTATAGGCAAAGCTCTTGTGGGTTTCTTGAACATTAAAGGCGCCAACAGAGGTTGAATTGTTCTTTGACAGAAATTCCTGGGAAGTTGTGATAACAGATAGCCTTTCAGCCTAGGCTGGAACAGCAGGCATGGATTGGGGAGAAGTGACCTCTTAGGTGTACGGTGGCGCGTAGACCCATGCCTGAACTTGCATAAAGGCGTTTACCAAGCCACACGTGAAGGGACTACTTGGATGAATGTTCAGGAGTGGTTGGGAGCATTAATGAGCATTAAATGGTGATGAGACTTATCAACACCAACATTCTGGTAAACTTGAACCAGCAGTTCTGCTTTACCAAAAACAAACGTAAACCATGCTCTGGTCTTGGCCTCCTGTTGTCTTAGCAAATTCTGGGGATTCTCCTGACCTTCTAACACGTTCCTTGGATTTTCTTCTGGAAATCCTGGACTTAGAGATTCTGTATCAGTGTAACACCCACTCTCCTGACCTTTTCATCTTCTGATTTCAGCATGTTCTGAAGGATCCTTCAGACTTCCTTGCCTCCTTTGCGTTCCTTTAGCAAACTCTGACTGAACTTACGTAACTGCTGAAAGTGTCATGTTCTGTTTGAGGCTTACGTGTTGAACCACGTTTGCAACTTCTGAGTTGATGTAGCTGCTGAAGAGCCAACTTCTGACTGCGTTGAGCCAAGCTTGCAACTTCTGACCGTTTCTATCTGGAGTTTGATCCAGAAGTTCTGAAGCGCTAATTTCTTCTTAAACACTCATTTTTTAGAGAAGAATTCCAAATGTTTAGAATTTAATTTTTCTCAAGATAAAAGTGTTGCCTTTGGAGCTTGTGTGATCATTTTGCTCTTGTAAATGGTTTGCTTGGGCAAAAATGACAATTCAGGACTTGGATTTGTTTCAGAGGGACTCTGAGAATCCAAGATGATTTCCTGAAGAAAGAGAGGGCAAATTTTGGGGTACAACAGCGATCTATGTAAAAGTTAGGGATCTTACTCAGAAATAAAGAACAAAAAGACTACGATCTAAGAACCACGACTACAACCACGAAGGAGAGAGATTGATCCAAACCATTTGACTCATAAGAAAAGGAGATTGGAGCTATCAAAATAACATTGGAGAAATAGTAGTAACAATCAACATTTTTCATTTCCATTTTCAGTTTTAAAACTTTTATGTAATTATCTCTTTTAAAGAATTACATCTTGTATTCTCGCCTATTCATAGGCATATTTATCAATAAAATATTTACTTTTTCATTCATTCAATTGTATTTTTCCTTTTTCATACTTGTTTGCAAATACTACGATTATTTCTTGTGAATACTATGTTGAAACCATTTTGGGGATTTGACAAACATATAGAAGTATTTGATAAAACATCAAAAAACATTTTGGTTTGAAAAACATTGAAGAAAATATAAGTCTACATCCATGACTACGTCCACGCCTGCAATCATAACTACATCCACGCCTATGTCTACGACTACGTCCACGCCTGCACCTGAGATACAAATATCAAAATCTTGGTGACACCATTCATCTTGTTCAAAATCAATTTAAAATACCACGACAATGCAACATACAATATTGGAGAGTTGGTGACACAAAACCAATGTTTTAAAAGAAGAAAACACAAAAGAAAATTTTCACAACAAGCAATACATTTGAGGCATACACGGACATTACATGCGGGGAATATACAAAAATTTCGTGCATATACAAAAAAATTCAACGCATATACATTTTAGGTTCCATATTAGCTTTGGGAATTATGCATGGCATTTCTAGAACACATCTTGGGTTAAACCTACGAACTTTCTTGGGGCTCATCTTTGGGTCATTTGGTCCACGAAACAAACAAACCTTGGTTGAGAACAGACACAACCGGTAAACTCTGATCTTATCTTTGGTCTAGTCATCTAAGATTTGATTACCAAAACACTCTTCAAATATCTACCCTCTAGGTTGTGGTAGATATGCAAATTCTCAAGATTACATTATTTATCCTCTAGGTCATGATAAGTACGTAAGACTACCCCCGTGTCGTTTATCCTCTAGGTCATGATAAACCCACAAACTTTTCAATCATCTATCCTCTAGGTTGTGGTAGGTGCATGAAGTATCATATTTTATGTTATTCATTCTTTAGGTCATAATGAATACGTAAGTCTACCTCCGTGTTGTTTATCCTCTAGGTCGCAATAAACACACAAACTTTTCAATTATCTATCCTCTAAGTTGTGATAGGTAAGCAAATTTTTAGGGTCATATTATTCATCCTCTAGGTCGTGATGGATACAAGAACCCATCCCTGTGTCATATATCCTCTAGGTCGTGATAAATGCACAGACTCATCCTCGTATTATTTAATCTCTAGGTTGTAGTGAACATAACGAAATCTGCAATATAATTCATTGCGTCAGTCTCCATGTGGCGATGGTTTATCAACCCTGTTTTATTCATCCCCTAGGTTGTGATGAATAGGTAAAATGTGCGTTATAAACTTACAATGTTAGTCTCAAAGCATTAATAGGTCAATTTTCAAACTTTTATTTATCTCCTACGTTATGGTAAATACATAAAAAAATTTACGTTCACTCTTTGGTATTGGCGAGTTATCTGTGTTTCCACATCTGGATCAATCATAACTCTTTGTTCAAACTCTGGTAAGATGATACATCATCATTTGTGCCTATTTTTCTCTACGTTCATAGGAATGTTGTACAACATATCCTTATAATCTTGTGGGAAAATTTTAGGGTCTTCCATTATTTAATAACCCTCCGATTCGAATATGCGAGACTTGCGTATTATCACACCCTTCAATCGAAGAGTGATTAAAAAGGGGGAGTCTGTCATAAACTAAAATTTCCCTATCAATTTCAAAAGCCACGTTATTATTTTTCCAAATATTTAATCATTTTTTTCAATTTGTTTCTGAAAATTATTATACGAGGGGTTTAAAACCAATATGGGGTGTATTGTCTTAAATGGACCATCAAAATCTGATGGACCATCAAAATCTGATGGCCCATTAAAGAAATTTTGTTTGGCTCTGTTAAATAATAAGATACGAAGGGTTTAAAGTCTATAAGAGGGGTGTGTTTTAATAAAAGGTTAATGTATCATTTGAAATCAGACTAGTCCATTAAGATACTTTTAAGGCACATTAGCCCTTTGTAAGGTTGGCTGAAGTCAACATCTGATTATTATTTGGCTTTATTATTAATAACGATTTCTATTATTATCAAATATTATATTTTTTAATCTCTTTTATTATTATTATTATTATTTTGATTAATGTTGACCAAGTCAACAAGGGTCTTTGAAACCCTAATTCTCAAAATACAACAACGGCGCCCTGTTATATGTCACATTAAGCAACTCAAGAGAAACATATATTATATAGATCAAATCCCTTGTAAAAACAAAATCAAATCAGATATTTACAAATTATTTTAATAAAATCTTAAAGATTGAATGCAAAGAACGTTGTATTTTGGATTTACATAAGATAACGACCAGGTACATTCAAATCTACAAACCCTAATACAAAGTATACAAAATAAGATCAAATCAAATCCTTAATGGATTCAATTACTCAAATATAACGACAAAAAAATCATCTTTCTAATATGTCTAAATTTCAAACCTATAAATAAAACATAAAACTAATTGAAGAGGAGGGCATCAAATTTTTTGGAGGAGAGATGTTATAACAGAGAAGCGGATCTGCGAGTCAGCCATCCCCCAGAGATCTGGGTTTCAATTTCTAAGATCCTAGACCTGTACTTCAAATTGCTGTCACGCACCATCATCTCATACACCTGTCAAACAGAAAAGAAGGAGAAGAAGATTAGAAGGGAGAATCAAGAAAGAGCCAGAAGGAAATGTACAAGAAGAATCATTGCAGGGGAGGTAAGCCGGTTCACTTTGTTTAAGGTGTTTTTATTTGAATCTGCAATTGTTGTTTGGTTTTGGATTTATGGGTTTCTGAAGGGGTTACGGTTCATTAGGGTTCATGTTTAGGGTTAGGATTCATCAGGTTTAGGGTTAGGGTTCATCAATTTTAGGGTTTCTAGGTTTTGGTTTGATTAGGTTTCTTCATGAACCCTTAGGGTTCTAAGGTTGGGTTGAAGATATTCAATGATTATGGGTTTTCTCACAGTGGCGCAGATGCATATATGAAGATCCCGGTTGAGGTTACACCGGAGATCTGAGGTGTATAGGGTTTCCTACAGGGACTAGGGGTGGAGCCGCCGACGGAAGGAATTTTCATCCGGTGGGGTGATTCCCGATCGCCTGAATTCTAGAGAGATGTCAAAGCCTCTCTCTCTAGAATTTGTTTTAATGAGAAGAGGGATTATAGAGATAGAGGTAGAGAAGGAGATAATTGAGAAATATGGGATGAAGTGAAATATATAATTCTCTTTGTTTCCCTATGCGTGTTTTAACATACTCCCTCAATAATCTCTTCATCCAAATTGTTGTTAGATCATACCCAGAATCAACGCTAGAGGATCAATCTCTAGAAACCATTTGATAAAGATCATATGTCACCGATTGATCTGGCACACCATAAACCACTGGATTGTTCACACCTTGTCCAGCGGAGCAAACATTTGTTTTGGGCCTAGCCCATTACTAAATGCACCCTCAATTTACTTCTCTAACAAAAAACCTTACCCCCTATGCTAATGGGCCCAGTTAAATGTCTAAACTTGGGCCTTTGCTAACCCACCCCTAATTTTGCTACATAGAACAGATCTACACCCCCTTTTTGATTTGGACCTAAATCCAACATCTGGATTTAGGGCCCTGTTATATGCACCCCATAATTTTCTAAGTCTAAATAAAACACAACCCCATGTGTTTTAATTAATTTTATTTTTATATTTTATATTTTCATTTATTTATTATAGTTATTATTATTAATATTTTAACTTTTAATATATTCTTTTTTTTATAAATTCTAAAATTATTCATTTTTTTTATTATTTTTAATTCCAAATCCTTTTTTTTAAAATACTAACTCGTCTTTTAATTGCATTAAAACTATTTTTCCTCATGTATTAAAAAACTATGTTTTTCGTATATTTTTTAATATATCTAAAAAATGTCTAAACCATCAAATTACTAACATTTTTTTTACTAACTTAATAAACTCAAGATGTTATTTTCAAAAAGGATTATGGAGATATTTCTCGTTATCTACAAACTTCGTCTAACAACTCTGCGATTTACAAACCCAGACTTGATTCAAGTAGAATTCAAAATATCTTCATAATCCATAAAAAACTCCAACCAACTACGAATTACGAATTGGGACTCTTATTGCTCATAAGAGGATACATAGGCATACGCCTTAAAAATCATGATGAATTCTCCTAATAAATTAAAACCCTATTTCCTAAATCGTAAATCTAAACCCTAGTATCCTTGTGAACAAGGTAGATAAGGGGTGCCTAACACCTTCTCTTCATCTAAAAAGAGTCAACAACATAGAATCTTTGATCAAATTAGGGTTATCTGTTATATTCCCTTCCCTAGGATAAAAATTAATGGGGTCAACTCTTATTTTTAAACCGATTATTACAGCCAACAGAGGCTCGTGCATCTCGTCCACAAAGGATGCGAGATCCTATTTATCATTCTACTTAGTCTTTTATTAGGTTTATTTCACCATTACCATCTTGTTTGATTTACTAGATTTGTTCTTTCCACAACTACTCATTTTACATTTTCAAAACTTTTTTATTTTTAGTTATTTTTAATAATTTTTACCTACTTTTAATTTACCATTGTTATTTCTCTTAAATTATGATTGTCATACATTTTGGTAAAAACAACTTGCCATCAACATGTTGTACAAGATGTTCCAACTTGAAGTTTTTAGCATGTCGAATAAGATATCCCAACCAGGAAGATAGGACATCGCGTCTGCAGCAGCTGACAGTTATATTTCAGTTGATATGTTAGTTACTGAATATTCAGGGAATATTTAGTTAGCTTATGTGGCATCGAAGATTGACAAATCAGAGATTCTATGTTGGTTTTCAAAGATATACAAAGTTTATAAATATGGAGAGATTTTAGGAAACTAATGATTGAAGACCCATTTTCTTGGAGAAGATTTTACAGATATTGTGCAGCCTCACTGCTGCATTTTTGAAGCCCAACCTAGCCCAAAATAATGTTATAAATAGATTGGTGTATACCTAGTTTTAGGTGGAACTTACGTGTGTGTTTTGTTAGGGTTTTTAGAATCCTTATTGTTAGGTTGTAAGTTTTGTCAGATGTTCATAAGCTTTTAGCATTGAACATTTATGTGTTAGACGCTCATATACTGTTAAGCATTGAGTATTTATGTGTCAGTTATCATAAGGTTTTAAGCATTGAGGATTGTGTGTCTTGGAAGAGTGACTTCTTGTTTTTGTTCTCTATTGTGTTTAAAGTTGCTTCAATCACTGAGTGTGATTGAACAGGGATTGAGGAGGGCCTCATACCTAGGTGTGTCATAGGTATAAGTTAAAAAAATGGTAGTGATTAAGTGCGTAGATTGTAAATGGGTGTGTTTGCTGTGTGGGCTACAAATTGATAATATCTAGTTAATTTTGTACTTGGCTTGGTAACACCCAGAGTAGGTGTTGTTGTAACCAAACTGGGTAAACATATATGTGTGTTATTTACCTTTAGCACTATTTATTTTGTTTATACATCTTGTTGTTGCGTGTTGAAGTTAGATTTGGCGTTTAGACATATCTTAAGACATTCGGGATCTGACAACCAGAATTTTAATTAGTATCAGAGCAGACATCCTGCTCTGACTCTGGGTGAGATTCAGGGAAGTTAGTTTCTGGTGCAATGGACAAGGATGGAGGTATTATGGTTAAAACACCTATTCTTGATGGTACCAACTATGATAGTTGGAAACCTTGTATGGAGATGTTCATAGAATCCATGGGCAACAAGGCCTTGAAAAATGTTGTTAAAGGATGGTAACTACCAAAGATTGTGGATGCAAGTGGTAAGGTTACTGATGTGCTGAACCTTGAAGAAGATTAAAATGATGATTATGAGTTATCAACTCAAGGAAACTCTGAAGCTTTGAATGCCATATTCAATGGAGTTGATAAGAATGTGTTCAAGCTGATAAAGAACTGTAAGCATGCTAAAGTTGCTTGAGAGACCTTAGGGAAGGTTCATGAAGGAAATCCTAAGGTGAAGATGGAAAAATTCAAATTCTCTCAACAAAATTTGAGAGCTTGAAGATGAAGGAGGATGAAAGTATTCAGGACTTTCACATGACTGTTCTAGACATTGAAAATGACTCAGAAGACTTGGGAGAGAAGATATCAGAGGATAAGCTGATTAGGAAGATGCTCAGATCTCTTTCAAAGAGGTTTGGCATGAAGGTGATTGCTATTGAAGAATCCCATGATGTAAGCACTAAGACTGTGGATAAACTTGTAAGCTCTCTTAAGACCTTTGAATCCGCTATCAATGAGAGGTCTGAAAAGAATAAGAGTATAGTTTTTACCTCTAATATTGAAGACTCAGAGGATAGAGGAAATGTTGGCTCAGAAGGAGTATCTAGAGACCTTGTGCTACTGGGGAGACAATTTAATAGAGTGTTGAGGAAGTCCAGGTTAAATGCTTAGAACATGTCATTCGACATTAACAAAAACCAGGACGTAGGAAGGAAGTAAAGATTTAAAGAGAAGCCAAACCAAGGGAAAGGTGTCCAGTGCTATGAGTGTGAGTGATATGTACATATAAGAACTGAATGTGCCACCTATCTCAAAAATCAAGGGAAGATCTTATCTATATCATGGTTAGAGGTAGAATCTGAAAGTCATCATGAAGAAGAATCACCCAAGCAAGTGACTGCCTTGAATAGAATATGCGAATCTGATGAAGAAACTTGTGATTCTGATAAAGAATCATATGTTGGAGAACTCATTGTTAGTGAGCTGGCTACTGGGTTTACAAAGATGTGCCTGAAGAATGAAATAATATGTCTTGAAGTATTGGAGAAAAAGATACTTAGTTATCAACTGGAGGCTGAGAAAGAAGAGCATCTATCTATCATTGTTAATCTTAAAGAGGAGGTAATATTGCAAAAATCAAAACTTGACAATATGACCAAATCTCTAAGAATGTTAAACAGTGGCTCTAATGTGTTGGATAAGATTCTTCAAACAGGGAAGAATGCTAGGAATATGAAGGATCTTGGTTATAATAACAAAGTTATGAAGAATAACAAGAAAGTAGTGGAGTTTGTTCCTCAAAAGATGAAACAAGAGCAGAAGATGTCAAGTCACATGTCCCAACATCAGCCGAGACATCAAATAAGGTATTATAATCCGATGTACCAGCCATGGAGATGTTATTTTTGTGGGTTGTTTGGTCACTTAAAGTCCTCTTGTTACAAATTGTATGGCTATCCCAACCATATGACTTATCACAGAAGAAAACTTGTTTATACTGAGGCAAAGTCAAAAGGAGCTCCTCAACATGATTCGTGTGGTCTCATAGCCTATACCTATCTCAAAGCTTGAAATAGGGAGGATTAGTATTTTGATAATGGTTGTTCTAGACTTATGACTGATGTTAATAAATTCCTAGTGGACATTAAACCACGTGCCACTAGCTATGTCACTATTGGAGATGAGTCAAAAGGTGAAACAAAGGTGTTGGAAAGGTGGATTATGTGGGATAACCTAGTCTTGATAATATGCTAATTGTAAAAGGGCTAAATGCAAATATGATAAGTATCAGTCATCTTTGTGGTCAAGGTCTCAAGGTTGACTTTACTCAATCTGAGTGTCTAATTACAAATGTACAAATGAAGTGGTTATGAAGGGAACCAGATCAAAAGACAATTTTTACCTATGGAGCTCTCCAGAAACAAAACATCCCTCAATATGCTTAATGTTAAAAGATGATGAAGTCAACTTATGGGATCAAAAAGCTTGGTCATCTAGATCTGAAAGGTATGAAGAAGATCTTGTCAAAGGAAGCTATTAGAGATATTCCCAAGCTAAAGATTGACGAAGGGAGAATTTGTAGTGAATGTATAATTGGGAAGTAGACAAAGATGTTCCCTAAGAAGATCCAACATCTTTCCACCTCAACAGTCCTAGAGATACTTCACATGGACTTGTTGGGACCTATGTAGTTTGAAAGTCTTGGGGAAAAGAGGTATGCTTATGTTATTGTTGATGACTACTCAAGATTCACTTGGGTGAAGTTCATCAAAGAGAAATCTGAAGTGTTTGAAGTCTTCAAGAATTATGCACAAGATTCAAAGAGAAAAGGAATATGTTGTTGTCATAATCAGAAGTGACAACAGGAAGGAATTTGAGAATAATAAGTTTGAGGAATTCTGTGTGTCTGAAGGGATTATTCATGAGTTTTCTTCACCCATCAGTCCTCAAAAAATGGTGTGGTTGAATGCAAGAACATGACTATTCAATAATGTGCCAGAGTTATGCTTCATGCCAAGAAATTACCTATTTACTTTTAGACTGAAGCCATTAACACTGCTTTCTATATTCGCAATAGAGTGACTATCAGAATTGGTATGTCTGTTACTCTGTATGAATTGTGGAGAGAAAGAAATCCAACTATCAAATACTTTCATGTCTTTGGAAGTAAGTGTTATATTTTGGCTAACCGTGAGCCAAGAAGGAAGTTGGTTGCTAAAAGTGATGAAGGAATTTTTTTGAAATACTCTACAAACAGTAAACCATACAGTGTATTCAACTCTAGAACCAAGGTGATGATGGATTCTTCAAATGTGATTGTTGATGACACAACTAAAGAAGATGATGTCCCAGAAGAAGTTGAGACAACTATTCCTACAGAAGATGTGGTTCCTGAAGAAAATGTTACAACATTCACCATAGATGTTGCAAGCTCAAGTTCCAATTTTGAAGTTGAAGAACCTTAGGTAGCTGAAAAAGAACAATCTCTTAGAATTAAAAAGGACCATCCTAAGGAACTTATAATAGGAAATCCTAGAAAAGGAGTACTCACCAGATCGAGGGAAGTTGTATCAAATGCTTGTTTTGTGTCAAAGATTGAGCCAAATAATGTGAAAGAAGCTTTGACTGATGAGTTATGGATTAATGCTATGCAAGATGAACTTGGTCAGTTCAAGAGAAATAAAGTTTGGGATTTGGTACCAAGACCTGAAGGGACAAATATCACTGGTTCAAAATGGGTGTATAAGAACAAGACAGATGAACAAGGAGGTTCCATCAGAAACAAAACCAGGTTCATTTCTCAAGGGTACACTAAAATTGAGGGAATAGACTTTGATGAAACATTTTCTCCCGTGGCTCGCTTGGAATCTATCAGGTTGTTACTTGGAGTGGCTTGTCACTTAAGGCTCAAACTGTATCAGATGAATGTCAAGAGTTCTTTTCTAAATGAGTACTTGAATAAATAGGTATATGTTGAACAACCAAAAGGATTTGTTGATCCATCTTTCCTAAATCATGTGTTCAGGCTAAAGACGACATTGTATGGTCTAAAACACGCTTCAAGGGCTTGGTATGAAAGGTTGATTGAGTTTCTTATCAATCATGGATATAGAAAGGGTGGAATTGACAAGACTCTCTTTGTCAAAGATAAGGATAGAGAGCTTATGATAGATCATATTTATGTGGATGATATTGTATTTGGTGGAAAGTCAGGTGAAATGGCTTAACATATTATCAAGCAGATGCAGTCTGAGTTTGTGATGAGTTTGGTAGGTGAATTGACTCACAGTCTTGGATTACAAGTCAAGTAGATGGAAGAATCCATCTGTTTTTGTCAAAGCAAATATGAAAAGAATATTGTGAAGAAGTTTGGACTGGAGAATGCCAAACATAAGAGAACTCCATATCCTACTCACTTGAATTTATCCAGAGATGAAAATGGGGTGAGTGTTGATCAGAGTTTGTATAGAAGCATGACTGGAAGTCTTCTATATCTAACTGCAAGTAAACCAGATATAACCTTTGCAGTTGGAGTATGCGCAAGGTACCAAGAAGAACCCAAGGTGAGTCACATCAATCAATTGAAAAGGATTCTTAAGTATGTCAATGGTACTAGTAATTATGGAAAGTTGTATTCTCATAATTCAAGTTCTATTCTTGTGGGATTTTGTGATGTTGATTGGGATAGAAGTGCTGATGATAGGAAGAGTACCTCTGGAGGATGTTTCTTTATGGGAAAGAATTTGATTTCATGGTTCAAAAAGAAACTAAATTGTGTTTCTCTATCTACTTCTGAAGCTGAGTACATTGCAGCAGGAAACAACTGCTCTCAACTGGTTTTGATGAAGCAAATGTTGTTTGAGTATAATGTCACACAAGATGTCATGACATTATTTTGTGACAAATCGAGTGCTATTAATATTTCCAAAAATCTTATTCAGCATAGTAATACCAATCACATTAACATCAGACACCACTTCATTAGGGAACTTGTGGAGGACAAGGTCATAACTCTTGAGCATGTTAGCATTGAGAATCAGCTTGCTGATATCTTTACAAAAGCTTTTGATGCAATTCAGTTTGATAATGTAAGGAGGAGACTTTGGATATTTATCAATGAAGAATTATAGTAATTATTGTAGGTGTTTCACCCGTTGATGAAGATTCGGAGGATTGTGCTGGACCCGATGAACATTCTGTTGGTACTATTAAAGAAGAAGAAGATGCTGATACATGACATGTGGTCATGTGATTTTGTTTGGATCTGCCTTATGATCCTGTTTATTTTGGTTTATAATTTTGTACGGGTTGAATGCCCATGATATTTTTAGTTCTTTTTGCACCTTATCTCTTAAGACTTTAGGTGCTTCAAAAATTTGCTAATGTTTTCTAGTTACCTTTGTCATATTATGGCTAAAAAGGGTGAGTAGTATGATATTGACGGTGTTGGAGCTGTTACTACTGCTGAGGGGGACAAGTTTGGATTCTATATTGAGGATAGTAGGTGTTGAAGTGGAGTCCCTGCTATTGTAGATTGGGGTGCTCTGAAGAGATGTCAGACATGATGTCTTGACATCATGGTGTTGAGAACTTAGGTTCTCTATTTGTTATGGCGGTTATGTTAGTAGATAACCTAACTACTAATTGTGTCTCTGATTTTTGTGCTGCTAACCTTGCTAATGTGTTTTCCATTGCAATTCCTCTGATGTGTGTGTTTGATTTATTTCTAAACATATTTTATAGTTTTTTTTTGTGCAAGGGTTATTTGGTTGTTTTATCCAAAATGTGCTTAAGGGGAAGATTGTTATTTCTCTAAGATTATGATTAGCATACATTTTGGTAAAAACAAATTGGTAGAAACATGTTGAACAAGATGTTCCAACTTGCAGTTTTTAACATGTCGAATAAGATGTCCGAAACGTAAGGATAAGACATCGCGTCTGCAACAACTGACAGTTATATTTCAGCTGATATGTTAGTTACTGAATATTCGGGGAATATTTAGTTAGCTTATGTGGCATCCAAGATTGACAAAGCAGAGACTCTATGTTGGTTTTTGAAGATATACAAAGTTTCTAAATATGGAGACATTTTAGAAAACTAATGATTGAAGACCTATTTTCTTGGAGAAGATTTTGCAGACTTTGTGCAGCCTCACTGCTGCGTTTTTGAAGCCCAACCCAGTCCAAAATAATGTTATAAATAGACTGGTGTATACCCAGTTTTAGGTGGAACTTATGTGTGTGTTTTGTGAGGGTTTTTGTAATCCTTATTATTGGGTTGTAAGTTTTGTCAGATGTTCATAAGCTTTTAAGCATTAACATTTGTGTGTCAGATGCTCATAAGCTGTTAAGCATTGAGTATTTGTGTGTCAGTTCTCATAAGCTTTTAAGCATTGAGGATTGTGTGTCTTGGAAGAGTGACTTCCTGTTTTTGTTCTCTATTATGTTTAGAGTTTCTCCAATCATTGAGTGTGATTAAACAGGTATTTGAGGAGGGCCTCACACCTAGGTGTGTATTATGTAGAAGTTAAGCAAATGGTAGTGATTAAGTGCATAGATTGTAAACGGGTGTGTTTTCTGCATGGTCTACACATTATACTATCTAGTTAATTTCGTCCCTAACTTGGTAGCCCCTAGAGTAGGTGTTGTTTTCATCGAACTGGGTAAACATATCTGTGTGTTATTTACCTTCAACATTGTTTACTTTATTTATATATCTTGTTGTTGCATGTTGAAGTTGGACCCAGTGTTTCGACATCTCTTAGGACATTCGGGATCTGGCAACCATAATTTTAACCATTGTTTTATTTTATCACCTACCCATTTATTTATATTTGAACGATGGTTGGCTTAGCAAAAGCAAGAAGAGGGGTATGCAGTCCAAAATCCACCAAAACCAAGCCCATTATCCAATTGAGCCCATATTTACGCACCAAGAAGAATGGAGATCGCCACCAAACCTATGGCGCTTACCATTGAATCAATATAATGAAAAAAAAATAACAACAACTTGGGACAGACCCTTTGTCTCTTGTTTCTCTTCATCTTCTATCTTCCAAAACCCATTTTTCTCCACCATAAACACCCACAATTAAACCACCCACTTACATCACTTTCATTAATCCACAAAAACCTTCAAACTTCCATTAATCCCCAAATATCCCACCATTATAAAGCTACCCATTTTCACTCAAATCTCACAAAACCCTTGATTTTTGATAAAAATCCTAATTTCGCCAAAACCTTTAAATTCACAACAATGGCAGAAGGAATGAGAATTGTTTTCCGGAATGGACCTCCTGAAGATTGATAAAGAGAAAGATTTGTGTCGTTGCAAAATCGAGTCATTCAAGCAACGGGGTATTTCACTGACCATTGTTTACGCGCATTAGGCATTTACAGTGATGTTTATTTTATGGTTGATAACTTAGGACTACGGAGTTTATTTGAGCACAAAGATTTAACTTATGAGATTTTGACCAGTGAATTCTTGAGTTCTTTAATTTACCATGTTAGGGATGACTTTTCTATCACTATAGACACTATTAAATTTCGTATGTTTAACACAGAGTATACTTTCACCACTGACGAAATTTCGGATATGTTAGAATTACCCCGTGGGGAAGGAATACCCTGTGAGGCTCCACTTGAGGTAGAGTGGGGACATGAGGCTTTCGTGTTATGGAACGAAATTAAAGGCCTTACAATTGTATCTTTTGAGGGAATCCTTGCTTCCTCAATCCACAACCCGACCATTCACTATTTTCGCCAAATGTTGGCAGACACTATATTTGGCCGAGAATACTACAATAAAACAAATGGAAAAGAGATGGTTTATCTTTAAAGGGCCCTTAATGGTCATCAAGTAAACTATGCACCATTTATGTTAGAACGTTAAAGCCTCTAGAAGTACTATTTTGTTTGTAGGTTTGATTACCTCTTTGTCCTGTGCAATCGGCCTCAATGACAGGGTTAAAAACTTAGAGCCTTTACTACCATGTTCTCTAAATATTGATAGTTCCAGATCCATGCGGTTCTGTAGAAATAGACAAAAGGATGGGTTCCACCTTATACTTAATAACAACATTGTCAAAAGTATTGTTTTGCCTTGGCCTTCACACACTGATGTAAGAATAAGAGCTAACTGGACATTTGACATTGATGTCCAGCATACACTAGTCCACCACATAGGGAAGTTCCATCTAACATGTAAGAAGGACTTTATGTTGACTATGATATGCAAGATCACATTTCACCTTCTGTTTCATACTCACACAGTGCACCATATTTTGCTAATCATGTTGCAGGTACCACCTCGGGAGATGCATCTCAGCCTGGTCCTCAGGCTAGAGAAGTCCCTTAGGATGGGCACTAGGCCATCCTATACAGGAAGCACCAAGAAATGATGGAATTCATGAGAGAGACCCATGCTGAGAAACAAAAATCATATCAACATATAATAGTTTCTCATATTACATAGGCTACTCACATTCAAAACCAGTATACTATGCTGGAAAATATGTCAGAAATCGTAAACATTCTGCAAGGCAACTTGGGTGACATTTTAGGTCATATCCACCTCTTTAGAGAGCAACAAGATGCATTAACAACAAGACTAGAGTAGGTGACCTTAGCAGGAACTTCTAGGAGTCGGAGCAGGACGTGCAAAAAGAGGAGTGAGAGGCCAAGAGGGTGTCATTAGCTCACACCATATTCTTTTACTCCATTTTCACCTTAGATATAAACATTGAGGAAAATGTTCGGTTTAAGTGTGGGAGAGGATCTTTACTTGTTTTCTAGTTTAGATTTATTGATTTCTAGTTAATCTATTTATTTTCTATCTTTTCAGTATGTTATGGAGTCCTTGCATATGTTGCTGAGTCACTTATACGTAGTTTCTACTGTCTATTATACTTTCTATTTTTCTTGAGCCATACAAAAAAATTAAATTTTCGAAAAAAAATAGAAAGAACAGTGAACAAATCCTTGAAATTTTAGGCTTTTGGACAAACCAAGGATAGGTTGCAAAGACTTGGGAAAATTCTGAAAATATTGGTATCATCTTAACACCGTAAGTATCTCGAATATAAAGGTCGGTTTACATAATTATTAAACCATGACCTTGAATTCTCATCTCTGAATTAGTCTTTTAGTAGTTTATTTAAGCAGTCAACACCATCCTAAGCATATTTCACACAGGGAAGTCGATGAATATAAGTGAATAATCGTGATTTTGAATAATAAAGCTAAAAATAAGGAATGTAACTTTTAAGTTAAATGACCCTTAACTGGTCTCTTAATCTAAAAAGTTATAGAACTTGCAGAAATATGCTCGATTCTAGTTGGTTCAGGGGTTTCTGGTACTGAACTTGGTAGGGCGGATTACGGTCCAATCCCCCACAACTGAAATCGAGTAAATAAAAGGGGTATACCACTTAAGAGGTACCAGAACCCCATGTTGAAAAAGATTAGAATCACTAACTGGTTGCCCTGCTATAAGTGTGTATGGATAATGAACTCAGTATGATTGCGCCTGAATGAAAAAGAGATGAAAAATCAGTTGAGTAAGTTTGGTCTAAGTATAATAATATGATACAAATCGGTTTGTATAGGAGACAGACTTATGACTGTAAAAAGTGGGATGTGTTACTACGATATCCTTAGTTTTCGAGTTAGTACCTATTGATGTAACCATGTCTGAAGCAGAGTCCATAGCCTAGAATAATTAATATATGAATAACTGTTTTTCTTTGAATACACAGGTTTTGCATAAGGACAAGCAAATGTTCAAGTGTGGAAGAGTTTAATGACATGGGAAACACCGTTTATTTAGCTTAATTTGTGCATGATTTAGTATTGTTTTATGTTGCATTTTCCTCTTTTATGTTTGTTTTGTCTGCATTTCAAGTTTTTGGTCATAAAGATGTCACGAGTGGAGAAACGAAGCTAAACGGGTGAAAAATAGAGAAAAGTAAGCTTTTCTACACTTATGGCGACCCCGTGGTGTTCACCATAGGGTGGCCATGGGTGGTCCACGTGATCTAAGTTAAAAGACCAACTCTTGACCATTACGGAAGCATGGCGGTTGCCATGGCCTGTGGCGGCCACCATAGATAAAAAATATGGAATGGTTGCAAATGTGCCTGGCTTGCTCCCCAAATGTAAAAAATCACTCCAATAATCTCTCCCACGTTTTGTTGAGAGTTTTGTAATTTTTGGTTTTTTGGTTTCCTATAAAAAGGTCCCTAGTTCCATCATTTGAAGAATCCAAGCTTAGTGCAACACTTAAGCCATATATTGTCCATCTTGTGAGCTTTAACTCTTCACACTGAAAAGTTACTGTATAGGAAACCAAAAAACCAAAGGAATTTAAAACATCTTAATATTCAGGATGTTACCTTCATACGTACACACGCTCATCAATATGAAATACGTAACCCATTTATAAAAAACATAAAAAAAACACATATATTTCATGTCTGAAAAATATTTCATTTATTTGCAGCGGAAAAACATATACAATAATTATTCTCAAATCTTCAACATGAGTTAGAATTATCATAATTCAAAATTCAACATAAAACATCAATTAAAATCCAACAACTGGAATTCTACAATAATTTACTCCCAACTTAACAAAGCAACATAATTATCCTCAGTGTTACATATCAAAGCTGACACCGACTCAATTTACACAAAATGAGGCAACTCCTCAGCTAACTTCGACCTCAAGCTACTTCAGATCATATGCATGCTACCCATGTAGAGGCAACATTCAAACATAAGGGGTGAGATATTGTAACAATATAAAAAATCATAATAACAAGTAGATAGTAATTTAAGTACATATAATTATACTTCTTTACGTCACACCTTTACTTCATTCATCACACCACAAGTACATCAATAAATAAGCAAATATGCACACAACACATAACACTCATTATAATATAACTCATACTCTTTCAACATCTAAACATCAAGTTATCAATCATAATGCAATGCAATGAGACTGACACAGACTCAATGCATGTAATACCAATAGGACAGAACCATCATCGTAATTCCAACTTAGGATAACAACGTTATAACGCCAATGCAGGCCATCATTTGCCAATACATGACATCTTTCGCCAATACAAACCATTGTTCATGAATGCATGTGACACTGACATGCAATAACGCAATTCACATTGATTATTCTTACTCATCAATGCCATATCAATACATGACATCGTCATCATCATTATCATGCAATACATCATTCAAAACAATAAAATTATTCATATAACATCATCTTACTCAATTGCAACATCAATCATAGCACATTACTCGAAAATACACACAGATAGGTATCAAATTCAGTCAATTAATTATATGCTATGTTCTAATTTATTTTTATAGGAAAGAAAATCAATTTAGCTTCGTACAGGTCTAAACGACGCATCAAACGGACACTGAGTCAAAATTAACAGATTTTTAAAGTTTCAAAAACATTTTAATTCAGCACAGACAAGAAACCGATTTCCCTAAAATTGGAAACCTGTTTCTGCACTTTTACAATAACCTTCCTGACAAAACACGTTGAAGAAACAAGTTTCTCCAAAAATGGAAACCTGTTTCTTCTCAGACAGAAACATGTTTCTTCTACAATTTCTCAGGCGGAAACCAGTTTCCCGAAAACCATAAACCGATTTCTACTTCATAGAAAAAATGTTTCTGCTATTTTATAGACACGATTCATGTTCCAATCAATCCCAAAACATCCCAATTTTCAATTCAAATTAGTATCATATGATTCCATAAAACACACACTCCATACCCATCATTCCAACACAACTGACATCAACAATTTTAACCAATTTCATTATATTTATAATCAACAATTCATCAAAATACAAAACCCCACAAAGCAATAGTAATGAGTAATCAAGAACACACACCTAATCACTACCATTCCCCATCAATATTCAATACGATATAGAGTTAAAATCCCACCCTTACCTTGGATTTTCTGGTTCTTGACTCTTTCAATGAAACTTCCTACCCTAGCCTCTTTCTCTTCTTCTCTCTTCTATGAACCTTTTCTCTGTTTTCTACGTTGTTTTTCTCTTCTCTATTCTCAACTCTATTTTATTCAAACGCTGACTTTAGGACCCCTAATTCATAATACTAACTTTTCCTTTCCTCATTAAAATAATAATAATATAATTATAAAAACTATAATTATGATTTTAATTCAAATAATATTATTATTAGACCAACATTCTCCTTCCACATATATTTTTCTACATTTTTAGTCCTACACCCCTAATACCTTAATTTCTTTATTTTCTAAGATAATTGCCCTTTATTAAGGCATCACAACACATCAGAACATAATACTTACTCGCAATCATATATACTCCCTTAATATTTATTTATAAAATTAAATAAATAAAAATTAGGGTGTTACAATCACCTCACCGGACGAAATACGAAGGATGCACTTACAAGACGAGGAACTTTTGACGAAAGTTAAAATAGCTGTAAAGAATACCTTAAGACTTTTAGACTTCAATGTTTCTAACCCATTTATCTTTGCCAAAGTTCGCATTTATGGGCAACAAATTATCAAGAGACTTTGCATAAACTGTTTTTGATAGAGCATTATTTGTTACATAAATATCCCTTTTTAGAGTAGTCTATGAGAGTGTGGTCACTTTTGGTGATGTCTCCTAGAATATTGTCAATTTGATATCATTCTCATATTTAGGATCATCTTACTCCTCCTCAGGTTTCACCACTTTAGGTTGATCAGTTTCTTCTTTGGTGTCTTTGAGTATGTCTTCTTAAGTTATACCTATATCATGAAAAGAAATACCTTTCCTAACTTATCTAGGATAAGATTCATTACAAATGACAAGCACAAACTCTTCAATAATAAGTAACAATAGAGATAGTAGTAGAAGAAGGATTTACCTAAACTAACGTTACCAAATATAATATCCTTGTTTTTGTCTTAGTATGTCACAAACCCGTTCTTTATTTCCACAAAGTCAATGAATAATGGAAGTGTTACCAATCGCATGCCGTGGACGTCCATAATCAAGAACACATATTATTTCTATGGAGCCAAAACATTTATCCTGCAAAATCTATTAAGAGGTGCTAGGTACCCAAGTTTTTATGGGTCCTTAAGGGTGACTGGAAATCATGTTGCACTTAGGAAACCATTGAAAATCATCTTTATGAATAAAGAATCTTCTAAATTTGAATTGGGAAATGGTGTGACCTTTCTTGCAAAAATAGTGACAAGTCAAATTATGATGAAATTTACTTTTGTTATTTGGATCCTTTTTAACAAAGCTATACTTTTTATATTGTTTATTCAAAGAATTTTTAACCTTTCAGGAACCAATAATAAATGTATCCTTTGGTTGTAATGCCTTGTCCAATTTGGCTATAAGAGTTTTAGACTCTTTTTGCCAAATTTGACAAGTTTCATAACCGAACCATGATGGTTCTTCATCCTCCTTCTTAACCTTTTGACTATCTATAATAGATTACTTTAGAGCTTCCATTTACTTTTAGGTTTCTAAAACTTTAGCTTTTAGGTATGATAAGATCCTTTTGTTTGAAGCTAACTTTTTAAAAGCATCTATGACTTCTCTATGTAGATTTTCAAAAGCCATTTGTAATTTGGAATAAGACAATTTATCAACATGTTCATATTTAGAATGACTTACATTATTTTTCTTCTTTTGATATTGATGGGCCGAGAGACACACACTTTATTCTACTTCATTATCACTTGAGCTTTCATTTGTTGAGGAATCACTATCACTTTCCCAAGAAACATAAGTTCTTCTAGACTTGATAGATTTCTTATGTTGAACCTTTCCCTTATTTTTGTCAAGCAATGGAAAATCCAGCTTATAATGACTGACTTTGCCATAATTTTAACATTAACCTTTTTATTTAACTTTTATTATTATCATCTTCCTTTGAGGAGTTTGTATGCCTTCTAAATTTGATGAGGTTCTTGTCGGAGTTCTTTACTCCATTTCTTATAATGTACCTATTGTACCTTATAACAAACAATCTCATTTCTTCATCTCTGGAAAAATCATCATCACATGTTCCACTATCATCTTTCTCTATAGTAGAGTACTTAGAGCTAGAAGACATAAAAGCAATAAAATTATTATCTACCTCCTTTTCCATGTTAATCTTCTTCTCTCGCTTCTCTAGGAAAGTAAGTTTTGCTTATGTTCTTCAATTTTCCAAATAAATTTGTAAGGTCAAATGTTGTAATATCATTTGCTTCTTTGATTGCAGCGATCTTAGGTTGCATTTCCCTATTAATACATCTCAAAACTTTATAAGTAGAAATTTCATTTGAAATGGGTTTCCCAAGTGCATTAAAACAATTTATGAGATGAGTGAACCTCTTTTTCATGTCGGTAATGGTTTCACCATGCTTCATGCGAAATAGTTCAAACTCTTGATTCAATATATTGACTCTAGATTTTTTAACATTGTTGTGAAAAGGGATACCGAAATAACAAAGTATAACAAGTTTCTTGATTGACAAGAAACCTATAAGGGTAGTAAATAGGTTACCAAGAAGAACTCAATGAAAATGGTTATAAACATTTATTCTTTACTTTCTCTTGAAACAAGATTACAAGTGTTACAGAATAACAAATAACCTCTCTCACTCTAATTAGAATTTTCATTGTGCAGTGGTGAAAGACTAATATGTTATTTATAAGAAAACTAACACACTAAACTATTGAGATTTTACACACATGCCCATTACACAAGCTAATTTTAGGAACAAGCTAACTTAAACAATTGGACTTAACAAACTGGACCAATTCGACAATGCTAACGGTCCTAGCATTTTGACTATTGCATACTTGGACTACAACACTGCAGGGCTTCGACTATAGCATGTGAACAGACTTAGGCGACATGCTAAGATCTTGTCGAATTGTTGAACAAAAAATCTGCCATTTGAACATACTAGAGTTCAATCCAATATCTCACAAAAATCTACATTGGAACAAATTCTATAACACCAAGGGAAAAAACTAGCTCTCTTCATGCAACTTTATCAACTGTATACAATGGACAAACTTGCAATTAGGCAATATCTTTGTGATTATATCATCAACATTGTGATTTGTCGAAACCATTAGCACTTGGACTTCTCCACACTCGACTACCCCTATGACAAAATGTAGCCTCACATCAATTTGCTTGGTTCACTCGTGATAAGATGAATTCTTCAACAAGTGCATCGCACTTTCAATATCACATTTAACAGTGATAAGTCTACCTTGATGTTTCGGCTCCTTAGGAAAGCCTTCAAGCCACAAGAATCCTAGAATCCCAAGAATCTCTTAGGATTTCAATCCTAAGAATCCTATAAGTATATCCCATATCCTTCATGTTGAACTCCTTATTAAGTTCAACCTTCACCTTTATTACATCCTCAACATTGTTTCTTTCTATGATAATATCATCCATATAAAGCATCAAAATAACAAATGAATTTCCAGGCTAAAATCTGAAGTAGACACAATGGTCGAACTGACTTCTAATGAGACCTATGTGTGCCATGAACTTGTCAAATCTCTTATTCCACTTTCGAGGAAATTATTTCAGTCCGTATAAAGATTTATTCAGCTTTCACACATAATATCCCTTTCCTTTTTCTGCATACCTTTCAGGCTGCCACATCAAGATTGTTTCATCTATATCTCCATACAATAAAGCAATATTCAAATATATTTGTTCCAATTCTAGGTCAAACTATACCACCATGGCAAGTAACATTCTAATGGACATGTGCTTCACAATAAAATAGAATACTTCATTGAAGTCGACACCTTCTTTCTGGGTGAAAATCCTTGCAACCAATCTTGCCTTGTTCTCTTCGACATTACTCCTTCAATCCATTCCTTAACTTTGAAAATCATCTTACAACTGACTAACCTGGCTCCAACAGGTTTCTTGATCAATTCCCAAGTGTGGTTATCATGGAGAGATTTCATATCATCATCCATGACCTTCACCCATTCAGTCTTATTTAGACTCCTAATAACTTCGTTATAGCCTCTAGGTTCTTCATCTAGAACCTCACTTACAGAGATTAAGGCATAAGCTATGAGATATACATACCCAAGCCTCTGAGGTGGCTTGATGATTCTTTTTGGCCCATCTCTTTCCAACATGTAGTTATTGAAAGTTTCCGCAACTTCCTCAATATCTTCAGCATTATGTGCTTCTTCTTCGACTTGATTTATACGCAATTCATAATCGATATACTCCACCTCAACATGAATCTCTTTGTGTTCCACATCTTCTTCAGATATTTCTACAGTTCGACCAATGGCATCAGTTTTCTTGAAAGCCATCTCAGCTTCATTGAAAACTACATCCCGACTGGTGTTACACCTTCCATGACTTGGATCTAGGCACCGTAGCCTATAAGCTTTGACTCATTCAGGATATCCCATGAAAATGCATCACAAATATCTTGGTTCAACCTTGTCTTGCCTAATGTGAGCATTGGCTATGCAGCCAAATACTCTAAGTTTGTCGAGATCTGGTGGATGTCCTGACCAAAATTCTTCAGGTGTCTTCATATCTAACACAGTTGCAGGACATCTGTCTATCAGATATGTTTCTGTCGAAATAGCTTCTTCCCAAAACACCTTCTTTAACCCAACACTAGTCAACATGACTCTAACTCTTTACAATATTGTTCGATTTAACCTTTCATCCAAACCATTTTGTTGGGGAGTACCTGTAATAATTTTGTGCCTTGTAATACCAGAGGCTACACAAAAACTATCGAATGCCTCATTGCAAAATTCAAGGCCATTTCCGGTTCTCAACCTCCTTACCTTTCTGTCAGTCTGATTTTCAACTAGAGTCTTCCAACTTTTAAAATTCTCAAATGTTTCATCCTTAGTATCCTAGATGAATATCCATAACTTTCTGGAATAATCATCAACTATAGATAGAAAATACCTTGCTCCTGAATGTGATGGACACCTTGCAGGCTCCCAAAGATCAGCATGGATGTAACCAAGGGATCCATGTGTTCTTTGTTTTCCTTTATTGAACTTCACTCTGCTGATTTTTCAAGTGCACAGGGTTCACAAAACTTCAGCTTTTCGACTTTGTCTCCACAAAGCAAATTTTCTTTCCCCAGTTCAACCATACCCCTTTCATTAACATGGCCCATTCTCATGTGCCAAATTATTGTCTTCAACAAAGGTTTCATGGATGCAACATCTGCATAACCACTTACAAATGCATCCTAAGGGTGTACAAGCCTTATTTCTTCACGCCTCTCAAGACTTCCTTCGACCCCTTCATGACTCTTAGGATACTTTTCTCACCTTGGAAAACATATTGTTTCTTTCTGAATTCACCAAGAGAAATCAAATTTCTCTTCAAATCAGGTACATACCTGACTTCAATCAACAATCATATTGACTCATAATGGAGCTTGAATCTCACAAATCCAACATCATAATCTTGAAAGCTTTATTATTTCCCAGCAATACAGATCCACCATCTTGATCACATAGTTCCTCAAACAAGTCTTTGGATGGAGTCATGTTTCAAGTGCAGCCTAAATCCATAATCCACTCTTTACTTGAGTCTCCGCTTGAAACTACAAGAACATTAGATTAGTTAGAATCATCTTGAACAATGGTTACATTGCCATTATCCTTACCTCCATGATCTTTCCAACATTTAGGGCATAATTTTCTTGTATGACCCTCATTCTTACAATGATAACATCGAATACCATACGCATCACCACTATAGACTTCTGCTAACTTTTATCCTTCTTATTGTTGAACACGCCATCTCTCTTTGTAAATTTTGCCTTAACTGACAGACCTTCACCAGTCGAATATGGCTTGTACTCCTTTCGTTGGCTCAAATCCTTAGAATACAAGGATGATTCAACTTCTTCAAATATTAGAGACTCTCTTCCACAAAATAGAGTTTCTTTGAAATGAGCGTGTGATATGGGAAAATGACGCAACAAATACTCAACCAGAACTTTATCTTCACTTATCTTGAATGAATACAGAGCTTGTTTCAGGTAAAGGCGATTGGCCAATGATTTTGTCATGTAAAATCTTTCGAGTTTTACCCATAAACTTGAAGCTGTCGTCTCCTTCAATACCTGTTGGAGAATATTATAAGCAAGGCTTAATAAGATGAGGCTATGGGCTTTTTATATCATGGCTGTTTTTTCAATTTTTATTAATGCAACGTCCATGGCTGCAACTACCTTCAACGCTTCTAAATAGATTGAAAACATTCACTCGGGTGAACTTTTTAATCTCTTACTTTGTTGATGGAATCTTCTCCATGCTCAGCGCATAAAATTATTGTGAAAAATGATACCGAAATAACAAAGTATAACATGGTTCTTGATCATCAAGAAACCCATAAGGGTAGTAAACAGGGAAGCAAGAAGAACACAATGAAATTGGTTATAAACTATTATTCTTTACTTTTTCATTGAAACAAGATTACAAGTGTTACAAAATAACACATTACCTCTCTCACCTTAATTAGGATTTGCATTGTGAAATGACGAGATACTAGTACGCTATTTAAAAGAAAACTAACACACTAAACAAATAGGATTTTACACACATGCCTATTACACAAGCTAACTTAGGGAACAAGCTAAGTTAAACTATTGGGATTAACAAACAAGCCCAAATTGACAATACTAACAATCCTAGCATTTTGACTACTAAATACTTGAGCATACTTCGACTACATCATTGCAGGGCTTCGAATACAACATGTGAACAAATTTTGATGACATGCTAAGATCTTGTCAAATTTTCGAACCAAGAATATACCCTTCGACCATACTAGAGTCTGGTCCAATATCTCACAGACTTCATCAGTTCCCTCATGGGAAACTTGTAATGAGTCCCACATAGCAGTGGTGGTCTCACAATGAAAAAAACGATAATATTCACCAACTCTTGGAGTGGATATAAGAATATTTTGTGCCTTCCAATCATATGACTACAACTTCTTATGATTTTCATCCTATTGTGCTTATGTTTAGGTATGATAACACCTTCATTATTGGTCATCATAATTTGATTAGGATCATTAATGATGGTTTCCATACTTCTTTATCAACTGAGTTGATATGGATACACATACAAACTTTCCAATAACCATAGTTTTCATCAGTGAAAATATGTGCTATATTGTACGCCCCTTTAGGTTCGGAAACCATAATCTAATAAGTGTTTTTGAAGCACGGAATGAACCGAAGTTTGTGACACCACTTGTTAGTTGAAGTTAACTTATCTAGGCAAGGGGGGGGGGGGGGGGTGAATAGATCCCAAGTTAAAAATTTCTTTAAGAAACTTTGTTAACTATGGACAATGGAAAACAATCCTAAATCAAAAAATCATCTAATTCGAACCATTATCACAAAACAATCATGAATCAAAAAAGCATCTAATTTGAACCATTACCAAAATGAGATGCAATGAAAGTGATAAGACACTAAGCTAATATATTTTCACAATTGCGTGTTTGAATAAACCATAATATAGAAATCAATTTCCAATGAAAAAACCGACCAAAATTAACTAAGGCAATTTATCGAACACTTGGTGTGCAATGGATTCAAAACAAATTTTTCTATATTTTGTTAATATATCAATCCAATTACAATTACAAAGATTATAATCAACTCAATAAAACATTTTGTAATATTAAACAACAATTTTATCTCAATGTATCGATTGCACCATCGAAGTTTTCAAAATTTCCTATTAAACGTAAAATAGAGAGTAAGAGAGAAAGAGAGAGTAATAAGGATTTGTTTAAGCAGTTCCCAAACCGGCCTTGCTATGGGTACGTCTGCACCCAATTTTGTTCGGAATTGAGATTATAAAAATTAAACTTTGCAAAATATTGATTACAAGAGAACAATTTGTGATCTAACAATCCAAACCCTAAGTATGATGTTGATCATATCTTCTTCTCTCCCCTTGATCTCGACCTTGATCTTCATTGAACTTTCTCTCAGGACAATCATTCTTAAAGTGACTCAGTTTATAAAAATAAAAACATTTTACCTTTAACTTGTCAAACTTCTTTAATTTGGACATACCTCTGCGCTTAGTTCCTCCTTTTGAGACACTAAAGCCTTCACCACTATCTTCAGTCTTCAAATCTTTTGCTTTTGAAAATTCTTTGGACTTTACTGCCATCTGGACTTCATCCAAAATTATAGTACCTTCCTTAAAATAAATAAGGGCGTCCTTAAAGTGCTCAAAGAATCTGGGTAATAAACTCAACAAGAGTGAAGCCATGTCTTCATCATCAATCTTCACTTCATTATTTCTAAGATCATCAATAATCTTGTGAAATTTATTAAGCTACTCAACTATGGATTTGCTCTCCACCATTTGGAACAAATAAAGTAGTTGCTTCAGACATAATTTGTGATCAAAATACTTAGTCATATACAATGATTCAATTTTTGACCATATAGAAACCGCAATTTACTTCCAGGCAACTTCTCTTATAACTTTATTTTCAAGGTACAAGATAATGACACTCTTGGCCTTATCCACCATCTGGATCTTTTGTACCTGTGTAATCCCTACATGCATTAATGCTTCATTACTCAAATTACCAATACACTTCTCTTGAATTAGAACTGCCTACATCTTTATTTTCCATAACCTAAAGTCGTTGTTTCCGAAAAAGTTCTCGAACTCTCATCTACCCCATGGTGCTCACTTATAAATAATACATCTTTGCCTCGCGGTGGGTGCCAGTTGTTGTGAATAACAACAAGGTTCAATTTCAATTTTTGAGGCAAAGAAGATTAGCAACCAAAATAAATAGCCTACAACAATAATCATGAATACATAAATAATATAACAGAATAAGGTGAGAAAGAAATGAAAGGTTTGTTTACCCAATTCGATCAAACGTTCTACTCTGGGGGAGATAACAAATCTTCAATTCACTATTGTCAGAGTTTTACAAGAGATTATGGATGAGTTACAAGACAATAGCCTTCACCTCTAGGTACCTAAGAACAACCCTGAAGGTGCCCAAGAACAACATTATTTTCTACCCAAGTGTTTCCCAACCTCTCCAGCTCTCAATAATGTAAGCACACAAGCACAATGTGAAACAAGTGTTTCCCAATAACCTTAGATAACTCCAAAGTCTTACATAAACATTTGTATTTATAAGGTTTCCCTTGAGAAGACCCTAATCTCTTGCTCTAGCCTTTTTCTGTAAACTTTAAGATTCACTCATTGAAACACAACAAAGAGATACATATTTATAGTAGAAAAACCCAAGCCCAAAAAACACAACCCATTAATTATTAGAATGAAATATTATAAATATATTATAATATATTTTATATTAATTTATACTATTTATAAATTAATATATATCCAATATTCTTACATTAAATAATGGATCCACAAACCGAACCGGTCAAACCCGAAATCCACGAACTGCCTAAACCAGACATTCTTGTTTCTTTTCGACTTCTTCATATTTGTAAATCTCAAAGAATGTTTTCTTTCTCTTCATCAAAAATGGTTTTAAGTCTCACTTCAACAATCTCCACCTTTACTTGAAACCCTGTTGATGTCAATTTAACTATCAACAACCTTGTTGCTCTTTACCATGAAGAAACTCTAATAAATAACCTTGATCAAATTAAAGTTACCCTTGAATATTGATCTAGCCGCTTGTATCCACTTGTTTCCAATTATCCTTTTCTATCTAGGTAATTTAACAAGCCCACAAGTATGATTTTTCAACCATTGTTGACTCCACCTGCTTTCGAGTGCCTCCATGAAGGTCTTTATTTTTGAATTTTGCGACCACTCAGCCACATTCAAAGCATAACATCCAAGGCTACCATAATCTTTCCTTTTAGATACTAAAATAAACCTCCTTACCTTATAACAAGTCAAGAGATAATTAGAGATATCTAAAATCATTCCCTCACTACTGCTAGCATCCATAGTAGAAAACTCCACCTCAAACTGAGTTTTCTCAGTTATAGTTTCTAACAAGTTTATCCCTTGGTTTTTACTATTCTTCCTATGAAGAAATTATCTACCAACCAAGTAAGCTATTTTATCATAATCTCTTCCCCAAAAACTCAAAAAAAAAAATCAGCGGTAACTTGCATTTTTATCCATTATTTTCTGCAAAATTCATTGTCATGAAAGCCTCCACTAGTTAATGATGAATGGATAACAAAATTTAAACCTTCTAAAACATATAGACCACATATTTTAGACCCTTTAGAAATAATCAATTAATCATGCTAAATCTTTAATTCTTGATGTTCAACTCTAGTGTATAACAGAAGAATGCAAGAAAAATACGAAAGGTTTGTTTACCCAGTTTGATTACACGAGATTACAGATGATTACAAGAAAATAGCCTTCACCTACAAGTTCCTACGATAAAACCTTAAGGTGCCCAAGAACAACCCTATTTTCAATAATGTAATCACATAATGTGTAAAAGTGGGTAGAAGTGGACTATGTATCAAAGTGGGTAGAAGTCGTAGCATTACCCACAAAGGATGCTAAGTGGTAGTGAACTTCCTTAGGCATAACATTTTCTCTAGGTTTGGGGTACCTAGAGCTTTAATCAGTGATGAAGGCACTCACATCTTGAATAAGCTAATGGAGAACTTAGTGAGAAATTACAATGTAAAGCACAAAATTTCCACCCCATATCACCCGCAAATGAGTGGGCAAGTTGAAGTTTCTAACAGACAGATAAAGAAATTTTGGAGAAAACTGTTAGTGCTTCTCAGAAGGATTGGGCAGTAAAGCTGAATGACACACTATGGGCATATAGAACAGCCTTCAAAACATCAATAGGTATATCCCCTTACAAACTTATTTATGGTAAGGTTTTTCATTTACCACTCGAGCTAGAACACAAAGCATTTTGGGCATCCAAATTATTGAATTACGATCTTGCAAAAGCTGGTGAGTCCCGAATTCTTCAACTTCATGAGTTAGAAGAATTCTGGAATCACGCATATAAGAATGCAAAAATTTACAAAGAGAACACAAAAAAATGGCATGATCAAAAGATCGTAAACAAATAATTTCGGGAAGGACAATATGTTCTGCTTTTCAATTCCAGATTAAAGTTGTTTCCTAGAAAGTTGAAATCAAGATGGTCTGGACTGTTTATGGTTACCAGAGTGTTCCCTCGTGGAGCAATAAAGCTCAAAAATGAGAAGAATAGGGACACTTTCAAGGTCAATGGTCAAATATTAAAACCATATTACCAGGGTCAAGGAGGTGGCCCAATAGAAGAGGTGAGACTCGTCTGAGTCAGAGGTAACTCGTCAAGTCATGCGACGTTAAACGAAGCTCTTCTTGGGAGAAAACCCAAGAGATTTTTTTATTTTTTTTATTTTAATTTTCTCTATTTTAATTTTGCTCGTTTTCTTATTATTTTTTAATTCGCATGTTTGCTGAGTAAAAGTTCATCTGAGGGAACCCCAAACACAGTTTTAAACTTAGAAGAATTTTTGAAAAGAAGAAAGTTTGAAAAATGGTGTTCCACTGCCAATATGCGTAACACCTTTTTGTTACATGTAACAAACTACAAAATAGGGGTCCCCTGGTGAAATGGTAATGTACACGTAGATAGTCTGTTATGCATAACATATGCGTATACAGTCGGTTATGCATAACATACGCGTAGACAGTCTATTACGCGTAACGTACGCGTATTTAATCTAATATGTGATCTGTTATGCAAACGCCTAAATTTCCTCTCAAAATTGCTTTGTATCATACGCGTAACGATTCATGCTACGTGTAAAAGCAGAGTACCTTACGTGTAACAGAATTTTCTCTTTATTTAAATGTTTTTTCGTACGGTCTGGTCATTTTTACACCCAATTCTTACGCGATTTCCTCGTATCACAAATTTTTCTCTGCAGAATTCTTTCCTAGTTTTTGTGCAGATTTTCAGGTTGTCTCAACCTTCAAACTGAAACCAGCATTTCAGACCTGAAGCAAATACAGAACATTATCGTCAACTTAGATCACGAACTATCATTGAAGAAAAATCATGGGTTCTCAATAAGGGGGAATATCCAGAGGTCACGGTTGTGTTGGAGAAACAAAAACTCACTCATTTTAATAACAATATTTAGAGCATCTCTAAGTAGCTAGTGTTAGAGTTCTATGTGAATGCAAATATGGAATTAACTGAGGGTGGTGAGGTTGTAGAGTTGTTTTCATGGTTCCGGGGGAAGAAAGTTCGGTATGACTGGAAAACGGTAAATAGGGTACTGAAGTGCAAATTTCTTGAATCTAAATGTCCTTTCTTCACCAACAGGTTTTCGAACAAAAGTACATGGCCTTTAGAAGAAATTAAAAATTTTCTTGCAAGACCGAGTAAAAATTTGCAACCAAATTCAAAGGCAGTCCCATCAAAAATATTGGTAATTGAGGCTCAACGCTTCCGAGATAGATTTGCTGGAGAGCCTCCAGCCCCCGCACTTTGGGAGATACACATACTCAGGTTTGCCCTTACCAGCCTAGCTAGGATACCACGTACAACAACAGTACCTGACACCTCCTCCACACCCACCTCAGGATACCGATATACCTCAGCAGCAGTAGCAAACCCCTCTGGTACAGCAGCAGTAGCAGACCCCTCCGGTTGACCTTGACGAGATGACGTCGTTCACTCTCTTTATAAATAGCACTGATATTGACCCAACACAACTCATTGACTATGACCCGGCGTTGGATGATGAGGAGATGGCACAGTCCTAATTATTTCTGTATTTTATTTGTTATGTTTTGTTTTATTTATACAGTGATTTCCCTTGTTGATTATATAAATAATGATTACTAGCTCTTTATTGGATGATGTTAATCACCTAAGACTGATGCTTGCAAGTCCTCACCTTAAGTAACCCCGATTGTTTGCCACTTTTGAAATAGACTGGGTCGCACAGTATTGGAGAACTACTAATGGTTGAAGAATGTTGTCACAACCAAGAGAAAAGTAGTAGTGATCAAAGAAGCATTATGAAAGTTGGCGGTTTTACTTGTCCTAGTGAGTTCCGAAAAGCCAAATACATATATCCTCAAGAGAGAAATGTAAGATATGTCTCTATCAATCATGGTTTATGCATGTTCTTTATTTTTATCAATTATATGATTACACATAATATCATACCCCAAATTTTCCCTACCATTATTTTATATTTATATTTCTAAATTGAATAAATCAGATTGTGTAGGTTTTTTTTGGGGGGGGGGGGGGGGGGGGGGAGGGGTTAAAACAAGAAAAAAGGTGTATTGATCTAGAAATAGACCATCAATATCTGATGGCCCATTAGATTTTCATCCTTTTCGAGAAAGGGCATTTTTTATAAAGGAGGTGCACTGGTTAAAAAGGTTGTTAAGAGGGAAGGCCCATAAATGTCATTTTGGTTAAGGGCCCAATAATGTGGCCCATTCAGATTTTTTGACTTATTTTGAAAATTTGTCTTGTTCTTTCATAACCTTATTATTATTAAGAATTATATATATTAAACTTAATTTAATCGTTTTTGTTTTAAATTATAACAGTTTTATAATTATTTCTGATTATTATTAAGATTTAACTAAGACTATGTTTGTTTATTAAAAGAGAGAAAATGTTGGAGGCTTTTATCACCTAGTCCATTACAGAAACCCAAATAGTTAGGCCCAATTCATATTAGGAAGATATGTGTGGCCCAGCAAGTATTTTTGGTCTATTTTGAAAAAGTTATTTTTTGTTTTTTATAAATATTACTTTAATTATTAAACATTTTATTTTAAAACACTTGATTAAAAAAGGGATATTCGTTTTATTTGTTTGAAACAATAACAAGCAATCCAATCATAGTCCAAACACACACGGCCCAAGCCCTTAAAACATGCAAGGAAACAGGCCCATTCCAGATCATCCCAACACAAGAACAGATATTGTACGAATTCATCAGAGGAAGATAACGCTTGTTTAAGTGTGAGAACAGAGCAGACTAAATACAGAAACAAAATCCTCATTCATCAAAACAAACAAATCAATACAGCAACAGAATCAACCAAAATGGGAAACGAATTTAAATTGTACAATTACAATCAAATAAAAATTACAAACGAGTAATTTCTAATCACTAAATTCCTAAATCAGTAACGACAGAATAACTCTATTTTTTAAAACTAATCCCTAAAAATGCTATAAAAAACCTAACAGTAAAACAGAAAAAAGGAGGATAGAGAAGAGGGGATACTATTACAGAAGATAAAAATTATGACAGAAGGAAGAACAGAGAAGGCTTGAAGTTCTCGAATCACCGTCGTAAACCTCTTAGATCTATGGTTTTAATATCTGAAACCCTAAGATCCCTTCAAACGCCGCCACTGTCGTCATCACATTCATCCGCCATGATTGCCGCTCTTAAGACCTACAAATGTGAAAAGAAGACGGAGAGATCAACAATCGGATAATGCGAACCCATAAAAAACACGGTTAGAGGTGACAGAAAATTATCTTTGTGTTGTTTATTTTCCTTCCACGGTTTGTTTTGGTGGGGTTTGATTTGGGAATAAAGGGAGGAGAAGTGTTGCCGCCAGAGCTGGTTGAGGGTGGCTATGTTTAGGGTTTGCGTTAGAGAAGAGGGCTAGGCGAGAGATCAGAGAGAGAGAGAGAGAGAGAACATGGAGAGAGGAAGTAGATAATGAAACAAATGTTTGAAAAAATAAATAATATTCTGCCTAATAATCCCATACGTGTGCGATCACAATTGTTACTATATTCCTTTAATCTCAACCATCTGATCACCATCATATGCTCATAAACACGCGCGTCTAAGATACGGTGGTATACCTCCCCGCACCTTGGCCAAACGAGACACTTTGTCATTTTGGGCCTAGCCCGTGTCTAGGTACACCCCTGTTTTCTTTGTTCTTTTCTAATATGTGTAAAAATGCACCCCCCCCCCCCCCCCCCCCCTTGCCTAACATGCCAAGTCCAAAGTTTGGACTTGGGCCCTATTGTTCACCCCCCCCCCCCCCCCCCCCACTCTACAGTTTAAAAATGTACCCCTTATCCTTTAGGCCTGAATTCAATATCTGAATTTAGGCTCATGCTATTTCCACCCCTTTTTTACCACCTATAATATTTTACACCCCCGATGTTTTTTGTAATTTATTTTATTTTATTTATTTTATTATTTTTATAATTTTATATTTTCTTATATTTTTATTATTTATAATTTTACTTTTTATATTTTTTATTTTAATATTTCTAATATATTTAATGCTATTATATTATTATTATCATAAAACCAAATATATTATTTTTCCAAGCCACAAAAAATATTATTTGCATTAAATTATCTTTTAATCATGCATTTTAAATAAGATACTCTTTTATAACTAATATATAAAAAATACTTAAACAACGATAAATTATTTTCGAAATTCAAATTAATTCAAATAATTAATTTTCAAAAAAGATTACAAATACGTTCGAATCAACTGTGTGCTTAGTCTAACAAACTCCACTATTCACACTCCTAGACTACGTATGCGGGAAATTCAAATATATTTCGTAATCCATAAAAAAAACACAAACAAACCCGCGAACTACGAATTGGGACTATGATTCCTTCTAAGAGGATATGTAGGCATGCGATTAAAATCGTGACGAGTTCCCCTAATAAAACATAAAAAACCTTATTTCTTAAGACGCGCTTCTAAACCTAGTATCCTTGCGAACAAGGTAGATGAGGGGTGCCTAATACCTTCCCTTCGTATAAAATCGAGTCAAGACCTAGAATCTATGAATTTTTAGGGTTATTCCTTTATACTCCTTTCCTTTAGGATAAAAATTAAGGGTAGCAACTCTGATTTAAAAAACCAGTTGCAACAGCTAGCGACTCTGATGGGGACTCAACCCTAGGTTTAGAAGCCTTTCCTTTAGTTTTTAGGGTTTTGTTTATTTTAAATTTTGTGGTGGGATTTAAATTTTGCAAAAATATTTTCAAAAAAAAACCTTAGAAAGAAGGTTCATCTATTAGCCAAGGGGTTACATCATCCCTATGAGTTTATGTGACAACTTCTCCTAGAGTCGGTGAAATTCCGCAAAAGGAATACTTCTTAAGAGACGTTCTCTTGGGAAACAGGACTCTGGAATGACACCTATGACTCTTTTTACAGCCTCTAAACGAAAAACTCATGATGAGACCTTTCATGACCTAGAGACGAAAGTTTCGGTCTACAAAGAGGCTCCACTTAATGGAGGCCCTTGTGCCTTTTCCTCTAGTTTATTCATGATACCCTTAAGGAAACCACCTTATGGGGAGGGTAGACTATCCGTAGGCCAATACTAGGAACCTACCTTCTAGGGATACCTTTCATAAGATCTCATCACTAAGCCTTAAATTCTTGCATTCATATATTTTTGTATTTCATATACTCATTAGCCTCTATTTCCTTTTGTTTGTCTTATTCATAAGGTTATAAAAGGTAATAAGTCAAATATTTTAGTGAGTGTCTTAAAAATAAATGCCAAGGGAAATAATTTGTCTGTCAAGCCAGATAAGACAAAGATAATAATCATCAATGAGAAACTTCCTGAGAGATTTGTGAAGATATTAGTGCTTCCAGTAGTTTCTTTTTGGTTCAAATACCTTTTCAATATCTAAATGTATTCTCTTTAGAGGGTGATTATTAATAAAAGTATTGTTTGTTTCCATATTCAAACCACACACTTATTTTTTAAGATATTCACCAACAAAAAAAGCAAAACCTGAGAAATAAATATCCAAGTGAATAAGATATTCAAAAGCATAAACCCTAGCATATTCATACGCACACATACATTCACGAACACCTGTATTTCATACAAAAACTTATCTTTTTCAAAAGATTCTCCATTTTAACCATTGGTAGAATAATAGCACCACCTCTCTGACCACTTTACCAAACAAGAGCCCTTCAACTGAGAGTGATGGAACAAATTGAGGAAAACCAAGCTACATTCAAAGAGGATTCGGAGCAAGTCAAGGGCAACGTAGACTCGATGAGAGGATACATGATCCAAGTTATCCTAGCCTTGAAGAAAATTATTGAAAGATAAGAACAAATTCCTAGGGCAGCCTTTGAAGAAGTAGCCTAGACCATTGGAGCATCAAGCAGTCGCCAACTAAGGAAAGAGCCAGAAGTAGGACCATAAAAGTATGTCATGGCTCAGCATGAGACAAGACAAGAAACTGAAGGGTTTGTCCCACCTCCACCAAAGGCAGGGGCATCCCATACCCTACAAATTCCAGTTAACAATGCAGATAATTACTTGGATTTGCATTATGGAGACCATGATTTAGAGAATGTCAATGAAGCACCCTTAAGAATAACTCATACTCACGCTATTGAGAATCCAATAGTGCTCGGCCAATGCAAATCTCTAGAAGAAAGACTAAAAGTTATGGAGGGATAAAATGTTTTTAATGTAGATGCTCTCGAAATGGGTCTAGTTTTGGATGTGGTGATCCCGCCAAAATTCAAAATACCTGACTTTGGAAAATATGAAGGGCTCGTCTATCTAAAGAACCATATATGCATGTATTGCAGGAAGATGCATACATATGCTCAAGACCATAAGTTGATGATGCATTGGTTCCAAGATAGTTTAAGTGGGGCATCCTTTGATTGGTACATGTAATTGGAAGGTTTATGTTCAGACATGGGCAGATCTTGCTAATGCCTTCTTAAAATAGTACAAATATAACTTGGATATGGCACCCACCTGCATGCAACTCCAGAACTTTTCTTATAAGTAAGAGAAGTCCTTCAAGGAATATGCCCAAAGGTGGAGAGAAATGGCATCCCGAGTACAACCACCACTCCTGTAGAAAGAACTAGTCAATATGTTCATGGGCACCTTACAAGGGATATATTATGAAAAGATGGTTGGAAGCATCTCTTCTGGATTTTCTAAATTGGGACTATTGGTGAGAGAATTTAAGCAGGTATAAAGACTGGAAAGATACAAGGGGCATCACCTAATACCTCTTATAATTCAAAAATACATATTCCTAACTTCTCGCAAAAAGTGGAAGTAGAAATTAGTGTTGTGGCCTCACAACCAAGGGCACAACAACCAATAATAATTCCACGAGGACAACAACTGGATAAAAGGCCGAAAAGAAAGTTTAAACCTCTCCTCATGCCTCATAGCCAATTGCTGCAGCATCTACTCGAAGCATCTTTGGTAGAGAAAAGGCCTCTAGCTCCTCCAATTAGGGCACCTCCACCAATGCACGACGCAAATTCCAGGTGCGAGTATCATGCCAATTCTCTAGGGCATACTATAGAAAAATATTGAGACACAAGGTTCAGGACTTTTTGGATTCTCAAGATATCACCTTTGACAAACCGAACACCAAGACAAACCTTATGCCTCCATATGGTGGTCCGAATGTGAATGCAATTGAGGTAGTCACTGCCATGGAGGGGTCAAAGAGCAGTTTCCTTCCATTCAAGAAGTCTCTATAAACAAAGGGGTAGAGCATGGTGGACAATCATCAATGATATCCAACAAAGGCAACATCAAAGGGGCATCTAATTTCATCCATGAATGCGCCCCAGGCAAAGAACTTGAGAAGTGGACAGCTATGGAGATTCCCGAGATTGTTTTCTTTTCAAAGTAGTTTTTCTTGTTTCCGAAAGAACCTATGTCAAGCCTGAGGCATAGGGGTTTCTTGTAAGGGTCCCCCATTTTATTTCAGACAATATTCACGATTAATAAAAGTTATATTTTGTATTCGATTAAGATCCATGTCCTTATTTTGCATTTATCTCTCATATTCAAAAAAAATGGCAATACTTTCCTCCATATGCATTTTCAAATACTAAAAAAAAAGCACCGAAACATGATAAAAGTGCAGATCCATGCCTAAAATCACCGATAATTCTACTGTTGCTATCCAATATAATTTTGATGCACCCATCAACCGAGCTGAAAAGGAAGATGATGAAGATCCTAAACTTACTAAAAAAATTGGTGAGGAAGATAGAGCAAAAACTGATAATATACAGTTATACCAAGAATCAATTGAGATCATTAAACTTGGCACAGAGGAAGATCCGAGAGAGATCAAGCAAGGGGAAACATTAGAGAAAACCGTCAAAAAAAAGGTTGATCGAGCTGTTACATGAATATGCGAATATATTTGCCTTACAAAGACATGCCAAAATTGTATACATATATTGTGATGCATAAACTTCCTCTTGAAGAATATTCTTCTACTTCTAGAAGAACTCACCCAAGCATGTCTAGCAAGATTCAAGGAAAGGTCTTTAAACAATTCGATGCAGGGTTCTTAGCGGTGGTAGATTATGCACCTTAGATAGCTAACATCGTGTTAATACCCAAAAAAAAAATAGATGGCAAAGAATGTACATGTGTAGGTTATCAGGATCGGAACAAAATGAGTCTTAAGGATGATTTCTCGTTACCTCACATAGAGTTTTTGGCGGGCAATACAGCTAAAGCTTCGGCATTCTCACTCATAGATGATTTCTCAGGCTATAATCAAAGATTTTGGAAAAGACTACTTTCATGACACCTTGGGACACTATCTGTTACAAGGTAATGCCATTTGATTTAAAGAATGCAGGGGTAACTTATTAACGGAAAATGGGTCCAATCTGAACAACAAAATGATGAAGGAGTCATGTGGTAATTTCAAAATCAAGCATCATAATTCCTCACCATATTGGTCTAAAATGAGCAGATCCATTGGATCTGCAAATAAAAACATCAAGAAAATGATTCAGAAATGGTAAAAACATACAAAGATTGGCACGAAAGGTTCCCTTTCGCTTTACATGGCTATCGTACCTCTACGCGTACAGGTGCAACTCCTTTTTCTCTAGTATAGGGCATGGAGGCAGTACCCCCTGTTGAAATAAATATCCTATTGCTTCAACTCCTAATGGAAACAAGGCTTGAAGAAGCAGAGTGGGTATAGACACGACTTGATCAACTCAACCCTATTAAAGGTACATGCTTGACACTGTTGTGTCACGGTCAATTATATCAGAAGCATATGAAAAATCCTTCGACAAGAAGGTCCCTCCTCGAGTATGCAAAGAATGGGATTTGGTGCTCAAAAAGATTCAGCTACCTCGCTTCGATTCACGTGGTAAATAGTCACCCAACTACAAAGGTCCATATGTGGTGAAAATAAGCATTCTCTGGTGGTGGTCTTATCCTCACAAAAATGGATGGGGAAGAACTATGCATTCGGCAAATTCAGACGCAGTCAAAAATACTACGTATAAAAAGCTCACTAAGCTCGAACCCTAAACGGGCGACTTAGGAAAAAAGGAGCGTCATGGTGGATTGAAAACCCCAAAGGGCGATCCAAGAAAAAATTAGGGACATACACAAAAATATTATCCTGGTGGATTGAAAACCCAAAAGGGAGATCCAGGCAAAAATTAGGAATCTCATTCAAAGAAATAAAGAACAAAAAGACTGTGATCTAAGAACTGTGACTACAAACCATAAAGGAAGAGATGGGTCTAAATCATTGGACTCAGAAGCAAAGAAGATTGGAGTTGTCAGAAGGATATTGGGGAAAACAGCAGTAGCATTTATCATTTTCATTACCATTTACAGCTTTTATCAAAATTTTCTGTAATTACCTCTTTCTAGGGATTGCATCTTGTTCGCTCGCTCATTCAGAGGCATATTTATCATTAGAATCATTGAAGTTTTATTCAAATCTTTCAATTGTGTTTCTTTCTTTTTAGACTTGTTTATAAAATACTACGACTATTTTTTGTGAATATTGTTGAAATCGTTTTGGGGAATTGACATACAAATGAAAGCACTTGATAAAACATCAAAAGAATTTTGGTTAGAAAAACATAAAAAGAAAATCCATGCCTACGCCTACGTTCATGCCTACGTCCATGTCCACGCCTATTTCCATGCATGCGCCTATGCCTACATCCACGCCTACGTCCATGTCTACGTCCATACTTACACATGCGCCTATGATACTGACATCAAGATCTTGCTCACACTTTTCACAAAATTTAAATCAACTTGGAGATACAATAATTGGCAACAAACAACATTTGGGAGTTAGTGACTAAAAGAACCCGATGGTTTAATAAAGGAGAATTATCAAAAACATTTGCAAAATACTTGGGGCATACACATACAAACGTTTGGAGCATATACACACATAAGAATTTTGGCACATGAGCATTTAAGACATTTGGGGCAAACATCACACTTGGATAGCACATCAATTTAGGGCATTATGCATGCATGGCATCTTGCAAAGCTACTTCGGTTAAAATTACGAATTTTCTTGGGGTTCATTATTAGCAAGCTTATCTGGGAAAACTTTATAGTTCAAAATTTAAAGTAACTTGAGGTTTATTTTCTTCATGTTGGTAGTCATGGTTGAGGGATGACACAACCGACATCTTCAATGAATTTGGGGTTTATTTTCTTCATGTTTATAGTCATGGTTAAGGGCTGACACAACCGACATCTTTGATGAATTTGGGGTTTATTTTCCTCATGTTGATAGTCATGGTTGAGGGCTGACACAACCGACATCTTCAATGAATTTGGGGTTTATTTTCTTCATGTTGATAGTCATGGTTGAGGGCTGACACAACCGACATCTTCGATGAATTTGGGGTTTATTTTTCTTCATGTTGATAGTCGTGGTTGAGGGCTAATACAACTGACATCTTCGATGAATTTGGGGTTTATTTTCTTCATGTTGATAGTCATGGTTGGGGGCTGACACAACCGATATCTTCAATGAATTTTGGGTTCATTTTTCTTCATGTTGATAGTCGTGGTTGAGGGATGACACAACCGACACCTTCGATGAATTTGGGGTTTATTTTCTTCATGTTGATTGTCATGGTTTGGGGTTGACTCAACCGACATCTTCATTGAATTTGGGGTTTATTTTTCTTTATGTTGATAGTTGTGGTTGAGGGCTGCCACAACCGACATCATCGATGAACTTGGGGTTTATTTCCTCCATGTTGATAGTCATGATTGAGGGCTGACACGACCGACGTCATCAGTGAGTTTAGGTTCCATCGCTTCAAATCTAGCATATTTTATTTGGTTATTGAATCTTGGTTGAGGGTTGACACAACCAACATTGTCTTTCCAAGTTCCAAATATCTGGTTTCAAGCTTGTATTATATATCCTCTAGGTTGTGATAGGTATATGAAAAATCTTTGGCTCATTGCATTAGTCTCTTAGCAGCAATGTATTATCAAGCTATATGTTATTCATCCTCTGGGTTGTGATGAATGTATGAAACATGCGTTACAAACTTACTATATCAGTCTGCAAGCATTAGTAAGTTAGCTTTGCAAAACTTGTATCACTTACCTCTTAGGTTATGGTAAATATGAAAAATTTACAATATCTTTATATATTGATGAATTATCTACGTCGTTGTGATACGGTGGCAGAACCGACTGTTTGATACTGGTTTGCATTTTGTATTCGCAAATGTTGCGGTAAGCAAGAGTCGCCATCGACTTTTATTTCATCCAATCTTGTAAAAGGAAAAAGAACAGAAAAAACCTTTTTTCGAGATAGGGAAGGTGTTAGCACCCTTTCTATCCGTAGTTATCCACGGGCTCTTAGGTACTTGCTCATTTTCCAAATTGCTTGTGTGTGTGCTTGCTTTGAAAATATTTTATTTCGTGATAACCCTTGTATCAGTCCTCAAGGATGTGACGAAGTTGTTTTGAAAACTGTTTTTGAAAGGTGTTTGTGTGAAAAGATTTGTTTTGAGCAAGTACCTACTAGCATCTACCTACTCGAAAAAAAGATTATTTCTGCTCTATTTCCTTTAGACAACGCTATCCCACTATTAAGGAGCAGGTAGCACTGTCGTTGGAGTTTGTAAGGGACATTCGAAAGGGACGAACACAATCACTAAAGCAATAGTTAGAAAACTTTAGTAGTAACCCTAGAGTCTTAAGATCTTTTCGAGGCAACGATTCTGAGGCAACATTTCCGAGGCAACATTCGAATGGGACAATTTGATCTCTTTAGACTGGAGGGCCACCACTAAAATCTCCTATACTTAATGATTGTGTACCGAAGGCAACCGAAGTGAGGTAAACCCTAGGAGTGAACATGTGCGAGTGATTTGTTTCAGTTATTTTAATCTTTGCACATTAGAGTTTTCTAACTGTTTTAATTTTTCATGCATTCTTGCCATACAATCCTATTAGCCATACATCTAGACAGTTAAAAGTTTGCTAAAAATAAAAGCGGAAATAAACCTAGCTATTACATGGCTTTGGCAGTTACACAATTGCCTTGACGTGAAATAAAAAAATGCGGAATTTAAAATCCTAATTTAAACTATTATAACCTTGAAACAGTTACAAAATAATGGCAAAAATAATAACAAGCGCGCGGCAAATGAAATACGGGAGAAATTAGGGTTTTGACCCTTGACTAAACCTTAATTGCAATTGGTTAAAGAAAAAATCATTGTTTTTGTCGTTTTTGTGTTATTTAAGAAAATAAGGAATAATAAAAACCTAACTACTAATCAATTTAAGAAAAATAATTAAATCCCATATTTTTGGTTTTTGTTTGTTTAAAGAAAAGAAAATAATTAAATCAAAAAAAGTTAAACCTAGTTTTCTAATTGACTTTAATTATAAAAACAAGCTAAAGTTTCCCTAAATTAAATAAGCTAATTAATTTAATTAAACTTGATGAAAATAATAAAAAAACCTAATTCTAATTTTTATGACTTTTTTATTTTTATGATTTTATATAAAAAGAAACTGATTTTAAAAATAAAATGAATAAAGAATTAAGAATAAAGAAAATAAAATAATAAAAAGAGAAAATTTTTGAGAAATGGGCCTGTGTTATTAGGAATTTTGGGGGTGTAGAACTGAAAATCTGTGGCCCATTAAGCTTCAGGCCTGGTTAGCGCTGGATCTGGTATGGTGTTGACTTTTTGGTGCACCATGGTCCTTCATTGGAGAGGCGTGAGATCTGGTCAATGTGCAATCCAGTGGACAGGCATTGAGGGTGTATGATGGTCTCCTGGAGATAAAGCGTATTGGATTCTGTAAAGAAAATATGTAAATGAGAAAATATTGGAGTCAGGGGTCGAACCCCTGACCTTCTGCCTATAACGCCTTATCTCTCCTCCTGGCTACCACTGGACCAACGTGCTTTATTGGTAACATAAATAACAAAAATATAATATATTAGAAAAAACGTTAATAGACATGAAAACACGCGTGAGATTTGAATTGGCCAACCCTGCTTTGACACGCATCATCTTCTTCCTTGAATCGTGGCTTTAGATGAAGCACTTTTACCTACGGACGTTTGTCCATAGCTACAACCCTGTCCATCTCAAAAATCTTGTACATGCAATATAAATAAATTGTAATGGTACCAATCAACTCGTCTTGGTCTCACGAGTGTCATGGTACCCCATTCATGGTCCAATTTTCCATGTATCAAAAATCCCCAAATCGAGCTCTTAAACCCTAGCAATGGTGAATATAGATTCCTGCACTGTTAGTACAATTAAGCTATACAGAAAGCTTGCAATCATGATTATGAACAAGAATATATGGATAACATGCGTTTAGGATGCGTAAAACATTGAAATTAAGTTTGAGTTTCTTGTGCAAACTGTGATGTTGTAACGTGATGATTTTGGATGCTTTAAGGCTAGTAAATGATGCTATTAGCTTCCTAAGATGTCCAGGAATGGATTAGAAACCTTGGAATGGTTTGAATTGGCTTGTGGAAAGAGATAGGTCTCACACTTTTCTTTGAAATTTTGTAGTTTTGTTCTGCCTCCTCCCACGATTCTTCCCCTTGTTCCTGCCTTGGATGTGTTCAATATATATCATAGAGTGAATTAGGGTTGTAAAAACAAATCACATCTTTGAAAGTTTTGAAGATTTGATTTGATTTTCATGGCATATGTAAACTTTCTATATTGAGCCAAATTATGCCTTTCTTGTATCAATCAGCCTTGATTCGAATTGATCATGATATCCTTGCATTATTTGATTGAAATCCTGTCCAAAAATCAGATCACAACATATCTTTTTCATTATTCCTCAATTATTTGATTTAATTGAAATTTTAATTAACAAAAAATCAAAATAAATTGAAAAGTGAAGCAAATAACATGAGGTTGGATATTTGGGTCGTGGATTATATTATAAGTGAGGTTCAAGCATAAAAAGTTAGGCCCATTTGGCAAAAAAATGCAATTATGAGCCCATTTGACTTTTGGCAATTTTGCAAAAAAGGTCAACTTTGACAAGACATATCTCCTCCAATTTTAACCCTAGAGAGGTGTTCTTGGACTTTTTAGAAAGATTAGGATGTCCCCTAAGCAACCCTTTTGGTTTCATCTCAATTTAGTCTTCCATGTTCATGTATGAAGCTTTGACCCAAAAGGTGTTTTTATTGACTTTTCAAAAGGACCTATAATGTCAAAATTCATATCTTTTTGTGAGTGAATATTTTGAACTTGTGGGATGAAGATTAATTGTAGTGAATTTAATCCTCTTCAAAATGAGCTTTGGATGGAAAATTTATGATAAAGTATGAAGGAGTTATGCTTGGTCAAAGTTGGGTTGACTTTTCCTACAAAACCCTAATTTAGCAACTTTTGGGTTTTGATTAATTTGGAGCATTCCTTGGAGAATCATGATCAACCCTTGATAAAATGATGGATAACACTTCAAAATAAAGATGTTGACCAAAAATCTTGAGGTTTGACTGCATGTGGGCTACAGTTGACTTTTGACCTAATACAGTCGATTCTCAAGCATCTGAGCAGTTGATTGGGCAAACTTCTTGTGAAAGGCATGAAACTTGATATGTAGGGTCTTGGGAACATAATAAGACCTTGTAAAGCATATTGGGATTTTGTGGCTCACCCATCTTGATGAAAATAGAAACCCTAATTTTGAGGTGCACTGCCTTAGGAGAGAGTTTGTCTGGTCAACTCTTGGGCTTCCTTGAGCAACTTGGGGACTTCAATTATCATGTATTGAGAAAATGAGAGGGCAAATTTTGGGGTACAACAGTCGTCATATCTAATTTAAAACAAACTTTTTTTCAAATGCTGGTAGGATGATACATCATCATTTATGCCTATTCTTCACACTCATGGGAACGCTGTACAGCGTATCTTTATAATCTCTCGGACAAATCTTAGGGTCTTCCAATATGTAATAAACTTCTGATTAAACGTGTGGGACCTGCATATTCTCACACTATTCAATCGAGAAGTAATTAAATAGGGGAAGTTGTCATACCCCAAATTTTCCCTACCATTATTTTATATTTAGATTTCTAAATTGAATAAATCAGATTGTGAAGGTCTTATTTTTTTGGGGGGTGGGGGGCGGGGGGTTAAAACAAGAAAATGTGTATTGATCTAGAAATGGACCATCAATATATGATGGCCCATTAAGGTTTCATCCTTTTTCGAGAAGGGGGCATTTTTTATAAAGGAGGTGTACTGGTTAAAAAGGTTGTTAAGAAGGAAGGCCCATAAGGTATGTCATTTTGGTTAAGGGCCCAATAATGTGGCCCATTCAGATTTTTTGACTTATTTTGAAAAATTCTCCTGTTCTTTCATAACCTTAGTGTTGTACCCCAAAATTTGCCCTCCCATATTTCTCAAAATATTCCAAGAAAAATTCACAAGTCCAACCCGGCGCGTCATATTCAGGTATTCTTTCGCCAAGATATCTCTGATAACATATTCTCAAATTCAGGTTCGGCTCAAGAGATAATTCTTTAAAGAAGGTATCCGAATGTGCGAGTTTTCTTGAAGAAATATGGTGAAAAAGTGTGCTGAAAGTGCAGTTTTTACGCGCTAAAAAATTCATAACTTGAAGATCGTGACTCATTTTGAACCCGTTCTGGTGGCCAAAATTCCGTCTTGACATTATCTACGTTTTCATCTCTCACAGCTGGAAGCCAATTTCGATCAGAAGGTCTTCAAAAATGTGGATTTATCAAGTATTTTCGTGTAGAAAATTTGTGACAGGAGTTTATTTGCGTCATGTTCAGAAAATCATAACTTGGTCGATTTTCATCATATCGAGCTGGTTCCGGTGCCAAAATTTCACAAATTGAGTTGGCTACATTTTCATAGAAGGTATTGATTTCAAACGGTATTCAAAAGGCCTTCGTTTTTTGCTCAGAGTGCGTGACACGCTGAAAATCCTGAATGCTGAATATTATTTCATCTGAGCCGAAACTTCGAAAATTCATAACTCGGTCAATTTTTATCGGATTGGACTCATATTTTTACACAAGGTCACTGACTCATAGATCTACAACTTTGCTTCAAAAGTCGAGACCAAATTATGCACCGATCAATACCAGTTTTTTATTGAAGAACGTGTCAGAGCCGACACTGGAGCCCAAAATAAGTTTGTCTGAGCTGAAACTTCAAAAATTCATAACTAATTCACCGTTTATCCGATTGAGTCGATTTTCGGACAGGAGTTAGTTCTCGATGTCGGCTACATTTTGTTTTCACATTTCAACTTCAAAAAATGCACTTAAGTCCCTGCGATTTAGCCTGGAAAGTGACGAATTCAAGTGAATATTGGAGGCCCAATTGCACATTCAAAGCCCATTTTCTTTACCCTAATTTCCACTATATAATCACCTTCTTGTCACACAAACCAGGGGGGAGAAAAAAAGAAAAAGAGGGAAGAAAACAAGAGAGAAAAAACCTTGCCACAACACTGTTGGAATATCAAACTCTTTCAAGAACCCTAAAACCTTGAAATCCTTATTACAAATCCCTCTCTCACTACAAACAAAACCATCTCAGCTACAAACCAACATCTTATTACTTCTTCAGTAAGGGTAAGGCTGGCTTGATCTCCATGATCCAAAGAGCATAAAAGCATTCAGGCCACTGATTTTCCAGTAAGGGTAAGGTTGATTTGATCTCCATGATCAAAAGGGTATAATCATTCATACATGACATATTGTGCCTAAACATTAAATTTCTTCATATGTTGGTTTTATTTGAATTTTTATGATTTTATTTAATGTGTTCGTGAGATTCAACTGCAGATTTAGACAGGATCCCAGGTTTATTTAGGAACGTTGAGGCCAAACGCCAAAAAGTCAAAAGGCCAAAAGGCCAAAAGCCAAAAGTCAAATACATGGCGAGGCAGACATTAAGCCAGAGATTAAGGGAACGTTGAAGCCAAAAGCCAAAAGTCAAAAGCCAATTGGCCAAAAGCCAATTGGCCAAAGTAGAACAACTTATGCATGAAACTCAATCCAATGGCCAAAGAATGCAGACCACGGTACTCAGGAGTCAATACTTCAAAAAACCTCCCCTTGGGCCAGACACCCCCTATGGTTTGCTCAATTTTTAATTTTTATTTGTTTTTCCTTTTTATTCTTTTAATTGTTTTTTAATTGTTTTCTTTTAATTCCATAAAATAATTTTCATAATAAATATAAAATACAGAAAAATAAAAAAAAATGTTTATTTTATTAATATTAATTTTACTATTATTATTTTTGTAAATAAACTTTAAACAATTAATTAGATTAATTTAGGTTTCAAAACTTTAATATTTTTCTTAATAAATTAAATATGTAGAAATCAGGGTTTTTAACTTTTTCATCATTTTTTTAATAAATAATTTTCTCATCATTATTATTATTACTAACTACTAATTTATTTTGTAAATAAACATGTACATAAATTCTTTAGTAAATTAAGTTAAACTTTAACATTTTCGTTAATAATTAAAAAAACTTAGAATTAGAGTTTCTTTTAATTTTAATTTTCTTTATTTCATAAATACAAAAAAAACTAAAAAACATTTCTTTCCTTTTATTAAATAATTAATTAGTTTTTTAATTTCATTTAATTTCTTTAAAGGGTCCAACGCCCTCGAACGTTCTATTTTTATTTCTTTTGCACATTTATTTTCTTTCAAATATCATGTAATTGCTCAAGCCATGTAACTCGGACATTTTATATTTCCCGCATTTTATTTCTTTATTTTATGTCAAATCGGGTCCTGGTTTAATTTGGCGATGTGGACCCGCGCCTTTGTAATAGCCTTAGATTTACTTTCCCGCAAATATTTTTTAACTGTTAACAAAAAAGCATGAAAGAATGTATGGCCTTAAATAAAAACAAGCGTAGAACACCAATAACATGACAAGATAAATGCAAATGAAAACGACACACAAATCACACACCACCCCTAGGGTACGCCTCACTGTTGCCTTGCCTCGAAAGGTGATCGTCGAGTAGAGGATGTCTTAGTAAGTCCTCATGATCCGGAAACCTGGCATGAGGGTAGCTTCTAAGGTGTCTTCCCATTGCTCTGGTGATCACCATGTCCCGAACCTTCGAATTGACCCGAACACCTCCAACGGTGGTGCTACCTACCTCTCAATGGTGGGATGGCACTACTTTAAAGGACATTTACACAGACGAATTCCTTAGGGTAGGTAGGTTCTCGTAGATACTTGCTCTCTTTAAAAACAAAACAAATCAAAATCTTTTCACACTTTTTCAAAAGCTTTCAAAACAATTTTTCAAACACTCTGACGCATGAGTCGATCTGAAACTTTCAAAGAAACTTTTTTTAAACCCACAGTTGAAAAGCAAACAAACCATTTTTGAAAACACAATGAGCAAGTATCTAAGAGCCCATGGATAACCATGGATAGAAAGGGTGCTAACACCTTCCCTTTCTATAACCTACCTCCCGAACCGAGAGCAATCTCTTTAAGGAATTTTTCTGTGCTTTTGTCCTTTCCATTTGGAGAAAATAAAAGACGGTGGCGACTCTTGCTTACCGCGACATTTCGCGAACCAGCGTTAAACAGTCAGTTCCAGATCCACCGATCACAGAACTGGCGACTCTGCTGGGGAATTAAACTATAAAGTGAGGTGTACCTTAGGGCTAGGTCATAACTATGTTCTCAATTGTATTGCTTTGTGTGCTTTAAATTGTGGGTTGCTTGGGAGTTCTATAGATCCTAACCCGGATCTGGGGGATACCTTCTTAGAAAGTAGCAACAAGGCTGTGAGGGAACTGTGCGGGGTATACCGATATGGTTGAAACAGTCTGCTACGTTGATGTGGCACTTTGGTGTGTACCGGTAACCCTTGAGTTCAGTCAAGGAGAGTACGGGGCCTCCGCGTGGTGTCATGAAGCATCAACAGACCTTAGGAACCTTAATTGAACTATCTTGGCCTCTTTAGGGTAGTGAGATAACTGACTTTGGTGCAGTCCAAGGTTGGTTGATACTCGATACTACACTCAATTGAGGGTTGCTTTCCTGGAATATTTCAGTCGCCAGTTCAGTGGCTAAATCGAAACGATGAACAATGAAAGCAATCCCGTGATATTGGGAACCTTAGAACCCGGTTACTTTGATTAGGACAGGTTGAGCCCACCAACTTCAAGAGGGTAGTACCCCAAACCCCATGCTGGCCTAAACCCTAAGGGTTTCTCTTGTGTGACTTGTGTGCCTTCGTATTTGACTACTTGCATGCTTATTATCTGACCCTTGAATTCCTTGCAGGTTTTGTTTATAGTCCTTAATTAGGACTCATAACAAAGTTTATTGAATTTCTTGCAGGTCTTGTTTATAGTCCTTAATTGGGACTCATAACAGGGTACTAAATTTCTTGCAGGGTTGTTTATAGTCCTTAATTGGGACTCATAACAGGGTTACTTACATCACCCCATGCATAGCATGACATCATACCATTGCATACATCCTAACCCATTTCAAGGATCTCAAGGGCTTGTGATGCAGGTCATGATGAACCAACTATCTAGCCAGGGGCAAAGAGGATTTATTTTCCTCTAGCCAAGGTTGTCAGGGGCTATGACCCACTGGATATGGTGAGCCTTTGACCCTTGAAGAAGGACTCTTACCGGTTCTCAACTCTAACAGTTTCTCTGTTTACCCCGCGAGGTCCTTGAAAACATTACATGCATGTCATACATCTCATTGCATTGCAGGTATCCCTTTGACAGGTTGCTTACCCTTCTCCGCTGTTTATTTCAGCCGATCGTCATGAATCCTGAATCATCAGCCGAGCAGACTATCAAGGACCTCCAGGCTCAGAACGCCCAGTTCCAAGAGCTGATCATGAATTTGACCCAGGGGCAAAAAGATCTGAAGGCTCTGCTCTTGAAGAAGGACAAGAAGAAGAAGAGGACTGTCTTGTTCAGCCCTAGGCGCAGATCTGGGAATACACCACAGACTGAAACTGAGAGGACTACCCCATCTGTGAGGGAAAGCAGTCACCATGAGAGAGAGGTGCCTAGTCCAGTGGTCTCCGACAACGAGACAGATTTCAACGACGAACAGTACCCTCCTGCTGAGGACAAGTACAAACAGTTGGAGGATAGGCTGAATGCTATGGAGATCCAACGGGTACCTGGGCTGGATCTTGGAGATTTGGGTTTGTCAACTGGTGTGATTATCCCTCGGAAGTTCAAGGCACCATCCTTTACCAAGTATGACGGGGCGTCTTGTCCCAAGTTACATCTCAGGTCCTATGTTCGGAAGATTCAACCATATACGGTGGACAAGAATTTGTGGATCCACTTCTTTCAGGAGAGTCTTTCAGGGACTCATCTCGAATGGTTCTATCAGCTAGATGGGACCAAGGTTCGTAACTGGGAGGAGTTGGCAACTGCTTTCTACAAGCAGTATCAATACAATGCCGACCTTGCTCCTACGCGTACTCAACTCCAGGGTATGTCGTTAGGATCAAGTGAAGGTTTTAAAGAATATGCGCAGAAATGGAGGGATCTTGCTGGAAGGGTACAACCACCTCTAACTGATCGGGAACTTGTCGATATGTTCTTGGGAACCCTGTCTGGTCCGTTCTACAACCACCTAATTGGGAATTCGTCTGCTGGATTCACAGATCTTATCTTGACTGGAGAGCGAATAGAAGCTGGTATCCGGTCTGGGAAAATTCAAGAGGCTGCACCTTCTGATAAAAAGCCCCACAGTGGAAAGAAAGAGTCCAATGCTATACATGGTAAAAAGGGTCGTCATGATGTAGGGGCAATCCAGATTTCTGATCCCACGCCCGTTCAACCAAGAAAGAGCAATAGGCATAGGATAAAGCATCAGGATAGGAAGTATACTGACATCAACATGTCTTTGTCTCAGGCATTACAGCAATTGCTGAAGGCGAAAATGATCACACTAAAGGATCCTCCTCAAAATCCTGACACTTCCTCTCCCAAGTACAACCCGGGTGTGAGATGTGCCTACCATTCTGACAGTCCTGGACATGACACCGACGACTGTTGGACCTTGAAGAACAAGATCCAGGATTTGATTGACGCCAAGGAGGTCGAGTTTGAACACTGATCCTACACCAAATCATCGAGAATGTCTTTTGTTCATTCAAATGTTCAAGTTGTATTTTTCTTTGATTGTTCAAACATTTATTCATGTTAAACATTGTTATCACATTAATGCATCGCTTATGTCTATTTTGAATCAATATATTCGTATTCACTAAACGCAAATTATTTTCATATTTTTTCTGATGTCAACTCTCTTTAATTCTAAGCCTCTTGAGGGAGGATGACGAAAACGATACCATAATCTACAGTATGCTTTTGAACAGACCCCGCTGATGAGGTACAGGCATTGTTTCAATCCCTAAACACTGGAGTTATAAGGATGATAATCCCTCGTCAACCCATCTGAGCCAAAGAAGTAGGAGTTTTTATTTTCGAAAATCAAAACCCTTAATCATAACCTGGGGCAGGGTAGTCTCTCAGTTGATCCAAGTGCATAACGAATGGCACCAAAGAGGTCCTTAAATAAACAAAAGACAATGATGGTTCAGAACAATCATAAAGACAGGCAGTTGTTATCAAAAAAAAAATCATAAATGAAAAGCCCAAAAAGTCAAAACCTATGAAGGAGACTTACAAAACTAGGGCATCCCGCTGACTGTAATTCCAAAAAAGGAAACAGTTCAGGCAAAAAAAGAAAGGGATAACAAAAATCAAGAAAGAGGTCTCACAAACCCTCAACCAAAGCAAAAAAAATGACTGCCTATTCAAAATAAATCATCAATATCTGAACCATCATTGGAACATCAGGACAAAGACTCAAACAAGGTCTAACGCACGGTCAGCTGAGTTTAGGTTTGGAGAACATCACGAAGAGCGGGTGGGTACAAATAATTTGAGCCTTTATCCTTTGTTTCTTGAACCATGAACTAGGCCACGTTATAACCCTTAAAAGTCCTAGCTGAAGCATGGGTTAGTTCGAAAGCATACTGTTCCAAAAGGTATCCTGACTCCTTAAGGCCTACGGTAAATACAGAGTTGACATCGTTTTTTACAAACATTCATTTGTTTTATGAAAAAGAATGCATTTTCAAAATCTTCAAGATAGACATAAGCTTTGCATTTTTAACATAACCTTGTTTGCATATGAATATTTGTTTGAGCAGCAGGGAAATTCGCGCGATGAATACCTAGTGAACAAGAGCACTTCCAATCAAGGGGCATGGCATGAGCATGGTCCATCATCTGGGGCAATCCAGTCAATATTCGGAGAATCTCTCGAAGGCCAAACAGCCTGGGGCAAATCTCCGCCTGAGTCACTCGGGGCATCCCAACAACGAGTCTTGCCTAATCAAACATCTTCTGATAGTATGCCAAAACATTTCTAACAGGGGCAGCTCCCTACATCCTGAGAGCATGGACATAGTCGGAAAAAAAGTACTACGCATAATCAAAGACCCGCTAGGTTGACACACCTAGGCAAAAATTAGGGCTTCCCGTCGAACCAAAAGGGTTCGGGCAAAAATAAGGGATGAAATGAAAAATCTGTACACCCGGCAAGTCGAAAACCTGAAAAGGCGGCTTGGGCAAAAATGGGTATCCCGGTGGACTGAAAACCCGAAAGGGCGGTCCAGGCAAAAGTTAGGGATCAAAGCGTACGACTATGTCCTGTCATCTTATCACCTGCCTATGAGAAGAAGGTTTGTCCATCAACCACTATCAGCACCCCACAGATGCCTTCTCCCATAGAAACAGGGGCAATAATGAGTCGTCCAAACAATCTAATGGCTCTGTCCTCCAAGGTACCAAGGTAGGTTCAGCTAAAGAATATAACCAGTACATATTAATTCCCCAGAGAGTGATTCAGCAAAACAGTGCATTCTTCTCCAGGCAGAGTTATCAAATCTCAAGGAAATTGGGTATCCTCCAGCAGATCCCAACATCCCCCAGCAGCAATACATATATTCTTAACAAGCATCTCCGGTAGTCTTGGTCTAAAGATTGTTCCCCGGCGGTATACCAACATTCAAAGGAATCACTCCCCCGCAGTTCCAAAACCCCCCAGAAGAGTCCAATCCAGTTTCCCCAGGAAAGTTGGAATTCATATCCCTAAGTAGTAAGCTTATCCCTAGTAGATTCTGGAAGCTTATCCTCCCGAAAGCACGAACGCGTCGTCCGGCTTTGTTTAAAGAGTTATTTCCTTAATCGGATATAACTGGGTTATCCTCAGCCAAAAGCCACGGAAAAGTCGTCGTCAACGTAGTTCTTTCCTATCCCCAGCGGAAGCAAAATCTATTCTTCAACATCAGCCCAGGATACGACTTCCCGGCACCCGTCAAGGATTTACTTTCCTAGACGAAAAACACATTCATAAAACGCCACATACATCATTATAGCATGCATAGACGCATCATATCACCCCAATCTCATCTATTTTTGAGAACATCTTAAAATCAGGCAATTCATGCATTATGACATTGCATACAACTAATCCGTTACTTTTTCAGGAAAGAACGATCAACAGATAAAAGTCTTTACCCGTTGAGGTAGTAATCGTCCCAGATTCCTTCATCATTCTGCTGAGGTAGTAATCGTCCCAGATTCCTTCATCATTCTGCTGAGGTAGTAATCGTCCCAGATTCCTTCATCATCCTGCTGAGGTAGTAATCGTCCCAGATTCCTTCATCATTCTGCTGAGGTAGTAATCGTCCCAGATTCCTTCATCATTCTGCTGAGGTAGTAATCGTCCCAGATTCCTTCATCATCCTGCTGAGGTAGTAATCGTCCCAGATTCCTTCATCATTATGCTGAGGTAGTAATCGTCCCAGATTCCTTCATCATTATGCTGAGGTAGTAATCGTCCCAGATTCCTTCATCATCCTGCTGAGGTAGTAATCGTCCCAGATTCCTTCATCATCCTGCTGAGGTAGTAATCGTCCCAGATTCCTTCATCATCCTGCTGAGGTAGTAATTGTCCCAGATTCCTTCATCATCCTGCTGAGGTAGTAATCGTCCCAGATTCCTTCATCATCCTGCTGAGGTAGTAATCGTCCCAGATTCCTTCATCATTCTGCTGAGGTAGTAATCATCCCAGATTCCTTCATCATTCTGCTGAGGTAGTAATCGTCCCAGATTCCTTCATCATAGATTTGGAGTAGCAATCATCTCAGATTCCTTCATCACATCCTTATCAAAAAAGGCCTTCTCTGGTTCAGTCAGATCGACCCTAAGATCTCCCTGATTCTTATCCCAGTAGAAGACACCCAAGATTCTCTCAGCGTTCCTGTTGGGGTAGTAATCGTCCAAGGTTCTCTCATCGTCCCGTTGAAGTAGTAACCATCCATAGTTCATTCATCATCTTTCGAAGCTCCAGACTCAGCTCCCGTAACCAGTCAGGACGTATCTATGCCAAGCATCTGAAATCAACTCCTGCAACGTGTCAGGTACTCATGTTTCTTTTGCAGGTATGCAGGTTCTCGCTAAGGAATCTCTTATGCGATCAATATCCAGATGGCATCTATAAGCCCATCATCCTATCCAGCAATCTCTAAATGGCATCTATAAGCCCATTCCATCATCACACTGCTACTATGTGAGCGCAAATTTCTGGGCACTCTAGTGTTCAATCATCTTCCACCCTCGGATTACGAAAGGCACGTTAGCCAATCTGCACCCTCAGGTCTAAGAAGATTGAACAGGGGCAACTGTTGTACCCCAAAATTTGCCCTCCCATATTTCTCAAAATATTCCAAGAAAAATTCACAAGTCCAACCCGGCGCGTCATATTCAGGTATTCTTTCGCCAAGATATCTCTGATAACATATTCTCAAATTCAGGTTCGGCTCAAGAGATAATTCTTTAAAGAAGGTATCCGAATGTGTGAGTTTTCTTGAAGAAATATGGTGAAAAAGTGTGCTGAAAGTGCAGTTTTTACGCGCTAAAAAATTCATAACTTGAAGATCGTGACTCATTTTGAACCCGTTCTGGTGGCCAAAATTCCGTCTTGACATTATCTACGTTTTCATCTCTCACAGCTGGAAGCCAATTTCGATCAGAAGGTCTTCAAAAATGTGGATTTATCAAGTATTTTCGTGTAGAAAATTTGTGACAGGAGTTTATTTGCGTCATGTTCAGAAAATCATAACTTGGTCGATTTTCATCATATCGAGCTGGTTCCGGTGCCAAAATTTCACAAATTGAGTTGGCTACATTTTCATAGAAGGTATTGATTTCAAACGGTATTCAAAAGGCCTTCGTTTTTTGCTCAGAGTGCGTGACACGCTGAAAATCCTGAATGCTGAATATTATTTCATCTGAGCCGAAACTTCGAAAATTCATAACTCGGTCAATTTTTATCGGATTGGACTCATATTTTTACACAAGGTCACTGACTCATAGATCTACAACTTTGCTTCAAAAGTCGAGACCAAATTATGCACCGATCAATACCAGTTTTTTATTGAAGAACGTGTCAGAGCCGACACTGGAGCCCAAAATAAGTTTGTCTGAGCTGAAACTTCAAAAATTCATAACTAATTCACCGTTTATCCGATTGAGTCGATTTTCGGACAGGAGTTAGTTCTCGATGTCGGCTACATTTTGTTTTCACATTTCAACTTCAAAAAATGCACTTAAGTCCCTGCGATTTAGCCTGGAAAGTGACGAATTCAAGTGAATATTGGAGGCCCAATTGCACATTCAAAGCCCATTTTCTTTACCCTAATTTCCACTATATAATCACCTTCTTGTCACACAAACCAGGGGGGAGAAAAAAAGAAAAAGAGGGAAGAAAACAAGAGAGAAAAAACCTTGCCACAACACTGTTGGAATATCAAACTCTTTCAAGAACCCTAAAACCTTGAAATCCTTATTACAAATCCCTCTCTCACTACAAACAAAACCATCTCAGCTACAAACCAACATCTTATTACTTCTTCAGTAAGGGTAAGGCTGGTTTGATCTCCATGATCCAAAGAGCATAAAAGCATTCAGGCCACTGATTTTCCAGTAAGGGTAAGGTTGATTTGATCTCCATGATCAAAAGGGTATAATCATTCATACATGCCATATTGTGCCTAAACATTAAATTTCTTCATATGTTGGTTTTATTTGAATTTTTATGATTTTATTTAATGTGTTCGTGAGATTCAACTGCAGATTTAGACAGGATCTCAGGTTTATTTAGGAACGTTGAGGCCAAAAGCCAAAAAGTCAAAAGGCCAAAAGGCCAAAAGCCAAAAGTCAAATACATGGCGAGGCAGACATTAAGCCAGAGATTAAGGGAACGTTGAAGCCAGAACACAAATGGCCAAAAGCCAAAAGCCAAAAGCCAAAAGCCAAAAGCCAATTGGCCAAAGTAGAACAACTTATGCATGAAACTCAATCCAATGGCCAAAGAATGCAGACCACGGTACTCAGGAGTCAATACTTCAAAAAACCTCCCCTTGGGCCAGACACCCCCTATGGTTTGCTCAATTTTTAATTTTTATTTGTTTTTCCTTTTTATTCTTTTAATTGTTTTTTAATTGTTTTCTTTTAATTCCATAAAATAATTTTCATAATAAATATAAAATACAGAAAAATAAAAAAAAATGTTTATTTTATTAATATTAATTTTACTATTATTATTTTTGTAAATAAACTTTAAACAATTAATTAGATTAATTTAGGTTTCAAAACTTTAATATTTTTCTTAATAAATTAAATATGTAGAAATCAGGGTTTTTAACTTTTTCATCATTTTTTTAATAAATAATTTTCTCATCATTATTATTATTACTAACTACTAATTTATTTTGTAAATAAACATGTACATAAATTCTTTAGTAAATTAAGTTAAACTTTAACATTTTCGTTAATAATTAAAAAAACTTAGAATTAGAGTTTCTTTTAATTTTAATTTTCTTTATTTCATAAATACAAAAAAAACTAAAAAACATTTCTTTCCTTTTATTAAATAATTAATTAGCTTTTTAATTTCATTTAATTTCTTTAAAGGGTCCAACGCCCTCGAACGTTCTATTTTTATTTCTTTTGCACATTTATTTTCTTTCAAATATTATGTAATTGCTCAAGCCATGTAACTCGGACATTTTATATTTCCCGCATTTTATTTCTTTATTTTATGTCAAATCGGGTCCTGGTTTAATTTGGCGATGTGGACCCGCGCCTTTGTAATAGCCTTAGATTTACTTTCCCGCAAATATTTTTTAACTGTTAACAAAAAAGCATGAAAGAATGTATGGCCTTAAATAAAAACAAGCGTAGAACACCAATAACATGACAAGATAAATGCAAATGAAAACGACACACAAATCACACACCACCCCTAGGGTACGCCTCACTGTTGCCTTGCCTCGAAAGGTGATCGTCGAGTAGAGGATGTCTTAGTAAGTCCTCATGATCCGGAAACCTGGCATGAGGGTAGCTTCTAAGGTGTCTTCCCATTGCTCTGGTGATCACCACGTCCCGAACCTTCGAATTGACCCGAACACCTCCAACGGTGGTGCTACCTACCTCTCAATGGTGGGATGGCACTACTTTAAAGGACATTTACACAGACGAATTCCTTAGGGTAGGTAGGTTCTCGTAGATACTTGCTCTCTTTAAAAACAAAACAAATCAAAATCTTTTCACACTTTTTCAAAAGCTTTCAAAACAATTTTTCAAACACTCTGACGCATGAGTCGATCTGAAACTTTCAAAGAAACTTTTTTTAAACCCACAGTTGAAAAGCAAACAAACCATTTTTGAAAACACAATGAGCAAGTATCTAAGAGCCCATGGATAACCATGGATAGAAAGGGTGCTAACACCTTCCCTTTCTATAACCTACCTCCCGAACCGAGAGCAATCTCTTTAAGGAATTTTTCTGTGCTTTTGTCCTTTCCATTTGGAGAAAATAAAAGACGGTGGCGACTCTTGCTTACCGCGACATTTCGCGAACCAGCGTTAAACAGTCAGTTCCAGATCCACCGATCACACTTAGTATTATTAAGAATTATATAAGTTTAATTTAATTTAATCATTTTTGTTTTAAATTATAACAGTTTTATTATATTTCTGATTATTATTATTAAGATTTAAGTAAGACTATGTTTGTTTATTAAAAGAGAGAAAACATTGGAGGCTTTTATCACCTAGTCCATTACAGAAACCCAAATAGTTAGGCCCAATTTAGATTAGGAAGAAACGTGTGGCCCAGCAAGTATTTTTGGTCTATTTTGAAAAAGTTGTTCTTCGCTTTTTATAAACAGTATTTTAATTATTAAAAATTTTATTCTAAAACACTTGATTAAAAAAGGGATATTCGTTTTATTTGTTTGAAATAATAACAAGCAACCCAATCACACAGTCCAAACACGCACGGCCCAAGCCCTTAAAACATGCAAGGAAACAGGCCCATTCCAGATCATCCCAACACAAGAACAAATATTGTATGAATTCAGCAGAGGAAGATAACGCTTATTTAAGTGTGAGAACAGAGCAGACTAAATACAAAAACAAAATCCTCATTCATCAAAACAAACATATCAATACAGAGACAGAATCAACCATAATAGGAAACAAATTTAAACTGTACAATTATAATCAAATACAAATTACAAACGAATAATTTCTAATCCCTAAACTCCTAAATCAGTAACGACGGAATAACTCTATTTCCTAAAACTAATCCCTAAAAATGCTATAAAAAACCTAACAGTAAAACAGGAAAAAAAGGAGGACAGGGACGAGGGGAGATTATTACAAAAGACAAAAATTATGATAGAAGGAAGAACAAAGAAAGCTTGAAGTTCTCGAATCACCGTCGTAAACCTCTTAGATCTAGGGTTTCAACATCTGAAACCCTAAGGTCCCTTCAAACGCCACCGCCGTTGTCATCACATTCATCCGTTGTGATCGCCGCTCTTAAGACCTGCAAATGCAAAAAGAAGACGGAGAGATCAACAATCAGAATCAAACAATACGAACTCGAAAAAAAAACAGTTAGAGGTGACAGAAACGTAGCTTTGTGTTGTTCATTTTCCTTCCACTATTTGTTTTTGTGGGGTTTGATTTGTGTAACGCCCGTAATTTAATTAATTATTTAATTAAATTATTTTTGGAATATTTGTGAAGTTGTGTTGTGTTCAATTGGATTTAATCATTTTATTAAGTGGAGAAATAATATTAGAAGTATAATATTATTTGATGCGGGCTTGTTTTAAAGGAATAGAAGTAGTAATAAGGGGGTGTATTAGTTTAAGGCCAATAAGGAGTTAAGAGAATAATAGGTTATTTTATTATATTGTTAGAAAGAATAGAAAAGAAGAAGCAATAGACGAATAAGGGTTGGAAAGAAGAACGTGAAGCTGCTAGAAAAAGAGGAAAAACGGCAGAATGAGGTTTCGACCGGAAGTTATAGAGCGACCTTCAATCCAAGGTAAGGGTGGGGTTCTGACTCTATAATTGGGTTCATGATAATTGGTATGTGGGGTTAGAGGTGATTGTTGTCTTGTTAATGAATTGAATGTATATGATGTGGTATGATGAAATTCGTGAATTATAGATGAACGATGATGTTCCGATGTTGTGTAATTGATGTAGAATTATAGGATAATTGTAAGTGATGATTATCCATGATTAGATTAAGTTTTTAGGGCTTAAAGTATTGAACCCGTAGTGAAAATATAGAGAAAATTGCAGGAATTATGCAGGACATAGCAGTATGCATCGACCCCAAACATGATGTGTCGATACAAGAAGGTTTAGAGACTCGGGATGAGTCGACACGAAGAGGTTTTGGGTCGATACATGAGGACTTTTAGACTCAGGATGAGTCGATACATAGGAGCATGTGTCGATACATGCTGTGTGGAAGACTCAGTATGAGTCGATCCAAGAAAGGATGTGTCGACTCGTGTTGCAAGTTCAGTGCAGTATGTTTCGATCCAAGGAGTTATGCATCGACACATGTTGTCTGTTTTTTTTTTGGCAGAATCGTTTAGAAAATGCTGTAACTTGAGTTTCCGGACTCCGTTTGAGGTGTCGTTCGAAGCGTTGAATAGCTAACGTGATGAGCTTTATTCTTGAGGATTAAAATGAAGAAATAGGAAGTGTAATCCTAGTAGCCAATTTAGGATTTAGAGTTAGTTCTCGTGTTGTTCGTTATGTTGGTTTTTATGAAGAAGGATGAAGATGAGACGTTTAGAGGCTGCTGTTTGATTTGTAATAGAAGGATTAATAATAATAATGATGTAATATTACAAAATAGTAGTATGTAGAGATTTAATGATTTAGAAATAATCCTTAGTTGGTTAAATAATTATAGGCAATATCTTGTATAGGCCTATGGCCAACATTGTGAAATTGATGAGTTATTGTCGTATTAATGTACAACTGAGTTGTTGATAACATGTTATTAATAAAGTTGTGTTTCATAATTTATGATGAATAAATGATGTTTTATGAATTATTATGATGATATGAGACGTTGATGAAGAGATGTTGAGATGCTTTTGAGATGTATGCCTTTGGCCAACGAAGATGGTGTATTGAGATGTTGTTAATTATGGTGTTGTCATTACATTCATGATTGTGTCACTTACATTGCATTTTGAGATGGAGCTTATGCTCGTTGAGATGGCCTATATTGGAGAATATTGAGATGAAGGCTTATGCCTTGTTGATGCCTCTATTAATTGGAAATTTTTTGAGATGGGAGTTCTGCTCCAAATGGTACAACATGCATTTGCATAGTATTGAGTCGCATTATATGACTGCATAAAGAAGTGTGTATTGATGTTGTGAATGTGTATTATTGTTGTGATTATTGTTGATTATGAGATGAGAAGTGGTGATGTTATGTGATCTAATTTAATATATTAATTATCATGCGCTTTATTATATTGTTAGACATCTCACCCCTTCTGTTTGAATGTTGCCCTTATGTTGGTAACGTGCAGGTAATCGAGTGTGAAGGCTATATACCTTCAATAGTGTGAGTCGGTGTCATTGCTCTGATATGCAACACTCGGGGGGATGAACGCTTTTTGCTTTTGATTGTTGATTATTCAGTTGTTGAACTTTAAGTTGATTATTATTAAGTATTTGTTGGTTTGAAGTTGTTGTAATGATGATAAAGATGTTATTAAGAATTCCGCTGCGTAGATGTTGAATTATTTAACTAAAGATGTTATGATGATGGTTCATCCGATGTTTTAAAAGTATTATATATCCACGATGAATGCAATGTGTGTTGAAAGAAGAATTTGTGGCATCCCGATTCGTTTGCATGAATGATTTTATAACTCTAATTTATTTATATAATTGTCAGGTAGAATTGGGGTGTTACAAAGTTGGTATCAGAGCAAAAGGTTGGTCCGACCTTGTCGTCGAGTCGTAGTTGTCTAACAATCGAGTATTGTTAATTTGAGTTCTAACCGTTGTTTATGTTGTAGTGAGAAGTTGAGATGGTTGGAAGGAAAGATGTTGCACTTGTTGCTGCTTTAGAAGTAATGGCTCATGCAATGGAAAATCAGCCGAATGCTGACGGGAATGCTGGATCTCGTAGCTTGGCAACTTTCCAGAGAGAGAACCCTCCTACGTTCAAGGGAAAGTATGATCCTAACGGAGCATTGGAGTGGTTGAAAGAGATTGAGAGAATCTTTGTGTGATGGACTACACTTCAGCGCAGAAGGTCCGTTGTGGTACTCATATGCTAGCAGTCGAGGCTGATGACTGGTGGCTAGAGACTTGTCAGAAGTTGGAAGCTGTAGGTGAGATTGTCACTTGGGTTGTGTTCCGTAGGGGATTTTTGAGGAAGTACTTTCCTGAAGATGTTAGTGGTAAGAAGGAGATTGAGTTCCTTGAGCTGAAGCAAGGAAATATGTCGGTTGTTGAGTATGCTGCCAAGTTTTCTGAGTTGGCTAAGTTTTATCCGCACTATGCTAAGGCAGATGCTGAGTTTTTGAAGTGTATCAAGTTTGAGAACGGGTTGCGCCTGGAGATCAAGAAGGCAGTTGGATACCAAAAGATATGTGTCTTTGTTGATTTGATTGATAGTTATAGGATTTATGAGGAGGATAATAATGCTCATTACAAGATTATCAATGAGAAGAGGGGTAAGCACCAACAGAATCATGGTAAGCCCTATGATACCCCAGCTGGTAAAGGTAAAAAAAAAGTTGCTCAAAGTCAGAGGACTAGTGGGGGAGATGCTCTTGCTGGTGTGGTTTGCTTTAAGTGTGGAAAATCTGGGCACAAGAGTAATGTGTGCACTACTGAAGTGAAGAGGTGTTTCCGTTGTGGCAAGAACGAACATGTTGTATCTGAGTGTGAACATAAGGATGTAATTTGTTTCAATTGTAGAGAAGAAGGGCACATTGGTAGTCAGTGTCCGAAACCGAAGAGGGCTCAGTCAAGTGGAAAAGTGTTTGCTTTGGTGGAGGATCAGACAGTTGCTGAGGACAGACTTATCATAGGTACATGTTTCATTAATAGTACTCCTTTAATTACTGTTATTAATATAGGTGCTACGCATTGTTTTATTGCTGCTAATTGTGTTGAAAGATTGGGTCTATGTTGTCTTCCTTGAATGGAGAAATGGTCGTCGATACTCCAACCAAGGGGTCGGTGACTACTTCTTTTGTGTGTGTTAAGTGTCCCTTGTCGATCATCGACAGATACTTTGCTGTTGATTTGGTTTGTTTACCATTAAGAGGTTTGGATGTGATTTTGGGTATGAACTGGTTAGAGCATAATTGTGTTCATATTAACTGTTATGATAAGTCGGTGAAGTTTTCTACTCTTGAAGAAGAGGAAGATGGTATGTTGTCTGCTAGACAGTTGAGGAAGTTGATGCAAGAGGAAGCACAGATGTTCTCGTTGATGGTGTCGCTATTTGTAGAGACTCAAGCTATAATTGAGGAATTGCAGGTGGTGTGTGAATTTCCTGAAGTTTTCCCTGAGGAGATTCCTGATGTATCATCGGTGAGGGAAGTCGAGTTTGCGATTGATCTTGTACCTAGTACCAGACCTGTGTCTATGGCACCATACAGGATGTCTGCATCTGAATTGTCAGAGTTAAAGAAGCAATTGGAAGAGTTACTTGAGAAGAAGTTTGTAAGACCAAGTGTATCGCCGTGGGGAGCTCCAGTGTTGTTAGTAAAGAAGAAAGATTGGAGTATGAGGCTTTGTGTTGATTATAGACAGTTGAATAAAGTGACTATTAAGAACAAGTATTTGCTTCCAAGAATAGATGACTTAATGGATCAATTGGTGGATGCTTGTGTGTTTAGCAAGATTGGTTTGAGGTCGGGTTACCATCAGATTAAAGTGAAAGATGAAGATATCCAGAAGACGGATTTCAGAACGCATTATGGACATTATGAGTATTCAGTGATGCCTTTCGGTGTTACTAACACGCCGGGAGTATTCATGAAATACATGAATCGTATCTTTCATAATTATTTGGATCGGTTTGTAGGTGTTCATTGATGATATTTTGATTTACTCTAAGTCAGAAGAAGAGCATGTTGAACACTTAAGAGTAGTATTGCAAGTTTTGAAAGAGAAGAAGTTGTATGCAAAGCTGTCCAAGTGTGAGTTTTGGTTAAAGGAGGTTAGTTTTCTTGGTCATGTGATTTCAGGTAGTGGCATTGCTGTAGATCCATCGAAGGTTGATGTTGTGTTGCAATGGGAGACTCCAGAGTCAGTTACTGAGATTAGAAGCTTTTTGGGATTAGCTGGTTACTATAGAAGGTTTATCGAAGGTTTTTCTAAGTTGGCACTTCCGTTGACTAAGTTGACTTGTAAAGGTAGAGCTTTTGTATGGGACTTTCAGTGCGAAGAAATTTTTACATTACTGAAGAAGAGTTTGACGTCGCCTCCGATTTTGACGTTGCCTAATCCAGGAGAAACTTTTGTGGTGTATTGTGATGCTTCTAAGATGGGTTTAGGAGGTGTGCTTATGCAGAATGGTAAGGTAGTTGCATATGCGTCAAGGCAGTTGAGGACTCATGAGAAGAACTATCCTACGCATGATTTAGAGCTTGCTGCAGTTGTTTTTGTGTTGCAGATTTGGAGGCATTATCTTTATGGTTCTAGATTTGAAGTGTTTAGTGACCATAAGAGCTTGAAGTATTTATTCGATCAGAAGGAGTTGAATATGAGGCAACGAAGATGGTTGTAATTGTTAAAGGATTATGATTTCAGTTTGAATTATCATCCAGGAAAAGCGAACGTGGTAGCTGATGCGTTAAGTCAAAAGACTTTACATATGTCGGCAATGATGGTTAAAGAGTTGGAATTAATTGAGCAGTTTAGAGATATGATCTTAGTTTGTGAGGTTACTCCGCGAAGTGTTATGTTGGGTATGTTGAAGATTAATAATGAATTTCTAGACAGTATCAGAGAAGCTTAGAAGTTGGATGGGAAATTGGTATATTTGATGGTTGGAATCGATCAGTATGAGAATAGTGATTTTAAGCTGGATGCGCAAGGTGTGTTGAGATTTCGTAATCGGATTTGTATTCCTGATGATGTTGAGATGAAGAAAGTGATACTTGAGGAGAGTCATAGAAGTAAGTTGAGTATTCATCCAGGAGCTACAAAGATGTATCAAGATTTGAAAGGTTTGTTTTGGTGGCCTGGAATGAAGAGTGATGTGGCTCGGTTTGTGTATGCATGTTTGACTTGTCAGAAGTCGAAAGTTGAGCATCAGAAGCTAGCAGGGTTGATGCAACCGTTAGAAGTTACATAATGGAAATGGGATAGCATTTCGATGTACTTTGTGACAGGGTTACCTAATACTTTAAAAGGACATGATTCGATTTGGGTGATTGTTGATAGGCTTACGAAGTCAGCTCATTTTATTCCTATTAACATCAGTTTTCCAGTGTCGAAGTTGGCTGAGATTTACACTAGTGTGATTGTGAAGCTGCATGGTGTTCCTTTGTGCATTGTGTCAGATAGAGATCCAAGATTTACTTCTGATTGCAAGAAGTGTTGGGTTCTAAGTTGAGATTGAGTTCAGCGTATCATCCGCAGACATATGGTCAGACTGAACGGACAATTCAATCGTTGGAAGATTTGTTGAGGGCATGTGTTCTTAAGCAGGGAGGTATGTGGGATACTTATCTTCCGTTGATAGATTTCACTTATAACAACAATTACCATTCTAGTATTGGGATGGCACCTTTTGAAGTGTTGTATGGTCGAAGATGTAGAACTCCATTATGTTGGCATGAATCTGGAGAAAGTGTAGTACTTGGACCTGAACTTGTTCGTGAAACTACTGAGAAGGTGAAGTTGACTCGAGAAAAGATGAAAGCTTCCCAAAGTAGACAGAAGAGTTATCATGACAAGCGAAGGAAAGATTTAGAATTTCAAGCGGGTGACCATGTGTTTTTAAGAGTTACACATGTGACTGGTGTTGGGCGAGCATTAAAGTCTAAGAAGCTCACTTCTCGTTTTATTGGACTGTATCAGATTTCGGAGAGAGTGGGGAATGTTGCTTATAGAGTGGCTCTACCGCCTAATCTTTCAAATTTGCACGATGTGTTTCATGTGTCGCAACTCCGGAAGTATGTTTCAGATCCATCTCATGTGATTCATATGGATGATGTGCAAGTACGGGATAATCTTACGGTGGAGACGATTCCTGTACGGATCACGGATCATGAAACTAAGACTCTGAGGGGAAAAGAGATTGCTTTGGTTGGCTAGGAGCTGCGGGAGAAAGCATGACTTGGGAGTTGGAGAGCAAGATGCGAGACTCCTACCCTGGGTTGTTTGATTGAGGTAAATTTTCGAGGACGAAAATATTCTAAGTGGGGGAGAGTTGTAACGCCCGTAATTTAATTAATTATTTAATTAAATTATTTTTGGAATATTTGTGAAGTTGTGTTGTGTTCAATTGGATTTAATTATTTTATTAAGTGGAGAAATAATATTAGAAGTATAATATTATTTGATGCGAGCTTGTTTTAAAGGAATAGAAGTAGTAATAAGGGGGTGTATTAGTTTAAGCCCAATAAGGAGTTAAGAGAATAATAGGTTATTTTATTATATTGTTAGAAAGAATAGAAAAGAAGAAGCAGTAGACGAATAAGGGTTGGAAAGAAGAACGTGAAGCTGCTGGAAAAAGAGGAAAAACGACAGAATGAGGTTTCGACCAGAAGTTATAGAGCGACCTTCAATCCAAGGTAAGGGTGGGGTTCTGACTCTATAATTGGGTTCATGATAATTGGTATGTGGGGTTAGAGGTGATTGTTGTCTTGTTAATGAATTGAATGTATATGATGTGGTATGATGAAATTCGTGAATTATAGATGAACGATGATGTTCCGATGTTGTGTAATTGATGTAGAATTATAGGATAATTGTAAGTGATGATTATCCATGATTAGATTAAGTTTTTAGGGCTTAAAGTATTGAACCCGTTGTGAAAATACAGAGAAAATTGCAGGAATTATGCAGGACATAGCAGTATGCATCGACCCCAAACATGATGTGTCGATACAAGAAGGTTTAGAGACTCGGGATGAGTCGACACGAAGAGGTTTTGGGTCGATACATGAGGACTTTTAGACTCAGGATGAGTCGATACATAGGAGCATGTGTCGATACATGCTGTGTGGAAGACTCAGTATGAGTCGATCCAAGAAAGGATGTGTCGACTCGTGTTGCAAGTTCAGTGCAGTATGTTTCGATCCAAGGAGTTATGCATCGACACATGTTGTCTGTTTTTTTTTTTGGCAGAATCGTTTAGAAAATGCTGTAACTTGAGTTTCCGGACTCCGTTTGAGGTGTCGTTCGAAGCGTTGAATAGCTAACGTGATGAGCTTTATTCTTGAGGATTAAAATGAAGAAATAGGAAGTGTAATCCTAGTAGCCAATTTAGGATTTAGAGTTAGTTCTCGTGTTGTTCGTTATGTTGGTTTTTATGAAGAAGGATGAAGATGAGACGTTTAGAGGCTGCTGTTTGATTTGTAATAGAAGGATTAATAATAATAATGATGTAATATTACAAAATAGTAGTATGTAGAGATTTAATGATTTAGAAATAATCCTTAGTTGGTTAAATAATTATAGGCAATATCTTGTATAGGCCTATGGCCAACATTGTGAAATTGATGAGTTATTGTCGTATTAATGTACAACTGAGTTGTTGATAACATGTTATTAATAAAGTTGTGTTTCATAATTTATGATGAATAAATGATGTTTTATGAATTATTATGATGATATGAGACGTTGATGAAGAGATGTTGAGATGCTTTTGAGATGTATGCCTTTGGCCAACGAAGATGGTGTATTGAGATGTTGTTAATTATGGTGTTGTCATTACATTCATGATTGTGTCACTTACATTGCATTTTGAGATGGAGCTTATGCTCGTTGAGATGGCCTATATTGGAGAATATTGAGATGAAGGCTTATGCCTTGTTGATGCCTCTATTAATTGGAAATTTTTTGAGATGGGAGTTCTGCTCCAAATGGTACAACATGCATTTGCATAGTATTGAGTCGCATTATATGACTGCATAAAGAAGTGTGTATTGATGTTGTGAATGTGTATTATTGTTGTGATTATTGTTGATTATGAGATGAGAAGTGGTGATGTTATGTGATCTAATTTAATATATTAATTATCATGCGCTTTATTATATTGTTAGACATCTCACCCCTTCTGTTTGAATGTTGCCCTTATGTTGGTAACGTGCAGGTAATCGAGAGTGAAGGCTATATACCTTCAATAGTGTGAGTCGGTGTCATTGCTCTGATATGCAACACTCGGGGGGATGAACGCTTTTTGCTTTTGATTGTTGATTATTCAGTTGTTGAACTTTAAGTTGATTATTATTAAGTATTTGTTGGTTTGAAGTTGTTGTAATGATGATAAAGATGTTATTAAGAATTCCGCTGCGTAGATGTTGAATTATTTAACTAAAGATGTTATGATGATGGTTCATCCGATGTTTTAAAAGTATTATATATCCACGATGAATGCAATGTGTGTTGAAAGAAGAATTTGTGGCATCCCGATTCGTTTGCATGAATGATTTTATAACTCTAATTTATTTATATAATTGTCAGGTAGAATTGGGGTGTTACAAAGTTGGTATCAGAGCAAAAGGTTGGTCCGACCTTGTCGTCGAGTCGTAGTTGTCTAACAATCGAGTATTGTTAATTTGAGTTCTAACCGTTGTTTATGTTGTAGTGAGAAGTTGAGATGGTTGGAAGGAAAGATGTTGCACTTGTTGCTGCTTTAGAAGTAATGGCTCATGCAATGGAAAATCAGCCGAATGCTGACGGGAATGCTGGATCTCGTAGCTTGGCAACTTTCCAGAGAGAGAACCCTCCTACGTTCAAGGGAAAGTATGATCCTAACGGAGCATTGGAGTGGTTGAAAGAGATTGAGAGAATCTTTGTGTGATGGACTACACTTCAGCGCAGAAGGTCCGTTGTGGTACTCATATGCTAGCAGTCGAGGCTGATGACTGGTGGCTAGAGACTTGTCAGAAGTTGGAAGCTGTAGGTGAGATTGTCACTTGGGTTGTGTTCCGTAGGGGATTTTTGAGGAAGTACTTTCCTGAAGATGTTAGTGGTAAGAAGGAGATTGAGTTCCTTGAGCTGAAGCAAGGAAATATGTCGGTTGTTGAGTATGCTGCCAAGTTTTCTGAGTTGGCTAAGTTTTATCCGCACTATGCTAAGGCAGATGCTGAGTTTTCGAAGTGTATCAAGTTTGAGAACGGGTTGCGCCTGGAGATCAAGAAGGCAGTTGGATACCAAAAGATATGTGTCTTTGTTGATTTGATTGATAGTTATAGGATTTATGAGGAGGATAATAATGCTCATTACAAGATTATCAATGAGAAGAGGGGTAAGCACCAACAGAATCATGGTAAGCCCTATGATACCCCAGCTGGTAAAGGTAAAAAAAAAGTTGCTCAAAGTCAGAGGACTAGTGGGGGAGATGCTCTTGCTGGTGTGGTTTGCTTTAAGTGTGGAAAATCTGGGCACAAGAGTAATGTGTGCACTACTGAAGTGAAGAGGTGTTTCCGTTGTGGCAAGAACGAACATGTTGTATCTGAGTGTGAACATAAGGATGTAATTTGTTTCAATTGTAGAGAAGAAGGGCACATTGGTAGTCAGTGTCCGAAACCGAAGAGGGCTCAGTCAAGTGGAAAAGTGTTTGCTTTGGTGGAGGATCAGACAGTTGCTGAGGACAGACTTATCATAGGTACATGTTTCATTAATAGTACTCCTTTAATTACTGTTATTAATATAGGTGCTACGCATTGTTTTATTGCTGCTAATTGTGTTGAAAGATTGGGTCTATGTTGTCTTCCTTGAATGGAGAAATGGTCGTCGATACTCCAACCAAGGGGTCGGTGACTACTTCTTTTGTGTGTGTTAAGTGTCCCTTGTCGATCATCGACAGATACTTTGCTGTTGATTTGGTTTGTTTACCATTAAGAGGTTTGGATGTGATTTTGGGTATGAACTGGTTAGAGCATAATTGTGTTCATATTAACTGTTATGATAAGTCGGTGAAGTTTTCTACTCTTGAAGAAGAGGAAGATGGTATGTTGTCTGCTAGACAGTTGAGGAAGTTGATGCAAGAGGAAGCACAGATGTTCTCGTTGATGGTGTCGCTATTTGTAGAGACTCAAGCTATAATTGAGGAATTGCAGGTGGTGTGTGAATTTCCTGAAGTTTTCCCTGAGGAGATTCCTGATGTATCATCGGTGAGGGAAGTCGAGTTTGCGATTGATCTTGTACCTAGTACCAGACCTGTGTCTATGGCACCATACAGGATGTCTGCATCTGAATTGTCAGAGTTAAAGAAGCAATTGGAAGAGTTACTTGAGAAGAAGTTTGTAAGACCAAGTGTATCGCCGTGGGGAGCTCCAGTGTTGTTAGTAAAGAAGAAAGATTGGAGTATGAGGCTTTGTGTTGATTATAGACAGTTGAATAAAGTGACTATTAAGAACAAGTATTTGCTTCCAAGAATAGATGACTTAATGGATCAATTGGTGGATGCTTGTGTGTTTAGCAAGATTGGTTTGAGGTCGGGTTACCATCAGATTAAAGTGAAAGATGAAGATATCCAGAAGACGGATTTCAGAACGCATTATGGACATTATGAGTATTCAGTGATGCCTTTCGGTGTTACTAACACGCCGGGAGTATTCATGAAATACATGAATCGTATCTTTCATAATTATTTGGATCGGTTTGTAGGTGTTCATTGATGATATTTTGATTTACTCTAAGTCAGAAGAAGAGCATGTTGAACACTTAAGAGTAGTATTGCAAGTTTTGAAAGAGAAGAAGTTGTATGCAAAGCTGTCCAAGTGTGAGTTTTGGTTAAAGGAGGTTAGTTTTCTTGGTCATGTGATTTCAGGTAGTGGCATTGCTGTAGATCCATCGAAGGTTGATGTTGTGTTGCAATGGGAGACTCCAGAGTCAGTTACTGAGATTAGAAGCTTTTTGGGATTAGCTGGTTACTATAGAAGGTTTATCGAAGGTTTTTCTAAGTTGGCACTTCCGTTGACTAAGTTGACTTGTAAAGGTAGAGCTTTTGTATGGGACTTTCAGTGCGAAGAAATTTTTACATTACTGAAGAAGAGTTTGACGTCGCCTCCGATTTTGACGTTGCCTAATCCAGGAGAAACTTTTGTGGTGTATTGTGATGCTTCTAAGATGGGTTTAGGAGGTGTGCTTATGCAGAATGGTAAGGTAGTTGCATATGCGTCAAGGCAGTTGAGGACTCATGAGAAGAACTATCCTACGCATGATTTAGAGCTTGCTGCAGTTGTTTTTGTGTTGCAGATTTGGAGGCATTATCTTTATGGTTCTAGATTTGAAGTGTTTAGTGACCATAAGAGCTTGAAGTATTTATTCGATCAGAAGGAGTTGAATATGAGGCAACGAAGATGGTTGTAATTGTTAAAGGATTATGATTTCAGTTTGAATTATCATCCAGGAAAAGCGAACGTGGTAGCTGATGCGTTAAGTCAAAAGACTTTACATATGTCGGCAATGATGGTTAAAGAGTTGGAATTAATTGAGCAGTTTAGAGATATGAGCTTAGTTTGTGAGGTTACTCTGCGAAGTGTTATGTTGGGTATGTTGAAGATTAATAATGAATTTCTAGACAGTATCAGAGAAGCTTAGAAGTTGGATGGGAAATTGGTATATTTGATGGTTGGAATCGATCAGTATGAGAATAGTGATTTTAAGCTGGATGCGCAAGGTGTGTTGAGATTTCGTAATCGGATTTGTATTCCTGATGATGTTGAGATGAAGAAAGTGATACTTGAGGAGAGTCATAGAAGTAAGTTGAGTATTCATCCAGGAGCTACAAAGATGTATCAAGATTTGAAAGGTTTGTTTTGGTGGCCTGGAATGAAGAGTGATGTGGCTCGGTTTGTGTATGCATGTTTGACTTGTCAGAAGTCGAAAGTTGAGCATCAGAAGCTAGCAGGGTTGATGCAACCGTTAGAAGTTACATAATGGAAATGGGATAGCATTTCGATGTACTTTGTGACAGGGTTACCTAATACTTTAAAAGGACATGATTCGATTTGGGTGATTGTTGATAGGCTTACGAAGTCAGCTCATTTTATTCCTATTAACATCAGTTTTCCAGTGTCAAAGTTGGCTGAGATTTACACTAGTGTGATTGTGAAGCTGCATGGTGTTCCTTTGTGCATTGTGTCAGATAGAGATCCAAGATTTACTTCTGATTGCAAGAAGTGTTGGGTTCTAAGTTGAGATTGAGTTCAGCGTATCATCCGCAGACATATGGTCAGACTGAACGGACAATTCAATCGTTGGAAGATTTGTTGAGGGCATGTGTTCTTAAGCAGGGAGGTATGTGGGATACTTATCTTCCGTTGATAGATTTCACTTATAACAACAATTACCATTCTAGTATTGGGATGGCACCTTTTGAAGTGTTGTATGGTCGAAGATGTAGAACTCCATTATGTTGGCATGAATCTGGAGAAAGTGTAGTACTTGGACCTGAACTTGTTCGTGAAACTACTGAGAAGGTGAAGTTGACTCGAGAAAAGATGAAAGCTTCCCAAAGTAGACAGAAGAGTTATCATGACAAGCGAAGGAAAGATTTAGAATTTCAAGCGGGTGACCATGTGTTTTTAAGAGTTACACATGTGACTGGTGTTGGGCGAGCATTAAAGTCTAAGAAGCTCACTTCTCGTTTTATTGGACTGTATCAGATTTCGGAGAGAGTGGGGAATGTTGCTTATAGAGTGGCTCTACCGCCTAATCTTTCAAATTTGCACGATGTGTTTCATGTGTCGCAACTCCGGAAGTATGTTTCAGATCCATCTCATGTGATTCATATGGATGATGTGCAAGTACGGGATAATCTTACGGTGGAGACGATTCCTGTACGGATCACGGATCATGAAACTAAGACTCTGAGGGGAAAAGAGATTGCTTTGGTTAAAGTGGTTTGGCTAGGAGCTGCGGGAGAAAGCATGACTTGGGAGTTGGAGAGCAAGATGCGAGACTCCTACCCTGGGTTGTTTGATTGAGGTAAATTTTCGAGGACGAAAATATTCTAAGTGGGGGAGAGTTGTAACGCCCGTAATTTAATTAATTATTTAATTAAATTATTTTTGGAATATTTGTGAAGTTGTGTTGTGTTCAATTGGATTTAATTATTTTATTAAGTGGAGAAATAATATTAGAAGTATAATATTATTTGATGCGAGCTTGTTTTAAAGGAATAGAAGTAGTAATAAGGGGGTGTATTAGTTTAAGCCCAATAAGGAGTTAAGAGAATAATAGGTTATTTTATTATATTGTTAGAAAGAATAGAAAAGAAGAAGCAGTAGACGAATAAGGGTTGGAAAGAAGAACGTGAAGCTGCTGGAAAAAGAGGAAAAACGACAGAATGAGGTTTCGACCAGAAGTTATAGAGCGACCTTCAATCCAAGGTAAGGGTGGGGTTCTGACTCTATAATTGGGTTCATGATAATTGGTATGTGGGGTTAGAGGTGATTGTTGTCTTGTTCATGAATTGAATGTATATGATGTGGTATGATGAAATTGATGAATTATAGATGAACGATGACGTTCTGATGCTGTGTAATTGATGTAGAATTATAGGATAATTGTAAGTGATGATTATCCATGATTAGATTAAGTTTTTAGGGCTTAAAATATGGAACCCGTAGTGAAAACATAGAGAAAATTGCAGGAATTATATGGGGCAGAGCAGTATGCGTCGACCCCAAACATGATGTGTCGATACAAGAAGGTTTAGAGACTCAGGATGAGTCGACACGAAGAGGTTTTGCATCGATACATGAGGACTTTTAGACTCAGGATGAGTCGATACATAGGAGCATGTGTCGATACATGTTGTGTGGAAGACTCAGTATGAGTCAATCCAAGAAAGGATGCGTCAAATCATGTTGCGAGTTCAGTGCAGTACACATCGATCCAAGGAGTTATGCATCGACCCATGTTGTCTGTTTTTTTTGTCACAATCATTTAGAAAAGGCTGTAACTTGAGTTTTCAGACTCCGTTTGAGGTGTCGTTCAAAGCGTTGAATAGATAACGCGATGAGCTTTATTCTTGAGGATTAAAATGAAGAAATAGGAAGTGTAATCCTAGTAGCCAATTTAGGATTTAGAATTAGTTCCCGTGTTGATCGTTATGTTGGTTTTTGTGAAGAAGGATGAAGATGAGACGCTTAGAGGCTGCTGTTTGATTTGTAATAGTAGGATTAATAATAATAAAGATGTAATATTACAGAATAGTAGTATGTGGAGATTTAGTGATTTAGAAGTAAGCCTTAGTTGGTTAATTAATTATAGGCAATATCTTGTATAGGCATATGGCCAACATTATGAAATTGATGAGTTATTATCGTATTAATGTACAACTGAGTTGTTGATGAGATGTTATTAACGAAGTTGTGTTTGATAATTTATGATGAATAAATGATGTTTGATGAATTATTATGATGATATGAGACGTTGATGAAGAGATGATGAGATGCTTTTGAGATGTAGGCCTTTGACCAACGAAGATGGTGTATTGAGATGTTGTTAATTATGGTGTTGTCATTACACTCATGATTGTGTCGCATACATTGCATTTTGAGATGGAGCTTATGCTCGTTGAGATGGCTTATATTGGTGAATATTAAGATGAAGGCTTATGCCTTGTTGATGCCTCTATTAATTGGCAAATTTTTGAGATGGGAGTTCTACTCCAAATGGTACCACATGCATTTGCATAGTATTGAGTCGCATTATATGACTGCATGAAGAAGTGTGTATTGATGTTGTGAATGTGTATTATTGTTGTGATTATTGTTGATTATGAGATGAGAAGTGGTGATATTATGTGATCTAATTTAATATATTAATTATCATGCGCTTTATTATATTGTTAGATATCTCATCCCTTCTATTTGAATGTTGCCCTTATGTTGGTAACGTGTAGGTAATCGAGAGTGGAGGTTGTATACCTTCAATAGTTTGAGTCGATGTCATTGCTCTGATATGTAACACTCGGGGGGATGAATGCTTGTTGCTTTTGATTGTTGATTATTCAGTTGTTGAACTTTAAGTTGATTATTATTAAGTATTTGTTGGTTTGAAGTTGTTGTAATGATGATAAAGATGTTATTAAGAATTTCGATGCGTAGATGTTGAATTATTTAACTAAAGATGTTTTGATGATGGTTCATCCGATGTTTTAAAAGTGTTATATATCCACGATGAATGCAATGTGTGTTGAAAGAAGGATTTGTGGCATCCCGATTCGTTTGCATGAATGATTTTATAACTCTGATTTATTTATATAATTGTCGGGTAGAATTGGGGTGTTACGATTTGGGGGTAAATGAAGAAGGAGCGCCGCCTCCGGAGCTGGTTGAGGGTGGCTCTGTTTAAGGTTTGCATTAGAGAAGAGGGCTAGGCGAGAGATCAGAGAGAGAGAACGTGGAGAGAGGAAGTAGATAATGAAATAAATGTTTGAAAAAATAAATTATATTATGCCTAATAATCCCATACGCGTGCACTGACAATTGTTATCATATTCCTTTAATCTCAACCATCTGATCACCATCATGCGCTCATAAATATGCGCACTCATGATACAATGGTATACCTTCCTGCACCTTGGCCAAACGAGACCCTTTGTCGTTTTGGGCCTAGCACGTGTCTAGCTACGCCCCTATTTTCTTTGTTCTTTTCTAATATGTGTAAAAATGCACCCCCCCCCCCCCCCTTTGCCTAACAGATCAAGTCCAAAATCTAGACTTAGACCCTATTGTTCACACCCTCCACTTTACTGCGCAGTTTAAAAATGTAACCCCTATCCTTTGGGCCTGAATCCAATGCTATTTCCACCCCTTTTTTACCACCTTAACATATTTTACACCCCTCGGCATTTTTTGTAATTTATTTTTTTTGTTTATTTTATTATTTTTATAATTTTATATTTTCTTATATTTTTATTATTTATAATTTTATTTTTTATATTTCATATTTTAATATATTTAATTCTATTATATTATTATTATTATCATAAAACCAAATATATTATTTTTCCAACCCACAAAAAATATTATTTGCATTAAATTATCTTTTAATCATGCATTTTAAATAAGATATTCTTTTGTAATTAATACATAAAAAATACTTAACTAACGATAAATTATTTTCGTAAATCAAATTAATTCAAATAATTATTTTTCAAAAAAGATTACGAATATGTTCGAATCGACTGCGTGCTTAGTCTAACAAACTCCGTTATTCACACTCCTAGACTACATATGCCGGAAATTCAAATATATTTTGTAATCCATAAAAAACACAAACAAACTCGCGAACTACGAATTTGGACTATGATTCATCCTAAGAGGATACGTAGGCATGCGATTAAAATCGTGGTGAGTTCCCCTAATAAAACATTAAAAAAGACCCTATTTCTTAAAGCGCATTTCTAAACCTAGTATCTTTGTGAACAAGGTAGATGAGGGGTGCCTAATACCTTCCCTTCATCTAGAACCGAGTCAAGACCTAGAATCTCTGAATTTTTAGGGTTATTCATTTATACTCCCTTCCTTTAGGATAAAAGTTAAGAGTGGCGACTCTGATTTAAAAACGAGTTGCAACACATACTGAGGCAAGTTTTTGTTTATCACCTAGAGCCTTTCTATCCCTCCCAGTGTTATTCTTATTATAAGTATCCTTAGTTCACCCCCATTTGAGCCTGTAGCCTTTTGTTTATTTTACCCGCTACTACTAACCTTTTCCCAAAGTATTTTCCTACCCTGTTCAGAGTATGTGTAACTATTTCTAGATATGTGTTTCCTTTGTGTTTCAGGTTGCTGTTGGAATAGCAACCTTTAAGTTTGGGGTAGCGATGCAGTAATGATATGGAGAAACAAGATGAATGCATAAATAAAAATAAAAATAAATAATAAATAAATAAAAGAGAGAGAAAATACAATAAAAAGGAAAAAGAAAAAGAAGGGAATAATTCCATTTCTAAATTTTTTCAAAAAAGAAATAAAGAAAGAATAAAAGTTGTATTATATGCATTCATCAAAATGATTCTCAACTTCCCCGTAGACACTAGTAGGCGGACATAGTGAAAGAATGATTCCACACACTCTAAACCAAAAACCCTTGTTTTCCTTTTATTAACCCACCTTAACCCAATCTCGGTTACAACCCAAAGACCTTGAAAATTGTGTGTGTTCTGCATGTTGATAGGTGTAGAAAATTTTTTCAAACTATTGATTTGATAATGCTTACTATGATTGAAGAGTGAAAACACTTTAACCCGGGAGACTTGGTGAGAGTGTAAAATAAACCGACAAATGAAGTAATATTTCTAAGTGAAGATGTTTATGAACAACTTATTGTGATGAGCAAAGGAAAGCCAAAGGTGGTATCAAGAGTGCAGTGCGAAAGAGCTCATAAGTGGTGTGAAAGTTCTGTTTGAAAGTGAGTTTGGGGTGATGAGATCTGATTGGTACAGAATGTTACTTGAGGACAAGTAACAAGATAAGTTTCGAGTTGTGATCAGTCACCATTTGAGCTATATTTTTCGTTATTTTATCATCAATAAGTCAGGTAAACTGTATGAATTAGAGTGTGTTATGTTAGTAGTTTAGTATGTTTCAATTAAATTTAGTGTGTCATGAATTATGAGTTTCTTGAGGATATTTTATGCTTTTGGTATGTCAGCAGGTCAAATGCAGGTTTGGGAACTCAGAGGATCGAGTATTTAATGCAAGACCGAGCCAAAGCGAGAAAAAGGAAAGAATTGACCAGAGAGTTGTCCATATGCGTAACCCTCTAGATGTTACATGCCCTCAACAGTACGCGTAGCCTACGCAATCCAGCAGAAGAGCGAAGAAACAAGGGTTCTACCCTTACACGTATGAGGTGGTGCATTACGCGTAAGAGATGGCTAAGAAGGGGAGCATTATGCCCTTTATGTATAGGGAATTGGCACAAAAATAGCCCATTACGCGTATGGTATGGGTATTACGCGTAATGAGTCACAAAAATTTGCAAAGCCCACTTGCTAACTATTTGGGCGGAAAAACGCAATTTCACCAGGGCGGGAGATTTTTAGAGATCAAAGATGCATTTTGAAAGCTGGAGGGCTCAGATTTACATTGTGGATTCATACATTCAATAGTTTTTCACGATTGAAGATTGGTTCCTCATAAATTCTGTAACAACAACAATTTCTAATTTGTTTTTATTTTCTGTTATGAGTAGCTAAACCTCCCATTGCTAGGGGGTGACCCTGATTCTGGGTGTAATGATTTTATCTTGTTAATGCAATGACAATTAAAATTCATAATCTTTGATTTGGTCTTATTTATATTCTTAATGCTTTATTCGTTGACAACATATTTAGAGTTTGTATGAATGATTTAAGTTGGACAGCAATTGTTTGTTGATATGAATAAGAATATTTGATAATAAATATAATCTAGGACTGGGGGTATTTTATCTTAATCGGACATTCTTGATATTTGTGTGCTTGATATAGAACCTAATCTCATATGGACATAGTCATTAGGTTATTGTGTCATAATCTTCTCACTAAATACTTAGGAGTAGATATCCTGAAGAACCGGTAATCAAATATTATGAGTTATGTTATTGCATTGATAAGGTGAAACTATTACATAAAGAATCACTCACTACCCCTAGTAATATACTTATATACATTTATCGTTTGACTATTTTATGTTTCATTGTATTTTAGCTATAATTTTACCAAACAAAACCAAATCCCCAAAGCTTTTGTTTAATTTAAATTATCTCAGAACTCTGTATCGTCAAGCAATCCTTGAGTTTGATACTTGGAAATTTCCACTTTATTACTATAATAGACATAAATAATACACTTGCTATTTACCTATCATCGACACATAAAGCTTTTCAGGTCGACACATATAAGAAAAATGTCTTCTATGATTTGACACATGACTTCTATGAGTCATCGACACATGTGTCATATGAGTCAACACACACACACAAACACACGCATGCACGCGCGTGTGCATGGCATGCACGCATGCACACACGCACATGCATGCACACACGTGCACGCACGCACTCACACAGGTGCACACACGCACGCACACACACGTGCATGCAAACTCACACACGCCCACGCACACGCACACACACATACACACGCACACGCACGCACGCATGCGCATGCACTCACACGCACACACACACACACACACATGTATATATATATATATATATATATATATATATATATATATATATATATATATATATATATATATATATATATATATATATATATATATATATATATATATATATACATGCATCATTACAACACACATAAGATGAAACCATAAAAATAAAAAGTAAATTATCTTCATCTTCAACCTCTCTTTCTATGCATACACACAAACAAATTACAAATAATCATTTATTGTTTTGGTGTCATCTAGATTAGGAGTTTATAACATCCAATTTAGGTGGTTGAATTGTAAATTGGATTGAGAATTTTTTGGGATTTCAAATAAGAAACTAAGTTGGGGTTTTCCTTTAAAACCAATTGGTAATTTGAAGGTTTTAGACAATATTACGCAAATTGGAGTCAGCCGAGTGAAAGCTTCAAAGAATTGTAGGTTTGGTCGAAGGAGTAGCGTAAGACGGATGATCAACTTGGTAAATCTTGGGTCACTATACGTTCGCAATTTGGATTCAGCCGAGTGAAATCTTTGAAGAGTAGGGATTCTTTCAAAGGAGTAACGTGAGATGAATGATCAAATTGGAAGTATCAGGTTTTACTTGATTGAGGTCAAGATTAAGGGGAGAGAAGAAGATATGATCAACATCATACTTAGGATTTGGATTGTTGGATCGCAATTTATTCTCTTGTAAACAATATTTTACAAAGGTTAATTTTCGTTATCTCAATTCCGAATAGAATTTGGGGCAGACGTTTCCATAACGAGGTTGATTGGGGAACTTCCTAAACAAATCCTCGTGTCTCTCTCTCTCACTTACTCTTTATTTTACGTTTAATAGCAAATTATGAAAATTTCAATTGTGCAATTGATATATTGAGATAAACTTATTGTTCAATAAACTTCTTGTTTTATTTTTAAAATTTTTTTAAATAAGAACCATATATTGAAAAAGAAAAAGGAATACACAAAAGTGGGGAGGACTAGGCCAAAAACCCGACTAAAATCTAAAAAAAATGCCTACCGAACCTATTATTTACAAATTCAACCCTTATGTCCAAGGGGGTGTCATCAAAAAGGGTTAAGGAAGTAGTTATGAAGCCATAGCAAGCAAAATAGTCAGCACAACTATTTCAGTCTCTGCATATATGGGTTAGCAAAACAGACATATGTGTAGTGATATCCAAACAACATTTCTAAAGCTTACGAAGTTTCCAAGCGACAATAGATGGGTTGGTGAGAGCTTGGGCAACCAAGGTTGAGTCCAATTTGATCCAAAGTTTGGACCAACCCTTATCCTTTGCAATGAGGATAGCTCTAATGACGCCACTCAACTCAACATGAAAAGAAAAAGGGAGATTGAGATTCTCGGCGAAAGCAAGCAAAAAGTCACTAGAGTTGTTCCAGAAAATTTCACCGCAATCGGATTTAAAGGTGGAATGATCAAAAGCATTGTCACTGTTATATTTGATCCAGTCTAGAATGGGAGGTTTCCAAAACACTCCTTGATCATCGGAGCCCGAGGAGGATTAACCGTAACTTTAAATACTTTGAGGAGAGAGAAATCACGGATGGAGGAATTAGTAGTAAAGTTAGAGTTATTATCAGGTGTTGGATATAGTAGCAAGATATTAGGAACAACATAATGAAAAATGCACATGTTTATGGTATTCCAAAGGTTCCAAACAATATATATGTCAGTTGCTCTAAGAACTACAGAGCATTGCTTTGAATTACCGGATCGACATAAGTGAAGGATCTCTTCGATGGATCTAGGCCGAGCAGAAATCTGGCATTTACCAAAAAACCAATTCCAGATAGAAGCCGCGAACCTGCACGAAGAGAAGAGATGGGAGCTGGATTCACAAGCAGATTTGCAAACAGGGTACATGGAGGCCAAGGAAACCCCTTTGTTCATAAACTGATCATCAGTTGGCACTTTATTTAATATGAGTTTCAAAGCAAAGATAGATTTGGAAGAAGGAATATCTGGCTTTCAAAATAATAGCCCATTGTTCTTTGGAGTTAAATAAATCCCAGCTATGTTTGAAAAACTGCATAACGAAATTACAAACATCTTTTTCAGCATTAATTGAATCTTGAATAAGCTTGAGATACTTTTCCTAGTTAAGTAGCTTGTGGAATCATCCACTTCATTACTTTGGGATTAACATTCCCATTAGGATTGGTATCAGGAGGAGACAGATTAATAGGGACACCCAAAGGTGTTTTAATGACACCACTGGTTTCACCAAGGACCCTTTCAGTGTGTTGTGTTTCTAGCTCTACATAAGTAGTGAAGGCAGAATTCTTCGGTTTGTTTGGTTTAGACGCAGGAAGATCTTCCTTAGGTTTGGCATTGGGTTTGTCACTTTTTGCAGATTTCTTCCTTTTACAATTAGCAATAGAATGCCCTATACTTTTTCAGAAATTGAAAAAGTCCGGAAACCTCTCATACTCAATCTCAACAAAAAAGACAAAGCCAATTCTTTTCACTAGAATTTTGTAACTAAGCTCTTTAGTTAGGTCAATATCAACCAAGCCCCTAACAAAATGGCCAATGGATCTATCAAAGGCAGGTTTATTGGACGTTGAATCAATACAAATAGGTGTGCCGAGGCCGTTAGCAATGGTGAAGACAATCTTGGTCTCCAGTATTCTTGCGAAAGACCGTGAATCTAAACTCAAACATGCGCAGAGGTATGTTGAACATTGGAAGGAACACAGTCTTTCGACCATGGGAACAACTTAAGGTTATCGGTTGAAGGTGTGAAAAACACAATAAAGGGTGGGGTTTGAATTGGATTTTTAAAACAAAAATTTCTCTTTAAAAATTTTCTCCTTTAAGTTAAAATCATTTTTCCTTCACTCTTGATAATAACAATAAGTAAGAACAGGAAGTAAAGAACAATGTATGTTTATACTAGTTCACTTGAAAATTATCAAACTAGTCAAATCCACCTGCCAAGGTGATTTCGCATCACTCAATTGAGAACTTAATTCACTATAATCAAATTAATTATAATTTGCACAAGCTATCCGCAAGTGACTAACAACCTCTAAGACTCGCAAGTCAAAGACTTCTTAAGGATACATACCTACCCGGTCCCTTAAGGAATATTAAATAATAATCAGCCTGGTTATTACAATGCACAAGCTACCCGCAAGTGACTAACAACCTCTAAAATTCGCAAGTCCTAGACTTCTTAAGAATACATACCTACCTGATCCCTTAAGAAAAATCAAACAATCGTTTGAATACAAGTTTTATTTAGAAGAATATTGCTTCTACACAGCCTGAATATGTAAACTATTTTAAGAATAATGAATTAAGAATATGAAAGCTATGAACAACATTTGTGCGTGAATATCTCGTTGATTGGCAGATTTCTCTCTTAGTCTTCAAGCCTTTATATAGCCAATAAAATAATATATCTGCTGAGGGATACTCTTAGGATTTCCAGAAACATTGGCAGCTTGAACAGTAACGTGGAGGACAAGATCGTGCGATGCTTTCGTCCTTTCATGGTAGTGGAATGAAACGTTGATTGTACCATGTACTATTTGTACCACGTTAACGTTATCTTCTTTCCTTCTGCACTTCAGAGGCCTATGCGAGTATGAGTTTAGAAGCGAGAATATAACACAAGGTCATCAGAACTTAAAGTCTTCAGAGTCTTCAGAACTGCGTCTTCAGAGTCTTCAGCACTGGGTTGTGAGAACTTTTTCTTGGAACCTTGGGTCTTTAGAACTTTAAGTCTTTAGAATCTTTAGAACTTATGTCCTTAGAGTCTCCAGCACTTGGTCTTTAGAAACCTTATCTTTAGAACCTTAGGCCTTTAGAAACTTGAGTCTTTAGCATCTAGACTTGAGTAGAAACTTCTGTCTTCGGATCTACTGACTAATTCTTTAGAACCCGTGGTCTTCAGAAACATGAGTCTTCAGCATCTAGACTTAAGTAGCAACTTCTGTCTTCAGATCTTCTGACTGGTTTCTTTAGACAAATATCAGAGCTTACACTTCAGATCCTTCTGGAGTGACTTGCTACTGTTCAACAGAACTTGTGTAGCACAGAAGCGGAACTAATTCTCTTCTAATGTCTTGGCCACGCCATCCATCAGAAGCAGAACTTGTTTGTTAAGTACTCAACAATAACAAACATTAGAGTATCAAAATTGTTCATACAAATATACTCATTTGTTATCATTAAAACTCAGATAATATTGCAGAACCAAATCTTGTTCTTACACCAGTGTTTAGATTCCAAGAATTAGTAGATCTAACTCGTTGAACATCTTCCAGACTAGAGATCGAGAACTCGTTAAAACCTTTCCCAAGATAAGTAACACACCATTTACCAAGGGAGTTCCAATGGTTAACAGTTTGGATTTTAAACCGACGACAATAAGGGGAATTGAGCCTTTGGCCTAGGGATGACAATAGGGCAGGTCGGGGCGGGTTTAAGCTCACCCAGACCCGCACCCTCCACCCTGACCCGCCCCGCCCGCAAACCCGATCGAGACTAATATTTGTTCTCACGCCCCCACCCCCCAACAAGAAACGGGTTTCCCCGCACCCACCCGAATAAAATTTTAAATTTATACTTTTTTCAATAAAAATCAATGATTAAATTAAATAATTGATTATTTTAAAAGCATTTTTAATGTCTGATATTTTTTTAAATTGTATTTTTAAAAAAATAATAATTCTAATAAACATGATATTAAAAAGTGTAAATGACTAATAAAATTATTAAAAATAAATTAAATAAATTAAATTTAGTTGGCAAGTGCGGGACGGATGCGGGTGCGGGGCAGGTACTAGCATTACCCCCCCCCCCCCCCTCCCCCCGCACCCGCACCCGTAAATAAAAACTGGAATTTCCCCTGCACCCGCCCCCGGTTAAATCGGGTTTTCCCCATTAATTTCGGGGCGGGGGCGGTCGGAGCTCGACGGAGGTGGATTTATTTGCCATGCTTACTTTGGCCCAAATAACCCTACCACGGAGGTTATGTTTACAAACCTCCAAACCTAATTAGTGTTCATCTTCAAGAATCACTATGGTTAAACAATCTCCCCTAACACGGGTACGAGTAATTGACTAATGGGGATGTTATAAACATTGTTAACAACTTCAACAAAAGATTTAGTGGATTTTAGATGTACCTGTGAAACTGACATGGTAAGATGAGGAAGTTGTTAAGCTTCAGGAAAAAGATAAAAAAATAAAAGATTGAACAGCCATCGGAGAAGGAAAAAAGATTAACATTAAAAATCAATCGTCGGAGCGTCGTTACATCATAGTTTTCATTTTTTTTTTGAATTTATTTGAAGGATAACTCAATTCTAATAAAAATATAAATATTTTATTGTAACTTTACTATTAATTTTATAATAAATTCTAAAAATATTTCTTAAAAATCAAATATTTTAATTACAATTTATGAAAAAAACTCCATTTTAATATTTATCTTAGGTCTCATGTTGGTATATTCAAACTAACTTATTGTTATGTCAAAATTATAAATTCATAATAATTTAAGAGTTAATAAGAGAGTTTAACCATTTAAACAAGAATGCCACATATATTTAATTTTTTTTGGTTTAGTCAACTAATTTCAATCTATTTAGTGAATTAATTAATTTGGTTTCGTGGTTCAGAGGAACGACTCACTAGTCAGATTTTATTTCCATCAAAAATCAAATTCGGATAGTATCAGACGATTCATTCTTAGACTATATACAATAATTTACATATTCAACACTCTATTTTTTCACTTTTTATACTTCACATTATCTTTTCTTTCTTCAACCTAATAATTCAACATGCGTTCAACTTTTACGCATTACAATGCTTTTATTTAATAAAATTCAACATCATACTCCACCACTTTTATTTTTTATTTTTATTTTCTTTTGTATTTTTGTTTTTATGGTTTTATATTAATATCAATTATCGATAAAAATAAAATTAAAATAATTGATTAAATATGTTTTTGATCTTTATAAATATCTCAAATTTCATTTTTAATACCTATTAAAAAAATGATAAATTTTGGTCCCTAAAAAAAATTTTATCATCTAGTTTTAGTCCCTGCTATTTTCTAAAATTTTAAAAACTGTTTAATTACTCTTAAATTTTTAAATTTTTGAATAATATTTTTCATACGTGTTTAGAATACTATAAAATATTTTTTTTATCAAATTTTAGAATTTTTTAAAATGAGAAGAATTAAATATGATTTTTTTAAATTTCAAAAGATATTGATAAAAATAATGAAAATCTCGACTTATAAATCAAATTTTGAATTTCTTTTTTTCCAAAGAAATTTTTATAACGTTCTAAACATGTCTACAAAATAATCATTCAAAAATACATATTGATTTAACAACAGGGACTAAAACTACGTGCATAATAATTTTATATGGACTAAAACTTGTCATTATTTTAATAAGGATTAAAAATGAAATTTAAGATATTTATAGGGACCAAACACATATTTAACTCTAAATAATTAAGAGTTAAATATTTTTTTTTTTAAATTTTTTTAAATTAATAATTTATTTAAATTTTTTTAATTTTATATTCTTAATTTATTTGAATGTTTTATTAATTTTGTAGGAATAGTCATTATTAAAACAAATAAAAGTAAATAAAACAAGAGTTTATTTGAGGTTAAATAAAAAAAATAGAGAGAAAAAGTTGATTTCTTTTGTGTGTCCAAATCAAATGAACCAAATTTTTATTTATAGACAAAAAAATAATAAATTTTAGTGAAAATAAAAATAAATAAATAATTAATTTATTATAAAATAATTAATTCTAAATAATTAATGTGAATTAAAAATCTAAACAATCAGAACAACTAGTAAAATTTTACAAAGTATTATACGTTGTCACATTTCATCTCAATAATATATCAAATATTTTCAACACATATTAATTCACCTCATTTTTTACTATTTATTCAACACTTCATTATACCTATTCAACGATTGAATAATTTTTTTCATTATTCTCATTATACTTAGTCTTACTAGAAATTCATCCCTGATTTATATTTAAAGATTTTGAATGAGAGTTTGTTGGATATAAAAACAATGGTAATTTTATTTGAACATCCAAAAATTAACACAATATAAAAATATATCTTCTATAACTATTAATTTAACATAAAAAAAAATAATTAAAAATTGAAATCATATCTATACTGTATATAAATAGTGTTGGGCATGTAATTGGTGTCCACATAACATTTCTCTAAAAAAACAATCTTATTTTTCAATAATTATATTGAGATTCTATTCCACAGAAAATAGCCACTTGATTTGTATACGGTTTTCTTGTCAGTGTGCGAAAAACAAAAGCAGGCACACTTGTTTGACTAAATAACTTTTTGATAATAATGTCAAATTGATTAATGGACCGCAATAAGGGTGGTCAAATCGGATTAAAAATTTAAATTCGATGAACTCCAGTTTTATTATTGAAGTTTAATTTTGATTGATAAAATTTTAATTTTTAATAGATTTAATTTAATTAATTTAGTGGATGAATCAGATAGATTTGATCGATTAATATTATTAAAATAAATTTATAAAAATTATTCATCATTTATAATATTAACTAATATTTATCGTTTAATTTTCTTGTAAAAACTATCAAAATTTTAAAATAACTTAAAGAACTATTTTTTGATTATTTATTATCATGTTATAGAATTTTAAATATTATTTAATATTAATTTGTTCATTATCATACTTTAAACAAAAAATTAAATAATAATCAAAATTTTATATTATATATCTTATATTTTTATAAATATACAAGTCTCCGTTAAATTATAAAAATGATAATAATTTGATAACATTGTAAATTTTATTTTAAAAATGCTTCGACTATAAAATAATAAAAATATATAAAATAAATATTAATTAATTCAATCAAATTCGGTTTTTAAATCAAACGGTTCAAATTTATCTTCCTCTATATCACACTAAGTTTTGATTTTGGTCTTATTTCAAAAGGGTGATATGGTAAATTCAAATTTCTCGAACTTTATTCCTTGCCAGCAACTTAAGAATATGCTAAAGTCGTTGATTAAAAATATATATTAAAATTAATAAAACGCCAAAAATAATAAAATAATAACAACAGAATTATTACTACCACCGACAAAATTCCAAATAAGACTAGATGACAAGAAATGAACAACAACCAATACGCCATGGTTGCAAAAAAATTTGGACAGGAAAAAGCTTATTTTGGTACACATGTTTTTATTTAAGAAAAATTATTTTCATGATATTTTTGTGTGAATATTTCTTCAGTACAAATTGAAAATAAACTATTTTGTTACTATTGAACATTTTAAATTTATGGTAATTAAAACTACTATTGAAAATAACCTGATAGAAAATATATAGAAAAATAAGTAAATATTACTATTTTTTATGTCTTGCTGTGATGCGTGTATTGTTTTAAAGTTATTTGATAGAGAATCTAAAGTTGCCAAAACCTTAAAAAAATATAAGAAAGAAACGTTTTAAAAGTCAAAACTTTAATAGTTATATATAAAAAATTAATATGAATCTCAAACACAAAATAAGAGATAAAATATATATATAGAAAAAGAAAAAAACTCTAACAATTGTGATGTGAAACTACAAATATTAATCTATTTAGCTAAATAGAATTATAATAAACAATAAAGTTTTTTTTTAATCTTTTAAATACTTAAAAATATGTAATTATTTGAACTAATGTTTTCATAAATATGTTACAATTACTATTTTATAAATATACATGTTGATATTACATTTTTTTATAGATAAAATAGAATGAGGGCATGATATCCTAGTCCAAAATAGAAAAGACAATAATAAAAGCCAAATACTTTTTTCTGTGCATTTATCTCACTTCAATAACATTAACATAACAACTTTTAGAATTTCAAGTTTTGGTTTCTTGTGTGAAACATCTCAAAATTTAATTTTGATATGTTTGATTGTTCTCTAATAAAATTAATTATATTTTTTAAAATACTTTATTTGAAGTTAATATTTTTGACTTTTGAATTTGATATTAAATTTTTAATTGAAATTTATTGTTTCAATTTAATTTACAAAAACTTATTTAAATATAAATCTCACCACATAATTAAACATATTTTATATTATAAAATATATATATTTTAGCATTTTTAATTAATATTAATTAATTTTTTTTAATGGTAGATATTACTATTTTCATAAACATATTTATGAGTTTATATATAATTATGCAATGCATCTCAATCCTTAAGAAAATGATTAAATATGTGAAATTTGTTTGTTGAATTTTTTTTTATGGTCTGAAAAATTATCTAGGAAATCCCCCTAGATTGGCAAAGGATTTGTACTCCTAAAAAAAGAAGGTGGGCTAAAGATTATTTCTGTTAGGAAATAGAATAGTGTTAATTTGATGAAGTTACTTTGAAACTTAAAATGGTAAGACGGATAACTTTTTAATAAAGTGGATACACTGTTATTATATGAAAGATATGAGTATAATGACCGTGCTTGTGAGGAGCTCTTGCTCTTGGATCCTCAAGACTATTTTGAAATAGAGAGATCATAAATCAAAATTTGACTTAGAACAGTTTGATGCAGCATGATAAATTTAAAATTGGTTTGATGTACCGAGACATCAAAGAGCAGCATCATGTGATGATATGAAGGAAGATTATGTATGGAAACAATGCAAGGCCTATGGCTCTTTTCACTCTTTGTATGGCTTGTCATGTTAGATTAGCCACCCAAAAAAAACTCCATAGATTTGGTTTTATTGATAACAATCTTTCATTTTTTGTAGGCAAATTGATACATTGATGTTGAAAGTATAATTCCTTGTGTCGAAGCAACTTGCTCGACAGAAACAAGGAATTGTCAAAAAGATTGTATCGAAGTGTGGAAACAGTTTGTTACACACAGATTTGTTTTAAATCTAAAATATTTAGATTTGATTTAGATTTAAAATAGATAGATTTGATTTGGTTCCAAAATAGGTATTTTGGGTTTTTATAGTTTTGGACTTTGGCTTAGAGAGCAAGCTAACATAAATCTATAAATAGAAGGAGTAACCCCTATTTTTGTAATCAATCAAGTTGTATTCACAAAATTTACAGTTGCAAGTGAATAAAGAAGTTTTCCACAGTTTGTGGACAGAGAGAAACTCTGTAGATAACCATTATCTCTCTTTTCTTTCTTTCTTTCATATTTTAATCGTTATTGTGTGGTGATAACAATCTTGTTCATCAAGATTGATAGAAATTCATCATAGGTTTTGATGGATTTCCAACATCTGGTATCAAGAGCTTCGATTGAGTGATTCAAGAGAAGAACGATCAAGAACAATCGAGGAAGAAGAAGAAGAATATCACGATGGTGATGAATTACGCTAATGAAAATTTTCCAGCAAGTCTCCCAATTCTTAAAGGTGATAACTATGAGAATTGGTGTAAACAAATTAAGGTTATATTATGTTTTCAAGGTCTTGGGATCTTGTGAAACATGGATTATAATTGCTTGATAAAAACGCTTCAGAGGAAGAAGAAGTAAAATACAGAGAATCGAAGAAGAAGAATGATAAAGCTCTATTTATAATTCACCAATATGTTAGTCCAGACAATTTCGAAAAGGTTAGTGATGTAGAATCTGCAAAAGAAGCTTGAGAAATCCTGAAGAAATCGTTTGGAGGCGCTGAGAAGGTGAAAGAGGCGAGGTTACAAACTCACAAAAGAACGTATGAATTTCTTCAGATGGAAGATAACGAGAGCATATCTGATTAATTCACTAGGGTTACGAAACTAGTGAATTAAACCAAGGTTTGTGAAGAGACGTTAACAACAAGGGATATTGTTTCAAAGATCTTGAGATCTTTGGGTCCAAAGTTCGATCATGTGGTAGTTGCCATAGAAGAGTCGAAGGACGTCTCAACTTTGTCCAAAGAAGAGCATAAGAGACACTTGAATCTCATGAACAAAGATTGACTGAAAGAGCTGCAGGAAAGTCGAAGAGTCATATGGCTCTTCAGGCTCAATCAGCAGACAACAAGAAATGCAAAGGAAAGTGGTTCGGCAATAAAAGTAGAGGTGGCTACAACAATTCGATTGGTAGAGGAAACTGTTGTACCCCAAAATTTTCCCTCCCATTTCATCAATATTTTCTCACCACAAGACCCTTGGAGCTCAAGATCAAATTAGGGTTTGCTCTGCTCAAGACTCCTCCTTGCACTGTTGACCCAAATTAGGGTTTGAGTTTGCACAAAGTTGTTTTGACCTAAAGTGCCCAAAGTGACTTTCATGCTTCATGTTGGACTCACAAGTTTATCCATGCCAAGTTTCAAGTCTTGATTCCAATCTTTGCCCGGTCAATTGGACAGTTGACCTAGAAATCAACTGTATTGGGGAAAAAGTCAACTGTGGCCAATTGATAGTCAAACCTCATGAAATTTAACCCACATCAACATATTGAACTCATATGAACCATTTGGTCAAGTTTGGATCATAATTCCACAAGAAATTTGATCAAATCACCAAAAGGGCAAAATGGTCATTTTTAGGGTTTTGACTGCACAAAGGCAATTTTTGACTGTTTGACCTAACCAATGGCAAACCAAGCTCACATATGGACTCAAGAACTAATTGTAATTGTCTTGATCCATTCAACAAGTTCAAAAGATCCCAAATGCACAGGATTGACATATGAATTTTCCAGTCAACTGATCAAATTTAACTGTATACTGAAAAGTCAAACTTTGATTTTTTGGTCAAAATCAAGTGCCAAGATTCATTTTCCATCAAGACATGTCAAATTATGAAACTTGTTCATCAAGAAACCCAAAATTGCAAATTAGGGTTTAGAATGAGAAAATTTCATAACTTAGAATTTTTCTAAGTTATGAAACTTCCTTATTTTTTTTCTAACTTTGTCCAATTTTTTCATCAAGATACAATTGAATTCAAGCAAAACTCAAAACATTAAAGTTGTAGTCCATTGAAAAATCTACAACTTTGATTCACAAAGCTTCCTCAAAAGAAGCTTGTAGCTCAAGTTATGATTTTTGGAACAAGGGTGCAAAACATTCTTAACTTAGAAAAATTTTGACCTATTCTAGGCAAGATTTTTGACCAACTTCATGGCCATTTTTCACATGCTTCCACTTGGACTTTCAATTTGCATTACAAATATGGATTGTAGTACACATTCCAAGCTTTCCAAATTGTCCAAGAACTCATCAAACACCCTTGTGGTTAGGGAGAATCGAATTGGCAAAGTTGGGCAAAAGTCACTTTGTTCATAGCCAAATACATGTTCATAACCTTGGCATTTTCAACTCAGCATTGTTTAGGCTAGTTTACAGGCCTCTAATCCTCTTCACACTCAATAATAAATGCATATCCTTTGTGTTAGAGTGTTATTTTGTTCATTTGGACAATACACACAAAATCAATCCTTAAGTAGAAAAAGCAATTTTGCCATTTTGGAAAAGGAGTGCTTTATGTCAAATTCACAATCCAAGAGGTACAAGAAAAATCTCTGAGGCACAAGTTTGTGGACAAATCCCACTGATCAAGAACAAAGTGTGCAGCATGCTTGAGGGACCTGTATTGGCCTATAACTCAACTTGACTATCCTTGCTTATTTTGGAAGAAACATTGCAAAAAGATATCAAACTTTGATCTCCTGTCAACACCAGCCAAAACAAAGCTCATGAACATTTTCCAGACATCAAACCAAGTTTGAAACACGACCAAACCATCCCTTAAACCTCCTCATTCATCAAAACACCATTTTGCTGCACAAAACAGGGCATTCCTGCAGTTTGACCTGGCCAGCATCATTCACTCGTGCGTTTTTGCCCAAACAAGTTCCAATACACTCCCTACCATCCATTGAAGCTATCCCAAGCCTTAGATACAAGCTATAACATCCATAGCCAAGTTTGCCATTTTCGCTTTTCAGTTTTGCAGGTTGACTTCCATAGCTTGATTCAGAGAGATTCAAAGCAAGCTAAGCATAGGAGAAGCATCCTTGGACTTCAGGCAAGCTGTACCAAAGTTCAAACTCCATTGAAGATACCTCCATTGCTGTACACGACTCAAGCTGAACAGGTAAAAATTTGAACTTCTATCTCTCTATCCAGGCATAGTTAGGCTTAAGTTTGTGAAGAAAGCATGTTCTACTCATAGTCCTGAAGCCATCCATGTAGTTACTTTTCATTTATATTGTGTGTTCTATGAGAATTTTGGACCTGAACATGGAAGAAAACTTAGGTCAGAAATTGGGGATGGAGAAATTCTCCCTCGTTTCTGAGAGTTAGAACAACTTTTTTATATGTTTGAAATCGTGACTTGATGCTCTACATTATTGATGTTGTAAGTTTTTGTTAAAAGTCAAAGAATCAGAAGTTAGCAGGATGAGCAAGGAATGCGCGTTTTTTTGTTTCAAACAGAAGCTGGAGGAAGAAGATGATGTCTTGGGCTGGGCCTGAGCTGTCCTTGCTTTTTGCACCTCTTTTCTCATTTTGCACCCCCTGGCCCATTGTGTGATTTTTTAATCATTTTTGATTTTTTCTTTTTGATTCTGACTTATTATTTTTTTGCTCAAATATAAAAAATATTAAAAATATTTTTTCACCCATTTTTGCATTTATTTGACATTTATTTATTTTATTTAGCTTATACATATAAATAAATATATATACTTTTATTTCAAAACCCTAGAAAATAATACAAAAAATATATTTTTTTAGTTATTATTTTTTATTTACATTTTGGAAACATTTTCTAAAAATATACTTTTTTGTAAATAATTAATATTTCATTTTTGTATATATTTAGTATATTTAATAAATAATATAAATACTTGTACCTTTATTAGAATATTTAGGATAAAATATGAAAATAATACATTTTTGTTTTTATTAATATTTGACATCAAAAATACTTTTCACAATATACTTCTTTTTTTTCTTCTTTTGTACAAATTAATATATAATATTGTATAATATTATTAAATAAGTATTATTTATTTAGAAAAAACTAGGGTTTTGCCCTAAAGACCATAAAAATATCAAAAAAATAACCTTTTTATTTTTGTTTATTTATTACATTGAAAAATACTTTTACATACATAAAAGACCATTTTTGTACATAATACATTGCATTTTGATATTTATTTATATTGTAAATATTGTATATTTAAATACTTGTATATTCGATATGGATGTAATAGCCTAGATTTAAATTTCTTGTCAAATACCCCCATTCAAACATTTGTACCCCCATCCCCATAATCATGTTGTAATAGTCTAGGGCTTTAAAATTCCGTATTTAAAAGCTTTCTAACTATGCCATGATAGACCTAGGGTTTGTATGCAAAAAATCAAATAACAAATAGCTTAACCTAATTCAAAGATAAACAAGCATGAAAATGGACAACACCAATCACACTTGCACCCTTAGGGTTACTCCACTTGTTGCCTTCAAAAAAATGGGCCATGCTTGCATGTTGAGTGTCTTTGGCCAAACAAAAACAAATCTAATGATCATAGTTCCTCGATGACGCTTTCTCAAGTTGCCTAAAAATGATCAAGTCCCTTAGAGAAAAATTGCCAAAGACACTTGGCACCATTGCATTCATGGTCTAAACGATGACCCGCGCCCGTCCCGTTAACATCCTAACATAAGATTGTCCACCAAATACAATGGTGGAACAATACTGTTAAAACGGTTAAAACATGAGAAAAATCTTTGAGTAAATTTAGGGGTAGACAACTCTTAGTTACTTGATCAAACTTGCAAAACACACTTGCCATTTTTCAAAACACCTTCCACAACACAATTTCAAAACAAACTTTCAAAACCTTGAAACATCTTTTCAAAAAGACAAACACCTTTTGTAAAACATTCGAGTAAAGAATTGTTACAAGGGTTGCCTAGACAAGGCATCTTTTTCAAAACATTTTCAAAACACACACACAAAGCACCATTTTAAACAATTGAAAGCACCATTTCAAACAATTGAAAATGCAAGGCAAGTGATCTAAGCAAGTAACTAAGAGCCCATGGATAACCATGGATAGAAAGGGTGCTAATACCTTCCCTTTCTATAATCTACTCCCCGAACCCAAGAAAGCATCTCAAAGGTTTTTACTGTGCTTTTTAACCTTTCCTTAGGATAAAATAAAAAGTCGGTGGCGACTCTTGCTAAACCGAAACATTTGCGAAAACAAACGCAAAACCTCAAGTCAGTTCTCCCACCGTATCACAGAACTGGCGACTCTGCTGGGGAGAAAAATAAAAGTGGAGTAACCTTAGGGCTTAGATCACCCTTTTGCATGACTAATTATTTGCTTTGATTGCTTTATATTTTGGTTCTCTTGTTTGGGCTTGAAATCCTACACCCGGATTTGGGGAAATATTCATAGATAGCAATACGTTGTGGAAACTGTGCGGGGTATACCGACACGGTTGAAGCAATAGCTATATTAGTGCTACATATTTGTGAGTACCGGTAACCCTTGAGTTCAATCAAGGAGAGTACGGGGCCACTGAGTGATGTCACTAAGCACTAATGACCTAGAACCTTACTTGACCATCTTGGCCTTTTATTAGGGGTAGTGAGATGACCGGCTTTGGTGTAGTCCGAAGTTGGTAGATACTCGATACTACACTCATTGAGGGTTGTTTTCTTGGAATATTTTGGTCGTTAGTTAAGTGGCTAAACCAAAACAATGAACATGGAAAACAATCCAATGATATTGAGCTCCTTAGAACCCGGTTACTATTTATAGGACAGGTTTTTAAGCCAACTTCACTCAAGAGGGTACTTACCTATGAAACCTCATGCAAGCCTGAAACTAGGGTTTTGTGTGACTTGCTTGTACATATGTTTGTGCATACATCATGAACATCATAAAGCATCATATGCATCCACTAACCATTTCAAGGGTTTGGATCTTCATCTTTGTTCTTGTTTTGTAGGTCATGGAAATTCTTCGCAGGAAAACTATCCAAGTCAACCTTGTGAGAATCCCTCCTCAACTCAAGGAGCTTACATCCAGAATTCCGAAAAGCTCTCTCTTTAGTGAAAGCCATGGTAGACTGCTCATCCTAGTCAACACCAGCATTGAAGAAGACATGGTGAAAGCGTTGTTCCAGTTCTTTGACCCCCTTCACCACTGTTTCACATTCCCAGACTACCAATTGGTGCCTACTTTGGAGGAATTTTCTCAACTCCTGAGAATTCCTATTCTTAATCAACTACCCTACAACGGTACGGAAAAAGAACCAAAGCCTGAAGATGTTGCTCAAGCACTACACTTGCAACCATCTGACATCAAGGGGCATTGGGAGACTAGAAGTGGTATCAAGGGCTTCTTGGCAAAATTCTTGTTTGAGAAGGCACAAGAGTGTTGGAATTCTTTGGATCTACAAGCCTTCGAAGAGATTGTGGCACTCCTCATTAATGGGTTGGTCTTGTTCCCAAATCCTGACCAACTTATAGATGTCAATGCTGTCAAGATTTTCCTATCCAGGAATCCCATACCTACATTGCTTGGGGACATCCTCCACTCATTTTACACACGAACAATGAGAAAGAGAGGTGTTCTCATGTGTTGTACTCCTCTCCTTGTAAGGTGGTTTATTTCGCACCTTCCACAATCTGTTTTGAAGAATGACCAAGGCTTAAGGTGGTCACAACGGTTGATGAGCCTCACACACTCTGATGTACATTGGTGTTCTCGGTCCAGAGAAAATGTCATCATCGTCGATCATTGTGGGGAGTTTCCTAATGTTCCATTACTTGGCATTAGGGGAGGCATTTTACACCAGGTATCAAAATATATGATGTAAAAAATAAAATTAAAAACATTTTACATCAGGTATTTATTTGCAATGATATAAATAATATGGAAAAAAATATTTTCCGCTATCTATTACATCGGGCCATTTAATCCACCGATGTAAAAGGTTTCGTGAAAAAAACACGGTGGCATTTTTATGAATAAGAAACCAGGTGGCAGAATTGTAAATAAAAAACTGGCCAGATATTACATCGGTCCCTGCAGTCCACCGATGTAAAAAGTCCATGGCAGATTGGTAATATAAAAAATATGTTAAAAACCTTACATCGGGGCATTCTAAAAACCGATGTAAAAAAACATCAAAGCCCGAACCTTACATCGGACCATTCTTTAAACCGATGTAAAAAACTATCTTACATCGGGCCTTCTGTAAACCGATGTAAAAAACATCAGCGCTAGAATCTTGCATCGGGCTAGTGTAAAAACTGATGTAAAAACATCAACCGCCCGAACCTTGCATCGGGCCGAGGGTTGCACCGATGTAAAAACATATATATATATATATATATATATATATATATATATATATATATATATATATATATATATATATATATATATATAATGTGCAACTAACCCCTAAATGTAAATTATTTCGTCACTGTTCAACTTCTCGCGCCTACGCCGTTCCGCCCCCGTATCGCCTACGCCGCTCCGCCGTCTCGCCTACGCTTCTCCTCACAGATTTCACGTCTCCTCGCCACCGGCTGCACGAAGACATCCTCCGCCGTCCGTTTCGCCATCCGTTCGCCGTCTTCGAAACATCCTCCGCCGTCCAACTACGATTCCGGTATGAAACTTTCTATTTTGTTCAACTTCATCGTATATCTAGGAATTGGTTGAAAGTTTATATAGAATCATTTCCAAGATGTTGGCTTCTAGGTTGAAGAGGGTCATGGGTAAGTTGATATCTCAATGTCAAGCAACTTTTGTATTCCAAAGACAAACATTGGTGTTTTAGTTTCTAAGAGTTATATATACAAAAAAGTTTTTAAGATATTCTTGTTTCTTTGTTTGTTACTGAGATTCATTATAAAAAATTAGAAGTACATAGAAAAATAATTAGAAGATTATACTATGAATTCATTACTTTGTTCATATATGTTTTTTAATTACTAAACAGTTTATTATTATTAGAGAGGTTAATTAAGTCTAATTAGTTATAAATAGTATATATTTTGTATAAAGTTAAGAATATAGTACATGTTGTGTATAATTAGTCATTCTTTTTTCATTAGAGAAATTATCTATTTAGAAACCTCCGAAAAAAGCGTTAATGGTTCTCTCAAAAACACACAGTTTATCTTTAACCTACAAAGTTATATTATTTAATTTTGATAACATATATATTTTATGTGACTTTTCTGTTTCCACACACACGTACAGGAGACATTGACAATTAATAGTCATGTGTCCAAGAGACAATTTAGTTGTCGTATTTTGTTCACTTTATCGGGAAATTGACCAGAACACGAAGAAAATTATTACAAAGTAAGTTTATCTTTCATGTGACTTTCATTGACAACTAATAGTTATGTGATTTTTCATTGGCGAGTAAATTTAGTTATGTGATGTTTATCTTTCTGTATTAGTTCTTTTGGGATTCATCAAATGGCAAATGGAAATAGAAAAAAGGCTGCATGGCTTCATCCCAATGTAAGTGTGATGATTGTGGATTCATCACTAATTATGTCAATCAATTGTAGACAAGGCAACAACATAACTCTAATGATTGTGGATACTATGTGATGAAAAATATGTTGGATATTGTCTCTGCTAATATAATCGAGAATTGGATGCAGGTACTAAAAATAACTTTACTTTGTTATTTACTTTTTGTTTTTCGACTTAATATGAATTTTTAAAAAATAACTCTATATTGTTATATTTATGTATTATAGGTATTTGATGACCCAACAGAATTAACACAAGATGATTTGCGACTCCGTTGGGCAAAATGTTTCTTTGAGTTATATAAAAATTAAGTTTATCTTGGGAGTTTTATAGAATTGTCTAAGTTGTGGTTTTTGCACATAATTGTTATTATTGAGTTTTTGCACATTACATGTGGTTTTTGCACATGTATTGAGTTTCTTGATTTTGTTTGCTGATGTTAATTGTTATTATTTATTGTCAGGCAATGTGATTTTGATGTTGTCTACCGAAGCTATAACTCATCTACTTGTGGATTTTATATTGGTAATTCAAGTTTGGAAAAAGACTTATAAATAGTTGAATATTTTTGTATGTTTTGTGAAGAATATGTAATTGTAAGTTTGTTGTGAGTTTGTTTGTTGTGATACAATACAAGTTTGCAATACAATTGTTCAATTTGTAAGTTTGTTGTGAAAAATATGAAAACATCGACCTAGATGTGGTCTATGTGATGTTGGAAAGCTATGAAATCTATATAGCGATATAAATATAGTCAGTGTGATATTGGAAAAATATGAAAAAATGAATACAAATTATTTTTGTACTGGGAAACATCCAGAAAATAAATAATTTATTCTCAAAAAATTTCATACATTTTACATCGGTTATTACTCCCAATTGATGTAAAAACTTTCAAAACTGTATATATTACATCGGGCTTATATTATAACCGATGTAAAAAAGGGACTTTTTACATCGGTCCACACGTTAAACCGATGTAAAAAGTTGCATCAATTTTTTTAAAATAATATTATAACTGTTTTTTACATCATTCTTAGATCACAACCGATGTAAAAAAGGGACATTTTACATCGGTCCACACGTTTAACCGATGTAAAAAGTTGCGTCAATTTTTTTAAAATATTGTTATAATTGTTTTTTACATCAGTCTTAGATCACAACCGATATAAAAAAGGGACTTTTTACACTGGACCCAGAATCGATGTAAAAAGTACCTGATTTACTATATCGCCTGACTTTACATCGGACCCAGAACCGATGTAAAAAGTCAGTTTCACCCGATGTAAAAAGTCATTACTGCACTAGTGAAAGCAATGCAAGTACTAGGGGTCTTTTCACTTTTTGTATGGCTTGTCATGATAGATTAGCCACCAAAAAAAGACTCCATAAATTTGGTTTTATTGATAGCAATCTTTGCATTTTTTGTAGGAAAATTGAGACATTGTTGTTGAAAGTATAATTCATTGTGTTGAAGCAGCTTGCTCGACAGAAACAAGGAAGTGTCAAAAAGATTGTATCGAAGTGTGGAAACAGTTTGTTACACACAGATTTGTTTTAGATCTAAAATATTTAAATTTGATTTAGATTTAAAATAGATAGATTTGATTTGGTTCCAAAATAGGTATTTTGGGCTTTTATAGTTTTGGGCTTTGGCTTAGAGGGAAAGCTAACCTAAATCTTTAAATAGAGGGAGTAACCCCTATTGTTGTAATCAATCAAGTTGTGTTCACAAAATTTGTAGTTGCAAGTGAATAAAGAAGTTTTCCGCAGTTTGTGGGCAGAGAGAAACTCTGCAGATAACCATTATCTCTCTTTTCTTTCCTTATTTCATATTTTCGTCGTTATTGTGTAGTGATAACAATCTTGTTCATCAAGATTGATAGGAATTCATCATAGGTTTTGGTGGATTTCCAACATCTGGTATCAAGAGCTTCGGTTGAGTGATTCAAGAGAAGAACGATCAAGAACGATCGAGGAAGAAGAAGAAGAAGAAGAAGAAGAAGAAGAAGATCACGATGGTGATGAATTACACTAACGGAAATTTTCCAGCAAGTCTCTCGATTCTTAAAGGTGATAACTATGAGAGTTAGTGCAAACAAATGAAGGTTATATTATGTTTTCAAGCTCTTGGGATCTTGTGAAACATGGATTAGAACCGCTTGATGAAGACGCTTCAGAAGAAGATGAAGCAGAATACATAGAATCAAAGAAGAAGAATGATAAAGCTCTATTTATAATTCACCAATGTGTTAGTCCAGACAATTTCGAAAAGGTTAGTGATGTAGAATCTGCAAAAGAAGCTTGAGAAATCCTGAAGAAATCGTTTGGAGGCGCTGAGAAGGTGAAAGAGGCGAGGTTACAAACTCATAAAAGAACGTATGAATTGCTTCAGATGGAAGATAGCGAGAGCATATCTGATTAATTCACTAGGGTTACGAAACTAGTGAATTATATCAAGGTTTGTGGAGAGACGTTAGCAACAAGGGTTATTGTTTCGAAGATCTTGAGATCTTTGGCTCCGAAGTTCGATCATGTGGTAGTTTCCATAGAAGAGTCGAAGGATGTGTCAACTTTGTCCAAAGAAGAGCATAAGAGACGCTTGAATTTCATGAATAAAGATTGGGTGGAAGAGCTGCAGGCAAGTCAAAGAGTGACGTGGCTCTGCAAGCTCAATCAGAAAATAACAATAAAGGCAAAGGAAAGTGGTTCGACAATAAAGGTAGAGGTGGCTACAACAATTCGACTGATAGAGGAAACCAACGCGAAGAAAACATGTTGAATCATAGAAAAATATACCAAGGAAACCAAAGAGGCGGTGTTGCAAGTAGAGGAAGAGGTGGTGGTTGAAAACTCAACAAGAGTCACATTCAATGTTCCAATTGTCAAAAATATGCTTAATATTCTAGTGATTGTCCAGAAAAGCGAAGGAATCAAGAAAGTGATGCAAAGTTTACAAAATATGAAGAAAAAGAAGAGATGTTGCTAATGGTCACAACAAGAGATAAAGAAAAATTCAAGGATCAATGGTACTTGGATTCAGGATGCTCATCACATATGTTTGGAAGGAAAGATTAGTTTGTCAACGTAAAACTCTCGATGAAGAACATGGTAAAATTTGCAAATGACAATACTCTAGCAGCTAAAGGTATTAGAGATTTTATGATTATGAGGAAAGATTGAAAAAGGCCAGTAATTTCAAATGTGTTGTACATATCAGGCATGAAGAGCAATTTTCTCAGCATAGGGAAATTGGTCGAAAATAATTATAGTGTCGATCGAAGACAAGATGATGAGAGTCATCGACGCGAATGGAAGATTAATCTTAAAGGCTCCTATGTCTTAGAATAGAACCTTCAAGATCAAACTTAATGTGATGGAGCACCAGTGCCTTTTAACTGCAGCTATCAAAGATGAATGGATATGGCACTATCAACTAGGCCATCACAACTTCAGATACATCAGAGATTTGAAGAGAAGAAATATGGTTTCAGGATTTCCATAAATCGACATTCCAAATAAGGTATGTGAGGAATATGTGCAGGCGACGCAACATAAGAATAGCTTCAGCAAGGATGCAAGAAGCAAGTCTAAGGCTATTCTCAAAGTCATATACTCTGATGTATATGGACCAATCCAGGTGGATTCGTAGGGAGGTAACAAATACTTTGTCACATTTATAGATGATTTCAGTTGAAAGTTATGGACTTACCTGATTAAGAAGAAAATTGAAGTGATTGAGGAATTTACTAAGTTTAAATCTACTGTCAAAAGGCAAAGTGGTCAAAAGCTCAAAGTTTTGAGAACTGATGGTGGTGGAGAGTATGTGTCGACAGACTTTGACAAGTTATGTAAGAAAGAATGGATTTTATATGAGGTCGTGCCACCCTACTATTAGAACAAGATTTGGTTCTGCTATATTATCTCTGAGTTTTGCTGATAATAAATGAGTATGTTTGCATGAACAATTTTAATACTCTAATGTTTATTATTTTGGAGTATTTAACAAACAGATTTTGCTTCTGATGGATGGTGTGGCCAAGACATTAGAAGAGAATTAGTTCTTCTTCTACGCTACAAAAGTTATGATGAATAATAGTAAGATACTCCATAAGCTTCTGAAGTGTAGGCTCTAATGTTTGTCTAAAGAAATAAGTCAGAAGATCTGAAGACAGGAGTTTTACTTAAGTCCGGATGCTGAAGACTCGTGCTTCTAAAGATAACGTGTTCTAAAGAAACACATCAGAAGATCTAAAGACAGAAGTTCTTCTTAAGTCCAAATGATGAAGACTCGTGCTTCTAAAGACAATGTGTTCTAAAGAAACCAGTCAGAATATCTGAAGACAAAAGTTCTACTTAAGTCCAGATGCTAAAGACTCAAGTTTCTAAAGACCCATGGTTCTAAGAAAATGGTACTAAAGACCAAGTGTTGAAGACTCTGAAGACAGAAGTTCTAAAGACTCTGAAGACTTGAAGTTATGAAGACCCAAGGTTCTAAGAAAAGCTTCTCATGACAAAGTGCTGAAGACTCTGAAGACGCAGTTCTGAAGACTCTGAAGACTTGAAGTTCTGATGATCTTGTGTTATGTTCTTGCTTCTAAACTCATACTCGCAGAAGCCTCTAAAGTGCAGAAGAAAAGAAGATAATATTAACATGGTACAAATAGTACATGGTACAATCAATGTTTCATTCCACTCTTATGAAAGGACAGGTGTGTGACATGATCTTGTCCCCCACGTGATTGCTCAAGCCGCCAATTTTTCTGGAAATCCCAAGAGTACCCCTCAACATATATATTATTTTATTGGCTATATAAAGGCTTGAAAACTAAGAGAGAAAGCTACCAATTTACTGAATATCCATGCACAAACATTGTTCATAGCTTTCATATTTGTTAGTCTAGCGTTCTTAAAATAGGTTACATATTCAGCTTGTGTAGAAGCAATATTCTTGTAAACAAAACTTGTATTCAAACAATTGTTTGATTTTCTTAAGAGACCGGTTAGGTCAGTATTCTTGAGAAGTCTAGGACTAGTGTGTCTTAGAGATTTGATATTCCTTAAGGGACCGGTTAGGTTTGTATCGTTAAGAAGTTTAAGACTAGTGTGTCTTAAAAGTTATTGTTAGTCACTTGCGGGTAGCTTGTGCATTGTAATAATCAGTTGGATTATTGTATTAAGTCATTGTTGATAATGGGAAATTACCTTGGCGTATGGACTAGACTAGCTTGATACTTTTCAAGTGAACTTGTATAAACATATATTGTTCTTTACTTCCTGTTCTTAATTATTGTTATTATCAAGAGTGGATAAAAAGTATTTTTAATTAAAGGGGAATATTTTTAAAGAAAATTTTTGGTTTAAAACCTAATTCAAACCCCCCCTTTCTTGTGTTTTTCACATTTTCAATTGAGATCAGAGCTCCGGTTCTAAGGAGATAAAAAGTTTGCATTTTTATCAATACTTAACAGTGTTCAGTACCGATCCCGTGTATGTGAAAAATGAATGGCTACACCTACTTCTACTATTGATAATAGGGATAATGATAGAGATCATTATAGTTTAAAACCTCCTATGTTTGATGAGGAGAAATTTGACTAGTGGAAGGATATAATTAAAACTTACTATCTGGAATATTACTTGGATCTATGGGATTTGGTAGTTGATGGATACACTCACCCAATAGATGATAAAGGTCAGAACATTGCAAGAAGTGCAATGACAGAAGCATAGAAGAAGGTATACATAAATCACTACAAAGAAAGAATCATTCTTCTAAGTGCTATTTCATACAATGAATATGAGAAGATCACGGATAGAGAGACTGCAAAGTCTATCTTTGATTCTCTTCAGATGACGCATGAAGGCAATGCACAAGTAAAGGAAACAAAGGCTCTGGCCTTTATTCAAAAATACAAAGCCTTCAAGATGGAAGATAACGAATTTGTGGAAACGATGTTTCCAAGATTTCAGACTCTTGTGGCAGGACTTATGGTTCTGAATAAAGGTTACTCTACAGTAGATCATGTTAAGAAGATTATCAAAATTCTGCCTAAAAAATGGAGACCAACGGTAACTACTTTGAAACTTTTAAAGGATCTGAACAACACATATCTTGAGGAGTTGATTAGATTTTTAAGAAGTCATGAAATTAAGCTTGATCAAGATGAACCCCAGAAAATAGTTAAGTTTGTGGCTCTAAGCTCTAAGTCTGGAAAGACCTAAGTTTATCAAGCTAAGGAAGAATCTGAAGAAGATTCAGATGATGAGGAACTTTCATTGATATCCAGAAGAATCAAACAAATCTGGAAACATAGACAAAGCAAGTTCAGAGGCTAACAAAGGACATATGGAAGAAGTGAATCCACTTATGGTCATAAGAAAGCTTCTGAAAAGGAAGTCACATGCTTTGAATGTAAGGAGCATGGACATTACAAAAATGAATGCCCTAAGCTCAAAAGCGATAAGAAACCTAAAAAGGCATACAAAGCTAAGAAAGGTCTCATGACAACATAGGATGATTCAGAGTAAGAGGAAGAAGACTATGATGAGGAACATGCCAATGTAGCACGAGTGAATCAGCATCAAAAGACAAACTGACACTTGATTATGAGTCATAATCTGATGACGACCAAGAGGTACTTTCTTCCCTATCTCATTCTGGACTTGAAATTGGTTTATCTGAATTAGTGAAAAGATATCAACTTCTTCTAAGTAAACACAAAATCTTGAAAAAGATTTTTGTAGCTACTTCTGAGAACACTACTATAGATGAGCAAAATATTTGACTTAAATGAAAAAACTATTTGATTTAGAAAAATCAAACATTGCTCTGAAAAGTAAAGTGTCTAGATTAGAAGAAGAGATTTTCTCTAACACATCCATTACTGATGAAGTAATCAGATATGATAGAGCTTTTCAACACTTCCTTGCTAAAAGCATAGATAAAAGCAAAATGACTTCAATGATTTATGGTGTTAGCATAAATGGAAGCAGGTGTTTGGGATGTTCAGTACCATCAAAGAAAATTGGTGAGACTCTGAGTATCAAACCAAAACCTCTCTCTGAACATTTTGTGCTTGCTGGCACAAAATTGAAATGTCCATAACAAGAAGGTTCTGATACTACTGTATCACAACCACAAACACAGAAGGAAACTTCTAAACCAAAGTATCACACACAAATTTCACATGATTATCCTGTTGCACAAAAGTCCAAAGGTGTCATAATCTCTGGAACTTCTAACAAAAGAGGACCCGGAAAATGGGTACCCAAAGATCAGATAATCTATGTTGCAGATATTCTTGACAGTGCAATTGAAACACCAATCATGGCACCTGGACAGTGGATGCTTGCAAAACATGACAAGCGAAAGGTATATGTTCCAAGATTTGGAACTTAAGTCTAGAGACCTTGATAGTTTCAGAAGGAAATCAGAAAGGGGAAATCATTGGCTCTGGAACTATTAATGTGAAGATAATGTTCGCTGAACCAAAGGACAAAACTCAAGAAGATAAAGAATTAAAATCTCCTACTTCTGATATTATTATTGTTCCTTCTGATCAACCTCAACAAAAGAAAAGCTGAATCTCATTATCTTTTCTAAAGATCTAATTCTATGAAACAGAGATGCTCTAGTCAGAACAAGATCATCGTTCAAACCTTCTGAAGAATACTAGACTCTGAGTTTAACAAAGGTATTGTACTTATTTTAGAACCTCAGTAATTATAAGATGTTTCGGTCAGAAATGTATTTGATTAGATGGAGTCCTTTTTTGTTTTCCAGATTATGAGGATATCAAACGTGTCACTTAGTTAGATGGATTGATTAACGTATGTAACCCTTGGTTATGCTTAATCATCACACGTTATCTAAGATATGCAATGAGCAGTGTGCGTATTTCTTGGAATTGATTGAAATCGTAATTATTACTTTTATTTAATGCTTCTAATTATTGTGTTTATTTGTATTCTTTTTATTTTATTTTCTCTCACTTCTCAAACACTATAAACCACACACGTTCACTTCACTCCCACACAATAGAAACCCTAAACCCTCTTTCCTCTCAAACATTCAACAAGTTTTCTTCTTTCTTCAACAAACCTCCATCATTTTTCATCTCTTTTCAACGATGATAACTCCTGATCAAGAAGAAGCTATTAAGTTTGTTGTGAAATGAAACAATCCTTGAATTTATCTGTTGCAACATCGTCAACAATTGCTCATTCGTCTTCAATAATGGTTTTGTCATCTTCAATCGTTCCACCTACAACTGCAACTGCTTTAGCTTCATCTTCCAATCCAGTGGTTGACGCGAACTATATCACTCAAAAATCTTTTCAACTTCACTGCATCATTCCCCCATCTGAGTTAGTAGTTCTTTGTGAATACATGGATCATTTTGATAATCTTGCTGAAAATGGGTGTGACATTAGAGAGGAGTTAGAGGCTCATGGGTGGGAAAACTACTTTTAAAGGCTACACGATCCTATTTATGAAGCCTTAGTAAAGGATTTTTGGAAGAATGCTGACTGTGATGATCTTCACATTTTCACAGATGCGATTGGTCAAAGAATAATCATCACAGAAAAGTCTATTGCAGATCTTCTAGGTCTGGAGTTTTTGAAAGGAAAATGTACGTTTGGAATGAAGTTTAGGTTTAATGCTCAAAAGAATTCTCTCCGTCAATTGTTGTTTAAGAATTACATCGCTGAGAAGAAATAATACAAGAGTAAGGATCTTTATGACAATTTGAGAATTTGGCACAAGATCATTTTGGGTTGCATAAACCCTAGACCTCCAACAAGTTCTTCAAATTATTTCAACATCAGCCATCAGTTCAAGGTGTACTATTTGCTTGCCAAAAAGAAGTTGAATCTTCCCTTTGTTCTGTTTATTCATTTGAATGAGGCTATCAGAAAATCAAGAACAGCTGCAAATTAGAGAGAAAAGGGTCTCTCCTAATACTCCATGTGACGTCTTATGACCGACATCTTTGTAGAAAGTGGCTTGGTAGAATTTCTGACAAAAGAGACCAAGTTCATTGAATACTTGATTCCCAGCGTTGGAGGACCATTTAATGGACAGACCTTGATAAATATGAAGATAATTCTGAAACTTACAAAGAAACACTTGGGTGAGCCAAATGAAGTCACCAAGAATAGAAGAATCCCTATTGATAACTTTCCTCTATTCTCCAAGACTGGTAACCTAACCGTTGTGGTTGTGTATGTTGTAAGGATGGCTATAGTAGTACTTGATATGTCTAATTTCGACATCACCAAACATTCTGCTGAGGAAGTTGATTGTTCTAAAGGGAAAAGGAAGAAGAGTTCAGAAGCTTCTGAACCTGGAAAGAAGAAGAAGAAGAAGAAGAAGTTTGTAACTTCTAAGACTGTGACTCTAGTTGCTTATCCAAAAACAACAAGTAAGTCTGCTAATGCTACTTCTTTACCTGTTTCTAAAATTGTTTCTAATATTATTGATGCAGTCTCATCCATTCCAACCACCATCACACAAACATAATCTTTTACATCCATTTCTGTTTCATCATCCATCATCACCACTTCGGTTTTTGTTCCTATTACAAATATCTCACCTATATCTGATATTGTTTCAACAACAATTCCTTTCACTTCAAATGTTTCTAATTCACCATAAACTACCACTATTTCTGAATCTCAACTCACCACCACCACACAAGCTTTTTCTCCAAATCTTATTCTATCTCTCACTACCATCATTCCATCATAATCAATCCACACTTTTACATATCAATTAACCTCGTCTCAATCACTTCCTCAAACTTCTCATTTTTCAACTTTTGATATCAATCTTCATTTTTCCTTCTTTAACAAATAAACCTCTCTCCATGACTCACCCATTATCCCTCTTGGTCCAATTTCTCCCTCTGATCGTGAAATGTCTGAAAGGACAATTTCTAATAACCATGGAGCTATTGATATTTCCACAACTGAACCTTTCACTTGTTCTAAACTTTTCGAAATGAATGAACAACTGTTATCACAAAATCCTCCTGATCAAACTTCCAAACCAAACAATCCTGAACCTACCCAAGCCTTGGTTGTTTATGAAAGACCTGCTCCTAAAACCTTGGATGAATGCATTAACATTTTTAGAATCAGGGCTAAGAAAAAGGTTGCTAAGATAAAGGCAGAGGCAAGTACAAGTACTGAGCCTCAGGACATGGATGATTCTTGGAAACTTTTCCAGAAGTGGATGTCTTCTGAGTTTGAACGAATGAATTCTTTATCTAAAGCAACCAGAGTTTGGGATGTTCAAATGATAACTGAAAGGAAATAAATAAGAGAAAGAATCATACTGTTTGAATTGCTTGCTTCTAAACAACGAGAAGATGATGCAAGAGCATTGAAAGAATCAGAATAAGCAAGACTTAAAGCTCAAGAAGAAGAAGAAGAAGCCAGAAAAGCTGAAGAAGCAAGGTTGGCTCAAGATGTAGAAGAAGCTTGTAAAGCAAGTCAAGATGTTGTAATAGTATCTTCTTTTGATTCTGCCATTGCACGTCTGGAAATTGCAATTGGTGAAATTAGAGAAGAACAACAGGTTTTCAGAGAAAGCATCATTGAACAGAAGGCTGTCAATGAGAAAGTTCAGAATATGCTACTGAAGGGGTAAGAAAACACTTAGAAGGGGGGGGGGGTTGAATAAGTGACTCTTTTCTTTTTCAATACAAAGCTCAAAACAATAATGGAATAACACAGTTATTTTTATCCTGGTTCGTTTGAACTCAAACTACTCCAGTCCACCCGCCAAGGTGATTTCGCCTTTCTCAACAAGGACTTAATCCATTATAATCAACTGATTACAATCACACAACAACTGTTGTGACTAACAATGCACAAGTAATCTTACAAGTGACTAACACCACTAAGACTTAAATCTAGTCCTAGTCTGCTTGAGAAATCTGACCAAACTTGGTCTCTCAAGGAACAAATACAGTAGTATAATCTTTACAGATAATTGAAATAGAGTTTTCTTCTAATCAAGCTATATCACAACTGTGATTTTTCACTTAGAATATAATACACAAAATGTATAAACTATGAGTTTGTGAGATTTTGAATCTTTCACGTAGTTTCTTGTTTGAACGTTGTTGTTGGCTTGCAATAAATGTCCTTCTACTTATAGTAGGAATAATAAGTCTGTTGCTTCCTTCAGAGGAAATGGAGAGAATTAAATGCTTTGCGTGTATCCTTGCAAAATTCCATTCTCTAAGAAACTAGTTGTAGGCACTTGAGTGCTTACAACCGTCTTTGCATTAATTAACAAATGTCAGAATGTAAGAACGTGTTTCCTTTGCTTTGACAAGACACATTGATTTAGACGTTGTTTCAGTATTTGGTTTAAGTCAGAACATGCTTCATTTAACTTCTGGTCAGAGCGTTGCTTGCTAAGAACTTTGAACAATGCTTGCTTTCAAGTTATCTTCTGAATCAAGAAGTCTGCTAGAAGTTAGAAGATCCATTTAAAAAGTAAAGGTTCTTACCAGAGTCAGCAGATGCGTTTGAATAAAAGGTTCTTTTATCAAAGAACTTCTTCATAATCTTTGCTTAGTACTTTAGAATGTTTCTTGTCAGAACATTAACTAAGACATTCAAAACACATTCATTAGAGCATAAATTATCTTAAATATAATTTAGTTATCATCAAAACACTTGAGATAGGTCAGAAATAATCTTGTTCTTTCAATCTCCCCCTTTTTGATGATGACAAAAAATTATTTTAGATAAAGAAAAGAAACAGATTAAGAGATAAGAATATCCCCCTGAAATGAATATTTCTATGCATAAGACATCCTGAGATAATTTAGTCAGAGTGATACACAACCTTCTTAAATTTCTTTAGAACTTCTTCAAGAAGATAAATCTTAGCTGGAATATTCTTTCAGAGTTGAATTATACCTGCAAAAAAAATCTTTTGCACAAAAGGAATTCTTGCAAATTTGTTAGAATGTCTGAGACATAGTCCCATAACTGTTAAACAGTGATTAGTTCAAAAATGCACATTTTCTCCCCCTTTTTGGCATAATCGAAAAGTGTAATAAATGAGAAATTTTGAAAGATTTCATAAAAAGTTAAAAATAAATATCCAGAAGTACAAACAAAACAAAATAAGAGACAAAAAAGAAACTAGGATTTCTTAGAGACAAGAGCCATCAGAAGATTCTTGATTTCAGAGGCAGATTCACTTTGCATTGCAATCCAGTTCTTCAACTCTAGATTTGTTTGATCTTGCTTATCCATGCGTTTATTCAAGACTTCATTCCTCCTCTTTAGCTCTTTCAGAGTGTCCATAATGAGTGAGGTTGGAGCAGAAGATGATGAAGCTTCAGTAGAAACAGGGTCAGAAGCAGCAACTGTTGAGTCAGACTTCACAAAGGTGGAGAGCAGAGTGCCTAGATCCATTGCAAGAGTTGGCACAGGTTCAGATCCATCCTTGACTGAAGGTTGATTCAATAGAACAATATCCAGAGGATTTGAATCTTCAGAGTATTCTTCAGATTCATCTTCTGATATGTCCATCTTATCAGCTGGTGTATCAGCAATCAATAGCGAAGACTTCTTATTCCAAGTATCAGCAACTTCTGTTTTGAAAGGATGCAGAAGTTTGGAAAAGTTGTCCAGCATCTGAGAATGACACAAATCCTGTAACTTCCGTGATTCAGCAACCAAGGTTCTTCTGAAGGTTTCATATAGAAGATCTGTTGCTGCTGTGTTCACACTTCTGAGGCAATCTTATTTCAGCGGTTGTAACCATGCTTGAACATTTGTTATAAAATTCTGAAACAAAGTATTTACATCTGGATGAACAAGTTTAGGGACAGCAGTTCTGTAAGTTTTGTTTTTCAAGAATTGTAGAGATTGAGAGTCCACTACAGTTCTTAAAAAGCTATTGGTTTCATGATTATTTGTAGGTTCAGGTTCAGGTTGGTTAACACAAATAGGAGGTTTTGATATATCATAAGGTACAGATGGTTCAGCAATTTCAACTTGTTCAAAAATTTGTTGTTCTGGAATTTGAGGAGTTGAAAGTGGTGTTGTATGTTGTGGTGAGGTGGGTGGAGTGACATCAGACGAAATAATTATTGTATAAGCAAGAGTAGGAATACGATTTTGAGGTTGTGGTTGGTTCATAGCAAAAATATTCTCAGTTGGTAGGTTGAAAGGAGGTTTTATTGTTGCTAGAGGTTCATTTATCCCTGGAATTCTCCAAGAGCCAGCATCATACCATCCAGTGGGTCTGGGTGATAAAGGTCTGGGAGGGGGTCTTGAGAAACGTTCAGTAGGAATAGGTTGAAAAACAGATGGTTCAAAAGGTTCTTATTGAGAGGGTTCTGATTGGCTGTCAGAATGTTCATCAGAGTTAGAATTACTTAAATCTGTTGAAAACTGATTTTTACTAGGGTTGTCAGCAAGGGGTTCAGATGGTAAGGTCAGATCAATGTCTACATCTAAGTCTCCTAAGGTTTGAGAGGGTTCAGCAGATGCAGATACATTTTCAGAATTATATACAGGTATAGTTTCAGCATGATTACCTGTCTTCTTTTTCTTCTTCTGAGGAGTGTCAGAAGGTCCTTCTACAGCTTTTCTCTTCACAGATTCTTGGAGAACAACATCAGCAGCAACTTAATTTCTTCCTTGAAGCCAAGCTGGATCAATAGGTGATCATGTTTCTCTGCAGGTCTCAAGATAGTGCAAAACCATACGAGAATGCTCCCCTAAGTTGAACATAGGAAAGTCAACAATAGGAATTCTTCTCTTCTTCACAATAGTTGACAGACATGGAGAGGGTTCCACCAGCAGTTTGTCAATAATTTTCCTCTTCAGCAAGTTCTTTCCAGTCATAGTCTTACCACAAATAGGTTCAAGCTCCCCCAGAAGATTTGCTTCTTTTAGGTGAGCAATCAGACCATTCTCAGTCAGAATGTCTGATAATAACCTCCCCATAGGAATACAATTCCTCTTTGATTTGGGATTCTTCATCCTCTCAGCTTCTCTGGTTTCTTTGACATGGTACCAGAGATGTTCAAAAAGTAAGTAGGGCAAATCAATTTTGACATTGGTTCCAAGGCAAAACAACAGATATTGTTGATCAGCATTGATGTAATCAGGAGAACTGGTATCTTTCCTGTGGTGAATACATCCATGAATAATCCTTGCCCAAATCTTATACTTGTCTTTTAAGTCCCTGACTTTGGAGGAACCTTGACCAATTGTAAAAATTTCTGAATATACCCTAGACATCTCCATTCTTCCAGTGGGCATTCCTGTAACTCCAAGTCCTTTAAATCCCAGCAACCTTCTGATTTGATTTTCTGTAATGGATATTTCCTTGCCCATTACAAAGGAGAGAATAACCTTGGGAGTTGCAATAGCATGAATCCAAAATTCTTTTACCAAATGAGGAAAGACTGGACCAATAAGACGATCAAAGTAGCTTTCCCAACCTTGAAACTTCACAGCAGGGAACAAGTCAAATCCATTCTCTCTGAGATTCTCAAAGTCTACCATTAGCTCACTCAAAACTTCCAAACTTTCTATCGGAATGAGAGTTGTCCTTTCAGGTATACTGTATTGCTCAGAGTGGGTAGAGGAAGAAGAAGCCATTGAAGTTCTTTAGAAAAGAGAAATTTACGAAAAGGGTTTTAAGAGAAAAGTACAGTAAAAACTTGAGTTGAAAGAGACAGTAAAGAATGAAAAGGGTTTTTCAAAAAGTATTTATAGGCATTAATTTCAGAGAATAGGTTAAGAATTAAAATTAAAAGTATTTAAGACATAATTAAAATAAAGATTAAAACGGATTTAAAAATGAATCTCATCATTACTTTCATTTAATGATTTGCTAAAAATGAGGGAAAACGTGAGATTATGGCTAATCATCAACAGTTACCTAGAACGTCATCAGTAGCTTTTGCATGCTTGACCTTTCAGAAACACACCACGTGTTCATCTTCTGAAGGATGCATGTAACAGCTGTTTGTTCTAATGAATTTCTAAACTACACTTGGACATGAAGCGTTAGAATGTTTCATAACTTTTCATATAACTTCTGTTACAACTTCTCTTCTGACTTCTGAAGAGTTGTTGATCAGAGCATTCATTTCAGAAAGTTCTGAAGTCAGTCATAGAAAATAAATATTATTTTACTCAGGACATAATTCCATACAAATATTTTTCAGAATGAAATTAAATCTATCTTCTGAAAGGGGTTTGGTAAAAATGTCAGCCCATTGGTGGTCTGTTTTTACAAAAATCAAGTTTAAAATTCCCTTATGAATATAGTCCCTTATGAAATGATATTTAATTTCTATATGTTTGGCTTTAGAATGTAAGATTGGATTTTTAGAAAGACAAATAGCAGATGTATTGTCACAGAAGATAGGAATCTTACTTTCATAAAGGTTGAAATCTTCTAGTTGACTTTTCATCCAAATCATCTGAGAGCTACATCCAGCAGCAGATATATATTCGGCTTTTGTGGTTGATAGAGCAATTGTTGCTTGCTTCTTGCTGTACCATGAGATAAGATTGTCACCCAAAAACTGGCAGCTTCCAGAGGTGCTTTTTCTTTTAATTCTATCTCCAGCAAAGTCAGCATCAAAATAACCTGCTAGTTTGTAATCTTGTGATCTTCTGTAACATAGACCAAGATTAGCAGTAACTTTCAGATACCTAAGAATTCTCTTAACAGCTGTTAAATGAGATTCTCTAGGATCTGATTGGAATCTAGCACACAAGCACACGCTAAATAATATATCAGGTCTAGATGCAGCCAGATAGATAAGGGATCCAATCATACCTCTATAGAGCTTCTGATCTACTTTCATACTTACCTCATCTTTACCTAGAATGCAGGTTGGATGCATAGGTGTCTTGGCATCTTTGCTTTCTGACATTTGAAATTTCTTCAGAAGTTCTTTAACATACTTTGTCTGATGTATGAAAGTACCTTCTGGGGTCTAGTTGATTTGAATTCCAAGAAAGAATTTCAATTCACCCATCATGCTCATTTCAAATTCTGCCTGCATGGTCTTAGCAAATTCTTTTCCAAGGGAGATATTAGAGGTTCCAAAAATTATATCATCAACGTAAATTTGACAGATTAAAATATCATTTTTAAATGTTTTTCTGAAGAGAGTTGTGTCCACTTTTCCTCTGGTAAAATCTTTTTCTAATAGAAAATTACTCAGACGATCATACCAAGCTCTGGGAGCTTATTTTAAACCGTACAAAGACTTTTTCAGTTTAAAAACATGTTCTGGATGTTTTGAATTATTAAATCCAGGAGGTTGATGGACATATACTTCTTCTTCAATATAGCCATTTAGAAATTCACTTTTAACGTCCATTTGATACAATGAAATGTTATTTTGTACAACAAAAGAAATTAATAATCTTATAGATTCTAACCTGGCGACTGGGGCAAAGGTTTCATTATAATCAATTCCTTCTTGTTGACTATAACCATGTGCAACCAGTCGTGCTTTGTTTCTGATTACTTCTCCTTGTTCATTCAATTTGTTTCTGAAGACCCATTTGGTTCCTATAACATTGAATCCTTTGGGTCTTGGAACTAGATTCTATACATCATTCTTGGAGAATTGATCTAGTTCTTCTTGCATTGCTAAGATCCAATCACTAGCTTCCAGAGCTTCATCAATGGTAGTTGGCTCAATCAGAGAGACTAAACCAAACAAAGATTCTTGATTGATTCTGAGAGATGATCTTGTTCTGATGGGATCTTCTTTTCTTCCAATGATTACGTCTTCTTTGTGAGCTGAAGATAATCTAGGAAACCTTTTCTGAGTGGGTTGGTCAGAGATTCTGAGATTGTTCAGAGCATTGTCAAGAGGTTGATCTGCTACGTCTTCTTTTGCTTCTGAACTTTCAGAGTTTGAGTGATGATCTTTTGTACCTACAGAAAAATCAATTTGCTTTGGCTGTTGTTGGCCAAGCTTATCATCAAACCTGACTTTGATTGATTCTTCAACAATCAGAGTTTCTGTATTGTATACTCTATAGCCTTTTGAGCGTTCAGAGTATCCAAGTAGAAGACACTTTTGTGCTTTGGAATCAAACTTATTCAGAGTTTCTTTGGTGTTTAGAATAAAACAAGTACATCCAAAAGGATGGAAATAAGAAATGTTAGGCTTTCTGTTTTTCCATAATTCATAGGGAGTCTTTTCAAGAATAGGTCTTATAGAGATTCTATTCTGAATATAACACGATGTATTCACAGCTTCTGCCCAAAAGTGCTTAGCCATATTTGTTTCATTGATCATGGTTCTGGCCATCTCTTGTAATGTTCTATTCTTTCTTTCTACAACTCCATTTTGCTGGGGAGTTCTAGGACAAGAAAAATTATGAACAATACCATTTTATTTAAAATATTTTTCAAAATAATGATTTTCAAATTCACCACCATGATCACTTCTAACTTTTATGATTTTAAAATCTTTTTCATTTTGCACTTGAGTACAGAAGTCAATGAATACAGAATGTGACTCATCCTTGTGTTTTAAAAACTTTACCCATGTCCATCTGCTGAAGTCATCAACAATGACCAATCCATACTTCTTGCCTCTGATGGATGCAGTTTTAACTGGCCCAAACAGATCAATATGAAGTAACTCTAATAGCTTAGAGGAAGAGACAACATTTTTAGATTTAAAGGAAGGTTTTGAAAATTTTCCTTTTTGACATGCTTTGCACAGAGCATCTGAGTTGTACTTTAGATTAGGAAGTCCTCTGACTAAATTTAATTTATTTAGTTGAGAGATTTTTCTAAGACTGACATGTCCCAATCTTCTGTGCCATACCCATTGCTCATTGCTAACAGACAAAAGACATTTGACGTTTTGAGATTTAAGATCTGATAAATCAATTTTGTAAATGTTGTTCTTTCTCTTGCCAGAAAAGAGGATTGATCCATCCTTTTGACTTACAGCTTTACAGGAGTTTTGATTGAAGATAATGTCATAGCCATTGTCACTTAATTGACTTATGGACAATAGATTATGAGCTAATCCTTCTACTAATAAAACATTAGAGATAGAAGGAAGGTTACCGTTTCCTATGGTTCCAGAACCAATAATCTTCCCTTTCTGATTACCTCCAAACTTCACATCTCCTCCAGCTTTAAGTTCCAGGCTTTGGAACATAGACCTTTTTCCCATCATGTGTCGTGAGCACCCAGAGTCCAGGTACCATGACTGGTGTTTCAATTGAGCTGTTAAGGACATCTGCAACAAATATTATTTTAACCTTAGGTACCCATATCTTTTTGGGTCCTTTTGGGTTAGCATAAGAGTTTCCAGAATGTGATGTATATTTTATATCATGTGAGTGTCCAAACTTGAATTTCTTATTCAGAGGTTTGTAAGTGAAGGTCATTTTAGCAACAGGTTTTGGAATGTATGTCTCCTTTCCTTTGGGAGGTTCATATCCAATTCCTCTTCTGTTTTTCCCACTAACTCCATAGATCATTGAAGCCATTTTGCTTATGTCTATGCTTTTAGCAAGAAAATATTGAAAGCTATAGTCATATTCTTTCAGAATATCTTTTGAACTAGACACAGACTCTGAACTAAAATTCTTTTGAACAATTTGAATTTCCTTTTCAAGTTTAAGATTGTTTTCTAAAAGTTCAGATTTTTCTGTTTCAAGTTTCTTAAAATCAGATGCAAGACTCTTCTTGAGTTTCTTGTATTTGATTTTGAGCTTACTATAGTTTTCCAGAAGTTCTGATAAACTATCAGCAAGTTCTTCTCTAGAAAATACCTCTCTTTGTTCTGACTCACGGTCTGAGTCATTTTCTGTGATAGCCATTAAAGCTAGGTTGGCATTTTCATCTTCAGAACCAGATTCATCTTCAGAAGAATCTGAGTCATCCCAAGTTGCCATCATTCCTTTCTTCTTTCCAAATCTCTTCTTTGGTCCTTCTTTTTGAAGCTTTGGACAATCACTTTTGAAGTGACCAGGTTCTTTGCATTCATAACAGATGATCTCTCTTCTGTTTGACTTTTTGTGTCCAGAAGATTTTGGTTTATCTTCTGGCTTCTTGAAGTTCCTGAACTTCTTTTGTCTATGCTTCCACAGATGATTGATCTTTTTGGAAAGCAAAGATAGTTCGTCTTCTTCTGAAGCTGATTCTTCAGAGTTTTCTTCTTCAGCCTGAAAAGTGTTAGCATCAAATTTCTTAATTGATTTAAGGGCTAGAGACTTACCTTTCTTCTGAGGCTCATGCTCATCCAGTTCAATCTTATGACTTCTGAGAGCGCTGGTGAGTTCCTCTAGAGACACATTGTTCAGATCTTTTGACACCTTAAAAGCAGTGACCATTGGTGCCCATCTTCTGGGTAAGCTTCTGATGATCTTTTTCACATGATCAACTTTGGTATACCCTTTGTTCAAAACTCTCAGACCAGCGATCAGAGTTTGAAACCTGGAGAACATTGCTTCGATAGACTCACTCTCTTCAACTTTGAAGGCCTCATATTTCTGAACTAAAGCCAGAGCTTTAGACTCCTTAACTTGAGCGTTTCTTTCATGAGTCATTTTGAGAGACTCAAAAATATCATGCGTTGTATCTCTATTAGTGATTTTTTCATATTCTCCTTTAGAGATAGCATTTAAAAAAATATTTCTAGCTCTGTGATGATTTTTAAAATCAGCTTTTTGTTGTCTATCCATATTTTTTCTATCCACTTTGTTTCCTTCAGAATCTGTAGGATGTTTGTAACCATCCAAGACTATATCCCAAAGATCACTATCATGACCTAGAAAGAAACTTTCTAGTCTATCTTTCCAGTACTCAAAATCTTCTCCATCAAACACTGGAGGTTTATTGTAACTATTATTGTTTTGTTCAGCGACCATTGTGTTTTCTTCTGGATCTTTTCCTGACACAGTTAAGTGTTGAGCTCAAAGTCAAGCTCTGATACCAATTGAAGGGGTAAGAAAACACTTAGAGGGGGGGGGGGGGGGGTTGAATAAGTGACTCTTTTCTTTTTCAATACAAAGCTCAAAACAATAATGGAATAACACAGTTATTTTTATCTTGGTTCGTTTGAACTCAAACTACTCCAGTCCACCCACCAAGGTGATTTCGCCTTTCTCAACAAGGACTTAATCCACTATAATCAACTGATTACAATCACACAACAATTGTTGTAACTAACAATGCACAAGTAATCTTACAAGTGACTAACACCATTAAGACTTAAATCTAGTCCTAGTCTGCTTGAGAAATCTGACCAAACTTGGTCTCTCAAGGAACAAATACAGTAGTATAATCTTTACAGATAATTGAAATAGAGTTTGCTTCTAATCAAGCTATATCACAACTGTGATTTTTCACTTAGAATATAATACACAAAATGTATGAACTATGAGTTTGTGAGCTTTTGAATCTTTCACGTAGTTTCTTGTTTGAACGTTGTTGTTGGCTTGCAATAAATGTCCTTCTACTTATAATAGGAATAATAAGACCGTTGCTTCCTTCAGAGGAAATGGAGAGCATTAAATGCTTTGCGTGTATCCTTTCAAAATTCCATTCTCCAAGAAACTAGTTGTAGGCACTTGAGTGCTTACAGCCGTCTTTGCATTAATTAGCAAACGTCAGAATGTAAGAACGTGTTTCCTTTACTTTGACAAGACACATTGATTTAGACGTTGTTTCAGTATTTGCTTTAAGTCAGAACATGCTTCATTTAACTTTTGGTCAGAGCGTTGCTTGCTAAGAACTTTGAACAACGCTTGCTTTCAAGTTATCTTCTGAATCAAGAAGTCTGCTAGAAGTTAGAAGATCCATTTAAAAAGTAAAGGTTCTTACCAGAGTCAGCAGATGCGTTTGAATAAAAGGTTCTTTTATCAAAGAACTTCTTCATAATCTTTGCTTAGTACTTTAGAATGTTTCTTGTCAGAACATTAACTAAGACATTCAAAACACATTCATTAGAGCATAAATTATCTTAAATATAATTTAGTTATCATCAAAACACTTGAGATAGGTCAGAACTAATCTTGTTCTTTAAGCTACAACTGATTCTGCAAAATATTTCTGCTCCTGCTCCTGCTCCTGAACCCTAGGTTCTAGGATTTTTTTCCTTTTGCTTCTGAACTATAGGACTATGCATGCTTCTTACTTTTTGTGACTACTGTTTTTTTCTTCTGATTATTTTATATTTTTGTAAACCTTCTTTTTGGATCTCAGTTTGTTCTACTTCCTTCGACTTACTTCTTATTATGTGACTGTTTGAAATTGATGAAGTCTTCTTTTGGCTTATCACTTCTTATCTTTTCCTGTCATTTCTTCTGGTTTTTATGTTTTTCACACATAATTAGATTTTTGATTATGACAAAAAGAGGGAGTAATTAAATTAATGTAATTTTGATTTAAATAATCAAGTTCTGGAAAATGTTTTCTGAAAAGAGTTGCTTACATTCTAACCCAGTTAAACTTTTGTTTCTATTAGAATTATTTTCTTTTTCGGGAATTATGAGAACTCTGATTAAAGATAAAGATCTGAAAGCATTATGCAAGGCTTATGTCTAACATGTTGGGTTCTGTAACGGCTGTAATTTAATTAATTATTTGATTAAATTATCTTTGGAATATTTGATAAGTTGTGTTGTGATTAATTGAATTTAATTATTTTTAAGTTGTGGAATAATATTAGAAGGATAATATTATTTGATGTGGGCTTGTTTTAAAGGAATAAAAGTAGTAAAAGAAGGGTGTAGTAGTTTTAAGCCCATTAAGGCATAAAGAGAATAATAGGTTATTTTATTATTGTGGAAATAATAGAAAAGAAGAAGCAATAAGAAGAATAAGGGTTACAAAGGAAGAACGTGAAAGCTGTTGGAAAAGAGGAAAGAGGCAGAACGGGAATCAATTAGAGAAAGTTATAGATCAACCTTCAATCCAAGGTAAGGTTAGGGTTCTGACTCTATAATAGGGTTCATGACAATTGGTATGTGGGGTTAGAGGTGAAAGATTGTTTGGTTTATGATTTGTATGTATATGATGTTGTATGATGAGAATTGATGAATTATGGATGAATAATGGCGTCCCGATGCTAAATAAATGATGTAGAATTATAGGGTAATTGTAATTGATGATTATCTATGATTAGGAGATGTTTTTAGGGCCTAAAGTATGGAACCCGTAGTGAAAACGCAGAGAAAATTGCAGAAAATATCCGTAGCAGAGCAGTACGTGTCGACCCCAAATGGTATGTGTCGATACATGAATGATGTTAAACTCAGGATGAGTCGACATGAAGGAGTCATGTGTCAATACATGAGGACTTTCAGACTCAAGATGAGTCGATACATAGGAGCATGTGTCGATTCGTAGGAGCATGTGTCAATACATGCAGTGCTGCAGACTCACGATGAGTCGATACAAGAGAGTATGTGTAGACTCATGTGGCGTGTTAAACTCAGTACGCGTCGACCCAAGGCGTTATGCATAGATCCATGTTGTCTGGTATTTGGCAGAATTAGTTTGAGAAGGCTGTAACTTGAGTTTTCGGACTCCGTTTGAGGTGTCGTTCGAAGCATTGAATAGCTAACGCGGTGAACTTAATTCTTAAGGATTAAAATGAAGAATAGGAAGAATAATCCTAGTATCCAAGTTAGGAATCAGATTAGTTCCAGTGTTGATCATTATGTTGATTTTTGTGAGGAATGATGAGGATGAAATGTTTATAGATTACTGTCTGAATTGTAACAGTAGGATTAATGATGATAATGATGTGGTATTACAAAATATTATTATGCAGAGGTTGGTAATTTAGGAGTAAGCCTTAGTTGGTTAACTATTTATAGGTGAATCATGTTGTAGGCCTATGGCCAACGTTGCGAGATTGACGACTTGCTGTTGTAATGTTGTTGTGGTTGAATTGCTGTGAATTATGATGATATATGATGTTTGACGAATTGCGATGATATATAATGTTTGATGATTTATGATGTTGATATATGATGTTGATGAAAGATGTTGAGATGCCTCTAATAATGGGCAACTTTTAAGATGTAGGCTTATGGCCAACGATGATGTTGTGTTGAGATGTTGTTAATTATGGTGTTGTCATTATATTCATGATTGTGTCGCATACATTGCATTTCAAGATGGAGCTTATGCTCGTTAAGATGGTCTGTATTGGCGAATATTAAGATGAAGGCTTATGCCTTGTTGATGCCTCTATTTATTGGCATATTTTTAAGATGGGAGTTCCGCTCCAATGGTACCACATGCATTTGCATAGTGTGATCGGTGGAAATAGAACTGACTGTTTTTTAAGCTGGTTCGCAAAATGTCGCGGTAAGCAAGAGTCGCCACCGTCTTTTATGTTCTCCAACAAGGAAAGGACAAAAGCACAACAAAATTCCTTTTCGAGATGTTTCTCGGTTCGGGAGGTAGATTATAGAAAGGGAAGGTGTTAGCACCCTTTCTATCCGTGGTTATCCACAGGCTCTTAGGTACTTGCTCACTATGTTTTCAAAATGTTTTGCTTTTCTTGTGTTTGTGGGTTTTGAAAAAGTTTCATTTTGAAAACTTCTAGGTAACTCTTGTATCAGTCCTCAAGAGTGTATGAAGTATTTGTTTGAAAACTTTTTGAAAGTGTGAGTGCGAAAAGTGTTTTTGTTTTTTTGAAAGAGCAAATACCCAGGAGAAATCTACCTACTCTAAGGAATTAAGCTGTGTAAGAGTCCTTTAGACAGTGTTATCCCACCATTGAGAGGTAGGTAGCACCGTTGTTGGAGGTATTCGGGTCAATTCGATTATTAGGGACATGTGTGGTCACCAAAGTAATGGTAGGATGCCTTAGTGGTAACCCTAATGTCCTAGATCCTTTTTATCCGAGGCAACCATTTCGAGGCAACTGGATCTTAGACAGGAGGGCGACCTCTAAAACACCCTATACTTGACGACCACGTTCGAGGCAACCAGTGAGGCGTACCCTAGGAGTGGCATTGCATGTATGTTGAATTCAGTTTATGTTTATCTTTGATCATGTATTTTTGAGCTACGGATTGATTTTATTTGTCATACAAGTCTTTCATGCATTTTTAACAGTTAAGAGTGCGGAAAATAAATTGCGGAAATATGAATCTACGCTATTACAAGGCGCGGGTCTATACATCGCCAAAAACATAACCCGTTTTGGAAAATAAATGCGAGAAAGGTAAATAAAGCGATAAACCCTAATTAACTATTACATCCTCTGAGCAGATACATAAATAATGATCAAAAGGAATTAAAGCGCGAAAGAATTAAGTCGGGAACGTCTTAGGGTTTTGACCCTTTTTGAGAAAAGAATTGAATTGGTCCTTTGCATTTAATTAAATATTAACCCTAATTCTAATTAATCAATTAATTAAAGAAAAAAATGTTTTTTATATTTTTTATATTTTAATGAAAACAAAATAAAAGGAATTAAAAAGTTAGTAAAGAAAACCCTAATTCTAAGCTAATTTTATTTATTGTAAAAAAGAAATTAAAATCACCTAATTAAACTAAATCAATTTATTAGTATTTTATTTACAAAAAATAATTAAATGAAATTAATAAATAATAATAATAATTTTAAGAAAATATTGTTTTCTGAATTAACTATAAAAATAATTATTTGTTAGATAATGATAATAGTAATTAATAATAATAATTAGTAAAGATAATAAAAAAAAGAATGAACAAAAAAGAATAAACCAGGGGTGCTGGGCCAGCTTGGAGGTGAGTTTGGCAATTCAGGCCCATCAAATTGTAAGCCACGTTTGACTTTCTGGAAATTATCTACGCGTGCTTTGACTTGGAACATGGTGTTCCCCCTCTCATGGCCTTTGGATAGCTTTTGTGGCCACTTGGCAAGCTGCAACATGAGGTTTATGGTGGCCAACATTCATCATCCTGCACATGAACGCATTGGAAAACAAAAGAAATAATTATTTGGGGGGACCTGGGAATCGAACCCAGGTCCCAAGGGTTGTCAGACAGCACACTAACCACTGAACCAACCTGCACGCGTTGATATAATGATAATCAATAAAAATAATATATTAAAACTAATCCTTATGCTGGAAACCAAAAAAAACGCGCGCCATCTTTTGAACCAGCCAACCACGCATGAACACGTATTGTCTTCTTCGCTAAAACTGCAAGAAACAAGGTTAGATAACGGGGGTTTTTAACCCCCACAACCTGCAAAAAGGGAAAATAGCGAATAGGTCTATGCGTTATATAAATAGGGTGCGAGGGTTGGGTTGAGTTCGTCTGGCCTTGACGAATTCAACCATATGCGTCTCAAGGTCTGATTTTTCGTGTATGGGAAAGCCCCAATTTTGAAACCTGAAAAACCTAGAATCCTTCAATGGCAATTTGCGTTCCAGGGCATCTTAATGCAATTAGATTGTACCAAAAGCTTCGTACAGGCCTTATGAACACAAAACAATTAACAAAAGGTGTCAAATATGCATGAATCAAAGTATATGATTTTGGAAAAATTATCCAAACCGTGGGTCTGTGTAGCATGTGTTCTTGAGCTTTGAGGCTTGTTTTTGATTGCAATGTGTTCCTGGGAATGCTAGCAATGTATTAGAGTCCTTAAATCGCTTTGAAAAGGCCTGGAGTATGAAGATCAATTTCAAACTTTCTTTGACTTTTTTCAATATGGTAATGGCTCTTTGCAGCAGTTTTTCACGTTTCAGGCATTAGGGTTGGCTTCAATATTTATGTTGGAAGGGAATTAGGTTAACTTTTGGCCAAGAAATCCATTGCATTATGGTTTCAATATTTGATTGGAAATCAAATAATTTTCAATCTTTTTGATTGATAAAACTTGCCAAACATGGAGATTTTTGTCTCTTTGATGGATGCACGAAATTTCCAGCTTTCCCTGAGCCTATTTGCTTCATAAAAAGATTTGAAAACCATATCTTTATATTTTCTACATTTTAAATCAATTAAATGAATTAATATTAATAAAAAAATTCAATTAATTAATTAAAAATAAGAAAATAAATCAATTTGAGCTCAATGGGTAGTGCATAGGCCTTGGACAAAGTTTCAAGAAGGAATTTGAGGCCCATTAGCAAAAATGAAGTGTTTTGAGCAAAGTTGACTTTTGCAAATTCACAAAAATTTCCCAACTTCTCCAATGCATAGCTTGCTCAATTTGGATCCTATGAACATGTTCTTGGACATTTTGGAAAGGTCTTGAAGTCCTCTAACCAATGCCTTTGGTCCCATGTCATTTGGATTTACCAATCTCAAGTTATGGTCTTTGACTTAAAGTGCCTTTTTGTTGACTTTTGAAATTGACCTATAATGTAGAAATTGATAACTTTTTGTGAGAGCATTTCTTGGACTTGGAATGTGAATATGAGTTGTAGGAAATGTCATCCCCTTAAAAATGAGAATTGGATGGGATTTTTCTGATGAACCATGAAAAAGTTATGCCTTGGTCAAGTTATAGTTGACTTTTCAGCTGTCCAAAAATAGAAACTTTTGTATCTTTGATGATTTTTGAGCCATGCTTGTGGAATCATGATCAAGATTTGATCAAATGATGATTGTGTGCTCAAAATAAGATGTTGACCAATATTTTTGACTTTTGACTGCCAAATGACCATTTTACCCCTACAGTTGATTGTAGAGCAAATAGGGCTTTTGACTGTGCAACTTGATGATGTGAGTCTTGAAACTTGACATGTAGATGCTTGACAATGTATATAGGCCTATGGGACTTGTTTGGACCACTGAAAACCTCAAATTCATTGAAGGAACCGAAACCCTAATTTTGACTGGCTTAGGAGATGGTTTGACTGTGCAACCCTTGAGTAGTCTTGAACCATTTGAAGATGATTCTTGACAAATCTTGAAGAATATGGGAGGGCAAATTTTGGGGTACAATACTTGCCCCTGTTCAATCTTCTTAAACTTGAGGATGTAGATTGGCTTGCGTGCCTTTTGTGATCCGAAGGTGGAAGATGATTGAACACTAGAGTGCCCAGAAATTTGCACTCGCATAGTAGAATATCAGTAATGTGATGTCGGGAATGGGCTTACAGATGCCATTTCGATAGATGGTGGATAGGAGGATGGGCTTATAGATGCCCTCTGGAGATGTAACAGAAACTTGTCGGGAATGGGCTTATAGATGCCATTTGGAAGTGTAATGGATAGTTGTGGAGATGGGCTTAAAGATGCCATCCAGGGGTGTCGATCACGTAAGAGATTCCTTAGCGAGAACTTGTATATTTGAGAGAGAAAGATAATTTCCTGGCCTGTTACAGGTGTTGATCTTCAAACTCTTCATGCAGATATGCCCTGGCTAGATACAGGTATCGAATCTACAATCAATCGCTCACAGATATGCCCTGGCTAGATACAGGTATCAAATCCGGAACTTCAAACTCTTCATGCAGATATGCCCTGGCTGGATACAGGTATCGAATCTACAATCAATCACTCACAGATATGCCCTGGCTAGATACAGGTATCGAACCTGGAATTAGTCGTCTACAGATATGCCCTGGCTGGATACAGGTATCGAATCTCTAAACTCTTCATGCAGATATACCCTGGTTGGATACAGGTATCGAATTTGGAACTGGTCGTCTACAGATATGCCCTGGCTGGATACAGGTATCGAATCTCTAAACTCTTCATGCAGATATGCCCTGGCTGGATACATGTATCGAATCTACAATCAAACACTCACAGATATGCCCTGGCTAGATACAGGTATCGAATCTGGAATTAGTCATCTACAGATATGCCCTGGCTGGATACAGGTATCGAATCTCTAAACTCTTCATGCAGATATGCCCTGGCTAGATACAGGTATCAAATCTGCAATTAATCGCTCACAGATATTCCCTGGCTAGATACAGGTATCGAATCTGGAACTACGAAAGTTGATGATAATTGTCTTTTGATTGACCTTTTCCTGAAAAGGCAAGACGTTAGTTGTATGCAATGTCATGATGCATGGTTTCATGATGTTCTCAAGAATGAGATTGTGTCGTATGCACTTTATCATGTATGTAAATAGGAGATATGAAATGCAAAATGTTTATGAATGTATTTTCGTCTAGGAAAATAAATCCTTGACGAATGCCAGGAGCTTGTTGAATCCTGGGCTGATATTTGAAGAGTAGAGTTCTTCGTTTCCGCTGGGGATGATGAGTGCAAGAATAAACTGTTAGGAGAAGATGACTCCGTTGGTGAATAAACTTGGCGAAGAGATTACTCTACGGGGAATTACTCTGTGGGAAGAGATACTTCGCTGAGGTTTTGATGATAACTCCGCTGGGGATTCTGCTGATGAGTTATGTTAGAGGATTTGATGAACTCCGCTGGGGGATAGGAAGAACTTCGTCGAGGATGATCTTTCCGTTGTAATTAGCTGAGAATAACCCAGTTATAAGCCCTTGGTGGGGAATAACCTTTGAATAAAGTCGGGGAGAGACGTATGTACTCTGCAGGGGATAAGCTTCCAGAATCTACTGGGGATAAGCTTCCAGGATCTACTGGGGAGGATAATTTAACTCTCCTGGGGCGACTTTTGGACTGTACTGGGGAAGTGGCTCCCCTGGGGTGTCTGTATTCCGCTGGGGAACAATCTTATATTAAGACTGTCGGGGATGCTTGCTGAGGAATATCTATACTCCTCTGGGGAATATTGAGATCTTCTGGGGATACCCAACTTCCTTAAGGCTGACAGTAGACTAACTCTGCTTGGGGAGAGTGTTGCTGACTTGCTGGAGAGTACTGTGCCTTTTCAGGGGCTGATGGGAGACCAACTCTGCTTTGGGAGAGTACTGTTGATTCTTGTTTTACTCTATGGGGAGTGAAAGTATCCTGGTTACGTTCTTCAGCCGAACCTACCTTAGTACCTTGGTAGACATAGCAACTAGACCACCTAGACAATTATTATTGCCCCTGTTTCTGATGTCACCTGTAATTAGTCCTTTGTTTCGCATGCAAATATTTATGAGTTAGCAATTAATGTCAAATGCATATATCAAAAATGAACATTGGACGTTCTTTGCAAAACAAAACAGATAAAGGAAAAACAGTTGGCAATTTGTCTGGAAAAGTGAGCTTGTATTGATTTTGAATTTTGCCTGTAAATAGGCATTTTGTGTACAAGAGGCTGACGTTCTAGTAAGAGAACGCCGCCGAACAACATAGAGTTTATACAATTTGTGAAAAGGAAAACAAAACAGTTATGTGAAAAAAAATAATCCCACTGGGTTCCAACTCTGCTATCGCCTTTATGTCTTCAAGCGTCTCATCACTTGCTGCTTAGTTGGAGATGAAGCTGATTGATTGGTGTCATCTGAGCCCGATAGTTGATACCGAAGTTTGGATGCAGGGTGATCCAATGAGACATAGTATTACGCTTATCCCTAATTTTTGCCTGGACTGCCCTTTCGGGTTTTCAGTCCACCGGGATACCCATTTTTACCCAAGCCGCCTTTTCAGGTTTTCGACTTGCCGGGTGTACAGATTTTTTCATTTCATCCCTTATTTTTACCCGAACCCTTTTGGTTCGCCGGGAAGCCCTTATTTTTTCCTAGGTGTGTCAACCTAGCGGGTCCTTAATTCATGCGTAGTATCTTTTTACTATGTCTGCATTGGCGGGGTGAGGAAGGTCGTCACCATCCATGGTGGTTAGAATCATAGCTCCTCCTGAGAAGATATGTTTAACCACAAATGGCCCTTCATACGTAGGGGTCCATTTGCCCCTGGGATCACTTTGAGGAAGAATGATGCGCTTGATTACCAGGTCTCTGACTTGATACTCTTGTCGTCTGACTTTCTTGTTAAATGCCCTGATCATCCGTTTTTGGTACATCTGACCATGACAAATAGCAGTGAGTCTCTTTTCGTCAATTAGGTTTAATTGATCAAGCCGAGTCTGGATCCAGTCATCTTCGCTCAGACCTGCATCCTTCATTATCCGGAGAGAGGGTATCTGGACTTCAATAGGCAAAACTGCCTCCATGCCATAGACCAAGGAAAAGGGTGTTGCCCCTGTTGACGTCCTTGCTGAGGTACGGTACCCATGAAGAGCAAACGGTAACATCTCATGCCAATCTTTATAGGTCACTGTCATCTTCTGCACAATCTTCTTGATATTCTTATTTGCCGCTTCGACAACCCCATTCATATTCGGCCGGTAGGGAGAAGAGTTATGGTGCTGTATCTTGAATTGCTCGCAGAGCTCAGTGATCATCTTGTTGTTAAGATTGGTACCATTGTCCGTAATGATCCTCTCAGGTACACCGTATCGACAGATCAGGTTGTGCCGAATGAACCGTGCCACGACGTTCTTGGTTACCGTAGCGTAGGAAGCTGCTTCAACCCACTTTGTGAAGTAATCAATTGCTACCAGGATGAAGCGGTGCCCGTTGGATGTTGTAGGTCTGATCTCGCCGATCATATCAATGCCCCACATTGCAAAAGGCCAAGGTGCTGTCAAGACGTTCAAAGGAACTGGAGGAATGTGCACCTTATCAGCGTAGATCTGGAATTTGTGACACGTCCGAGAATGTTGGTAACAGTCGGCTTCCATTGTGGACCAGAAATATCCTGCCCGAAGGATTTTCTTTGCCATGGTATGTCCACTGGAATGTGTCCCGAAGGTACCCTCATACAGCTCTGCCACGATCCTTTCTGCTTCAGTCTTATCCACACACCGCAGTAAGGTTGAATCATGGTTTCACTTGTACAGAATGCCATTGCTGAGGAAGAACTTTGCTGCGAACCTTCTCAGAAACTTTTTGTCATTGATAGATGCGCCCTCGGGGTATTCTTGAGCTTCAAGGTACCTCTTCACTTCATGATACCAAGGTTTTTCAATTACCTCTTCAGCCTCAAGATCACAACAATGTGCTGGTTCGTCCAGTTTCCAGATAATGATCCGGGGAGCATCGTTGTCCCATTTGACTTTGAACATAGAAGACATCGTAGCTAACGCGTCCGCCAACTGATTCTCCTCTCTTGGGAAGTGTTCAAAGGTTATCTCCTCGAAATGGGGGATCAACGTCAATACATACTCCTTGTAAGGAATAAGGTTTGGGTGTTTCGTATCCCACTCGCCTTTGATCTGACTGATCACGAGAGCGGAATCTCCGAAGGCACTCAGAAACTTGATCCTTAAGTCAATTGCAGCTTGAAGACCCATGATACATGCTTCATACTCTGCCATGTTGTTGGTGCAGTTGAAACATAGTCGGGCGGTAAGTGGGGTATGAGTGCCTTTAGGGGATATGATCACAGCGCCAATACCGTTACCCAAAGCGTTTGAGGCTCCGTCAAAGTGCATAGACCATCGGGATCCTTTCTCAGGTCCTTCATCCGGTCCAGGTACTTCACAATCAGTCACTACCATGATATCCTCGTCTGGAAATTCAAAGTTCATAGATTGGTAGTCGTCCACTTCCTGGTGTGCCAAATGGTCTTCCAATACACTTCCTTTAATTGCTTTCTGAGTCGTGTACTGGATGTCATATTCAGTCAAGATCATCTGCCATCTTGCTATTCTTCCGGACAAAGCAGGCTTTTCGAATATGTACTTGATTGGATCCATTTTTGAAATCAAGAGGGTAGTGTGAGTCAACATATACTGTCTCAACCGGCGAGCAGCCCATACCAAAGCGCAACAAGTTTTCTCGAGCAGTGAGTATCGGGTCTCACAGTCGGTAAACTTTTTGCTAAGGTAATAAATGGCGTGCTCTTTTCGGCCAGACTCGTCATGCTTCCCCAGCACACACCCCATTGAGTTGTCAAGTACTGTCAAGTATAGTATTAGAGGTCTCCCTTCAACCAGTGGCATAAGAATGGGTGGCTCTTGGAGATACTCTTTGATTCTGTCGAAAGCGGCCTGACATTCATCGTTCCAACGTACTACTTGATCTTTCTTCAGTAGCTTGAAGATTGGTTCACAGGTAGCAGTTAGGTGCGAGATGAATCGGGCAATGTAGTTCAGCCGTCCTAGAAAGCCTCTGACTTCTTTCTCTGTCTTGGGAGTTGGCATCTCTTGTATGGCTTTCACTTTGGCAGGTTCCACTTAAATACCTTTGTCGCTCACGACGAAGCCTAACAGTTTTCCAGATCTTACCCCGAAGGTGCACTTGTTCGGGTTCAACCTCAGCTTGTACAATTTCAGACGGTCAAACAGCTTCTGTAGATGGTCAAGGTGTTCCCCCTCAGTTTGGGACCTTGCAATCATATCGTCGACATACACTTCAATCTCATGATGGATCATGTCATGAAACCGAGCAACCATGGCCCGTTGGTAGGTTGCCCCAGCATTCTTCAACCCAAAAGGCATGACCTTGTAGCAAAAGGTGCCCCACTGAGTAACAAAAGTGGTCTTCTCCATGTCTTCAGGAGCCATCTTGATCTGATTATAACTGGAGAACCCGTCCATGAAGGAGAATACTTTATGCTGAGCAGTATTGTCAACCAGAACGTCGATGTGGGGCAGAGGGAAATCATTCTTAGGGCTTTCCCTATTCAAATCCCTGTAATCAACACACATTCGGACCTTACCGTCCTTCTTCGGCACTGGAACCACGTTGGCAACCCACTGAGGGTAAGAAGTCACTGCTAGAAACCCGACATCAAATTGTTTCATAACCTCAGCCTTGATCTTCTCGGACATCTCTGGACGCATACGGCGGACCTTCTGTTTTACCGGAGGGAATTCTTTCTTGGTAGGCAAGTGATGGACCACAATGTCGGTATCCAACCCAGGCATATCTTCGTAAGACCAGGCAAAGATTTCCACGTAGTCATGCAACATTTGAATCAACCGTTGTTTCACACTGAGCTCCAGATTGGCACCAATCTTGACTTCCTTTCTGTCTGTCTCAGTATCCAGATTTACCGTTTCCACTGGCTCTTCATGTGGCTGAATGGCCCTCTCTTCCTAGAGTAGCAGTCTTGCAAGCTCACCAGGCACTTCACAATCATCTTCACCTTCGTCTTCGGCTAAGTTGATCGGATTTTCGAAGTCATAACTGGCAGTAGTAGAATCGTTACCAGTGAGATCCATAGTGGATTGGAACCTATATGGGTGAGTGTGTGTAAATATAGCTGTTTTGCAATATATAATAAAGAAAGACAAGGAGCGCAAGATTTGAAATGCGAAAAACGTCCAATGTTTTTATTCATGATATATGAAAATGACAAGTAATAAGCCCTCACAAATGAAGCCACGGTGCCCCGGGTAAGACACCGGGCCATAAAGTTTCAAATTATTGTTCGTTACAAATTCAAAACAAAGGAGTTCATTACTGAGTGACAAAAGTAATAGGTGTGAAGTCTTTGGCAGTCCAGTTGCTTGGTCCGCCGTTGGTCGTCGGGTAGATCCAGCTGTTGAATTCAGATTCCTCCACGTCATCTTCAATATCATTCACTCCCGGGTTGGTGATGAATACATGGGGTCTTCCAATCCTTGCTTTACGAACAGACCTCTGAGCTTCCTTCTCAATCACAGCCCGGGCATCCTTTAAGGAAGCCATCTTCAAAGGAGAGTCTTCTTCAGTCATAGTCTCTGCTACTGCCAATGTCTGAGGTACCTCTTCAAAGTGTTGAAAGGGGGTCTCAATGAACTCCCCGTCCATCTCTATGTACCGGAACGAGTTAAGGTGGCTGACCATATATTCTTCCTCCCCCTGAACTGTCACAATCTTTCCCCTGACCGGGTACTTAAGCTTCTGGTGTAATGTGGAGGTCACAGCTCCAGCCTTGTGGATCCATGGACGACCCAGCAAACAAGAATAGGATGGTCGGATGTCCATCACATAGAAAGTGGAATCAAAAAATTGAGAACCAACCCTGATTGGAATGTCAACTTCACCATGCACCATCCTTTTGGACCCGTCAAAGGCCCGGACAACAATGTTACTTGGCTTCAGCTCCAAACCCTCACAATCCAGCCTGTCTAGAGCTTTCTTGGGTAATACGTTCAACGAAGAACCGGTGTCTACCAACACATGGGCGAGAGTAGTGCCCCTGCATTCAACGGAGACATGCAGGGTGTCGTTATGGTTCTTTCCTTTGGCGGTCAGATCGGCGTCAGAGAAACCCAACCCATTATCAGCAGTCAAGTTGGCCACACAATCGGTAAATTGATCAGCATACGTCTCTTGTGGCACGTGGGCCGTCTTCAGGAAGGAAATCAGGGCCTTGGCATGGGCCTCTGAACACAGTGACAGTGATAGCATAGAAATTTTTGATGGGGTGTGCCCCAGCTGCTCAACTACATTGAAATCACTCTTCTTGATAATTTTAAGAATATCTTCCATCTCTTGCTTGGAAGCTTCAACATTGGTTGTCTTCGGTGCATCTGTCCAGGCATGTGCATCAGTAGAAATCCCTTTGCCCCGAGCGTCAGATGACTCGGCAGCAGGAGTAGAAATAGGAACTGGGTCAGGAAGGGAAGCAGGCACACTGGCAGGTGTGATGACAAGAGGTCTTTAAATAACTGGTGGCGAAATATCAGGTGAGAAGAGCCTTCCACTGCGAGTGACTTTGGCAGGCCCGGTGATGTTACTGATGCCGGTACTAGTATCAAACTCCTGTTTTACTCCGAGCACATAAACATCTGCCCCATAGTGCCAAGGGACAGCTTTGTCAGATGTATAGGGGAGGGGCCCCGAAATAGTGATGATGATAGGAGAAATCTTCTGAGTGGACATGATTTCGACAGGCTTCTTCGAGGGAGCCTTAGGAGGGTTATTGAAAATAGTGAAAATAGAAACTTCTTCGGTACGGGTAGCAGGAACAACAATCTTCTCGTACAAGATCTCTTTATTATCCATCAGGCTTTGGATACCTGACTTCAACAAAGGACAACCAGCAGGTGAAACAGAACATAGAAGGCAACCTTTGCTACATCCCGGAAATAAACCGGCTAGCAACAGGTTCCTCTTGACAGTCAACAACGGAGTAACAATCTCATCCACAAAGGCTACATACGGGTCTTCTTCCACAGCATTCACTCCATGCTGGGGCATGGGAGCAGTCACAACATTGGGCCTTTCGGGCGCCTCGAACTGTATTTCTTTAGCATCAATAAGGTCCTGAACCTTATTCCTCAGAGCCCAACAATCATCAATAGAATGCCCCGGGCTATCAGAGTGATAAGCGTAGCGGGCGTTGGGGTTGTAGATGTTGTGTTTACCACCTTCGGAGCTTCCTTGACAGTTACCAGATTGGTTGACAGTAGTTGCGGCAATATCTGAGACAGGGTCATATTGAGCCGAGTGTACTACCTTTTGGGCCTCTCACCTCTTGGTTGGTTGTATTTCTGAGGAGCAGCAGCAGGCTTTGAGATTACCACCGTGTTGACAGCTTGGCGGCGTTCCGGTTTGTCCTGTTTCCTTGACCCATAAACAACACTAGATTCCTTCTTGAAGGGCTTCTTTTCAGTACTCGAGGAGGCACCCTTTTGTATCTTTTCGGACTTGATACCAGCTTCTATCCTTTCACCAGTTAAGATCAGATCTGTGAACCCAGCAGAAGAATTACCAATCAGGTGGTTGAAGAACGGACCAGACAGGGTCCCCAAGAACATGTCCACAAGCTCACGGTCAGTCAAAGGTGGCTGCACCCTTCCATCCAAGTCTCTCCACTTTTGCGCGTACTCCTTAAAACCTTCACCCGTCCCAAGTGACATACCCTGGAGTTGGGTACGCGTGGGAGCGAGGTCGGAATTGTACTGATACTGCTTATAAAATGCAGTAGCCAAGTCCTCCCAGTTTCGAATACTGGCTCCATCTAGCTGATAGAACCACTCGAGTTGAGTCCCTGAAAGACTATCCTGGAAGAAATGGATCCATAAGTTCTTGTCTGCAGTATACGGTTGGATCTTCCTCACATAAGATCTGAGATGCAGCTTAGGGCAGGAAGCCCCGTCGTACTTTGCAAAAGAAAGTGCCTTGAACTTGTGTGGGATCACCACCCCAGAAGATATACCTAGATCTCCAAAATCCAACCCAGGCACGTGTTGAATCTCCATAGCACTTAGACGGTCCTCTAGCTGTTTGTACCTATCCTCAGCAGGAGGGTACTGTTCATCATTGTAGTCTGTCTCGTTGTCGGAGACCACAGGACTAGGAACCCTTCCCCCTTGGGGACTATCTTTCCCTACAGAGGAAGTAGCCTGATCAGCCTCATTCTGCAGTGTATTCCCAAACCTCCGTCCAGTGTTAAACAGCACATTCCTCTTCTTCTTCTTCTTCTTCAAAAGCAGAGTCTTTAACTCCTGTTGACCCTGGGCTAAACTCATGACCAACTCTTGAAACTGGGCGTTCTGGGCCTGGAGGGCCTTGATAGCTTGTTCATTGGATGATTCAGGATTCATGATGACGTGCTGAAATAAACAGCGAAGAAGATTCAGTGACCTGTGAAAAAGAGTACCTGTTATGCACATGATGCATGATATGCTATTTATGCAATGCATTCAAGGGTTTGAAAGTTCAAATTCGTTGTAGACAAAAAGGGAACACACGTTATATTAAGAAATAATCTGTTCAGTACATCAGGGCCTCATGGGAAAAACATTACAAAATAATTAATCCCAAAAGACACCGCGCATCCTCTTCGGAGCGATGTAGGTGTTGAGAGTCTTTTCCTCGTGCAGTAGACGGGTGAGCTCCAAGACCTTCTTCTCACTGGCATGTAGACTGGTTTCAAGAGAATTCCGTTCTTCCTTGAGTTGGATCCAGCTCTTTTGCATTTCTTCCCAAGATGTCGGCATGTCAGGATGTTGAATGGTGTATGGCACCTCTCCTTCCAAAACTGGCTCTTTGATCACGGGGAGAACATGAGGATATGGCATCACCAGCTTCTGGGAGCGGGCTCGTACCCACTTGAGATAAGGTTCAAGGGGGATGGAGTTCTTGTGCTCCAGTGTCTTGCTATCCACCTTGTTAGGCATCCTCCAAGCTCTGATAAACCTCTGGCGAAGTCCTTGCGTATCGTTGTCGAAGTCAAAAACTATGTCAGGAATCAACATGTCATGAGGGCCATCTCTCTGAGCATATCCAAACTGTCTCAAAGCCAGACACGGGTTGTAAGTAATGCCTCCTCTGATTCCAAGTAAAGGAACATTAGGATACTCTCCGCAACGATCAATGATAGTGACATTTTCTCTGGACCGAGAACACCAATGTATATCAGCATGTGTAAGAGTCATTAATCATTGTGACCATCTCAAACCCCGCTCGTTCTTCAAAACTGATTGTGGAAGGTGCGAAATAAACCACCTTGCCAGGAGAGGAGTGCAGCACATGAGAACACCTCTTTTTCTCATGGTTCGAGTGTAACATGAGTGGAGGATGTCCCCAAGCAACGTAGGTATGGGATTCCTGGACATGAAAATCTTGACAGCATTGATATCTATAAGCTGATCCGGATTCGGGAACAACACCAACCCATAGACAAGGAGTGCCACAACTTCTTCAAAGGCTTGTAGGTCAAGGGAATTCCAACATTCTTGCGCCTTCTCAAACAGGAACTTTAGCAACCTCTTCAAGTTTTGGTTCCCTTTCCGTACCGTTGTAGGGTAGTTGACTGAGAATGGGAACCCTCAGAAGCTGAGAAAACTCTTCCAAAGTAGGCACCAATTGATAATCCGGGAAAGTAAAACAGTGGTGCAAAGGGTCAAAGAACTGGAACAACACTTTCATCATATCCTCTTCAATGTTGGTATTGACCAAGTTGATGAGTCTACCATGCCTTTCACTGAAGGAGGAGTTCTTGGGAATCCTGGATGTAAGCTCCTTAAGCTGAGGATGGACCCTTACAAGGTTGATCTGAATTGTCTTTCTGCGGATAGTTTCCATGTCCTACAAAACAAGAACAAAGATGAAGATTCGAACCCTTGAAGTGGTTAGTAGATGCGTATGATGCTATGATGTTATGATAAGGACACACCACAACTATTCATAAAAAGCAAACATGATAAGGCACACAAGTCACACAAGACATCCCTTAGAGTTTAGGCCAGCATGAAGCTTGGGGTACTACCCTCTTGAAGTTGGTGGGCTCAAAAACCTGTCCTATCAAAAGTAACCGGGTTCTAAGGATCTCAATATCATTGGGTTATTTTCTGTGTTCATTGTTTTGATTTAGCCACTGAACTGGCGATCAAAATATTCCAAGAAAACAACCCTCAATGAGTGTAGTATCGAGTATCTACCAACTTCGGACTGCACCAAAGTCGGTCATCTCACTACCCTAAAGAGGCCAGGATGGTCAAGTAAGGTTCCTAAGGTCAGTTGATGCTTCACGACACCATGCGGAGGCCCCGTACTCTCCTTGACTTGACTCAAGGGTTACCGGTACTCACCAAAGTGCCACATCAACGTAGCAACTGCTTCAACCATGTCGGTACACCCCGTACAGTTCCCTCACAGTTTGTTGCTACTTCTAAAGGGTATCCCCAGATCCGGGTTAGGATCTATAAAACTCTGATACAAGCCCACAATATAAAAGCAAACAAGGCATACAATTGAAAACATAGAATGATCTAATCCTAAGGTACACCTCACTTATATAAAAAAAGTATCCCCAGCAGAGTCGCCAGTTCTGTGATCGGTGGAAATAGAACTGACTGTTTTTTAAGCTGGTTCGCGAAATGTCACGGTAAGCAAGAGTCGCCATCGTCTTTTATGTTCTCCAACAAGGAAAGGACAAAAGCACAGCAAAATTCCTTTTCGAGATGTTTCTCGGTTCGGGAGGTAGATTATAGAAAGGGAAGGTGTTAGCACCCTTTCTATCCGTGGTTATCCACGGGCTCTTAGGTACTTGCTCACTATGTTTTCAAAATGTTTTGCTTTTCTTGTGTTTGTGGGTTTTGAAAAAGTTTCGTTTTGAAAACTTCTAGGTAACTCTTGTATCAGTCCTCAAGAGTGTATGAAGTATTTGTTTGAAAACTTTTGAAAGTGTGAGTGCGAAAAGTGTTTTTGTTTTTTGAAAGAGCAAGTACCCAGGAGAAATCTACCTACTCTAAGGAATTAAGCTGTGTAAGAGTCCTTTAGATAGTGCTATCCCACCATTGAGAGGTAGGTAGCACCGTCGTTGGAGGTATTCGGGTCAATTCGATTATTAGGGACATGTGTGGTCACCAAAGTAATGGTAGGACGCCTTAGTGGTAACCCTAATGTCCTAGATCCTTTTTATCTGAGGCAACCGTTTCGAGGCAACTGGATGTTAGACAGGAGGGCGACCTCTAAAACACCCTATACTTGACGACCACGTTCGAGGAAACCAGTGAGGCGTACCCTAGGAGTGGCATGTGCATGTGTGTTGAATTCAGCTTATGTTTATCTTTGATCATGCATTTGTGAGCTACGGATTGATTTTATTTGTCATACAAGTCTTTCATGCATTTTTAACAGTTAAGAGTGCGGAAAATAAATTGCAGAAATATGAATCTACGCTATTACAAGGCGCGGGTCTATACATCGCCAAAAACATAACCCGTTTTGGAAAATAAATGCGAGAAAGGTAAATAAAGCGATAAACCCTAATTAACTATTACATCCTCTGAGCAGATACATAAATAATGATCAAAAGGAATTAAAGCGCGAAAGAATTAAGTCGGGAACGTCTTAGGGTTTTGACCCTTTTTGAGAAAAGAATTGAATTGGTCCTTTGCATTTAATTAAATATTAACCCTAATTCTAATTAATTAATTAATTAAAGAAAAAAAATGTTTTTTATGTTTTTTATATTTTAATGAAAACAAAATAAAAGGAATTAAAAAGTTAATAAACAAAACCCTAATTCTAAGCTAATTTTATTTATTGTAAAAAAGAAATTAAAATCACCTAATTAAACTAAATCAATTTATTAGTATTTTATTTACAAAAAATAATTAAATGAAATTAATAAATAATAATAATAATTTTAAGAAAATATTGTTTTCTGAATTAACTATAAAAATAATTATTTGTTAGATAATGATAATAGTAATTAATAATAATAATTAGTAAAGATAATAAAAAAAAAGAATGAACAAAAAAGAATAAACCAGGGGTGCTGGGCCAGCTTGAAGGTGAGTTTGGCAATTCAGGCCCATCAAATTGTAAGCCACGTTTGACTTTCTGGAAATTATCTACGCTAGCTTTTGTGGCCACTTGGCAAGCTGCAGCATGAGGTTTATGGTGGCCAACATTCATCATCCTGCACAAGAACGCATTGGAAAACAAAAGAAATAATTATTTGGGGGGACCTGGGAATCGAACCCAGGTCCCAAGGGTTGCCAGACAGCACACTAACCACTGAACCAACCTGCACGCGTTGATATAATGATAATCAATAAAAATAATATATTAAAACTAATCCTTATGCTGGAAACCAAAAAAAACGCGCGCCATCTTTTGAACCAGCCAACCACGCATGAACACGTATTGTCTTCTTCGCTGAAACTGCAAGAAACAAGGTTAGATAGCGGGGGTTTTTAACCCCCATAACCTGCAAAAAGGGAAAATAGCGAATAGGTCTATGCGTTATATAAATAGGGCGCGAGGGTTGGGTTGAGTTCGTCTGGCCTTGACGAATTCAACCATATGCGTCTCAAGGTCTGATTTTTCGTGTATGAGAAAGCCCCAATTTTGAAACCTGAAAAACCTAGAATCCTTCAATGGCAATTTGCGTTCCAGGGCATCTTAATGCAATTAGATTGTACCAAAAGCTTCGTACAGGCCTTATGAACACAAAACAATTAACAAAAGGTATCAAATATGCATGAATCAAAGTATATGATTTTGGAAAAATTGTCCAAACCGTGGGTCTGTGTAGCACGTGTTCTTGAGCTTTGAGGCTTGTTTTTGATTGCAATGTGTTCTTGGGAATGCTAGCAATGTATTAGAGTCCTTAAATCGCTTTGAAAAGGCCTGGAGTATGAAGATCAATTTCAAACTTTCTTTGACTTTTTTCAATATGGTAATGGCTCTTTGCAGCAGTTTTTCACGTTTCAGGCATTAGGGTTGGCTTCAGTATTTATGTTGGAAGGGAATTAGGTTAACTTTTGGCCAAGAAATCCATTGCATTATGGTTTCAATATTTGATTGGAAATCAAATAATTTTCAATCTTTTTGATTGATAAAACTTGCCAAACATGGAGATTTTTGTCTCTTTTATGGATGCACGAAATTGCCAGCTTACCCTGAGCCTATTTGCTTCATAAAAAGATTTGAAAACCATATCTTTATATTTTCTACATTTTAAATCAATTAAATGAATTAATATTAATAAAAAATTCAATTAATTAATTAAAAATAAGAAAATAAATCAATTTGAGCTCAATGGGTCGTGCATAGGCCTTGGACAAAGTTTCAAGAAGGAATTTGAGGCCCATTAGCAAAAATGAAGTGTTTTGAGCAAAGTTAACTTTTGCAAATTCACAAAAATTTCCCAACTTCTCCAATGCATATCTTGCTCAATTTTGATCCTATGAACATGTTCTTGGACATTTTGGAAAGGTCTTGAAGTCCTCTAACCAATGCCTTTGGTACCATGTCATTTGGATTTACCAATCTCAAGTTATGGTCTTTGACTTAAAGTGCCTTTTTGTTGACTTTTGAAATTGACCTATAATGTAGAAATTGATAACTTTTTGTGAGAGTATTTCTTGGAATTGGAATGTGAATATGAGTTGTATGAAATGTCATCCCCTTCAAAATGAGCATTGGATGGGATTTTTCTGATGAACCATGAAAAAGTTATGCCTTGGTCAAGTTACAGTTGACTTTTCAACTGTCCAAAAATAGAAACTTTTGCATCTTTGATGATTTTTGAGCCATGCTTGTGGAATCATGATCAAGATTTGATCAAATGATGATTGTGTGCTCAAAATAAGATGTTGACCAAAATTTTTGACTTTTGACTGCCAAATGACCATTTTACCCCTACAGTTGATTGTAGAGCAAATAGGGCTTTTGACTGTGCAACTTGATGCTGTGAGTCTTGAAACTTGACATGTAGATGATTGACAATGTATATAGGCCTATGGGACTTGTTTGGACCACTGAAAACCTCAATTTCATTGAAGGAACCGAAACCCTAATTTTGACTGGCTTAGGAGATGGTTTGACTGTGCAACCCTTGAGTAGTCTTGAACCATTTGAAGATGATTCTTGACAAATCTTGAAGAATATGGGAGGGTAAATTTTGGGGTACAACACATAGTATTGAGTCTCATTATATGATTGCATAAAGAGGTTGTGTATTGATGTTGAGAATGTGTATTATTGTTGATTATAAGATGAGAAGTGGTGATATTATATGATCTAATTCAATATATTAATTATCATACGCTTTATTATATTGTTAGATATCTCACCCCTTCTGTTTGAATGTTACCCTTATGTTGGTAACGTGCAGGTAATCGAGAGTGAAGGCTGTATACCTTCAGTAGTTCGAGTAAGTGTCATTTCTCTGATATGTAACACTTGAGGGGATGGACGCTTGTTGTTTTTTATTGTTGATTATTCAGTTGTTGAACTTTAAGTTGATTATTATTAAGTATGTGTTATTTTGAAGTTGTTGTAGCAATGATAAAGATGTTATTAAGAATTCTAATGCGTAGATGTTTAAATTGTTGGATTAAGAGATTAAAGTATTATGATTATGGTTCATCCGAAGTTTAAAGTGTTATGTATCCATGTTGAATGCAATGTGTTTTTAAAGATAAATTTGTGGCATCCTGATTTGTTTGCATGAATGATTTTATAACTCTGATTTGCATATATAATTGCTGGGTAGAATTGGGGTGTTACAAAGTTGGTATCAGAGCAAAAGGTCGGTCCGACCTTGTCGTCGAGTCGTAGTTGTCTAATAATCGAGTATTGTTAATTTGATTTCTAATCATTGTTTATGTTATAGTGATAAGTTGAGATGGCTGGAAGGAATGATGTTGCACTTGCTGCTGCTTTAGAAGCAATGGCTCATGCGATGGAGAATCAGCCGAATGCTGATGGGAATGCTGGATCTCGTAGCTTGGCGACTTTCCAGAGAGAGAATCCGCCTACGTTCAAGGAAAAGTATGATCCTGATGGAGCATTGGATTGGTTGAAAGAGATTGAGAGAATCTTCCATGTGATGGACTGCACTCCAATGCAGAAGGTTCAGTATGGTACTCATATGCTAGCAGTCGAGGCTGATGACTGGTGGTTAGAGACTTGTCAGAGATTAGAAGCTGCAGGTGAGAATGTCACTTGGGATATGTTCCATAGGGAATTTCTGAGGAAGTACTTTCCTGAAGATGTTCGTGGTAAGAAGGAGATTGAGTTCGTTGAGCTGAAGCAAGGGAGCATGTAAGTTATTGAGTATGCTGCCAAGTTTGCTGAGTTGGCTAAGTTTTATCTGCACTATGCTGAGGCAGATGCTGATTTTTCGAAGTGTATCAAGGTTGAGAATGGGTTGTTCCCAGAGATCAAGAAGGCAGTTGGATACCAGAAGATCTGTGTCTTTGCTGATTTGATTGATATTTGCAGGATTTATGAAGAGGATAATAATGCTCATTACAAGATTATCAGTGAGAAGAGGGGTAAGCACCAAAAGAATCATGGTAAGCCTTATGATACCCCAGCTGGTAAAGGTAAGAAAAAAGTTGATCAGGGTCAGAGGGCTAGTGGAGGAGATGCTTCTGCTGGTGTGGTTTGATTTAAATGTGGGAAACCTGGGCATAAGAGTAATGTGTGCACTACTGAAGTGAAGAGGTGTTTCCGTTGTGGTAGGAACGAACATGTTGTATCTGAGTGCAAGCATAAGGATGTGATTTGTTTCAATTGTAGCGAAGAAGGGCACATTGGTAGTCAGTGTCAGAAACCAAAGAGGGAGCAGACAAGTGGTAAGGTGTTCGCTTTGGTTGAGGATTAGACAGCTATTGAGGACAGACTTATCAGAGGTACATGTTTCATTAATAGTACTCCTTTAATCACTATTATTGATACCAGTGCTACTCATTGCTTTATAGATGCTGATTGTGTTGAAAGATTAGGTCTTATGTTGTCTTCCTCGAATGGATAAATGGTCGTCGATACTCCAGCCAAGGGGTTGGTGACTACTTCTTTTGTGTGTTTAAAGTGTCCCTTGTCGATCTTCGACGGAGAATTTACTGTTGATTTGGTTTGTTTACCGTTAAGAGGTTTGGATGTGATTTTGGGTATGAACTGGTTAGAGAATAACTGTGTTCATATTAACTGTTATGACAAGTCTGTGAGGTTTTCTACTTCTAAAGAAGAGGAAGGTAGTCTGTTGTCTACTAAGCTGTTGAGAAAGTTGATGCAAGAGGAAGCATATATGTTCTCATTGATGACGTCGCTATCTGTAGAGACTCAAGCTATAATTGAGGAATTGCAGGTGGTGTGTGAATTTCCTGAAGTTTTCCCTGATGAAATTCCTGATGTACCACCGGAAAGGGGAGTTGAATTTTCAAATGATCTTGTACCTGGTACCAGACCTGTGTCTATGGAACCATACAGGATGTCTGCATCTGAATTTTCAGAGTTAAAGAAGCAATTGGAAGTGTTACTTGAGAAGAAGTTTGTAAGACCAAGTGTATCGCCGCAGGGAGCTCCAGTGTTGTTAGTAAAGAAGAAAGATGGAAGTATGAGGCTTTGTGTTGATTATAGACAGTTGAATATGAGGCAACAGAGATGGTTGAAATTGTTAAAGGATTATGATTTTGGTTTGAATTATCATCCAGGAAAAGCGAATGTGGTAGTTGATACGTTAAGTCGAAAGACTTTACATATGTCGGCAATGATGGTTAAAGAGTTGGAATTAATTGAACAGTTCAGAGATACGAGCTTAGTTTGCGAGGTTACGCCGCAGAGTGTTATGTTGGGTATGTTGAAGATTAATAATGAATTTCTAGACAGTATCAGAGAAGCTCAGAAGTTGGATGTGAAACTGGTAGATTTGATGGTTGGAATTGATCAGTCTGATAATAATGATTTTAAGTTAGATGTGCAGGATGTGTTGAGATTTCGTAACCGGATTTATATTCCTGATGATGTTGAGATGAATAAATTGATACTTGAAGAGAGTCATAGAAGTAAGATGAGTATTCATCCAGGAGCTACAAAGATGTATCAAGATTTGAAAGGTTTGTTTTGGTTACCTAGAATGAAGAATGATGTGGCTCGGTTTGTGTATGCATGTTTGACTTATCAGAAGTCGAAAGTTGAACATCAGAAGCCTGCAGGGTTGATGCAACCGTTAGAAGTTACAGAATGGAAATGGGATAACATTTCAACGGACTTTGTGACGGGGTTACCTAATACTTTAAGAGGGCATGGTTCGATTTGGGTGATTGTTGATAGGCTTACGAAGTCGGCTCATTTTATTCCTATTAACATCAGTTTTCTAGTGTCGAAGTTGGCTGAGATTTACACTAGTGTGATTGTGAAGCTACATGGTTTTCCTTTGTGCATTGTGTCAGATAGATATCCAAGATTTTCTTCTGATTTTTGGAAGAGTTTGCAAGAAGCGTTGGGTTCTAAGTTGAGGTTAAGTTCAGCGTATCATCCTCAGACAAATGGTCAGACTGAATGGACTATCCAATCATTGGAAGACTTGTTGAGAGCATGTGTTCTTGAGCAGGGAGGTTCGTGGGATACTTATCTTCCGTTGATAGAGTTCACCTATAATAACAGTTACCATTCCAGTATTGGGATGGAAACTTTTGAAGCGTTGTATGGTCGAAGATATAGAACTCCTTTATATTGGCATGAATCTTGAGAAGGTGTAGTCCTTGGACCTGAACTTGTTCGTGAGACTACTGAGAAGGTGAAGTTGATTCGAGAAAATATGAAGGCTTCCCAAAGTAGACAGAAGAGTTATCATGACAAGTGAAGGAAAGATTTAAAATTTCAAGCGGGTGACCATGTGTTTTTGAGAGTTACACCTGTGACTGGTGTTGGGCAAGTATTGAATTCTAAGAAGCTCACTTCTCGTTTTATTAGACCATATCATATTTCAGAGAGAGTGGGGAATGTTGCTTATAGAGTGGCCTTACCGCCTAACCTTTCGAATTTGCATGATGTGTTTCATGTGTCACAACTCCGGAAGTATATTTCAGATCCATCTCATGTAATTCATATGGACGATGTGGAAGTACGGGATAATCTTACGGTGGAGACGATGCTTGTACGCATTGCAGATCATGAAACTAAGACTCTGAGGGGCAAGGAGATTGCTTTGGTTAAATTGGTTTGGCTAGAAGTTGCTGGAGAAAGCACGACTTGGGAGTTGGAGAGCAAGATGCGAGACTCCTACCCTGAGTTGTTTGATTAAGGTAAATTTTCGAGGACGAAAATATTCTAAGTGGGGAGAGTTGTAACGCCCGTAATTTAATTAATTATTTTATTAAATTATCTTTGGAATATTTGAGAAGTTGTGTTGTGATTAATTGGATTTAATTATTTTTAAGTTGTGGAATAATATTAGAAGGATAATATTATTTGATGTGGGCTTGTTTTAAAGGAATAAAAGTAGTAAAAGGGGGGTGTAGTAGTTTTAAGCCCGTTAAGGCATAAAGAGAATAATAGGTTATGTTATTATTGTGGAAATAATAGAAAAGAAGAAGCAGTAATAAGAATAAGGGTTTGAAAGGAAGAACGTGAAAGCTGTTGGAAAAGAGGAAAGAGGCAGAACGAGAATCAATTGGAGAAAGTTATAGAGCAACCTTCAATCCAAGGTAAGGGTGGGGTTCTGACTCTATAATAGGGTTCATGATAATTGGTATGTGTCTATACATGAATGATGTTAGACTCAGGATGAGTCGACACGAAGGAGTCATGTGTCGATACATGAGGACTTTCAGACTCGGGATGAGTCGATATGTAGGAGCATGTGTCGATACATGCATTGTTGCATACTCAGGATGAGTCGATACAAGAGAGTATGTGTCGACTCATGTGGCGTGTTAAACTCAGTACGCGTCGACCCAAGGCGTTATGCATCGATCCATGTTTTCTGGTTTTTGGCAAAATCAGTTTGAGAAGGCTGTAACTTGAGTTTTCGGACTCCGTTTGAGGTGTCGTTCGAAGCGTTGAATATCTAATACGATGAACTTCATTTTTAAGGATTAAAATAAAGAATAGGAAGGATAATCCTAGTATCCAAGTTAGGAATCATATTAGTTCCCGTGTTGATCATTATGTTGATTTTTGTGAGGAATGATGAGGATGAAATGTTTATAGATTATTGTCTGAATTGTAACAGTAGGATTAATGATGATAATAATGTGGTATTATAGAATAGTAATATGCAGAGGTTGGTAATTTAGGAGTAAGCCTTAGTTGGTTAACTAGTTATAGGCGAATCATGTTGTAGGCCTATGGCTAACGTTGCGAGATTGACGACTTGTTATTGTAATGTTGTTGTGGCTGAATTGCTGTGAATTATGATGATATATGATGTTTGACGAGTTGCGATGATATATGGTGTTTGATGATTTATGATGTTGATATATGATTTTGATGAAATATGTTGAGATGCCTCTAATAATGGGAAGCTTTTAAGATGGAGGCTTATGGCCAACGATGATGTTGTGTTGATATGTTGTTAATTATGGTGTTGTCATTACATTCATGATTGTGTCACATACATTTCATTTTAAGATGGAGCTTATACTCATTAAGATGGCCTGTATTGAAGAATATTAAGATGAAGGCTTATTCCTTGTTGATGTCTCTATTTATTGGCAGGTTTTTAAGATGGGAGTTCTGCTCCAATGGTACCACATGCATTTGCATAGTATTGAGTCACATTATATGATTGCATAAAGAGGTTGTATATTAATGTTGAGAATGTGTATTATTGATGCAATTATTGTTGATTATAAGATGAGAAGTGGTGATGTTATGTGATCTAATTCAATATATTAATTATCATACACTTTATTATATTATTAGATATCTCACCCTTTCTGTTTGAATGTTACCCTTACATTGGTAACGTGCAGGTAATCGAGAGTGAAGGTTGTATACCTTCAGTAGTTCGTGTCGGTGTCATTGCTCTGATATGTAAAACTCGGGGGGATGAACGCTTGTTGCTTTTGATTGTTGATTATTCAGTTTTTGAACTTTAAGTTGATTATTATTAAGTATGTGTTGTTTTGAAGTTGTTGTAACGATGATAAAGATGTTATTAAGAATTATGTTGCGTAGATGTTTAAATTGTTGGATTAAGAGATTAAAGTATTACGATGATGGTTCATCCGAAGTTTAAAGTGTTATGTATCCATGTTGAATGCAATGTATTTTTAAAGATGAATTTGTGGCATCCTGATTCATTTTCATGAATGATTTTATAACTCTGATTTGCATATATAATTGTCAGGTAGAATTGGGGTGTTGCAGGTTCAGACTCTGAAGAAAATTTTTAATTCATAATCAGACTCTAAGAATTGAGAATCTGAAAGTTGTCTTAGTGATATTAAAGTTTCAAGATTTCAATTGATTTCATTGCCATCTAGAGTCAAGACTCTCATGATCTCAATATCTGGTCTATTGGAACCAGAGGGAGTTTTACTCAAATGGTTCAGAGTCAGGATATTCGAGCTTCATCAAGTCATTAACTCAGGGGGAGTTTCATAAAAAGGATAAGTGTTCTTACTCTTTCTATTTTCACATTTTTCCGATTATATGAATAAAATTGTGTCATCAAAATATATAGTTTTGTCATCATCAAAAAGGGGGATATTGTTAGAACAGGATTTGGTTCTGCAATATCATCTCTGAGTTTTGATAATAACAAATAAGTATGTTTGCATGAAATTTTTTGATATTCTAATGTTTTCTATTTTTGAGTATTTAACAAACAAGTTCTACTTTTGATGGATGGTGTGGCAAAGACATTAGAATATAATTAGTTCTGCTTATGTGCAACACAAGTTCAGATGAACAGTAGTAAGACACTCCATAATCTTCTGAAGTGTAGACTCTAATGTTTGTCTAAAGAAAAAGTCATAAGATCTGAAGACAAAAGTTCTACTTAAGTCCAGATGTTGAAGACTCATACTTATAAAGACAACATGTTCTAAATAAACAAGTCAGAAGATCTGAAGACAAAAGTTCTACGTAAGTCCAGATGCTGAAGACTCATGTTTCTAAAGACAACGTGTTCTAAAGAAACCATCCAGAAGATCTGAAGACAGAAGTTCTACTTAAGTCCAGATGCTAAAAACTCAAGTTTCTAAAGACCCATGGTTCTAAGAAAAGGGTTATAAAGACCAAGTGTTGAAGACTATGAAGACAGAAGTTCTAAAGACTCTGAAGACTTGAAGTTCTGAAGACCCAAGATTCTCACAATCAAGTGTTGAAGACTCTGAAGACGCAATTCAGAAGACTCTGAAGACTTGAAGTTCTGATGACCTTGTGTTATGTTCTCGCTTCTAAACTCATGCTCGCGGAAGCCTCTGAAGTGCATAAGGAAAGAAGATAATGTTAACATGATACAAATAGTACATGGTTCAATCAACATTTCATTCCACTACCATGAAAGGACAGACGCGTCTCGCGATCTTATCCCCCACGTGATTGCTCAAGCCGCCAATGTTTTTAGAAATCCCAAGAGTACACCTTAACGAATATATTATTTTATTGGCTATATAAAGGCTTGAAAACTAAGAGAGAAACTTCCAATTTACTGAAAATCCACACACAAGCACTGCTCATAGCTTTCATATTTTTTAGTCTATTTTTCTTAAAATAGTTTACATATTCAGCTTGTGTAGAAGCAATATTCTTGTAAACAAAAATTGTATTCAAACAGTTGTTTGATTTCCTTAAGAGACTGGTTAGGTCAATATTCTTGAGAAGTCTAGGACTAGTGTGTCTTAGAGATTTGATTTTCCTTAAGGGGATAGTTAGGTATGTATCCTTAAGAAGTCTAAGACTAATGTGTCTTAGAAACTGTTGTTAGTCACTTGCGGGTAGCTTGTGCATTGTAGTAATAAGTTGGATTATTGGATTAAGTCCTTGTTGATAAGACGAAATCACCTTGGCGGGTGGACTAGACTAGCTTGATAGTTTCCAAGTGAACTAGTATAAACATACCTTATTCTTTACTTCCCGTTCCTAATTATTGCTATTATCAAGATTAGAGAAAAAATATTTTTAAAGAAACGTTTTGGTTTAAAATCCCATTTAACCCCCCCCCCCCTTTCTTGTGTTTTTCACGTCTTCACCTCCACAACATAATGGAATTTCAAAAAGGAAGAATTGAACCATAATGAATATGGTGAGAAGTATGTTAAAAGACAAGCATTTACCTAAAGAGTTTTGAGGTGAAGATGTATCGACTGCAACATACATCCTAAACAGTTATCTGATGAAGAAGCTAGAAGGAATTCCTCCAGAAGAATATTAGTCTGGTGTGAAGCCTAGTTTGAGTCATCTGAAGGTATTTGGATCGATAGCACATAGAAATGTGCCGGATCAGTTGAGAAGAAAACTTGATGACAAGTCAAGTCAAATGATCCTAGTTGAATATCATCCGACAGAAGGTTACAAGTTGTTCGACCCAGTGAACAAGCAGACTGTGATCAGCAAGGACATGATCATAGATGAACTTAAAGAATGGGATTGGACTAAAAATATCAAGAAAAATTCAGTGGGAATCTTACTTAAAGAACTAGAAACTTAAGTCGAAAGAGAAGTTCGACAAGAGGAAGAAGTTAGAGATCAACCAAGTACAAACAGACCTCAGAGAACGAGACACATGCCTGCAAGGTTGAAATATTGTGTGATTACACTAGATGATGTAGTTGATAATGAAGGTGAGCTGGTACATTATGTTTTCTATGCAGATGTTGAACCTGTCTATGTAACTGAAGCAATGAAAAATTCAAAGTGGGTGAAAGCAATGAACGAAGAAGTGAAGTCCATCGAAGACAACAATACTTGGCCACTTAGCAAATTTCCTCAAGACAAGAAGGCAATTAATGTCAAGTGAGTATATAAAGTGAAGATGAATCCCAAAGGGGAAGTAACTCGACACAAAGTGAGGCTTATCGCGAAAGGATTTCTCTAGAAAGAAGGAATAAACTTCAATGAAGTTTTTACATCTGTTACTAGAATTGAAACAATCAGGTTGGTTGTTGGTCTAGCAAAAATAAACAGTTGGCACATATGTCAGATGGATGTGAAGTGTGCATTATTGAATGGATCCTTAGACAAAGATGGTTATGTTAAACAACCAGTTGGATTTATGAAACATAACAAATAAAGAAAGGTGTACAAGCTGTATAAAGTCCTGTATGGATTGAAGCAAGGTCCAAGAGCTTGGAATAAGAAGATTGATAGTTTTCTAAGGGAGAAGCAATTTGTGAAGTGCACAATTAAGCATGGAGTATATGTAAGAAGAAGCAATAATGAATTACTTATATTATTTCTCTATGTTAATTACTCGCTAATAACAGGTAGCTACAAAAAGGAGATCAAAGACTTCAAAGATGATCTCCGCAAGGAATTTGAAATGTCTGACCTGGGTGACATTTCATACTTCCTTGGAATTGAATTCTACAAGAGTAGTAGAGGTTTTATGACACATCAAAGAAGATATATGGGAGAAATTCTCAAGAGATTTGAGATGAAAGAATGCAACTCGACTTCGACACTGACAGAACCAAGACAACAACTGTCGAAAGATTTAGAAGAAGATGATGTTGCCCCAACCCAATACATAAGATTTATTGGGTCATTAAGATACATTTGTCACACGAGGCCTGACTTAGCATACAATATAGGTATGATGAGTAGATTCATGCAGAAGCCAAAGGTATCTCATCTAGCAGTGGTGAAGAGGATATTGAGGTATCTGGAAGGAACGCTCAACTATGGCATTTTATTTTCTGTAGTTGATAAAGGAAAAGAATGCAAGTTAGATGGATACACTTATTCGAGTTGGTGTAGTGGTGCCGAGGATCGAAAATCCACAACAAGATATGTGTTTATGATAGGTGGTGCACCAGTTGTTTGGAGTTCGAGAAAGGAACCAGCAGTGGTATTATCATCGTACGAAGTAGAGTACATAGTTACTTCTCTTTGTGCATGTCAAGCAACATGGATGGTGAACTTGGTTGAAGAAATAACCAGGAAATATCATGGAGCAATTACCATGAAGATAGACAGCATGTCAGCTATCAACTTGACAAAGAATCTGATAGCTCATGGTCGAAGCAAGCACATCGAAATGAGGTTCCACTATTTTCGAGAGCAGGTAACAGATGAGAAGATGAACTTGAAAGCTGCAGAACTGAGAATCATATTGCAGACATCATGGTGAAATGAGTGCAAGTCGAAGTATTTAGAAGACTAAGAGCTACGATGAATATAGATAGCTTCGACACAATGAATTAGCTGGTGTGTTGAAAGTATAATTCCTTGTGTCGAAACAACTTGCTCGACAGATACAAGGAAGTGTCAAAAAGATTGTATCGAAGTGTGGAAACAGTTTGTTACACACATTTGATTTAGATCTAAAATATTTAGATTTGATTTAGATTTAAAATAGATAGATTTGATTTAGTTTCAAAATAGGTATTTAAGACTTTTATAGTTTTGAGTTTTGACTTAGAGAACAAGTTAACCTAAATCTATAAATAGATAGAGTAACCCATATTTTTGTAATCAATCAAGTTGTATTAGCAGAATTTGCAGTTGCAAGTGAATAAAGAAGTTTTTCACAGTTTGTGAGCAGAGAGAAACTCTGCAGATAATCATTGTCTCTATTTTCTTTCGTTCTTTTACATTTTTTTCGTTATTCTGTAGTGATAACAATCTTGTTCATCAAGATTGATAGAAATTCATCATAAATTTTGATAGATTTTCAACAATTACAGCAACTATTATTTAACTGTTATGTAGTGAAAGAGATTTTGCAATATGTGCTTAATTGGCTGCATGTCAATCATATAGAGGCTGAAATGAGGAACTATCTTTGGATAATTGAGCATAACAAGGGGGAAGGCTCAAAGACTTGCCATTATCAAATGTGTCTTTGCCGAGACAATTTACGAAGTGTAGCACCTGAGAAATGCTTGTTACTTTGAAAGTTTGAAAGTAATGATAGAAACAAAGATATTGGTCCAAAAATTATTGATAATGTTGTTTGTAAAGATTGGTTAAAACGAAATCGTAAGCATCACTTAAGTAGAATTATGATGCCTTAAGTTTCGTTGTATTTGTTGGTTTAATTGGCTGAAACATTTGATCGTCTCGTTTATTTTTTCAAAAAGAAATTTAAATTAAATTGAATTAATTTTATTTTTTAAATTTATTTGAATAAAAGAAATCATTGTTCTAATTCAATATTTTAATTAAAATTGATTTGATTGATTAACATTGATACGAATCAAAAAAGAAGTCTAAAAGAACTCAACACTTTGTCTCTGGGAAGCCTCCCTCTTGCACCTAACTAGTGTTGAGGGATACACCAAACCAAACTTATTTAATACAATAACCAAAATTATTGTCGATTATACAAAAATGGATCCTTCTACCGTCCTACCAAATACTTATTATATTATAGAATTACGTTCCCAAATACTCACACTTGTCCTTTTTTGTGCCAATTCTATAGTCATTTCATTTTTATGTCACTTTAATTAGTGTAAGGTACGTAATTATTATGCCATACTATTTTTAACATGATAACATGACATTTTCAAACTTTCTTCTTCACGGTGTAGATCTACTATTATATTCTTGTTATGTCTCGTACTTCCAAATTGTATAGGATCTTAGTGCAAAATAATGAGATTTATGTTTATCAAACTACTAATATAAGTTTTTCTACTCAAGTTGTTCAAACTATATGCTATGACCATAATAATAATATCTGTCTTGAATCGTTATTAGTGTGACTTTAACTCTGAGAAAATTAACGTTGATAAAGTTTTAAAAAATTAATATATGAAGAATTTTATTGACATTCTCCTTTGAACATTTATATTTTTATTGAATAAATAAAATTCATGTGAAATTTAAATTTCAAAAATAGATCTTATATAAAGTGTAAAGTAGATTATATATATATATATATATATATATATATATATATATATATATATATATATATATATATATATATATATATATATATATATATATATATATATATATATATATATATATATATATATATATATATATATATATATATATATATATATATCAATTTTTTAGCTTAGTCGAGATATTTCTTTCAATTTTGGTTGAGATGATGAACCATAGGCATGGGACTTTTTATAACTAGCAAGAATTCAGGTTGATTACCTGTATGCCAGGATTAGGAAGGTGTACAGGCATAACATATGGGTCGGCCCATGATAGGAGCCGAATTGTTGGATTGACAATCTACTGTAACAGTGAAGAGGTAGTCGAAGGGTCGCGTGGAGGTCACGAAATTGATGTTTGATCCGTTATAACTCATTATTAATGGTAGTTAGTGAGACGATAGACGTTACTTTGAGCATTTAATCAGGAAAAGTCAGACAACTCATCATGGCTCATTGTTGAAGAATCTGAGGATTTTAACAAAGACTATATAAGAAACATCGAAGCAAATATGGAGGCATCTGCAAAACATACGAGAAACAAACTTCCAACATTTGCAATCCCACCTGACTAGCATCAACGAGATTATCCAAACTGTGTTTTTTGCAAGAATATTTGGCATCCACCGTGGAGCTTTGGTAAAGTTTTCCCAGACAACACAAAACTAATTAAGATTCACTAATATTATAACATCGAAAGGTTTGGATCATCGCCCGGCTGAAGTGATTTGCCTCCTCTAGCAGATGTGATATGGGACGACCAAGTTCCAAAAGACTTTTAGCCATTACCCTAGACATCGCAAGAGTGATCCGCAAGAGCACATCATTGCAATCAACAATCAGATGGAAATCGTTGGCACCACAAATCCTCTAAAATGCAAACGAATTGCAGAAGGACGCGGCCCTGCGATGGTATATGAGCTTACCCAGGTTTTCAATTGTCAGTTATCAAGACTTAACCAGAAATATGGTACAACACTTTTCTGCTAGCAAGCATAGAAAGGACATAACAACGGGCTTGTTCAACATCCGACAAAGATATTCTAAATCACTCCAGGAGTATTTGGCACAATTCAACAAGGAGACCATCAAAGTCTCTCATCTAAATCGGGAGATGTTTGTTGGAGCTATTCAACACGGCCTTAAGGCCGGTCACTTTAATGAATCCTTAGTGCAGAATCCGACAACCAACATGGATGAGGTTATAACCAGAGCAGGGTGTTACATCAAGGGTGAAGAGAGTGATATGGAGAAGATATCTAGAGACACGAAAGAAAGGACACAACCCAGGAAAGAGGGAACCAGGTTCAAGAAAGACTATCACAAGCCCAGAGGGAAAGACAAAGCGATAATGAAGCCATCTCGGAGGCCATACGAAAACCCTACCGAAATTTATACCCCACTCAACACAAAGTGTTGAGGCATCATGCAATAATTTCATCACCTCAAACTGCTCCCATAACCATACCATCATATGGGAGTCAACTCTGTTTTAGGTAAAGATGAGAGCATGTGGTGCTATTATCATTGGATTTGAGGTCACCACACAGAAGATTTCCATCAGTTAAAGAAAGAGGGCAAAATTTTGATCCAAAGAGGTCGTTCGTTATCTTACGTCAATGATGTTGGCTTACCTCCAAGGAAGAGAAGCCCTTCTCGGCGAGGTCCTGGCTCAGAAAATCCTTCCCCCCAAAAGGGAAAAATAATGAAGAAGTACAAGAAACCAGAGTGACGTGTCGTACACTCAACACCATCTCAGGAGGTTTTGCTGGCAGAGGAGAAACTAGCCCAGCCATGAAAAGATACGCACGATTAATACGCACGATTAATGATGCATGACTCTCAAAAGTTACTCTCAGATTCAAAAGAAAAACTTGCCACTATCAATTTTTCCAAGAGGGATACAGAAGGAGTTTTGGCTCACGAAATGATCCCATGGTCATCAAATTATAAATCCATGATTGGAATGTATAACAGGTACTCATTGACTTAGGTAGTTCTGTGGATATTTTGTATTGGATGCGTTCAAGGGCATGAATAAGGACCCGAATAATTTAAATTTCAAAGGCATTATGGTCAGCTTCTCTAGTGAACAGGTGCAGGTGCTAGGTTATATGTTTATTATGATTATCTTTGGTAGTGGAGACAGTGCAAAGGGCATCAAGGTGAGATACTTGATCGTGAACGTGCATTCCCCTTACATAATTTTTATTGGGAGATTGGCGTTCAATGCCCTCGAAGAAGTATTATCGATCCTCTATATCACCCTAAAGTATCCTTTGGATGATGGGCGCACGGGCGTGATAAATGGTGATCAGAGGCTAGAAAGAAAATGTTAGGAAGACAGCCTAAAGCTAAATAAGAAAACTCAGAAATATTCTCCAACGACAGAAACCCCCCTTGAGGTGAACCTCGTCAACCTTGACTCCTGAGAGGACCCGACAGAAGATAGCCTAACTCCCATGGAAGATTTAAAAAGGTGCATATCGGCTCTAAAGACTTTCATATTATCCATATCGGTTCAAACTTATCCCAAGAGGAAGAGGATGACATCATCAAATCATTAAGGGACAAAGTAGATCTCTTTGTGTGAGCCACATCAGATATGCCTGATATTGACCTAGAGATATTGTGTCATTAAATTTCCCTAGATCCATCGTTGAAGCCAGTATCACAAAGAAAGCAAAAGGACAGCGAAGAGAAAAGAAAGGCAGTAGCCAAAAAGGTTAGAAAGCTTTTGAAAGTCGGATTCATCTAAGAAGTAAAATACCTGACTTAGTTATCCAACATCGCCATGGTAAATAAAAAACTTGGAAAATGCGTATGTGCGTGGATTTCACTGACCTTAATAAGGCATTCCCAAAGGATATTTCTCCATTACTGCACATCGGCCGACTCATTAAAGGCACATCTGATTTTTACGACTGCTCAGTTTCATGGATCCTTACTCTGGCTATAATTAACCAGATACAGATAACCTGTTGGATGCATCCAAGACCATGTTCATGACAAATGGAAGTAATTATTAGAAGTGATGTCATTCAGTTTAAAAAATGCAGGCGCTACTTATCAAAGGTTAATGGATATGGTTTTCTCTTCAAAGATAAGGAGAAAGCTGGAGGTATACATTAATGACATGGTGGTAGAAACCCCCGAAGAAGAATCACGTCAAAGACTTAGAAGAAACATTCGCATTATTAAGAAGCTTCAACATGAGGCTTAACCCGAATAAGTGCATATTCGAAGTACAAGCTAAAAAGTTTCTCGGGTTCATGTTGACAAATCGAGGAATTGAGGCAAATCCCGATAAATGTTAGGAAATTATCAATATGAAGATCCCAATGTTTGTATAAGAAGTTCAATAACTAACTGGCATGTTAGCTACCTTGTCTAGTTTTTTGTCTTGTGCAGGTGATAAATCTATCCATTTCTTAACAGGTTTGAAAAAGTCGACAAGATTTCAATGGATGGAGGAATACGAGAAAGCGTTTGCAGATTTGAAGTGTTTTTTTATCAAAACTTCCAATCTTGGTCTGTCCTAAGGAGAACTCCCTATTCACCCTATATCTGGTGGTTTCATATAGAGCTTTAAACTCTATTTTAGTTAAATACAATGATGAAGTAGAAAGGTCGATTTATTTTGTCAGCAAAGTTCTCAAGGGAGTAGAGCTGCATTACCAAAAGAACATATGCTTGGACCTAGAAGTAGTTATCACAACTAGAAATCTAAGACATTATTTTCAGAGACACCCTATTATCGCAGGACAAATTAGCCCTATAAAACAGGAAATTCTGGTATATCCGAATTTAGATGTCCTATGACATGTCGAGACATGTGATCTGAACAACACACAAGCAAGGTATAAAATATGCAAAAACAAGACTGAAAAGTAAATAACATACCAGAATTGTCAACCCAGTTTAGAGCAACTCTCCTACTCTGGGGGCATACCAATCCAGGGATAAAGCCCACTATAATAGTATCAATTCAAAGCTAAACTCCCATGTTTACAACTTTTCACTTAATCATTACACGTGCTGACTTTTTACCTAAGACCCACCTAGGTATGAGGCCCTCCTCAACTACCTCATCAATCACAGACAACGATTGGACAATAACAGGAAGGCATACTTCCATGATGCAAACCAGAAGACAGACTTTCATGACAATACCTAGCCAATACTCTTGACTAAGAATGATACTTATAGTTACTTACAAGCTTCCTCCAATAACAATACTACCTCTTGCTTCACGCCTTCGAGGAGAACAATAACAGAGAATACAACTTTGTAACATATTCCAACTTACATGTTGAGTGGATCACACAAACCAACTCTCCTAGATAGTGGCACAGACTCAGATCTAATAACTACATCTTTTCATTCACAGTTAGTGCATTTTTCTAGGTTATAATACTTCTATTTACAAATCTACAGAAGATTCTCCAACAAAATAGGTCTTTTTTGTACCCAAAAATTTCCCTATCATTTTCAAATCAAATTATTTCAAGAGGTCTCCTCATCTTCCTAGGGTTCTCAATTGCTCAAGATTACTCAAGGAATTGATTAGACAAGTCTTCTCCTAAGAAATTAACCTACAACTAGGGTTTTTATTTTCTCAAAGGAAATTGGACTTATAATGCCTAAAATGGTTTTCATGACTCTTCATATGTCCCTAAGATTGCTCATGTCAAGTTTCATTCCTTGCACCAAAAGTTTGCTCAATCAATTGCTCAGATGATGGAAAATCAACTATATAGGGTTAAAAGTCAAATGTGGTCAACATGCAGTCAAACTTCAAGATTTTTGGTCAAAATTAATATTTTGAAGTGATATCCATCATTTGATAAAGGGTTGATCATGATTCCTCAAGAAAATCCCTCAAATCATCAAAAGTCAAAAGTTGCCAAATTAGGGTTTCCTTAGGAGAAGTCAACTGAACTTTGACCAAACATAACTTCACATGCTTCATCAGTTTTTATCCAACCAAAGCTCATTTTGAAGGGAATTCAATTCTATATAACTTTGTCTATCTAAGCTCAAGTCCAAGAAACGCATCATTTGAGAGATCTGGGCCAATACATTATAGGTCATTTCAAAAGTTAACAAAAAGACACTTTTTGTCAAGGCAACTTACATCAAGATAAAGTCATCAAATATAAAAATTATAAACATAGATATTATAGAGGACATCTCTATATTTCCAAAAAGTCAAAGATAACCTTAAAAAGATAACAATTGAGTGAGATATGGTTTGTGCAAGTTGGGCAATTTTTGAGAAAATGCATGAAACTTCATTTGAGCTATTTTTAACTTTTGAACTTATGGGCCTAACTTTGAGGTTTAAACATGTCTATAACATGTTAGAAGACCCCTAAGTCCATTTATACATTACTTTGATTTTTTATTTTATTTTTTTTATTTTATTCAAATTAATTCAAAATAAATCAAATGAAATATGAGTTGATGGACCAAAGGGCGTGTGGGCTTCATTTGGGTATCTTCTAGAAGGCCTGTGGCCTCTTAAGAGCTAGCCATAACTGTGAAAACATGTTAGGAACAAAAATCTTCAAGTTTGGAAGGTATTTAAAACAATTTTGGAAAGATTTCAATGTGTTTTCTTTGCAATGAATTGTGACATAATGATAGAAGATCCTTGCCTTATTTTGATCCATTTCATTTCTCTATAAATACATGAAACACTCAAGTGCAAAAGAAATACAAAGTGGCTTCCATAGAAGTAAGGTTTCAAAATCACAAATTTTCAAAGAAAGATGCAAACTCGTATCAAAATTTCCAGCCACTCTTAATCAAAACCAAGCCTCAAATCATGTTCCTGAAGCTCCCAGGAATCTCACCAAGTCCAGAAACAAATCTATTCACGTATAGAATAGCTTACACAAGCCCACCGGTTTTGGTATTTTTCTTGAATTCGAATCTTTTAATCTAAGCATATTTAACTAGTTTCGTGTGCACATATGAGTTCATCATGGTGTTTAAAATAGGTTTGAATAAGAAAATGAAAGCTTTAACGCAGGGATGATGAGTTACCATGGCTAGGGCATGATAAGATTCTCACTTTGAAACTCCATTTCCACTAATTTATTTCTTTTTTACAATTAAAATCAAAACATATAAAAATCAGAATATTACATAAAATCAAAAAAATAGTCTTTTAGGTTTTTTTAATTAACTTTTTCATTTAATTAGATTTTAGATCTTATTTTTTAATTTGTAAAATTAATTAGAATAATTAGGTTTTTATAATTATTAACTTAAATTATTTTCTACAAAAATACACAAAAAATTAATTTCTAACGTTTTAGATTTTAGAACTTTAAAATATCTTTTCTAACATTTTCTTATTTATTTGCCCCTTTACTTTCTTAGAGAAATTATATAGTGTAATACGGTGGCAGAACCGACTGTTATACTGGTTTTGTGTTTGTATTCGCAAATGTTACAGTAAGCAAGAGTCGCCATCGACTTTTCTTTTATCCAACAAAGGAAAGGGTGAAAAGAATAGAAAAAGATCTTTCGAGATTATTTGAGTAAGGGGGTAGATTATGGAAAGGGAAGGTGTTATCACCCTTTCCATCCGTAGTTATCTACGAGCTCTTAGATGCTTAGCTCATTTGAAAATTACCTTGTGCTTTGTGCGTTTTGAAAATTATTTTTGAAATGCCAATAGTAAGGCAATTTGCTATATGATAACTCTTGTATCAGTCCTCAAGAGTGTTGATAAAGCGTTTTAAAAATGTTTTTGAAAGAAGTTTTGTGCAAGTGTAAAACTATCTACTTTTACTCGAAAGGGTTGTTCTTTTCCTCTTTTCCTTTAAACAGTGTTATCCTACTATTAGTAAGTAGGTAGTCCTAGTCGTCGGATGTTTGAGGGACATTCAAAGGGACGTTTATAGTCACAAAGGCAACTGGGCAAGAAATCTTAGTAACTACCCTAGGGTTTTAAGATCATTTTTTGCCAAAGCAACATCGAGAGGGTCATCGAGAGACTTATGATCTTTTAAACCGGAGGGTAGCCACTAAAATCTCTCACGTTTCGAGAGTTGTGACTATTTTTCCGAAGGCAACCAAAATGGGATACCCTAGAGGTATACATGTGCAATTGTGTTGTATTCAATTATTTATCTTCGCATTTAGGTTTGCTAGCATTTGATTTTAATCTCTTCTTATACAATCCTATTAGTCATGCATCTAAGCAGTTAATAATTTGCACTAATTAAAAGTGCGGAAATGTAAATCTAGCTATTACAAGGCTTCGGGGAGGGGGGTTAATTACATGTCCAAAAATGGGGAATAAAGCAGAAAGAGTAAAAGTCCTAGTTTAAATCTATTATATCCAGTAGGCAGTTACAATATTATGAAAAATAGTAATGCTAAAATAAAATCGCGCGCGAATTAGAAAGGACGTCTAAATCCTAAAGAAAATGAAATCTTCTTGTTTGTTTTTGTTTAATAAAAGAGAATAAAATCTAAGTCTACTTAATTTTAATTTTAAGAAAATGTTAAGATAATTAATTAATTAATTAACAAAATTAATTTTAATTAAAAAAACTAAAACCTAATTTTTTGTGTGGTTTTTATCTGATTTTATAATTAAATAAAAAAAGTAATTAAAAAGAACAAAAATAAAAATGGGCCAGGCAGCGAAAGTAAACAAGGGGTGGTATGGTCTGGAAAACGTTAGGCCCAAACAAACAGAACCCAGGAGCTTCGCTGGATCCTATGTTGCTAGCCCTTAAGGGTCTACCATGAAGTTGCATGTTGAGGCATTTGGATCTGGATCAGATTGTGATGATATGATGATACATGGTGTATGCGTTTGGACTTGAAGTGCCAGATCTGCAAGGAAATGGTTAGAAAAACAAAATGCACGGCCTGGGTATCAAACCCAGGTCCTTCCCCTGCACACACACCTGTAAACTTGATTAAATGCTAGATCAAAACAAATCCAAGGACCCTACCCTACGTAAGACCATCCCCTGAATCCAAATCTGGGGTTAAAATTGGCAAAAGGTCCCTGTATCACCCAGTTCAAAGCATGGCTGCTTCGAAGCCCTAAAAATGGAACCCTATACTTCCAGCACTCATATTCGCATGTAGCACATTAGACTTAACCCAATGATCAATAATAATATAAACATGCATATAACACCAATTTAAATTATGTATTCAAAGGGTTATGATCCAGAATTTTACCAAGGACCGGTGGGCTTGGTGCGTGACTTTAGGGCGTGCTTCAGGATTGAAGGAGAGCTGGTATGGGCTTCTGAGAATCTCAGGAATATGAATCTGGTATTCGTTTGGACTGGAGGAGTCTGCAAAGTTTGTTTCGAATTTGACAACTTTGAGTTATTTCTTTGTGATTCTCGCGTGGCTCTTTGAGGTAGTTTCTTTGTATCTCCTTGAGGAAATTTTTGCATGTCTTTTGCTTTTGACTTAGTCTTGTACTTATAGGGGTGTGGTGGTGAACAAATATGGCATGAATCAGCCATTAACCATGGTTTTGAAAGCGGAATCGAAAGATTTGAAAAGTTGCCATTTTGAGATATTTCATGCCATTTTGAACTTTGAGTGAACCTGGACATGTTTCATCCCATTAGGTGTTCGTTTCGATTTGCATCTCCATTTCACATCAATTGATTCTTTCGACAAGCTCCCGAGCTTTGTTCTTTTTGATGGCTCTGAGTTCCAATTCGAATTGCTCAAGGCTTCATCATCATGGCTTCTTCGATTAAGCCACCATCTGCTTCGATTGTGTAATTTGGGAACATCAACATAATAGAACATTTCTTGTTCTTTTCGATCTCCTTTCCTTCAATTCAACCAATCGAAGTATCACCTCTTCCTTTTGACCTATCGAAACTTCTTTTTGTTCTTTTCGATCAAAATTGTGCAGGTGTCTGATTCTTGTCGAACTAAACTTCGACTCCAATCCCAACCTTTGCTTTTGTCTTCAAGACCATCTTTATCAATCACTAGTTTATCTTCGATTGGTGAATACAGCTTGTATGCATCAATCAAATGATAACCTATGAGCACCAAGATTCCACTTCAATCATCCAACTTCTTCCTTGCTTGTTCAGGTACATGCCAGAAACATATTGATCCAAAAAAGAGTTGCATGTCCCTCTATGAAATCACGCCACGTTCGAAGGAAGCATGTCCTTCGAACCATTAGACTTCCGCGTGTTTCTTAAAAGCTTTTGAATTCAAAATCTTCTTCCTTTCGAAGCGCCAATTCAAATCAACATGACAATTGAAATGCATTCCCTTTAAATGCTTCAAATAGTTTATATTTAAATAGTTCGAAAACGAACCCTACTAAGCTCTTTACTAGCTCTTCATCAATCAAAGCCTTCATAAAGGCCTCCTCACACTTTATTTTGAAGTATTCTTTCTTTTATCATAGTGTCATTTATTCAAAACTTGTATAATCGAAATTCCCAACTAACACTGCTTCATTGGGCATCTAATCTGAGTGTATATTGTTGTCAAAGCTGCTTCGACCCCAAATCTCTTAGGAAATTTTTAGCTTTCAACTTACATCTCGTCAAGTTCAGCACACTTCTATTCTTTCTTTCAGTTATGCCATTATGCTGAGGCGTATAGGGTGCCATGGAAATCATTTGAAGCTTTTGCAAACCAAAATTCTTTGTGAGAAACTAAACCCTAGATGGAAATCCATTGCTTATGAGGAGAATTTATATGGTCAATTCTTGGTCAACCTTGAGCAATTAGGGACCTCAGTGAGCATGCCTTGAATAGAACGGGAGGGCAAATTTTGGGGTACAACATATGGGTTGCACAGTTTTTTTTGTAATAGCTATAGTTTTATTTCCTGTAAATTTATACTATTGTATCTGCCCAAAGCCTTGTAATAGCTTAATTAGAGTTTACTTTTATGCACTTTACTTTTTGCACCTATATTGTGCTTGCTTGTCTGTAGATATTTAACTGTTAGTAATAGGCTTGTATGGCAAGATTTAAAATCAATCGTTAGATAACCCTAATCAAGATAAATAACTGAACTGAATCGCTCTTACACACATGCACCTCTAGGGTAGCCTCCCTTGTTGCCTTCGGAAACAGTGGTTATGTCCCTCGAATATAGGGATACCATTAGCAAATACCCTTAGGTAAAGTCATCATAAAGATCATAGTCCCGCGATGTCCCTCGAAGTTGCCTACGAGAAATGATCTTGTACCTTGATGTTGCCTATGAATATATCATGACAGTACCTTCGAATTGTTAAGGTATTCCTATATGTTGCCTTCAATGACCATAACGACGACCCTACGCATGTCCATTCACATCCAATGGACGGGGCTACCAACCAACTAATGGTATGGATAACACCATCACTAACGGAGAAGGAAAATGATAAAAAAAGACCTTTCAGTGGGTAAGATACCCTTCATTGCTTGCTCACAAACTAAAATAATTTTCACACCTCATACTTTCAAAATAACTACTTTCAAACACTTTATAAACACTCTTGAGGACTGATACAAGGGTTATTATAAAACAGACTGCCTTATATTAGCATTTTCAAAACATTTTCAAAACACGCACAAAGAAAATTAAAGTAAGCTAAGCGATTAAGAGCCCGTAGTTAACTACAGATGAAAAGGGTGCTATCACTTTCCCTTTTCATAACCTACCCCCCGAAATCAAAATCATTAAAGGTATTTTCTGTTCTTTTCACCCTTTCCTTATTGGATAAAATAAAAGTCGATGGAGGCTCTTGCTATCCGTAACATTTACGATAAAATGCAAACCAAAAGTCAGTTCTCCCACCGTATTACAGAAATGGCGACTCTGCTGGGGAATAATTTTACTTAAAAAATAGGGGTTACCTTAGGGATAGATCACTTTTACTTTCTTTGTTTGTCTGTTTGCTTTAAATTTGGGGTTTTTCTCAGATTTAAATTATTGCAGAGATCCTATACCCAGATCTAGGGACATTTTAAGTAAGTAGCAATAAATCATGGAAACTGTGCGGCATAGACCAATATTGTTGAAGTGATGGCTATGTTAGTGCGACACATTGGTTTGTACTGGTGTTCCTTGAGTCAGTCGAGGATAACACTAGACTATCGCGTGGTGTCATAAGCATTAACTGACCTTTATAACCTTAATTGACCCAACTTAGTCATTAGAAAGTAGTGAGATGGTAGGCTTTGGTGCAGTCCGAAGTTGGTTGATACTCGATGCTACGCTCATTAAGACTTAACTCTTGGGATATTTCGGTGGCAAGTTAGTTGCTTTGCTGAAACAATGCCTGAGAGAAAGATCGGTGATATGAGACTCCTAGAACCCGATTACTATTCTTAGGACAGGTTGAGCCAACTAAACTTTAAAAGGGTACTTACCTATGAACCTCATGCAAGCCTTTAAACCTAAGGCCTTTGGTGTGATTTGCTTGTGCTTGCTATCTTGTTTAAACATAACATCATAACATTATAACATAGCATTTTCACTAGCCATTTCAAGGACCGAGAGATTTATCTTTGTTTAGTTTTGCAGGCTATGGCATATGCTCACAGAAATACTATCCAGATCAAATTCATGGGAATACCTTCCAAGCTCAAAGAATTGGTCTCAAAGGTTCCCGAAAGCTCTTAGTTCAACAAAAGACATGGTCATTTGCTCAGCTTGGTTATCTCCAGTTTTGAAGAAGGCATGATAAGCGTTTTATTCCAGTTCTTTGATCCTAAACACCATTGCTTTACTTTCCCCAATTATCAGTTGGTGCCCACAATAGAATAGTTCTCTAAGTTACTTGGGGTGCCTATACTAGATCAGATACCCTTCACTGGTTTAGAGAAATATCCAAGACCTGAAGATATTGCCACAGCCTTGCACCTGAAATCATCTGACATTGCATCTAATTGGGAAACCAGGAGTGGGGTTAAAGGTCTCCTTACAAAATTTCTGATGGAGAAAGCTCAGTTGTTTCTAGATGCCATGAGTTTTCATGTGTTCGAAGATGTTTTGGCTTTAAAAATATATGGTTTGGTGCTATTCCCCAATCCGGACCAACTTATAGAAGTAAACGCCAACAAGATATTCCTCACTCATAATCATGTGCCTACTTTGCTCAGAGATATTATGCATTCTCTTTACACTCGTACCATGAGGAAGCGAGAAACTCTCATGTGTTGTATACCTTTTCTATCCAAGTGGTTTATTTCGCACCTTCCCTGCCTGATAATGAAGAATGAACAAGGTTTGAGGTGATCTCAAAGGATAATGTCACTCTCTCATTCAGACATTTATTGGTGTTCCCAATCCCAAGAAGACGTCATTATTATTGACCGTTGTTGAGAGTTCCCTAATGTCCAACTCCTGGGAATAAAGGAGGGCATTACTTATAAACCTTCACTAGTTTTACATTGGTCTAGTTATTCTCGAAGAGACGGTCCTCATGACATGCTTATCCAGGGTATTATGTTCAAATATGGCAATGATCTTCAAGTTTACCGATAGAGATTTATCTGTGCTTGGGTCATGGTCAATGATATTGATAGCAGGATTCTGGGGCATAAGAACTCCATCCCTCTAAAGCTCTATCTCAAATCGATATGAGCTCGTGCCCAAAACCTTATGATGCTATATCATGTTGTCCTACCAGTAATCATGGAGCATGTTGTCGAAGGAGACGTCTCTCACACTATCCTTCATTCAGACATGCCTACTGACTTTGAAGAATTGCAGAAGTCCTGGACTCAACTCAAGGAAGAACGGGACACCTTTGAGACTCAATTCTATGAAAGTGAGAAGAAAGTGTTGGAGCTGATGAAGCAACTTTACGAGGAGCAGAATCTTAATGCATGTGTTAACACAAAAAGGAGGCGTCCATGGGAAACTTAAAGCTTTAGGATTTTTTAATTTATTCCTTTGCAATATTTTGTTTTCTTACTAATAAAAATCTTTGTTTCTGTTTCCTTTTTGTTAACAAATTTAAATCTCATAAGGTCCTTGAAAATATTGCATATACATATCATGTATATCATTACATGACAGGGGTTTCAAGACAGGTTTCTTATCTTTTGGTTGTTTATTTCAGCAGAAAGAATGGCTCTTGAACAAATAGTTAAGGATCTCCAAGCTCAGAATGCTCAATTTCAGAAAATGTTCCTGAATCTAGCCAAGGGGCGGGAAGTGTTGAAGGCCCTCATCACTGAAAAGAGGGGGGGGGGGGGAATCAAGAAACCAGTTGGCATCCTCAACATGGGTATGAGGCCCAAAGGTGCAGTCAAGTGAGCTTTGGAGTTTGAAGAAGAATGACCAAGATGAAGATGATAAAAGTATGAAGGCTGAGAAGAATAACAACCAGGGATCTAATGAAGAAGAAATGGACTATTCAGATGAACAATATCCTCCAATTGACGATAAATACAAATAGATGGAAGATCGTCTCAATGCCATGGAGATCAAGAGAGTTCTTGGGTTGGATTTCAAAGAGTTGGGTCTCATCTCAGGGGTTGTTATCCCTCACAAGTTTAATGTCCCCGTCTTTTTCAAATGTGATGGTGTGTCTTGTCCTAAGCTTCATTTGCGGTCTTATGTCCGAAAAATCCAACCCCATACTGATGATAGGAAATTACAGGTTCATTTATTTCGAGAAAGCTTGTCAGGGACTGTGATACGGTGGGAGAACTGACTTGAGTTTTGCGTTTGTTTTCGCAAATGTTTCGGTTGAGCAAGAGTCGCCACCGACTTTTTATTTTATCCTAAGGAAAGGTTAAAAAGCACAGCAAAAACCTTTGAGATATTTTATTGGGTTCAGGGAGTAGATTATAGAAAGGAAAGGTATTAGCACCCTTTCTATCCATGGTTATCCATGGGCTCTTAGTTACTTGCTTAGATCACTTGCCTTGCATTTTCAATTGTTTTAAATGGTGCTTTGTGTGTGGGTTTGAAAATGTTTTGAAAAGAGGCCATTGTTGTGGCAACCTTTGTAATGATTCATGTTTGAATGTATACAAAGATGTATTTGTCTTTTGAAAAGTTTTCAATGTTTTTGAAAGTTGTTTTGAAAGTGTGTTGTGATGTGTGTTTTGAAAAAAAGGCAAGGATTATTTTGCAAGTTGGTCAAGTAACCAAGAGCTATCTACCCTAAATTTCTCAAAGATCTTTCCTATGTTTTAACCCTTTTAACAGTATTGTTCCACCATTGTATTTGGTGGACAATCTTGTGTTAGGATGTTAACGGGACGGGCGCGGGTCATCGTTTAGACCATGATTGCAATAATGCCAAGTGTCTTTGGCAATTTTTCCTTTAAGGGACTTGATCATTTTTAGGCAACTTTCGAAAGCGTCATCGAGGGACTATGATCATTTGAATTATTTTGTTTTGCCAAAGAACACCCATTATGCAACATGGCCCATTATTGAAGGCAACAAGTGGAGTAACCCTAAGGGGTGCAAGTGTGATTGGTGTTATCCATTTTCATGCTTTTTGTCTTTTGTTTAGTCAAGCTATTTGTTATTTTTGATTTGCATACAAAACCCTAAGTCTATCATGGCATATTTAGAAAGCTTTAAAATGCGGAATTTAAAGTCCTAAATTATTACAACATAATTATGGGATGGGGGGTACAAATGTTCAAATGGAGATATTTAGCAAGAAATTTAAATCTAAACTATTACATCCAAATTGAATATACAAGTTATTTTAATTGTACAATAATTGAATAAATACAAATAAAATGTAAAAATGTATTATGCACAAAAATGTTTTTATGGGTATGTAAAAAGTATTTTTTCATGTGAAATATAAAAAATAGAAAAAGGTTAATTTTGGACATTTTCACATTTTAGGGCAAAACCCTAATTTTCTAAATAAAAGGTATTTATCATTTATTATATATAATATTTATTAATTATACACAAAAATAAATAAAAGAGAAGTATATTTGTAAAAAGTAATTTTTGAGGTCAAATATTAATAAAATAAAAAATGTATTATTTTTATTTTTATCCTAAATATTCTAATAAATATATAAGTATTTATACTATATATTAAACATATTAAATATATACAAAAAATAAAATATTTATTATTTATATAAAAAAAGGTATATTTTAAGGAAATGTTTTCAAAAGATAAAATAAAATAAAATCAGAAAATAAAATGTATTTGTATTAGCTTTTAGTGTCTTTTAAATAAAAAGTATACATATTTATTTACATGTTTATGTTTAATAAAGCAAATAAATGTAAAAAAAATATAAAATAAATGTGAAAAATATTTTTTATGATTTTTTATGTTTTGACAAAAATATCAAGTCAGAAGAAAAAATAAAAAATAAAAAATAATTAAAATATCACTTAATGGACCAAGGGGGTGTAAGTGAAAAAAAGTGGTGTAAACAGAAAAACAAAACTCAGGCCCAACCTAAGTCTATCTTCTTCAACCTCCAGCTAGTTTTGTTTGAAATTCGCGCGCCTCCTTGCTTCAACAACAAACTCCTGATTCTTTGATTTTCAGCCAAAACTCACAACATAAACTATGTAGAGCATTAAATCACGAATTCATACATATAAAAAAGTTGTTCTAACTCTCAGAAATGAGAGAGAATTTCTTCTCCCCCAATTTTAAACCTAAGTTTTTTCCAATGTTCATGTCTTAAATTCTCTCAGCACACACAATATAAATGGAAAGTAAGGATATGGGTGGCTTCAGGGACATGAGTAGGACATAACTTCTTCACAAACCTAAGCCTAGATATGCTTGGATAGAGAGATAGAAGTTCAAATTCTTACTTGTTCAGCTTGAATCGTGTATAACAATGGAGGCACTTTCAATGAATTTTGAGGACTTGTACAGCTTGCTTGAGGTCCAGGGATGCTTCCTCTATGCTTGGTGTGCTTTGAATCCTTCTGAATCAAGCTATGGAAGTCAACCTGCAAGAGAGAAAAGTGAAAATGGCACGCTTTGCTAGAGGTGTTACAGTCTGTATCTAAGGCTTGGGATAGTTTATATGGATGTTATAGAATGTGTTTGAGCTGGTTTGGATGAAAACGCACGATGGAATGATGTTGTGGGATTCAAGTTGCAGAAAAGACTCTGTTTTTGCAGCAAGAAGGTATTTCTGTGAATGAGGAGGTATTGAAGGTGGTTTGGTCGTGCTTCAGGTTAGTTAGGGAGCATGCAATGTGTGGACAAAGTTTGTTTTGGCTCTTGCTTGTAGGAATTGAATGTTGGACCAGTTTTGCAAAGTTACTTCCTTCTTAAGCCAAAGTTGTCAAGTTAGGTTACAGGCTCATACAGGCCCCTCAAACATGCTGCAAAGTTTATTCTTGATCAGTGGGATATGTCTACACATTTGTGCCTCAGAGATTTCCTTGTACTTCAAAGATATGGACCTTGACATAAAGTGGATCTTTTCAAAAATGGCTAAAATGCTTTTTCCATTTATGGCTTAATCTTGTATGTAATGGTTAAATACACAAAACAAGACATGAACACAAAGGATATGCATTAAATTATTGAGTGAGAATAGGATTAGAGGCCTGTAATCTAGCTTGTGCAAGCTGACTTGAAAAATGCAAAGTGTTATGAACATGAAATTGGCCATGAACAAAGTGACTTTTGCCTAACTTCACAAATTCGAAACTCCCTAACCACAAGGGTGTTTGATGAGTTCTTGGACAATTTGGGAAGCTTGGAATGTGTACTACAATCCATATTTGTAATGCAAGTTGAAATTCCAAGTGGAAGCATGTGAAAAGTGGCCATGAAGTTGGGCAAAAATCCTGCCTAAAATAGGTCAAAAAATTTTCTAAGTTAAGAATGTTTTGCACCCCTATTCCAAAAATCATAACTTGTGCTACAAGATTCTTTTGAGGAAACTTTGTGAATCAAAGTTGTAGATTTTGCAATGGACTATAACTTTTATGTTTTGAGTTTTGTTTGAATCCAAATATATCTTGATAAAAAGATGGGACAAAGTTAGGAAAAAATAAGGGAATTTCATAACTTAGAAAAATTCTAAGTTATGAAATTTCTTCATTTTAAACCCTAATTTGTAATTTTTGATTTCTTGATGAACAAGTTTCATAATTTGACATGTTTTGATGAAAAATTAATCTTGGCACTTGATTTTGACCAAAAAGTCAAAGTTTGAGTTTTCAGTATACAGTCAAATTTTGATCAATTGACTGGAAAATTCATCTGTCAATCTTGTGCATTTGGGATCTTTTGAACTTGTTGAACATGTCAAGACAATGACATTGAGTCCTTGAGTCCATATGTGAGCTTGATTTGCCATTGGCTAGGTCAAATAGTCAAAATTTGCCTTTGTGCAGTCAAAACCCTAAAAATGACCATTTTGCCCTTTTGGTGATCTGATCAAATTTCTTGTGGAATTGTGATCCAAACTTGATAAAATGGTCCATATGAGTTAAATATGTTGATTTGGGTCAAAAATCATGAGGTTTGACTGTCAATTGACCACAGTTGACTTTTTCCCCAATACAACTGATTTCTAGGTCAACTGTCCAATTGACTGGGCAAAGATTGGAATCAAGGCTTGAAACTTGGTATGGATGAACTTGTGAGTCCAACATGAAGCATGAAAGTCATTTTGGGCATTTTAGGTCAAAGCATCTTTGTGCAAACTCAAACCCTAATTTGGGTCAACAGTGCAAGGAGGAGTCTTGAGCAGAGCAAACCCTAACTTGATCTTGAGCTCCAAGGGTCTTGTGGTGAGAAAATATTGATGAAATGGGAGGGCAAATTTTGGGGTACAACAGTTGCCCCTGTTCAATCTTCTTAGACCTGAGGATGTAGATTGGCTTGCGTGCCTTTCGTGATCCAAAGGTGGAAGATGATTGAACACTAGAGTGCCCAGAAATTTGCACTCGCATAGTGGAGTATCAGCAATGTGATGTCGGGAATGGGCTTATAGATGCCATTTGGAGATAGGATGGATAGGAGGATGGGATTATAGATGTCATCTGGAGGTGTGACAGAACCTTGTCGGGAATGGGCTTATAGATGCCATTTGGAGGTGTCGATCGCGTAAGAGATTCCTTAGCGAGAACTTGCGTACCTGAGAAAGAAAGATGGTTTCCTGGCTTGCTATAGGTGTTGATCTTCAGTCTCTTCATGCAGATATGCCCTGGCTAGATACAGGTATCAAATCTACAATCAAACGCTCACAGATATGCCCTGGCTAGATACAGGAATCGAATCTGGAACTTCAAAAGGTTGCTTACAGACGTGCCCTGGCTGGATACAGGTATCGAATCCACAATCAAATACTCACAGATATGCCCTGGCTGGATACAGGAATCAAATCCGGAACTTCAAAAGGTTGCTTACAGACGTGCCCTGGCTGGATATAGGTATCGAATCCATAATCAAATACTCACAGATATGCCCTGGCTGGATACAGGTATCGAATCTCTAAACTATTCATGCAGATATGCCCTGGCTAGATACAGGTGTCGAATCCACAATCAAATACTCACAGATATGCCCTGGCTGGATTCAGGAATCGAATCTGGAATTGGTAGTCTACAGATATGCCCTGGCTGGGTACAGGTATCGAATCTGGAAATTTATCGTCTACAGATATGCCCTGGCTGGATACAGGTATCGAATCTGGAAATTATCGTCTACAGATATGCCCTGGCTGGATGCAGGTATCGAATCTGGAATTGGTCGTATACAGATATGCCCTGGCTGGATACAGGTATCAAATCTGGAAACTCTTCATGCAGATATGCCCTGGCTGGATACAGGTATCGAATCTACAATCAATCACTCACAGATATGCCCTGGCTAGATACAGGTATCGAATCTGGAATTGTGATAGTTGACAGTAATCATCTTTGGATTGACCTTTTCCTGAAAAGGCAAAACATTAGTTGTATGCAATGTCATGATGTATGAGATGCATGATGTCATGATGTTCTCAAAATAAATGAGATCGTGCGATATGATGCGTATATGCATGAGTCATGGTGTATGATAATGTGATGAATGTATTTTTGTCTAGGAAAATAAATCCTTGACGACTGCCGGGAGTTTGAATCCTGGGCTGATGTTGAAGAGTAGAGTTCTTCGCTTCCGCTGGGGATGATGGCTGCAAGAGTAAACCGGTATGAGAAGATGACTCCATTGGGGAATAAACTTGTTGGAGAGATTACTCTGCGGGGAATTACTCTGTGGGAAGAGATACTTCGCTGAGGTTTTGATGAGAGCTCCGCTGGGGATTCCACTGATAAGTTATGTTGGGGAATTTGATGAACTCCACCGGGGAATAGGAAGAACTTCGCCGAGGACGATCTTTCCGTGGTAATTAGCTGAGGATAACCCAGTTATACCCTGGTGGGGAAATAACCTTTGAATAAAGTCAGGGAGAGACGTATGTACTCTGCAGGTGATAAGCTTCCAGAATCTACTGGGGATATGGATTCCACTTTCCTGGGGAAACTTTGGACTGTACTGGGGAATGGTTCCACTGGATGTTTGTATTCCGCCGGGGAACAATCTTATATTTCTGTCGAGGAATGTTAAGACTGCTGGGGATGCTTGCTGAGGAATGTCTATACTCCGCTGGGGAATGTTGAGATCTTCTAGGGATACCCAACTTCCTTAAGGCTGTTAGTAGACTAACTCTGCTTGGGGAGAGTATCGCTGACTTGCTGGAGATACTGCGCCTTTTCAGGGCTTACGGGAGACCAACTCTGCCTGGGGAGAGTATTGCTGAATCTTGTCTTACTCAACGGGGAGTGAAGGTATCCTGGTCACGTTCTTCAGCCGAACCTACCTTGGTACCTTGGTGGATAGAGCAACTAGATCGCTTAGACAATTCTTTATTGCCCCTGTTTCTGATGTCATCTGTAATTAGTCCTTCGTTTCGCATGCAAATATTCATGATTAGCAATTAATGTCAAATGCATATATCAAAAATGAACATTGGACGTTCTTTGCAAAACTAAACAGAAAAAGGAAAAACGATGGGTAATTTGTCTGAAAAATTGAACTTGTATTGATTTTGAAATTTGCCTGTAAATAGGCGTTTTATGTACAGGAGGCTGACGTCCTAGTAAGAGAACACCGCCAAGCAAAATAGAGTTTATACAATTTTGTGAAAAGGAAACAAAACAGCTATGTGAAAAATAATCCCACTGGGTTCCAACTCTGCTATCGCCTTTATGTCTTCAAGCGTCTCATCACTCTACTGCTTAATTGAAGGTGAAGCTGATTGATTGGAGTCATCTGAGCCCGATAGTTGATGTTTAATTCTGGATGCAAGGTGATCCAATGAGACATAGTATTACGCTTTATCCCTAACTTTTGCCTGGACCGCCCTTTCGGGTTTTCAGTCCACCGGGATACCCATTTTTGCCCAAGCCGCCTTTTCAGGTTTTCGACTTGCCGGGTGTACAGATTTTTTTATTTCATCCCTTATTTTTTCCCGAACCCTTTTGGTTCGCCGAGAAGCCCTTATTTTTGCCTAGGTGTGTCAACCTAGCGGGTCCTTAATTCAGGTGTAGTATCTTTTTACTATGTCTGCATTGGCGGGGTGAGGAAGGTCGTCACCATCCATGGTGGTTAGAATCATAGCTCCTCCTGAGAAGATATGTTTAACTACAAATGGCCCTTCGTACGTAGGGGTCCATTTTCCCCTGGGATCACTTTGAGGAAGAATGATGCACTTGATTACCAGATCTCCGACTTGATACTCTTGTCGTCTGACCTTCTTGTTAAATGCCCCGATCATCCGTTTTTGGTACGTCTGACCATGACAAATAGCAGTGAGTCTCTTTTCGTCAATTAGGTTTAATTAATCAAGCCGAGTCTGGATCCAGTCATCTTCGCTCAAACCTGCATCCTTCATTATCTGGAGAGAGGGTATCTAGACTTCAATAGGCAAGACTGCCTCCATGCCATAGACCAAGGAAAAGGGAGTTGCCCCTGTTGACGTCCGTGCTGAGGAACGGTACCCATGAAGAGCAAACGGCAACATTTCGTGCCAATCTATGTAGGTCACTGTCATCTTCTGCACAATCTTCTTGATGTTCTTATTTGTTGCTTCTACAGCCCCATTCATCTTTGGTCGATAGGGAGAAGAGTTGTGGTGCTGTATCTTGAATTGCTCGCAGAGCTCAGTGATCATTTTGTTGTTAAGATTAGTACCATTGTCCGTAATGATCCATTCCGGGACGCCATATCGACAAATCAGGTTGTGCCGAATGAACCGTGCCACGACGTTCTTGGTTACGGTAGCGATGGAAGCTGCCTCGACCCATTTTGTGAAGTAATCAATCGCTACTAAGATGAAGCGATGCCCGTTGGATGTCGTAGGTCTGATTTCGCCGATCATATCAATGCCCCACATTGCAAAGGGCCAGGGTGCTGTCAAGACGTTCATAGGGACCGGAGGAATGTGCACCTTATCAGCATAGATATGGCATTTATGACAAGTTCGAGAATGCTGATAACAGTCGGCTTCCATTGTGGACCAGAAATATCCTGCCCGAAGGATTTTCTTTGCTATGGTATGTCCACTGGAATGTGTTCCGAAGGTACCTTCATGTGGCTCTGCCATGATCCTTTCTGCTTCAGTCTTATCCACACAACGCAGTAAGGTTGAATCATGGTTTCGCTTGTAGAGAATGCCATTGCTGAGGAAGAACTTTGCCGCAAACCTTCTCAGGAACTTCTTGTTATTAACAGATGCGCCTTCGGGGTATTCTTGAGCTTCAAGGTACCTCTTCACTTCATGATACCAGGGTTTTTCTGTTACCTCTTCGGTCTCGAGATCGCAGCAATGTGCAGGTTCGTCCAACTTCCAGATAATGATCCGGGGAGCCTCGTTGTCCCATTTGACTTTGAACATAGAAGACATCGTAGCCAACGCGTCCGCTAACTGATTCTCCTCTCTTGGGAAATGTTCAAATGTTATCTCCTCGAAGTGGGGAATCAACGTCAGCACATACTCCTTGTAAGGAATAAGATTTGGGTGTTTCGTATCCCACTCGCCTTTGATCTGATTGATCACGAGAGCGGAATCTCCGAAGACACTCAGAAACTGGATCCTTAAGTCAATTGCAGCTTGAAGACCCATGATACATGCTTCATATTCTGCCATGTTGTTGGTGCAGTTGAAACATAGTCGGGCGGTGAGTGGAGTATGAGTGCCTTTAGGGGATATGATTACAGCGCCGATACCATTACCTAAAGCGTTCGAGGCTCCGTCAAAGTGCATAGACCATCGGGATCCTTCCTCAGGTCCTTCATCCGGTCCAGGTACTTCACAATCAGTCACTACCATGATATCCTCGTCTGGAAATTCAAAGTTCATCGACTGGTAATCATCCACTGCCTGGTGTGCCAAATGGTCTGCCAATACACTTCCCTTGATTGCTTTCTGAGTCGTGTACTGGATGTCGTATTCTTTCAAGATCATCTGCCATCTTGCTATTCTTCCAGACAAGGCAGGCTTTTCGAAGATGTACTTTATTGGATCCATTTTTGAAATCAACAGAGTAGTGTGAGTCAACATATACTGTCTCAGCCGGCGAGCAACCCATACCAAAGCGCAGCAAGTTTTCTCGAGCAGTGAGTATCGGGTCTCACAGTCGGTAAACTTTTTGCTAAGGTAATAAATGGCGTGTTCTTTTCGGCCAGACTCGTCATGCTGCCCCAGCACACACCCCATTGAGTTGTCCAGTACCGTCAAGTATAAGATTAGAGGTCTCCCTTCAACTGGAGGCATAAGAATGGGTGGTTCTTGGAGATACTCTTTGATTCTTTCGAAAGCGGCCTGACATTCATCGTTCCAACGTACTACTTGATCTTTCTTCAGCAACTTGAAGATTGGTTCACAGGTAGCAGTTAGATGCGAGATGAATCGGGCAATGTAGTTCAACAGTCCTAGAAAGCCTCTGACTTCTTTCTCTGTCTTGGGAGTTGGCATCTCTTGTATGGCTTTCACTTTGGCAGGGTCCACTTGAATGCCTTTGTCGCTTACGACGAAGCCTAGCAATTTTCCAGATCTCACCCCAAAGGTGCACTTGTTTGGGTTCAACCTCAGCTTGTACAACTTCAGACGGTCAAACAGCTTCCGTAGATGGTCAATGTGTTCCTCCTTAGTTTGGGACCTTGTAATCATATCGTCGACGTATACTTCTATCTCGTGATGGATCATGTCATGAAACAACGCAACCATGGCACGTTGGTAGGTTGCCCCAGCATTTTTTAACCCAAAAGGCATGATCTTATAGCAAAAGGTGCCCCACTGAGTAACAAAAGTGGTCTTCTCCATGTCTTCAGGAGCCATCTTGATCTGATTATAACCGGAGAATCCGTCCATGAAGGAGAATACCTTATGTTGAGCAGTGTTGTCAACCAGAACGTCGATATGAGGCAGAGGGAAATCATCCTTAGGGCTCGCCCTGTTCAAATCCCTGTAATCAACACACATTCAGACCTTACCATCCTTCTTTGGCACTGGAACCACGTTGGCAACCCACTGAGGGTAAGAAGTCAGTGCTAGAAACCCGGCATCAAATTGTTTCATAACCTCAACTTTGATTTTCTCGGACATTTCTGGACGCATACGGCGGACCTTCTGTTTTACCGGAGGGCAATCTTCCTTGGTAGGCAGGTGATGAACCACAATGTCGGTATCCAACCCAGGCATGTCTTCGTAAGACCAGGAAAAGATTTCCACATATTCATGCAGCATCTGAATCAACCGTTGTTTCACACTGAGCTCTAGATTGGCACCAATCTTGACTTCCTTTCTGTCTGTCTCAGTACCCAGATTTACCGTTTCCACTGGCTCTTCATTAGGCTGAATGGCCCTCTCTTCCTGGAGTAACAGTCTTGCAAGCTCACCAGGCACTTCACAATCATCTTCACCTTCGTCTTTGGCTAAGTTGATCGGAACTTCGAAGTCATAACTGGCAGTAGCAGAGTCGTTACCAGTGAGATCTAGAGTGGATTGGAACCTGTATAGGTGAGTGTGTGTAAATATAGCTGTTTTGCAATATATAATAAAGAAAGAAAAGGAGCGCAAGATTTTGAAATGCAACAAACGTCCAATGTTTTTATTAATGATATATGAAAATGACACACAAAAGCCCTCACAAATGAAGCCACGGTGCCCCAGGTAAGACACCGAGCCATAAAAGTTTCAAAATATTGTCTGTTACAAATTCAAAATAAAAGAGTTCATTACTGAGTGACAAAAGTAATAGGTGTGAAGTCTTTGGCAGTCCAGTTGCTTGGTCCACCGTGGGTTGTTGGGTAGATCCAGCTGTCGAATTCAGATTCCTCCACGTCGTCTTCAATAGCATTTACTCCCGGGTTGGTGATGAACATAGGAGGTCTTCCAATCCTTGCCTTACGAACAACCCTCTGAGCTTCTGCAGTGAAACCTAGACCAAACTTGTCGGTCTTTGGAGTGAAATCAGGAAGTCGGCCCCAGTTTGCACACTCACCCTTCTCAATCACAGCCCGGGCATCCTTTAAGGAAGCCATCTTCAAAGGAGAGTCTTCTTTAGTCACAGCCTCTGCTGATGCCAGTGTCTGAGGCACCTCTTCAAAGTGCTGGAATGGAGTCTCAATGAATTCCCCATCCATTTCTAGGTACCGGAACGAGTTGAGGTGGCTGACCATATACTCTTCCTCCCCCTGAACTGTCACAATTTTCCCTCTGACCGGGTACTTCAGCTTCTGATGTAGTGTGGAGGTCACAGCTCCAGCCTTGTGGATCCATGGACGACCCAACAAACAAGAATAGGATGGTCGAATCTCCATCACATAGAAAGTAGAATCAAAAACTTGAGAACCAACCCTGATTGGAATGTCAACTTCCCCATGTACCATCCTTTTCGAACCGTCAAAGGCTCGGACAACAATGTTACTAGGCTTGAGCTCCAAACCCTCACAATCCAACCTGTCTAGGGCCTTCTTGGGCAATACGTTCAATGAAGAACCGGTGTCTACCAACACATGGGCAAGAGTAGTGCCCCTGCATTCAATGGAGACATGCAGGGCGTCGTTATGGTTCTTTCCTTTGGCAGTCAGATCGGCGTCAGAGAAGCCCAACCCATTATCGGCAGTCAAGTTGGCCATACAATCGGTAAATTGATCAGCAGACGTTTCTTGTGGCACCTGGGCCGTCTTCAGGAAGGAAATCAGGGCCTTGGCATGGGCCTCTGAACACAACAACAGTGATAGCATAGAAATCTTTGATGGGGTGTGCCCCAGCTGCTCAACTATGTTGAAATCACTCTTCTTAATGATCTTGAGAATCTCTTCCATATCTTGCTGAGAAGATTCAACATTGGTTGTCTTTGGTGCCTTCGTTAGGGCAGGCAAATCAGTAGCAATCCCTTTGCCCCGAGTGTCAGATGACTCGGCAGCAGGGGTAAAAATAGGAACTTGATCAGGAAGGGGAGCAGGCACACTTGCAGGTGTGATGATAAGAGGTCTCTGAATAGCTGGTGGCGCAATATCTGGTGAGAACAGCCTACCACTACGAGTAACTTTGGCAGGCCCGGTGATGTTGCTGACGCCTGTACTTGTATCGAACTCTTGTTTTACTCCGAGCAGATAAACATCTGCCCCATAGTGCCACGGGACAGCTTTGTCGGATGTATAAGGGAGAGGCCCCGGAACAGTGATGATGATAGGGGCAATCTTCTGAGTGGACATGATTTTGACAGGCTTCTTTGAAGGAGCCTTAGGAGGTTTGTTGAAAATAGTAACAATAGACACTTCTTCAGCAGGGACAGCAGGAACAACAATCTTCTCGAACAAGATCTCTTTGTTATCCATCAGGTTTTTGACGCCTGACTTCAGCAAGGGACAACCAGCAGGTGAAACAGCACATAAATGGCAACCTTTGCTACATCCCGGAAATAAACCGACTAGCAACAGGTTCCTTTTGACAGTCAACAACGGAGTAACAATCTCATCCACAGAGGCTACATACGGGTCTTCTTCCACGGCATTCACTCCATGCTGGGGCATGGGAGCAGTCACAACATTGGGTCTTTCGGGCGCCTCGAACTGTATTTCTTTAGCATCAATAAGGTCCTGAACCTTATTCCTCAGAGCCCAACAATCGTCCGTAGTATGCCCCGGGCTATCAGAGTGATAAGCGCAACGGGCATTGGGGTTGTACTTTGGAGAAGTTGTGTTCACTACCTTTGGAGCTTCTTTGACAGTTACCAGATTGGTCGACAGTAGTTGCGGAAAAATCTGAGACAGGGTCATGCTGAGTCGAGTGTACTGCCTTTTGGGTCTCTCACCCCTTGGTTGGTTATACTGCTGAGGAGCAGTAGTAGGCTTTGAAATTACCAACGTGTTGACAGCTTGGTGGCGTTCCGGTTTGTTCTGTCTCCTTGGACCATAAACAGCACTGGCTTCCTTCTTGAAGGGCTTCTTTTTCAGTACTCGAGGAGGCACCTTTCTGTATCTTCCCCGACTTGATACCAGCTTCTATCCTCTCACCGGTTAAGATCAGGTCTGTGAACCCAGCAGAATAATTACCAATCAGGTGGTTGAAGAATGGACCGGACAGGGTCCCTAAGAACATGTCCACAAGCTCACGGTCAGTCAGCGGTGGCTGCACCCTGCCAGCCAGGTCGCTCCACTTTTGCGCATACTCCTTGAATCCTTCACCCGTCCCAAGTGACATACCCTGGAGTTGGGTACGCGTGGGAGCGAGGTCGGAATTGTACTGATATTGCTTATAAAATGCAGTAGCCAAGTCCTCCCAGTTTCGAATACTGGCTCCATCCAGCTGATAGAACCATTCGAGTTGAGCCCCTGAAAGGCTATCCTGGAAGAAATGGATCCATAGGTTCTTGTCTGCAGTGTAAGGTTGGATCTTCCTTACATATGATCTGAGATGCATCTTCGGGCAGGACAGCCCGTCATATCTTGCAAAAATTGGCACTTTAAACTTCGGGGGGATCACAATTCCGGCAATTAATCCCAAATCTTCGAAATCTAAGTCGGGAACTCTCTGCAGCTCCATAGCTGCCAACCTGTCTTCCAAGCTTTTGTACTTATCGTCGGTGGGCGGGTATTGTTGCTCTGAGTAGTCTTCGTCTTCTTCAGCCTCTTCTTCTTCAGCTTCGGATTCGGAAGGTACCGCGGCCCCTTTTCCTTTACTGGTTCCCTCTTCAGATGTAGGGGGAAATTCAAGAACTCTTCTGGCTTCACCCTTCAACCTTCTTCCCAGGGTAGCCACCCCGACTCTTTTCTTCTTCTTTTTCACTTGCTCTTTGTTCCCAAGCAGGGCTTTTAGATCCTCCTGACCCTTTGCCAAGGTCATCAGGAGATGTTGAAACTGTGAGTTTTGAGACTGCAAATCCTTGACCGTTTGTTCGAGATCCATTTTACTGAAATAAACAGCAGAAAGATAAGGAAACCTGGTGTGGAGACCTGCTTATGCGCATGATGAATGATATTCTTATTTATGCAATGCATTCAAGGATTTAGAAATTCAAAATTGTTGCAGACAAAAAGAACGCACGTCATATTAATAAGAAGAAACGTGTCAGTACATAAATGCCCCATGGGCCAAATATTACAAAAACTTCTCAAGGTAAAAAGACGTTGCGCATCCTCTTTGGTGCGATGTAGGTGTTGAGGGTCTCTTCCTCATGGAGTCAGCGGGTAAGCTCCAAAACCTTCTTCTCACTGGCGTAGAAGCTGGCTTCAAAAGTGTTTCGTTCCTCCTTGAGTTGGATCCAACTCTTCTGCATCTCCTCCCATGATGTTGGCATGTCAGGATATAGGATGGTGTAGGGAACCTCTCCTTCCTTAACGGGCTCTTTAATCACAGGGAGAACATGAGGGTAAGGCATCATTAGACTCTGGGCTCGGATTCGTACCCACTTGAGATAGGGCTCAAGAGGGATGGAGTTCTTGTGCCCCAGTGTCTTGCTGTCTACCTTGTTAGGCATCCTCCAAACTCTGATGAATCTTTGGCGAAGTCCTTGTGCATCGTTGTCGAAGTCAAAAACTAGGTCAGGAATCAACATGTCGTGAGGGCCATCCCTCAGTGCATATCCAAATTGTCTCAAAGCTAGACAAGGGTTGTAGGTAATGCCTCCTCTAATGCCAAGCAATGGAACATTAGGGAACTCTCCACAATGATCGACGATGATGACATTTTCTCTGGACCGAGAACACCAATGTACATCAGAGTGAGTGAGGGTCATCAATCATTGTGACCACCTTAAGCCTTGGTCATTCTTCAAAACAGATTGTGGAAGGTGCGAAATAAACCACCTTACAAGGAGAGGAGTACAACACATGAGAACACCCCTCTTTCTCATTGTTCGTGTGTAAAATGAGTGGAGGATGTCCCCAAGCAATGTTGGTATTGGATTCCTGGATAAGAAGATCTTGACGGCGCTGACATCCACAAGCTGGTCAGGATTTGGGAACAGGACCAACCCATAAATGAGGAGTGCCACAATTTCTTCAAAGGCTTGTACATCCAATGAATTCCAACACTCTTGTGCTTTCTCAAACAAGAATTTTGCCAAAAAGCCTTTGACACCGCTTCTAGTTTCCCAATGCCCATTGATGTCAGATGGTTGCAAGTGTAGTGCTTGAGCAACATCTTCAGGCTTTGGTTCTTTTTCCGTACCGTTGTAGGGTAGTTGATTAAGAATAGGAATTCTCAGGAGTTGAGAAAATTCCTCCAAAGTGGGCACCAATTGGTAGTCGGGGAATGTGAAACAATGGTGAAGGGGGTCAAAGAACTGGAACAACACCTTTACCATGTCCTCTTCAATGCTGGTGTTGACTAGGCTGAGCAGTCTACCATGTCTTTCACTGAAGGGAGAGCTTTCCGGAATTCTGGATGTGAGCTCCTTGAGTTGAGGAGGGATTCTCACAAGGTTGACTTGGATAGTTTTCCTGCGAAGAATTTCCATGACCTACAAAACAAGAACAAAGATGAAGATCCAAACCCTTGAAATGGTTAGTGAATGCATATGATGCTTTATGATGTTCATGATGCATGCACAAACATATGTACAAGTAATTCACACAAAACCCTAGTTTCAGGCTTGCATGAGGTTTCATAGGTGAGTACCCTCTTGAGTGTAGTTGGCTTAAAAACCTGTCCTATAAATAGTAACCGGGTTCTAAGGAGCTCAATATCATTGGATTGTTTTCCATGTTCATTGTTTTGGTTTAGCCACTTAACTAGCGACCAAAATATTCCAAGAAAACAACCCTCAATGAGTGTAGTATCGAGTATCTACCAACTTCGGACTGCACCAAAGCCGGTCATCTCACTACCCCTAATAAAATGCCAAGATGGTCAAGTAAGGTTCTAGGTCATTAGTGCTTAGTGACATCACTCAGCGGCCCTGTACTCTCCTTGATTGAACTCAAGGGTTACCGGTACTCAAAAATATGTCGCACTAATATAACTATTGCTTCAACCGTGTCGGTATACCCCGCACAGTTTCCACAACGTATTGCTATCTATGAATGTTTCCCCAAATCCGGGTGTAGGATTTCAAGCCCAAACAAGAGAACCAAAATATAAAGCAATCAAAACAAACAATTAGTCATGCAAGAGGGTGATCTAAGCCCTAAGGTTACTCCACTTTTAAATATCTCCCCAGCAGAGTCTCCAGTTCTGTGATACGGTGGGAGAACTGACTTGGGTTTTGCGTTTGTTTTCGCAAATGTTTCGGTTGAGCAAGAGTCGCCACCGACTTTTTATTTTATCCTAAGGAAAGGTTAAAAAGTACAGCAAAAACCTTTGAGATGTTTTCTTGGGTTCGGGGAGTAGATTATAGAAAGGGAAGGTATTAGCACCCTTTATATCCATGGTTATCCATGGGCTCTTAGTTACTTGCTTAGATCACTTGCCTTGCATTTTCAATTGTTTGAAATGGTGCTTTGTGTGTGGGTTTGAAAATGTTTTGAAAAGAGGCCATTGTTGTGGCAACCTTTGTAATGATTCATGTTTGAATGTATACAAAGATGTATTTGTCTTTTGAAAAGTTTTCAATGTTTTTGAAAGTTGTTTTGAAAGTGTGTTGTGATGTGTGTTTTGAAAAAAAAGGCAAGGATTGTTTTGCAAGTTGGGCAAGTAACCAAGAGCTATCTACCTTAAATTTCTCAAAGATCTTTCCTATGTTTTAACCCTTTTAACAGTATTGTTCCACCATTGTATTTGGTGGACAATCTTGTGTTAGGATGTTAACGGGACGGGCGCAGGTCATCGTTTAGACCATGATTGCAATAATGCCAAGTGTCTTTGGCAATTTTTCCTTTAAGGGACTTGATCATTTTTAGGCAACTTTCGAAAGCGTCATCGAGGGACTATGATCATTTGAATTGTTTTGTTTTGCCAAAGAACACCCAACATGCAACATGGCCCATTATTGAAGGCAACAAGTGGAGTAACCCTAAGGGGTGCAAGTGTGATTGGTGTTATCCATTTTCATACTTTTTGTCTTTTGTTTAGTCAAGCTATTTGTTATTTTTGATTTGCATACAAAACCCTAAGTCTATCATGGCATATTTAGAAAGCTTTAAAATGCGGAATTTAAAGTCCTAAATTATTACAACATAATTATGGGATGGGGGGTACAAATGTTCAAATGGGGATATTTAGCAAGAAATTTAAATCTAAACTATTACATCCAAATTGAATATACAAGTTATTTTAATTGTACAATAATTGAATAAATACAAATAAAATGTAAAAATGTATTATGCACAAAAATGTTTTTATGGGTATGTAAAAAGTATTTTTTCATGTGAAATATAAAAAATAGAAAAAGGTTAATTTTGGACATTTTCACATTTTAGGGCAAAACCCTAATTTTCTAAATAAAAGGTATTTATCATTTATTATATATAATATTTATTAATTATACACAAAAATAAATAAAAGAGAAGTATATTTGTAAAAAGTAATTTTTAAGGTCAAATATTAATAAAAGAAAAAATGTATTATTTTTATTTTTATCCTAAATATTCTAATAATTATATATAAGTATTTATATTATATATTAAACATATTAAATATATACAAAAAATAAAATATTTATTATTTATATAAAAAAAGGTATATTTTAAGGAAATGTTTTCAAAAGATAAAATAAAATAAAATCAGAAAATAAAATGTATTTGTATTATCTTTTAGTGTCTTTTAAATAAAAAGTATACATATTTATTTACATGTTTATGTTTAATAAAGCAAATAAATGTAAAAAAAAATATAAAATAAATGTGAAAAATATTTTTTATGATTTTTTATGTTTTGACAAAAATATCAAGTCAGAAGAAAAAATAAAAAATAAAAAATAATTAAAATATCACTTAATGGGCCAAGGGGGTGTAAGTGAAAAAAAGTGGTGTAAACAGAAAAACAAAACTCAGGCCCAGCCCAAGTCTATCTTCTTCAACCTCCAGCCAGTTTTGTTTGAAATTCGTGCGCCTCCTTGCTTCAACAACAAACTCCCGATTCTTTGATTTTCAGCCAAAACTCACAACATAAACTATGTAGAGCATTAAACACGAATTCATACATATAAAAAAGTTGTTCTAACTCTCAGAAATGAGAGAGAATTTCTTCTCCCCCAATTTTTAACCTAAGTTTTTTCCAATGTTCATGTCTTAAATTCTCTCAGCACACACAATATAAATGGAAAGTGAGGATATGGGTGGCTTCAGGGACATGAGTAGGACATAACTTCTTCACAAACCTAAGCCTAGATATGCTTGGATAGAGAGATAGAAGTTCAAATTCTTACTTGTTCAGCTTGAATCGTGTACAATAATGGAGGCACTTTCAATGAATTTTGAGGACTTGTACAACTTGCTTGAGGTCCAGGGATGCTTCCTCTATGCTTGATGTGCTTTGAATCCTTCTGAATCAAGCTATGGAAGTCAACCTGCAAGAGAGAAAAGTGAAAATGGCACGCTTTGCTAGAGGTGTTACAGTCTGTATCTAAGGCTTGGGATAGTTTATATGGATGTTATAGAATGTGTTTGAGCTGGTTTGGATGAAAACGCACGATGGAATGATGTTGTGGGATTCAAGTTGCAGAAAAGACTCTGTTTTTGCAGCAAGAAGGTATTTTTGTGAATGAGGAGGTATTGAAGGTGGTTTGGTCGTGCTTCAGGTTACTTAGGGAGCATGCAATGTGTGGACAAAGTTTGTTTTGGCTCTTGCTTGTAGGAATTTAATGTTGGACCAGTTTTGCAAAGTTACTTCCTTCTTAAGCCAAAGTTGTCAAGTTAGGTTACAGGCTCATACAGGCCCCTCAAACATGCTGCAAAGTTTGTTCTTGATCAGTGGGATATGTCCACACATTTGTGCCTCAGAGATTTCCTTGTACTTCAAAGATATGGACCTTGACATAAAGTGGATCTTTTCAAAAATTGCTAAAATGCTTTTTCCATTTATGGCTTAATCTTGTATGTAATGGTTAAATACACAAAACAAGACATGAACACAAAGGATATGCATTAAATTATTGAGTGAGAATAGGATTAGAGGCCTGTAATCTAGCTTGTGCAAGCTGACTTGAAAAATGCAAAGTGTTATGAACATGAAATTGGCCATGAACAAAGTGACTTTTGCCTAACTTCACAAATTCGAAATTCCCTAACCACAAGGGTGTTTGATGAGTTCTTGGACAATTTGGGAAGCTTGGAATGTGTACTACAATCCATGTTTGTAATGCAAGTTGAAATTCCAAGTGGAAGCATGTGAAAAGTGGCCATGAAGTTGGGCAAAAATCCTGCCTAAAATAGGTCAAAAAAATTTCTAAGTTAAGAATGTTTTGCACCCCTATTCCAAAAATCATAACTTGTGCTACAAGCTTCTGTTGAGGAAACTTTGTGAATCAAAATTGTAGATTTTGCAATGGAATATAACTTTCATGTTTTGAGTTTTGTTTGAATCCAAATATATCTTGATGAAAAGATGGGACAAAGTTAGGAAAAAATAAGGGTATTTCATAACTTAGAAAAATTCTAAGTTATGAAATTTCTTCATTTTAAACCCTAATTTGTAATTTTTGATTTCATGATGAACAAGTTTCATAATTTGACATGTTTTGATGAAAAATGAATCTTGGCACTTGATTTTGACCAAAAAGTCAAAGTTTGACTTTTCAGTATACAGTCAAATTTTGATCAATTGACTGGAAAATTCATCTGTCAATCTTGTGCATTTGGGATCTTTTGAACTTGTTGAACATGTCAAGACAATGCCATTGAGTTCTTGAGTCCATATGTGAGCTTGATTTGCCATTGGCTTGGTCAAATAGTCAAAAATTGCCTTTGTGCAGTCAAAACCCTAAAAATGACCATTTTGCCCTTTTGGTGATCTGATCAAATTTCTTGTGGAATTGTGATCCAAACTTAATCAAATGGTCCATATGAGTTCAATATGTTGATGTGGGTCAAAAATCATGAGGTTTGACTGTCAATTGACCACAGTTGACTTTTTCCCCAATACAGCTGATTTCTAGGTCAATTGTCCAATTGACTGGGCAAAGATTGGAATCAAGGCTTGAAACTTGGTATGGATGAACTTGTGAGTCCAACATGAAGCATGAAAGTCATTTTGGGAATTTTAGGTCAAAGCATCTTTGTGCAAACTCAAACCCTAATTTGGGTCAACAGTGCAAGAAGGAGTCTTGAGCAGAGCAAACCCTAACTTGATCTTGAGCTCCAAGGGTCTTGTGGTGAGAAAATATTGATGAAATGGGAGGGAAAATTTTGGGGTAAAACAGGGACGCAATTAGAATGGTTCTATCAATTGGAAGGAACCAACATTCGCACTTGGGAAGACCTGGTTGCTGCCTTCTACAAACAATACCATGATGATGCTGATCTCGCACCAACCCGCATGCAATTACAGAGTATGTCCATGGGTTATGATGAAAATTTTAAAGAGTACGCCCAGAAATGGAGAGACCTTACAGGCAGGGTTCAACCTCCTTTAGTTGAAAGGGAGTTGGATGACATGTCATGATCATGCTGACATATCCTTTCTATAACCGCGTACTTGGAAGTTCTTCAGCCGGTTTCACTGAACTGATATTGACGGGGGAACATGTTGAGAATGGAATCAGAAGTGGTAAAATCCAAGTGGCTACATCTTTCGATACTCAGAAGAATCCATACAATGGGAAGAAAGAGACCAATGTCGTGTACGGCCAGAAGGGTCGTAATAAGAGTAACCACAATCAATTTGTGGGGGCAGTTGTGATCTCTAATCCAGCACCAGTGCGACAACAACAATGGGGTAATAAGCGAAGGCAAGACGAGCCCAAGAGACATTTTACCAAAATCGACACGCCATTGTCTCAAGCATTGCAACACGTGTTGAGGATGAATCTGGTTACGTTGATAGAATCTCATCCAAACCCCAAAACTTCTTCTCCTAACTACAATCCGGGTACAAGGTGTACCTATCATACATGCAGTCTTGGGCATGAAACTAACGATTGTTGGGCAATTAAATATGTTGTACCCCAAAAGTTGCCCTCTAATTTTATCAAGATTCTCCTCACAAGACTCTTTGGACTCCAGACCAGATTAGGGTTTGCTCAGCTCAAGACGTCTCCTTGCACTGTTGACCTGAAATTAGGGTTTGAGTTTGCACATGGATTTTTGGACTTCTAATGCTCAATGTGACTTTCATACTTCATCTTGGACTCATAAGATTGCTCATACCTAGTTTCAAGCCTTGAATCAATTTTTTGCCCAGTCAATTGGACAGTTGACCTAAAAATCAGTTATATTGGGGAAAAAGTCAAATGTGGCCAATTTACAGTCAAACCTCATAACTTTTTATCCACATAAACACTATAGACTCATATGAACCATTCGATCAAGTTTGGACCACAACTCCTCAAGAAATTTGATGAGATCATCAAAAGGGCAAAATGGTCATTTTTAGGGTTTTGACTGTAGAAGGGAAATTTCTGATTTTTAACCTAGCCAATGGAAAATTGGGTTCAAACTTGGTTTAAAGAACTCAATGGAATCATCTTGACCTAATCACAAAGATAAAAAGATCTCAAAAGTATTGGATTGACAGATGAATTTTCCAGTCAATTGATGAAAAATCAATTGTGCACTGAAAAGTCAAACTTTGACTTTTTGGTCAAAATCAAGTGCCAAGGGTCATTTTTCATCAAGATGTGTCAAAACATGAAACTTGTTCACCAAGAAACCTAATTTTGAAAATTAGGGTTTAAAGTTGTATTCCTCCATAAAATATACAACTTTGATTCACAAAGTATTCCCAAAATATGCTTGGATCTCACGTTATGATTTTGTGAATAGGGGTCCATGAAACTTTTAACTTAGTGAAATTTTGCCCTAGTTTAGGCAGGATTTTGACCTATTTTCATGGCAACTTTTCACCTAGTTCCAAGTGGAATCTCAAAATGCATTTCAAATATGGACTGTAGATCATGTTACAAGCTTTCCAAAATGTCAAGGAATCTCCAAGATCATGTATGGTTAGGGAGAATCAAAAGTTTGAAAATAGCAAATTATCACTTTTGGCCAAGGCATTTTGCACCATGTTACAAGTTACAAATCAGTTTGGAGCATGCTTGTACTTGGTTTACAAGTTCTAATCCTTTCTACACTCATAAATTAAATGCAAATACATTGGACAAAGGCATTATTCTGAGCTTTGGAGCATTATACTTTGATTTAATCCAAAAAAGGCAAAAAAGCAACATTGCTACTTTGATAAAGTATGCTTTATGTCATTTTGTTTATCTTGAGCATTGAACTTAATCTTTTGCTGCAAACCACCTCCACAAATATCAGGAAAAGTGTACCAACTATGGGCAGACCTTGAGCTAGCTTGTACAACCTTGGCCTTTGTCAACTCAACCTTTTCTTCAAAAACAAGAAAGCTTGCAAAAGTAAACACAACTTGGAAATCTGATAAGAGCAAGCCTTTGTATCATTTCAAACGACCTCAACATATCACACCAAGCCTGAAGCACAATTTCCAAGCCTCTCAAACACCCTTAAACACAAAAACACCAAGTTCTTGTCAAAACAGGGCCATACCTGTAGAACCTTGGCCAAAACAAATTTGCCTCGTGCGTTTTGCTTGAAACCACTTCAAACACATTCAATACAATACACCTAAACTATCCAAGCCCTTAATTTGCAACTGTAACCTCGTTTGCACCCTTCACCATTTTCATTTTGAAGCTTTGCAGGTTGAGTTCTACAAGGAGTTACAGATCATTTCAAAGCAAGCCAAGCATTGGGAAAGGTCAAGGGAACATCAAGCAAGCTCAAAAGTCCATCAGGCCTCACTCACAACTCCTACATTGCCATATTCGAACTTGACTGAAACAGGTATTTCTCAAGATTCTAACTCCTTATTTAGTCATCCTTAGGCTTAGGTTTGTGAAGCAAAAATGTAGCCCTTAAGTTGCTTGAGTTGTACATATGCATAACTTCCATTTATATCAACTGAGCTATGAGAATTTGGATGTTGAAGTTGCTGAAAAAACTAGGTCATAAATTAGGGGCACTGAAATTCTCCCTGGTTTCTTAGAGTTAGATCAAGTTTTTTATATGTTTAGAATCGTGTGATGATGAGCTATAACTTTCATGTTGCAAGATTTTGTTTTTAAGCACGTATGCAGGAGTTACAAGTTTGTACATGGCGCGCACGTTTTCTGGTTCCAAGGATAGGGATGAAGTGGAACGTGGGCTGGGCCTGGCTTTCTGGCTATTTGCACCCCCTCTTTATTTTCTGCACCCCCTTGGCTCATTTCTTTCTTTTTATATTTTCTTGAATATTTCACATTTCTGACTTTTATTTATTTTTCTTGAACATTAAAAATCATCAAAAAATATTTTCTTAATTTTTACATTTTTATTTTATTATTTTTATTATTTTTATTATTTTTTATGACAAAAAAATAGCTTATTAGGTTAAATATAACTTATTTTCTTGAATAAATTTGTAAATAATACAAAAAATATTTTTTATTTTTATTTTTATTATTTATACACTCAAATTAATATTTTCATACAATATTTAATTTTTTAACATTTTTGTATATATTATTATTATTTTTCTTTGTACATAAATTAAATAAATAAATAATATAATACATTTTCTTTTAAAACCAAAAACTAGGGTTTCCACCCTTTCCAAAAATAATCATTTTTTTTTTATTTTTCTTATTTTTAAGACATAAATAAATTTATTTTACATACTTAAAATAAATACAAAAACATTTGTGCATATTTACATTTTATTGCATATTTAAATAATTGTTCACTTATTTATTCATTTGTACAAATAAAATCAATATGGTTATAATAGTTTTAGGATTTTTATTTTGAGCAATATCCCTTATTCAAGACTTGTATCCCCCTACCCATATCAATGTTGTAATAGTCTTAGATTTATTTTTCGCATTTTATTGCTTTTATATGCATGCTTAGTAAATTAGGGTTTGTATGATAATAAAAAAAATCAAAACAAATAGCATGACTAAACACAAGACAAAAATGAATGAAAAATGATAACAAAATGCACACTAGCACCCCTAGGGTTTCATCCACTTGTTGCCTTAAAAAACATGGCCATGGTATGCATGCTTGGTATCTTGGAAAAATCAATCAAAACAAAAAGATCATAGTCCCTCGATGACGCTATCTTGGTTGCCTACACAAAAATGTTCTAGTCCCTCAAAAACTTGCTAAGGATACTTGGCACAATTGCTATCATGGTCATACGGTGACCCACGCCCGTCCCGTTTAACATCCAAATACAAGGTTGTTTACCAAATACAATGGTAAAACAACAATGTCAAAGGGTTGAAAATGTGTAGGAAATATCTTTGAGTAGGGTAGACAACTCCTAGTTACTTGATCAATTTGCAAAACATCCTTGCTATTTTCAAACACACACACAATTTCAAAACATTTCCCAAAACAAACTTTCAAACATTGAAACATTTTTCAAAAGACAATACATCTTTGAATACATTCTTCAAACAAGAATCATTACAAAGGTTGCCAAAACGATGGCCTCTTTTCAAAATACTTTCAAAACCACACAAAGCACCATTTCAAACAATTTAAAAAGCAAAGCAAGTGATCTAAACAAGTAACTAAGAGCCCATGGATAACCATGGATGAAAAGGGTGCTAGCACCTTCCCTTTTCATAATCTACCCCCCGAACCCAAGAAAACATCTCAAAGGTCTTTCCTGTGCTTTTTGACCTTTCCTTTGGATAAAATAAAAAGTCGGTGGCGACTCTTGCTAAACCGAAACATTTGCGAACACAAACGCAAAACCTCAAGTCAGTTCTCCCACTGTATCACAAAATACAAGATTCAAAATATGATTGACGCTAAGGAGATTGAATTCGATCCTCCTAAGACTCCAAACATGATCACCGCACCCATGCTAAATCATAATTAGGATCAGATTAATGTTGTGGAAGATGTTGATAGTAGCAATGATCTGAATAACTGGATTTCCCCTACTTCCAATGATGGAAGCTTCTTCGTTCAAATTTTTATTTGTAATTTCTTTGTTTGTTCAAACAATTATTGTAATATCAAACTTTGGTTTTCCCGTTAATGCATTGCACATGTTTGTCTTGAATTAATTTGTTTTCACTATATTTAAACTGCTTTCTTACTTTGTTTTGTGATATTCAACTCTCGATTAAAAGATATAAGCCTTTAGAGGGAGGATGATGAAAACGATACCATAACTTATACAGTATGCTTTTGAACAGACCTTGCTGACGATGTACAAGCATTGTTTCAAATTCTAAACATTGAAGTTATAAGGAAGATAATCCCTAGTCAACCCCCTTGAACCTAAGAAGTAGGAGTTTTCTTTTTCACACAATTTGAAACCTTTAATCATAACCTGGGGCAGGATAGTTTCTCAATTAATTCAAATGCGCGATCAGTCGCAAGCTTTCACTTCCTACACAGTAAATAGTATTGAATATGTCCTTCCAAATTAAGAGACGGTGATGGTGTTGTACCCCAAAATTTGCCCTCCCATATTCTTCAAGATTTGTCAAGATCAATCTTCAAATGGTTCAAGATCTCTCAAAGGGTTGCCTAGTCCAAACATCCTCCTAAGCCAGTCAAAACTAGGGTTTTGGTTCTTTCAAGGAATTTGAGGTTTTAAATGGTCCAAGCAAGTCCCATAGGCCTATATACATTGTCAAGCATCCACATGCCAAGTCTCAAGACTCACAGAGGCAAATTGCACAGTCAAAAGCCCTATTTGGTTCACAATCAACTGCAGGGGCAAAATGGTCATTTCACAGTCAAAAGTCAGAATTTTTGGTCAACATATTATATTGAGCTTATAATCATCATTTTATCAAGTCTTGATCATGATTCCATAAGCATGGATCAAAAATCATCAAAGATGCAAAAGTTACTATTTTTGGACAGCAGAAAAGTCAATTGTATCTTGACCAGGGCATAACTTTTTCATGGTTCATCAGAAAAATCCCATCCAATGCTCATTTTGAAGGTTATGACATTTCCTAAAACTCATATTCACATTCCAAGTCCTAGAAATTATCTCACAAAAAGTTATCAATTTCTACATTATAGGTCAATTTCAAAAGTCAACAAAAAGGCACTTTAAGTCAAAGACCATAACTTGAGATTGGTAAATCCAAATGACATGGGACCAAAGGCATTGGTTATAGGACTTCAATACCTTCCCAAAATGTCCAAGAACATGTTCATATTATCAAAATTGAGCAAGATATGCATTGGAGAAGTTGGGAAATTTTTGTGAATTTGCAAAAGTCAACTTTGCTCAAAACACCTTGTTTTTGCTAATGGGCCTCAAATTCCTTCTTGAAACTTTATCCAAAACCTATGCACGACCCATTGAGATTAAATTGAATTATTTTCTTATTTTTATTAATTAATTGGATTTTTAATTGATTTTTAATTCATTTAATTAATTTAAAAAGTAGGAAATTCAAAGATATGATTTCTCAATCTTTTGGTGAAGCAAAGATGACCAATACATGCTGGAGATTTCGTGTGCCAATCAAGGATGTCAAAAACTCCAAATTTAGCAACTTTTTTCAGTCAAAAAGATTGAAAAATATTTGATTTTTAATCAAATATTGAATCATAATTCCATGGATTTTTGGTCAAAGATTTAACCTAAATTCAGTCCATTATATATACAGAACCTAACCCTAATGCATGAAACATGATTTTGCTGCATACAGAGCCATAACAACATTGAAAAAAATCAAGAAAAAAGCCAAAACTGTTTTCCAGGTTCCAGGCCCTTTCAAAGCAATTTGAGGATTTAAACACATTGCTAGAACTCCCAGAAACATTTTGGAATCAAAACCAAGTGCTAAGGCCTAAGAAATCGCTCCACACGAACTCACGGTTTGCTTATTTTTTCCATAATCGAACCTCATGATTTGTGCATCATTAACAGGATTTCTTGTATGTTTTGTGTTGCTTGAATCCACAGAAAGCTTTTGGCATAGGTTAATTGGACTGAAACGCCCTGAATCACAAATCACCATGAACGAAATCTAGGGTTTCCAAGCTTCCAAATTGGGGCTTTATTATTCAGGCAAAATTAGAACCCCTAGCGCATATGGTTGAAATCGTTGCATCAAGACGAATTTAACCCTACCCTCGCGAACAATTTATATTAAACACAAACCTGTTCGCTATTTTTCCTCATGCTATTTTGTGGAGGTTAAAAACCCCCGCTATCTCTTTGTCTTTTTCACAGGTAAACGAGGAAGATGATGAGCTGTTAGTACGTGGTTGGACAGTTTAAATAAGTGCACGCGTTTTCGTTTTTACAGCCTATGAATTAATTATTCAATATATTAAATGCTTGTTATCTTACTAACGACTAATGCAGCGTGGTGGAGTGGTTGGCCAGATGTTCAGTAGGCGTTGGGACCTGGGTTCGATCCCCAGGTCCATCCAATATTTGTTTCACATTTTTCTTAACATGGTTATATGCAGGCTTCTAAAGAAATTCCACCATACGCCTCATCCAGATGCACGCCATGTGGCCACAATCATAAATCCAGTGGCCAAAGGATGATGAATACCATGCTCTCTAGTCAACCATGCGCTGAACAATCAGGAAAGTCAGAAAGGCTTGAGAAACAAATGGGCTTCAGATTCCAGAACAAACCACCCTTAGGGCCCAACACCCCCCTGGTTCTTTCATAATTTTCCTTTTATTTTCTTTTACTAATTTTTAATAACTATTATTATTATTATTTAATTAATTCACAAATAATTATTTTTCATAATAAATTCAGACAACTAAAAAATGTAAATATTATTTATTTTTATTATTTATTATTTTCACCTTTAATTATTATTTTGTAAATAAATACTAATGAATTGATTTAGTTTAATTAGGGTTAATATTGAATATTTTTGGAATAAATAAAATCAATCTAGAACTAGGGTTTTGACAACTTTATTTTATTTTATTTTCATTTTCATTAAGACCTAAAAACTAAAAATTACTCTTTTTCTTTTAATTAATTAATTAAATTAGGTTTAACATTAATTAAATGCAAAGAGGACCAAACTTCATTCTTTTCTCAAAAAGGGTCAAAACCCTAAAGGACGTCCCCGATTTAATTTCTTTTCGCGCACATTTATTCTTGAATATTATTTTGATCATGTTGATGTAACTGTTCCGAGAATGTAATAGATAATTAGGACTTTATCGCTTTCTTTATCTTCTCGCAATTTATTTTTCCAAAGGGTTATGTTTTTGGCGATGTAAATACCCGACACCTTGTAATAGCGTAGATTCATTTTCCGCAATTTATTTTTCGCACACTTATTAACTGTTAAATATGCATGACAAGATTTGCCTGACAAATAAAATCAACCCGTAGCTCACAAATACATGTGCAAAGATAATATGAACTGAATCCTGACACACTCGCACATGCCACTCCTAGGGTACGCCTCAATTGCTTTCCTCGACGTGGTCATCGAGTATAGGGTGTTTTAGAGGTCGCCCTCCTGTCTAAAGATCCAGTTGCCTCGAAACGGTTGCCTCGGATAAAAAGGATCTAGGACGTTAGAGTTACCGCTAAGGCGTCCTACTATTGCTTTGGTGACCACATTGTCCCTATAATCGAATTGACCCGAATAACTCCAACGACGGTGCTACCTACTTCTCAATAGTGGGATAGTACTGTCTAAAGGACTCTTACACAGCCTAATTCCTTAGAGTAGGTAGATTTCTCCTGGGTACTTGCTCTTTTCAAAACAAAAACAACTTTTCGCACTTACACTTTCAAAAAAGTTTTCAAACAAATACTTCATACACTCTTGAGGACTGATACAAGAGTTACTTAGAAGTTTTCAAAACAAACTTTTTCAAAACCCACAAACATAAGAAAAGCAAACATATTTTGAAAACATAGTGAGCAAGTACCTAAGAGCCCGTGGATAACCACGGATAGAAAGGGTGCTAACACCTTCCCTTTCTATAATCTACCTCCCAAACCGAGAAACATCTCGAAAAGGAATTTTGTTGTGCTTTTGTCCTTTACTTGTTGGAGAACATAAAAGACGGTGGCGACTCTTGCTTACCGCGACATTTCACGAACCAACATTTCAAAACAGTCAGTTCTATTTCCACCGATCACAGAACTGGCGACTCTGTTGGGGATTTCTTAATAAGTGAGGTGTACCTTAGGATTAGACCACTCTTGTTTTCAATTGCTTGCTTTGTTTGCTTTAATATTGTGGGCTTGTCTTGGAGTTTCATAGATCCTAACCCGGATCTGGGGAATACCCTTTAGGTAGCATAAGCTGTGAGGGACCTGTCTGGCGTAGACCGACACGGGTGAAGCAGTGGCTACATTGGTGTGACACCTTGGTCTGTATCGATATCCCTTGTGTTGCAACGAGGAGAATATGGGTCTTCTGAGGAGTCATTAAGCACCAACCGACCTTAGAATCCTAAATTGACCCAACTTGGCCATAGAACAGTAGCAGTATGCTACACTCATTGAGGCTAAACTCTCGCGATGGTTCCGGCCGCAAGAAAAGATTGCGAAGCTGAAGTTATGATCGATTAAGGGTTGTCAGTGATATTGAGATCCTCTAGAACCCGGTTACTATTTGTAGGACAGGTCTTAACCAACTGAACTGAAAGAGGGTAGTACCTAAACTTCATGCCAGCCTGAAATCTAAGGGCTCTTTTGTGTGACTTGTGTGCCTTCAAACTTGACTACTTGCATATTCTTGTTATTTGACAACATGAGTTCCTTGCAGGTTTTGTCCTTAATCTGGACTTATTACAGGGCTTACTTACACACCACACCCTTGCATCCACGTACATCATACGCATCATAACATCATACCATTGCATACATCCTGCATAAGGACTAACCCATTTCAAGGATCTCAAGGGTTTGTGATGCAGGTCATGATGAACCAACTGTCTAGCAAGGGGCAAAGGGGATTTATTTTCCTCTAGCCAAGGTTGATAACTTGAGTCAGGGGCTATAACCCACTCGATATGGTGAGCTTTGACTCTTGAAGAAGGACTCTCAACAAACATGAAGTTCCTTCAATCAAGCTACCGAATTCAAATTCTAACAAGTTTCTTTGTTTACCCCACGAGATCCTTGAAAACATTGCATGCATATCATACATATCATTACATTACAGGTACCATTACAGGTCACTTATCTTCTTCGTTGTTTATTTCAGCAATCATCATGACTTCTGAACCTACTAATGAACAAGCTATCAAGGCCCTCCAGGCCCAGAATGCCCAGTTCCAGGAGTTGGTTATGAGCCTAGCCCAGGGTCAACAGGATTTGAAGACTTTGATTCTGAAAGAGAGGAAGAAGAAGAAGAAGAGGACTGTTTTGTTCAACACTAGGCGCAGATCTGGGAATGGATTACAGAATGAGGCTGAGCTGACTACCTCATCTGTAGGCAAGGACAGTCCCCAAGAGAGAAGGGTTCCTAGTCCCGTGGTCTCTGACAACGAGACAGATTACAATGATGAACAGTACCCTCCTGCTGAGGATAAGTACAAACAGCTGGATGACCGGTTAAGCGCTATGGAGATACAGAAGGTGCTCGGCCTGGACTTTGAAGATCTAGGTCTGTCTTCTGGGGTAGTGATTCCCCACAAGTTCAAGGCACCTGCCTTTGCAAAGTACGACGGGGCTTCCTGTCCTAAGCTGCATCTCAGATCATATGTGAGGAAGATCCAACCTTACACTGCTGACAAGAATCTATGGATCCATTTCTTCCAGGATAGTCTTTCAGGGACTCAACTCGAATGGTTCTATCAGCTGGATGGAGCCAGTATTCGTAACTGGGAGGACTTGGCTACTGCATTCTACAAGCAGTATCAGTATAATTCCGACCTCGCTCCTACGCGTACCCAACTCTAGGGTATGTCGCTAGGGACGGGTGAAGGATTCAAGGAGTATGCTCAAAAGTGGAGAGACCTGGCTGGAAGGGTGCAACCACCTTTGACTGACCGCGAGCTCGTTGATATGTTCCTAGGGACCCTGTCTGGTCCGTTCTTCAACCATCTGATTGGAAATTCTTCTGCTGGGTTTACAGATCTGATCTTGATTGGGGAAAGAATTGAAGCTGGCATCAAAAGTGGGAAGATTCCAGAAGCCGCACCTTCTGATGCTCATAAAAAGCCTTACGGTGGGAAGAAAGAGTCCAATGCTGCGTACAGTCAAAAGAGTCGTCGTGACCAACACGTAGGGCCAGTCATGATCTCTGGTTCTGCGTCGCGCCGACAACCGCAAAAGGGAAATCAACAAAGGCCGGACGAGCCTAAAAGACAGTTCACCAACATCAACATGCCATTGTTACAAGCATTGCAGCACATGTTGAAGATGAATCTGATTGCGGTGATAAACCCTCCTGCGAATCCTAAGACTACTTCTCCAAACTACAATCCAGATGCAAGGTGCGCTTATCATTCTAGTAGCCCGGGGCACGATACTGATGATTGTTAGGCGCTGAAATACAAGATCCAGAATATGATTGACGCCAAGGAGATCGAATTCGAGCCTGTTGAGACTCCCAACGTGATCACTGCTCCCTTGCCAAAGCATGGCTAGGATTGAGAGATTTTTGTTCATTTGAATTCTGATATTGTATTTTTCTTTGCTTATTCAAACATTTATCATGTCAAACTCTCTTATTTCATTAATGCATTACACGTGTCTGTTTTGAAGTAATTGTGTTTAATATATTCAAAATTGCTTTTACTTTATGATATTCAACTCTCGATTGAAAATTCTAAGCCTTTTGAGGGAGGATGACGAAAACGATACCACGATCTTTACAGTATGCTTTTGAACAGACCCCGCTGATGAGGTACATGCATTGTTTCAATTCCTAAACACTGGAGTTATAAGGAAGATAATCCCTCGTCAACCCCTTCGAGCCAAAGAAGTAGGAGTTTTTTTTTCACAAAAAATTAAAACCCTTAATCATAACCTGGGGCAGGGTAGTCTTCTCAGTTGATCCAGGTGCAAAATGAATGGCATCAAAGGAGTCCTTCCAAAGCAAAAGACAGTGATGGTTCCGAATAATCATAAAGACAGGCAGTTATTATCTCTCAGAAATAAAAACCCAATAAGTCAAAACCTATGAAGGAGACTTACAAAACTGGGGCATCCCGCTGACTGTAATCACAAAAGAAACAGTTCAGCCAAAAAGACAGGGATAATAAAATCAAAAAGAAAGAGGTCCTACAGACTCTCAACAAAATGACTGCCTGTTCAAAATAAACTATCAGTATCCGAACCATCACCGGAATATCAGAGCAAGGATTCAAACAAGATCTAACGCGCGATTAGCTGAGTTTAGGATTGAAGAACATCATGAAGAACTGGTGGGTACAAATAAAATTTGAGCCTTTATCCTTTGTTTCTTAAACCGTGAACTAGGCCACGTTATAACCCTTAAAAGTCCTAGCTGAAGCATGGGTTAGTTCGAAAGCATACTGTTACAAAGGTATCCTGACTCCTTAGGGCTCGCTGTAAAATCTTGAGTTAACATCACATTTTACAAAATTTGCTTGTTTTACTGAAAAAATGCATTTTCAAAAACTTTAAGACAGATATAAACTTTGCATTCTTAAAATAACATTGTTTGCATATGACTATTTGTTCGAACAGCAGAGAAATTCGCACGAAGAATACCTAGTGAACAAAAGCACTCCCAACCAAGGGGCAGACATGAGCATTGTCCATAATCTGGGGCAGTCAAGTCAAGATTCAGAGAATCTCTCAAATGCCAAACAGCCAGGGGCAAATCTCCGCCTGAGCCACTGGGAGTATGGACATGAATTCCAGCAACAAAGCTTGCACGATCAAATATCTTTTGGTAGTATGGCAACACAACACTACTGACAGTGACAACTCCTTACATCCTGAGAGCATGGACATAGTCGAAAAAAATACTACGCATAATCAAAGACCCGCTAGGTCGACTGGCCTAGGCAAAAACATGGGCTTCCCGGCGAACCAAAAGGGTTCGGGCAAAAATAAGGGATGAAAATGAAAAAATTGTACACCCGGCAAGTCGAAAACCTGAAAAGGCGGCTTGGGCAAAAATGGGTATCCCGGTGGACTGAAAACCCGAAAGGGCGGTCCAGGCAAAATTAGGGATCAAAAGCGTACGACTATGTCCCGTCATCTCGTCACTTGCCTACCAAAAGAAGATTTGTCAAATCGGCAGTTATCAAGCGCCTCCACAGGTATCTTCTCCCGCAGAAGCTGGGGCAATAAGAATTGTCTAAGCGATCTGGTTGCTCTGTCCACCGAGGTACTAAGGTAAGTTTGGCTGAAGAATGTGACCAAGATACCTTCACTCACCTCCGAGTAAGGCAAGAATCAGCAACACTCTCCCCAAGCAGAGTTGGTCTCCTATCAGCCCTAAAAAGGCACAGTATCTCCAGCAAGTCAGTGATACTCTCCCCAAGCAGAGTTAGTCTACTGTCAGCCTTAAGGAAGTTGGATATCCCCAGAAGATCTTAATATTCCCCAGCGGAGTATACAGATGTTCCTAAGCAAGCATCCCCGACAGTCTTAATATTCCTCGACGGAAATATAAGATTGTTCCCCAGCGGAATACCAGACACCCCAGTGGAGCCATTCCCCAGTACAGTCCAAAAGTTTCCCCAGGAGAGTTGAATAAATATCCCCAGTAGATTCTGGAAGCTTATCCCCAGAAGAGTCTGGAAGCTTATCCCCAGTAGAGTCTGGAAGCTGGTCCCCTGCAGAGTGCAAATATCTCTCCCCGGCTTTATTCAGAAGGTTATCCCCCACCAGAGCCTATAACTGGGTTATCCTCAGCTAATTACCACCGAAAGATCGTCCTCGGCGAAGTTCTTCCTATCCCCCAGCAGAGTTCATCAAATTCCCCAACATAACTTATCAATGGAATCCCCAGCGGAGTTCTCATTAAAATCTCAGCGAAGTATCTCTTCCCACGGAGTAATTCCCCACAGAGTAATCTCTTCACCAGGTTTATCCCCAACCGGAGTCATCTTCTCCTACAGGTTTATTCGTGCAATCAGCTTTGTTCATCATCCCCAGCGGAAACGAAGAGCTCTACTCTTCAACATCAGCCCAGGATTTAACAAGCTCCCGGCACTCGTCAAGGATTTATTTTCCCAGACGAAAATACATTCATAAACATATCACATTTCATATCTCCTATTTACATACATGATGAAGTGCATACGACACAATCTCATTTATTTTTGAGAACATCATGACATCATGCATTTCATACATCATGACATTGCATATAACTAATACTTTGCCTTTTCAGGAAAAGGTCAATCAAAGGATGATTACCATCTACCTTTGCAGTTCCAGATCAACACCTGTAACGAGCCAGGAAAATTCTGTGGACGACTGATCATGGGTTAATACCTGAAACCAGACAGGACAATTATCTACTTGATCATCATGAAGCAACCCTACACCGGTTCCTTCTCAATCTCAGATGTAGTTTTACACGGACTCATCATCAGGAAACCCTACACCGGTTCCTTCTCAATTTCAGATGAAGTTTTACACGGACTCATCACCAGGCAACCCTACACCGGTTCCTTCTCTCTCCAAGATGCAGTTTTACACAGGCTCATCAACAGGAAACCCTACACTGGTTCCTTCCTTTCTGACGAAGTTTTACACGGACTCGTCCTCGGGCAAACCTACACCGGTTCCTCCTCCCTTCTAAGATAAAGTTTTACACTGACTCGTCCTCAGGCGACCCTACACCGGTTTCCTTCTCAATTCCAAGATGAAGTTTCACACGGACTCATCGTCGAAGTAACCTTACCCCGGTTCATCCAAAGTTTCACACGAACTTATCTCGAAGTAACCTTACCCCGGTTCCTCCAAAAGTTTTACACGAACTTACTCACAAAATAACCTTACCCCGGTTCATCCAGAAGTCTTACACAGACTTATCTCAAAATAACCTTACCCCAGTTCATCCAGAAGTTTTACACGAACTTATCTCACAGTAACCTTACCCTGGTTCCTCCAGAAGTTTTACACGAACTTATCCCGAAGTAACTTTACCCCGGTTCCTCCAGAAGTTTTACACGAACTTATCCCGAAGTAACCCTACACAGGTTCTCTCTCTCCAGATGTAGTTTTACACGGACTCGTCACCAAGAAACCCAACACAGGTTCTCTCTTTCCAAAGATGAAGTCTTACACGGACTCGTCATCAAGAAGCCCTACACAGGTTCTCTCTTTCCAGACGCAGTTTTTTACGGACTCGTCATCAAAAAACCCTACACAGGTTTTCTTTCTTCCAGGATGCAGTTTTACACGAACTCATCATGAGGCGACCCTACACCGGTTCCCTTTCTCTTTCAAGATGTAGTTTTACACGGACTCGTCATCAAGTAACCCTACACCGGTTCCTTCTCTATTTCAGATGAAGTTTCACACGGACTCGTCATCAAAGTAACCCCACACAGGTTTCTTCTCCATTTCAGATGAAGTTTCACACGGACTCATCATCAAAGTAACCCCACACAGGTTCCTTCTCCATTTCAGATGCAGTTTCACGCGGACTCATCATCAGTCAACCCTACATAGGTTTCCTTCATTCCAAGATGCAGTTTCACACGGACTCATCTTCAGTCAACCCTACATAGGTTTCCTTCTTTCCAAGATGCAATTTTACACGAGCTCGTCATCAGGAAACCCTACACAGGTTCCCTCGTTCAACTTACAAGGTCACAATTCTACCAACAATCTCCAGATGGCATCTATAAGCCCATCCTCCTATCCACCATCTCTCCAAATGGCATCCATAAGCCCATTCCCGACATCACATTGCTGATACCACACTATGCGAGTGCAAATTTCTGGGCACTCTAGTGTTCAATCATCTTCCACCTTCGGATCACGAAAGGCACGCAAGCCAATCTACATCCTCAGGTTTAAGAAGATTGAACAGGGGCAACTGTTGTACCCCAAAATTTGCCCTCCCATATTCTTCAAGATTTGTCAAGATCAATCTTCAAATGGTTCAAGATCTCTCAAAGGGTTGCACAGTCAAAACATCCTCCTAAGCCAAGTCTCAAGACTCATAGGCCTATATACATTGTCAAGCATCCACATGCCAAGTCTCAAGACTCACAGAGGCAAATTGCACAGTCAAAAGCCCTATTTGGTTCACAATCAACTACAAGGGCAAAATGGTCATTTCACAGTCAAAAGTCAGAATTTTTGGTCAACATCTTATCTTGAGCTCATAATAATCATTTGATCAAGTCTTGATCATGATTCCATAAGCATGGCTCAAAAATCATCAAAGATGCAAAAGTTACTATTTTTGGACAGTAGAAAAGTCAACTGTATCTTGACCAGGGCATAACTTTTTCGTTCATCATAAAAATACCATCCAATGCTCATTTTGAAGGGGATGACATTTACTACAACTCATCTTCACATTCAAAGTCCTAGAAATGCTCTCACAAAAAGTTATCAATTTCTACATTATAGGTCAATTTCAAAAGTCAACAAAAAGGCACTTTAAGTCAAAGACCATAACTTGAGATTGGTAAATCCAAATGACATGGGACCAAAGGCATTGTTTATAGGACTTCAAGACCTTTCCAAAATGTCCAAGAACATGTTCATATGATCAAAATTGAGCAAGATATGCATTGGAGAAGTTGGGAAATTTTTGTGAATTTGCAAAAGTCAACTTTGCTCAAAACACCTTGTTTTTGCTAATGGGCCTCAAATTCCTTCTTGAAACTTTATCCAAGGCCTATGCACGACCCATTGAGATTAAATTGAATTATTTTCTTATTTTTATTAATTAATTGGATTTTTAATTATTTTTAATTCATTTAATTAATTTAAAATGTAGGAAATTCAAAGATATGATTTCTCAATCTTTTGGTGAAGCAAAGATGACCAATACATGCTGGAGATTTCGTGTGCCAATCAAGGATGTCAAAAACTCCAAATTTAACAACTTTTTTCAATCAAAAAGATTGAAAAATATTTGATTTTTAATCAAATATTGAATCATAATTCCATGGATTTTTGGTCAAAGATTTAACCTAAATTCAGTCCATTATATATACAGAACCTAACCCTAATGCATGAAACATGATTTTGCTGCATACAGAGCCATAACAACATTGAAAAAAATCAAGAAAAAAGCCAAAACTGTTTTCCAGGTTCCAGGCCCTTTCAAAGTAATTTGAGGATTCAAACACATTGCTAGAACTCCCAGAAACATTTTGGAATCAAAACCAAGTGCTAAGGCCTAAGAAATCGCTCCACACGAACTCACGGTTTGCTTATTTTTTTCCATAATCGAACCTCATGATTTGTGCATCATTAACAGGATTTCTTGTATGTTTTGTGTTGCTTGAATCCACAGAAAGCTTTTGGCATAGGTTAATTGGACTGAAACGCCCTGAATCACAAATCACCATGAATGAAATCTAGGGTTTCCAAGCTTCCAAATTGGGGCTTTATTATTCAGGCAAAATTAGAACCCCTAGCGCATATGGTTGAAATCGTTGCATCAAGACGAATTTAACCCTACCCTCGCGAACAATTTATATTAAACACAGACCTGTTCGTTATTTTTCCTCATGCTATTTTGTGGGGGTTAAAAACCCCCGCTATCTCTTTGTCTTTTTCACAGGTAAACAAGGAAGATGATGAGCTGTTAGTACGTGGTTGGACAGTTTGAATAAGTGCGCGCGTTTTCGTTTTTACAGCCTATGAATTAATTATTCAATATATTAAATGCTTGTTATCTTACTAACGACTAATGCAGCATGGTGGAGTGGTTGGCCAGATGTTCAGTAGGCGTTGGGACCTGGGTTCGATCCCCAGGTCCACCCAATATTTGTTTCACATTTTTCTTAACATGGTTATATGCAGGCTTCTAAAGAAATTCCACCATACGCCTCATCCAGATGCACGCCATGTGGCCACAATCATAAATCCAGTGGCCAAAGGATGATGAATACCATGCTCTCTGGTCAACCATGCGCTGGACAATCAGGAAAGTCAGAAAGGCTTGAGAAACAAATGGGCTTCAGATTCCAGAAAAAACCACCCTTAGGGCCTAACACCCCCCTGGTTCTTTCATAATTTTCCTTTTATTTTCTTTTACTAATTTTTAATAACTATTATTATTATTATTTAATTAATTCACAAATAATTATTTTTCATAATAAATTCAGACAACTAAAAAATGTAAATATTATTTATTTTTATTATTTATTATTTTCACCTTTAATTATTATTTTGTAAATAAATACTAATAAATTGATTTAGTTTAATTAGGGTTAATATTGAATATTTTTGCAATAAATAAAATCAATCTAGAACTAGGGTTTTGACAACTTTATTTTATTTTATTTTCATTTTCATTAAGACCTAAAAACTAAAAATTACTCTTTTTCTTTTAATTAATTAATTAAATTAGGTTTAACATTAATTAAATGCAAAGAGGACCAAACTTCATTCTTTTCTAAAAAAGGGTCAAAACCCTAAAGGACGTCCCCGATTTAATTTCTTTTCGCGCACATTTATTCTTGAATATTATTTTGATCATATTGATGTAACTGTTCCGAGAATGTAATAGATAATTAGGACTTTTATCGCTTTCTTTATCTTCTCGCAATTTATTTTTCCAAAGGGTTATGTTTTTGGCAATGTAAATACCCGACGCCTTGTAATAGCGTAGATTCATTTTCCGCAATTTATTTTCCGCACACTTATTAACTGTTAAATATGCAGACAAGATTTGTCTGACAAATAAAATCAACCCGTAGCTCACAAATACATGTGCAAAGATAATATAAACTGAATCCTGACACACTCGCACATGCCACTCCTAGGGTACGCCTCACTTGGTTGCCTCGACGTGGTCATCGAGTATAGGGTGTTTTAGAGGTCGCCCTCCTGTCTAAAGATCCAGTTGCCTCGAAACGGTTGCCTCGGATAAAAAGGATCTAGGACGTTAGGGTTACCGCTAAGGCATCCTACTATTACTTTGGTGACCACATTGTCCCTATAATCGAATTGACCCGAATAACTCCAACGACGGTGCTACCTACTTCTCAATAGTGGGATAGTACTGTCTAAAGGACTCTTACACAGCCTAATTCCTTAGAGTAGGTAGATTTCTCCTGGGTACTTGCTCTTTTCAAAACAAAAACAACTTTTCGCACTTACACTTTCAAAAAAGTTTTCAAACAAATACTTCATACACTCTTGAGGACTGATACAAGAGTTACTTAGAAGTTTTCAAAACAAACTTTTTCAAAACCCACAAACACAAGAAAAGCAAACATCTTTTGAAAACATAGTGAGCAAGTACCTAAGAGCCCGTGGATAACTATGGATAGAAAGGGTGCTAACACCTTCCCTTTCTATAATCTACCTCCCGAACCGAGAAACATCTCGAAAAGGAATTTTGCTATGCTTTTGTCATTTCCTTGTTGGAGAACATAAAAGACGGTGGCGACTCTTGCTTACCGCGACATTTCGCGAACCAGCATTTCAAAACAGTCAGTTCTATTTCCACCGATCACAGATGGTTCCCCGTAAAATAGGCAGTCATTGTCTCTCAAAAGAAAAGCCCACTAAATCAAAACCAATGAAGGAGACTTATGAAAAAAACTGGGGCATCCCACTGTCTCTAATCACAGAAGAAAAAACTTAGGGATAATCAAGTCAAAAGAGGTCACTACAAATCCTCAACAAAAGAAAAAATGTTATAAAAAATGACTGTCTTCTCAAATAAACTTCCAGTATCCGAACCATCACCAAAATATCATTCCAGACTCAACTGGAATCTAAATGCACATTTAACTGAGTATAGGGCTGAAGAACATCACGGAGAACGGGTTGGGAACAAACAAATTTTGAGCCTTTTTTCCTTTGCTTCTTTAACCGTGAACCAGGCCATGTTACAACCCTTAAAAGTCTTAAGTGAAGCATAGGTTAGTTCGAAAGCATATTGTTACAAAAGGTATCCAGACTCCTATAAGGTTTACTTTAAAAGCTGAGTTGAATTCATATTCTTACAAAATTATGTTTTTACTAAAAATGCATTTTCAAAACTTCAAGACAGACATAAGCTTTGCATTTTTAATACCACTGTTTGCATATGACTAATTGTTCGACGGCAGAGAAATTCTCAAGACGAGTATTCAATGTACGGAAATCCTCTCAATGAACAGAATCACCTCATATGGAAGACATTTCCAGTAACAGGCCTTTCATAATCAAGGGGAATGACATGGTGTCTAACTGATATGGGGGCAGTCAAGTCAAGATTCAAGGAATCTCTCAAAATTGCCGAATAGCCAGGGGTAGACCTCCATCTGAATCACTTGGGGCATTGAACATGAGTTCCAGCAAAGGGCCACGTACAATCAAGAAAACATTCTCTGGCATGCTACAACACTTACAGTGAAAATTCTCTGCACCCTGTAAATGCGGACATAGTTAAAAAAATACTACGCGTAAAAGAGACCCGCTAAGTTGACAGGCCTAGGAAAAATTAAGGGCATCCCGACGAACCAAAAGGGTTCGGGAAAAATTAGGGATATATAAAAAATTGTACACCCGGCAAGTCGAAAACCTGAAAATGTGGCTTGAGAAAAAATGGGTATCCCGGTGGACTGAAAACCTAAAAAGCCAGTCTAGGCAAAAGTTAGGGATTAAATCGTACGATTGTGTCCCGTTATCTCATCACTTGTCTATCTGTAGAAGACTTATCACCCTGATCAACATTTACCGAGGGCTCTAAAAGTTGAGATAATGTTCAAGTCATCCATAAATCCCCACAGAGCAGTTTCCACGGAATTATCTCTACAGAACTATTTGTACAAGCTCATCTTCAACGGAGATACATTCCCTAGCAAGTCTAAAGCGCAAGTCAGACAAAAACTGGGGCAACTTCCAGCAGTTCACCTCCATACCCTTTATGGATAGCTTAATAGGAGCATCTTCCCCAAAAGATCCCCAGTAGATAAGAAAGTTTGATCATTTCCATAGCATACCGTGGAAACTTCCTCAGTGCAACCTATGAAATTATAATCCCCATCAGACATTATTTCCTCAATGCAATCTACAAGATTTAATTCCCCAACAGAGTTTACTTCTCCAATATTGCAAATTCCCAGACAAAATTCTCTTCTCCAGCAGGGTTTTATTCAGAGTGGCTATCCCTAGAAGAGTAGTTACCTGTATTTGAAACCTGGCTAGATAGTGCATCAGAGGAATATCCATCTCTTTTATCCCCAGTCAGGATATACAAAAATCAATTTCTTCAACAAAAAGAACGACAAACGACCAACTCTCTTTGAATGCTTCTATCCCCAAGAAGAAGTCAAAGATCCCCAACAGAGTGTCCACAAATAGAAAGTGGGAACCCCCAGTAAAGTCGTTCTAAACAAAATTGAAGAATTACTTTCTTCACCCCCAGAAACAGTCAAGGATTTATTTTCCCCAGCCATACATTGTTATAGAAATTTATCGCTTCCTTCAGCGACATTTTACACCCATACATCATTTACAATCCATCATGGCATATGCATACAAGATGCATATGACATTCTCATTTATTTTGAGAGCATCATTACAAAATGCATTCATACATCATCACTTTGCATAAAACTAATTTTTTTTTCAGGTTAGTTCATGACCAGACGAACATTGCCGACAAATTTTTACACAGCAGGTCAGAGATCAATTCCCGTAACAGGCCGGGGCGACTATTTACAGGACTAGATGAAGCATCCTTACACGGGTTCCTTCTAATATATTTTCAGATGAAGCTTCACACAGGCTTATCCTGAAGCAGCCTTACATGGGTTCCTTCTAATATATTTTTATGATTAAGCTTCACACGGGCTCATCCTGAAGCAGTTTTACACAAGTTCCTTCTAACATATTTTCTGATGCAGCTTCAAACGGGCTCATCCTGAAGCAGCCTTACATGGGTTCCTTCTAAGATATTTCTAGATGCAGCTTCACACGGGCTCATCCTGAAGCAATCTTACATGGGTTCCTTCTAATATTTTCAGATGAAGCTTAACACGGGCTCATCCTGAAGCAGCCTTACTCAGGATCCTCCTCAAATATTTCCAGATGAAGCTTCACACGGGCTTATCCTGAAGCAACCTTACCCAGATTCCTTCTAAAAATTTCCAAATGAAGCTTCACACGGGCTCATCCTGAAGCAGCCCGACCAGGTTCCTTCTAAATATTCCAAATGCAGCTTCACACTGGCTCATCCTGAAGCAGCCCTACCCAGGCTCCTTCTAAATATATTTCTAGATGCAGTGTAATACAGGCTCATCCTGAAGAAATCTTACATAAGTTCCTACTAAGACATTTCCAGGTGTAGTATAACGCGGGCTCATCCTGAAGCAGCCTTACACTGGTTCCTTCTAATATATTTCCGGACGCGGCTTGACACGGGCTCATTCTAATATATCATTCAGATAAAATCAGGCGTTGATTTCCTTCTGTTACTCTTTTGGAAAAAAGTCAGGCGTAGACTCCTTTCGATACCTATTCTAGGTGAAGTCAGGCGTAGACATCTTCTAGTACATCATTAAGATGAAATCAAGCGTAGATTCCTTCTGAAACTATTTTGGACAAAGTCGGGCGTAGACTCATTGTAAATATGTCTTTTAGACAAAGTCAGACATAGACTCATTTTGGTACATCATTTAGAAAAAGTTAGGCGTAGACTCATTTTAATATTCCTATCAACAGTTACTCTGGATGGAATCTATAAGCCAATCTCCAACGACATCATGTCACTCTCCAAATGGAATCTTTAAGATCATTCCCGGTATAATCAACCAACGATGTTACTTAGTGCACATGCGAGTGCAAATTTCTGGGCACTTAAGTGTTCAATCCTCTTCCACCTTCAGACCACGAATAGCGAGCATGCTAATCTAATTCTTCAGGTTTAAGAATATTGAATAGGGGCAGCTATTGTATCCCAAAATTTTCCCTCTCATTTTCAAATCAAATTATTTCAAGAAGTCTCCTCATCTTCTTAGGGTTCTCAATTGTTCAAGATTACTTAAGGAATTGATCAGAGAAGTCTTCTCTTAAGAAATTAGCCTACAACTAGGGTTTTGATTTTCTCAAAAGAAATTGGACTTCTAATGCCTAAAATGGTTTTCATGACTCTTCATATGTCCCTAACAATGTTCATGTCAAGTTTCAAGCCTTGCACCACAATTTTGCTCAATTAATTGCTCAGATGATGGAAAATCAATTGTATAGGGTAAAAAGTCAATTATGGTCAACATGCAGTCAAACTTAAATATTTTTTGTCAAATCATCAAAAGTCAAAAGTTTCCAAATTAGGGTTTCCTTATGAAAAGTCAACTGAACTTTGAGCAAGCATAACTTTCACATGCTTCATCAGTTTTTCCCCAACCAAAGCTCATTTTGAAGGGAATTCAATTCCCTATAACTTTTCCTCTCTAAGATCAAGTCCAAGAAATGCATCATTTGAGAGATCTGGGCCAATATATTATATGTCATTTCAAAAGTCAACAAAAATACACTTTTTGTCAAGGCAATTTACATCAAGATAAATTCTTCAAATACAAAAATTATCAACATGGAGATTGTAGAGGATATATCTAAATTTCCAAAAATTCAAAGATCACATTCAAAAGATAACAATTGAGTGAGATATGGTTTGTGCAAGTTGGGTAATTTTTGAGAAAATGCATGAAACTTCATTTGAGCAATTTTGAACTTTTGGACTAATGGGATTAACTTTTGAGGTTTAAACATGTTTATAACATGTTAGATGACCCCTAAGTCCATTTATACATTACTTTGATTTTTTATTTTATTCAAATTAATTCAAAATAAATCAAACAAAATATGAGTTGATGGACCAAAGGGCGTGTGGGCTTCATTTGGGTATTTTCTAGAAGGCCCATGGCCTCTTAAGAGCTTTCCAAAACCGTGAAAACATGTTTGGAACAAAAATCTTCAAGTTTGGAAGGTTTTTAAAATAGTTTTGCAAAAATTTCAATGTGTTTACTTTGCAATGAATTGTGACATGATGATACAAGATCCTTGTCTTATTTTGATCCATTTCATTCCTCTATAAATACATTTAACACTCAGGTGCAAAAGAAACAGAAAGTGGCTGCCCTAGAAGCAAGGTTTCAAAATCACAAATTTTCAAAGAAAGGTGCAAACTCGTATCAAAATTTTCAGCCACTCTCAATCAAAACCAAGTGTGATACGGTGGGAGAACTGACTTGATGTTTTGCGTTTCGATCGCATTTGTGCGGATAACAAGAGTCACCACCAAATTTTCTTTTATCCAAAAGGAAAGGTAAAAAAGCACAGGAAAGACCTTTCGAGATTATTTCTCGGGTTCGGGGGGTAGATTATGAAAAGGGAAGGTGTTAGCACCCTTTTCATCCATGGTTTTATATGGGATCTTAGTTACTTGTTTAGATCATTTGCTTTTATTTTGACAGTGTGCTTGTGATGTGGGTTTTGAAAGTGGTTTTGAAAAATCTCTTTGTAATAACGCGTACAAAGTTTTGTTTCGAAAGATGGTTCAAAGATGTGTTTGTGGATTGTGTTTTGGAAAGTGTTTTGACAAAATCTCTTTGTAATGGTTCTTGTATCTATAAGAACGTATACAAAAGGTTTTGTCTTTTGAAAATGTTTTGAGATGAAAGTTGTGATCGGTGGATTTAGAACTGACTGTTTTTTAAGCTGGTTCGCGAAATTTCGCGGTAAGCAAGAGTCGCCACCGTCTTTTATTTTCTCCAACATGGACAGGACAAAAGCACAGCAAAATTCCTTATGAGATTGTCTCTCGGTTCGGGAGGTAGATTTATAGAAAGGGAAGGTGTTAGCACCCTTTCTATCCATGGTTATCCATGGGCTCTTAGATACTTGCTCACTATGTTTTCAAAATGTTCGCTTTTCAATTGTGAGTGGGTTTGAAAAAGTTTCGTTTAAAGATTTCTGAATAACTCTTGTATCAGTCCTCAAGAGTGTTTGAAAAATTGTTTTGAAAGCTTTTTGAAAGTGTCGGTGTGAAAAGAGTTTTGATTTGTTTTTGAATAGAGCAAGTATCTATGAGTCATCTACCTACCCTAAGGAATTAAGCTGTGTAAATGTCCTTAAGGTAGTGCTATCCCACCATTGAGAGGTAGGTAGCACCACCGTTGGAGGTGTTCGGGTCAATTCGAGTTTAGGGACAGTGTGGTCATCGAAGCAACAGTTAGACACCTTAGAAGCTACCCTTATGTCCTTGATCCTCTTTTAATCCGAGGCAACCGTTTCGAGGCAACTATTCCGAGGCAACTGGATCATGGACATAAGGACTTACTAAAACGTCCTATACTTGACGACCACGTTTCGAAGGCAACAGGTGAGGCGTACCCTAGAAGTGGTGTGTGTATTTGTGTGTTGTTTTCATGTTAAGTTTATCTTTGATCAGGGCATTGTGAGCTACGCTTGTTTTTAATTAGCCATACATTCTTTCATGCAATTTAGAATTCAAGAGTGCGGAAAGTAAAAGACGGAAAAATAAAGCTACGTTATTACAAGGCGCGGGTCTATACATCGCCAAAATACAAAGACCCGTTTGATAAAAATGCGGAAAGTAAAAAGAAGCGATAAACCTAATTACTATTACATCCTTGAGCAGTTACATAATATTAGAAAAGAAGAAAGAATAACGTGCGAAAGAATAAAAGTTAGGACGTCCGAGGGTTTTGACCCTTTTGAAATTAAATTGAAATTAAAGTCTAATTATTATTTAATTAAAGAAAAGAAATTGTTTTTTATGTTTTTGTATTTATGAAAATAAAGAAAATTAAAATTAAATGGAAACCCTAATTCTATATTATTTTTAGTTATTAAAGAAAATATCCAAGTTAACCTAATTTACGCTAATTAATTAATTTACATGTTTATTTACAAAAATAAATAGTAATTAATAATAATAATAATGAGAGAAAATTATTTCTTTAAGAAAAAGATGAAAATGTCAAAAACCCTACTTCTACCTATTTTATTTATTAAGAAAAGATTAAAGTTTAAAACCTAAATTAAACTAAATTAATGGTTAGAGTTTATTTACAAAAAACATTTTAATGGTGAAATTAAATATAATTAAATATAAAACATTTTTTGGTTTCTGATTTTTATATTATGAAAATTATTTTTATGGTGAGAAAAAACAATTAAAACAATTTAAAAAGAATTAGAATTGAAAAGAAAATAAAATTAAAAAAGAGGCAAACCAAGGGGGTATCAGGCCCAGATGGAGGTTTGTTTGAAGCAAATTTGGCCCATGAACACAAAGCCTGTTTGACCTTTCTAGCTTGAGTGCGCGTGGTTGACTGGGGTACACCCTGGAATTCGTTTAGTGGCCCTTGGATCAATCATCATGTACACTTGGCAGGCCTAAGCATGGGCGTGTTTGGTAAGCCTTTGGTTGAACGATGCATAGGAACATGTTATAACAAAAATCATGGATTAAATGGGGGGGCCTGGGAATCGAACCCAGGTCCCAACGCTTAAGGGACACGTTGCCAGCCAACTGAGCTATTGCGTTTCTTTGTATACATAATGGATAGACAATATAATATATACAAAACAATGGTTAGTAGTATAAGACAAAAAGTTACGCGCCAGATTTGAATCTCCCAATAGCATCAGGCCACGTCCATCTTCTTCCTTGTTTTCCCTGCAATTACAAAACAAGTAGCGGGGGTTTTAAACCCCCACAAACTGCAACCTGTAAAAATAGCGATTACGCCCATGGGTTATATAAATTAGGCGCGAGTATCTCAAATGATTCGTCTTGTTGCCACGAGTATGTCCATACAGGTTTGGTGGTCTAATTTTACCATATATGAGAACCCCCAATTTTGAAGTTCTGAAACCCTAGGTTTCATCAACGGTGGATTTTGATACCAGCATTTTTAGAACAATTAAACGTTACCAAAAGCTTCAGAAGATCATTAGTATCATAAATCAATAATCAAAATATAACAATGATGCATAGAATGCAGAGTTCGATTATGGAATTTTTTGTGAATAACATGATTCTGTTCTACCGTTTCCTTGGACGTGGAAGCTTGTTCTTGGTTGCTATAGCTTCCTAGCAATGTCAGCAAGGTGTTGGAATAGGTTTTAAGCCTTGAATCGCCCTGCAAATATGAAATCAGTTTCAAGCTTTTTGTGGAAATTTTTCAATTTTGTTATGGCTATTTTGCAGCTTTTCGTGTCTATCTCCATTAGGTTAGGTTATGCATAAGTATATGAACAAAATTAGGTCAAGAAACAAGCCCATAAGTCCATGAATTGATGATTTCAATATTTGATTTTTATCATATCTTTTTCAATCTTTTTTTCATGGAAACCCTTGCCAATCATGTAAAATCTTCCCTTTCTGAATGTGAAACGACTTGCCAGCTTGCCCTAGTATGATTTGCTGCACAAAAAGATTTGAAAAAGCATTATTTGATTTTTTCTACAATTAAAACTAATTAAATGAATTAATAAGAATAAAAATTCAATTAATTAATTAAAAATAAGAAAATAAATCCTTTTAAGCTCAATGGGTCGTGCATAGGCTTTGGGTAATGGTTCAAGGAAGAATTTGAGGCCCATTAGCAATTTTGAAGTGTTTTAGGCAAAGTTGACTTTTCAAAATTCCCAAAAATTTCCCAACTTCTCCAATGCACATCTTGCTCAATTTTGAAGCTATGACCATGTTCTTGGACATTTTGGAAAGGTCTTGAAGTCCTCTAACCAATGCCTTTGGTCCCATGTCATTTTGATTTACCAATCTCAAGTTAGGGTCTTTGACTTAAAGTACCTTTTTGTTGACTTTTGAAAATGACCTATAATGTTGAAATTGATAACTTTTTGTGAGAGCATTTCTTGGACTTGAAGTGTGAAGATGAGTTGTAGGAAATGTCATTCTCTTCAAAATGAGCTTTGGATGGGATTTTTCTGATAAACCATGAGGAAGTTATGCCTTGGTCAATTTGCAGTTGACTTTTTCAACTGTCCAAAAATAGAAACTTTTGCATCTTGAGACTTTTTGAGCCATGCTTTGAGAAATAATGATCAAGAATTGATCAAATGATGTTTGTGGCTTCAAAATAAGATGTTGACCAAAAATTTTGACTTTTGACTGTCAAATGAACATTTTGCCCCTGCAGTTGACTGTGGAGCAATTAGGGTTTTTGACTGTGCAATTTGATGCTGTGAGTCTTGAAACTTGACATATGAATGCTTGACAATGTTTATAGGCATATGGGACTTGATTGGACCCTTGGAAACCTTAATTTCTTTGCAAGAACCAAAACCCTAATTTTGACTGTGTTAGGAGGCAATTGGACAGTGCAACCCTTGAGAGATTTTGAACCATGATTTTGGCAAATCTTGAAGAATATGGGAGGGCAAATTTTGGGGTACAACAGTTTCCCCTGTTAAATCTTCTTAGACCTGAGGATGTAGATTGGCTTGCGTGCCTTTCGTGATCCGAGGGTGGAAGATGATTGAACACTAGAGTGCCCAGAAATTTGCACTCACATAGTAGAATGTCAACAGTGTGATGTAGGGAATGGGCTTACAGATGCCATTTGGAGGTGTGACAGAATCCTGTCGGGAATGGACTTATGGATGCCATTTGGAGACTGTTGGTATGTGGATGGGCTTTGTGATTCGGTGGGAGAACTGACTGTGGTTTTGCGTTTGTTTTCGCAAATGTTTCGGTTGAGCAAGAGTCGCCACCGACTTTTTATTTTATCCTAAGGAAAGGTTTAAAAAGCACAGCAAAAACCTTTGAGATTATTTCGTGGGTTCGGGGAGTAGATTATTGAAAGGGAAGGTATTAGCACCCTTTCTATCCATGGTTATCCATGGGCTCTTAGGTACTTGCTTAGATCAATCTTGCCTTGGTTTTCAAATGTTTGAAATGGGTGCTTTGTGTGTAGTTTTGAAAATGTTTTGAAAAAGATGCCTTGTCTAGGCTACCCTTGTAACAATTCTTTACTTGAATGTTTTACAAAAGGTGTTTGTCTTTTTGAAAAGATGTTTCAAGGTTTTTGAAAGTTTGTTTTGAAAGTGTTTGTGAAGTGTGGTTTGAAAAATAGGCAAGTGTTTTTGTTTTGCAAGTTGACAAGTACTTAAGAGCTATCTATCCTAAAGTTCTCAAAGATTTTTGTTATGTTTTAACCCTTTTAACAATTTTGTTCTACCATTGCATTTGATGGACAATCTTGTGTTAGGATGTGAAAGGGACGGGCGCGGGTCATCGTTTAGACCATAATTGCAATGGTGCCAAGTATCTTTGGGCAATTTTCCTTTAAGGGACTTGATCATTTTTTAGGCAACTTTCGAAAGCGTCATCGAGGGACTATGATCATTTGATTGTTTTTTTGTTTTGCCCAAAGAGACCTAACATGCAATATGGCCCATTTATTGAAGGCAACAAGTGGAATACCCTAGGGGTGCAAGTGTGATTAGTGTTGTCCGTTTTCATGTTTGATTATCTTGAAATTAGGTCAAACTATTTTTGTTCTTTCTATTTGCATACAAACCCTAATTCTATCATGGTATATTTAGAAAGCAATAAAGTGCGAAATTTAAAGTTCCTAAGCTATTACAACACAATATGGGAAGAGGGGTACAAATGTTCAAATGGGGGTATTTGACAAGGAATTTAAACCTAGCTATTACATCAATTTGGAATTATTTACAAGATAATTAATTGCACAAATTAAATGGAAACAAAATAAATATGCAAGATGCAAAAAATGTTTTTATGTGTATGAAAAAAGGTATTTTTTATGTCAAATAAACAAAATAAAAAAAAGTATTATTTTTTGGAGTTTTTTATGTTTTAGGGCAAAACCCTAATTTTATTAAGTAAAAGGTATTATTTATTTAATATGTACAAATATTTATCAATTATATACAAAATAAAATAAAAATGAAGTATATTTATAAAAAAAAGTATTTTTGAGGTCAAATATTAATAAAAGAAAAATGTATGTATTTTTGTATTTTTGTCCTAAATATTCTAATATGTATTATATATACAAAATAATAATATTTAACATTTATAAAAAAATGTATATTTTATGTAAAACATTTTCAGAAGATAAAATAAAATCAAAATGAAAATAAAATGTGTTTACATTATTTTTTTCTATTTATTCTAAATAATAATATTTATGTACTTATTTACATACAAATATCAATATAAACAAATAAATGCCTAAAAAATATAAAAATGGTGTGAAAAATATTTTTTATGTTTTTAATATTATTAGCAAAAATAAATAAGTCAGAATAAAAAAAGAAAAGTCAAAAAATCATGCAAATAAGCAAAATGGGCCTAGGGGGGTGTAAAAGCAAAAACATGGTGTGAAAAGAAATATCAAAACAGGCCCAGCCCACGTGGAGCTTCTTCAACCTCCAGCCAGAAATTTTTTCAAAAACGCGCGCCTGGAACATTGATTCAAACACCTGGATTCTTGGACTTTTAGCACAAACTTACAACATAAGAAATGTTAATCATCAAGCCACGATTCTGAATATGTAAAGAACTCATCCTAACTCTCAGAAATGAGAGAGAATTTCATCATTCCCAAATCTTAACCTAACTTTTTATCAATATTCAGACCTTAAATTCTCACAACCTATGCAAAATAAATGGAAAGTAAAGGTATGTACAGTTTCAGGGGTATGAGTAGAACACTTCTTATTCACAAACCTAGAGCTAATGATGTCTACATTGAGAGATAGAAGTTCAAGAATATACCTGTTCAGTTGAAGTTGTATCTGATGATGGAGGTACTTTCAGAGCAAGGTGATGATTGGTACAGCTTCCTTGATGTCCAGGGATGCTATTCCAAGTTTTACTTTGCTTTGAAACTAGCTGAATCGAGCTATGGAACTTCAGCTGCAAAACAAGAAAATGAAAATGGTGATGTTGCCTGGGAGTGTTACAGGTCGTGTTTGAGGTTTGGATTAGCTTCAAGGGATGTTGTGGAGTGTGTTTGACAAGTTTTTAGCAAGAATGCATGGAAGGTTTGAGCTATGGAACTCAAACTGCAGCAGATGCTCTGTTTGGGCAGTTTGAGGGTGATTCTGGGAATGAGAGGGTACTAGGGATGCTAGGCTCGTGTTTCAGCTTAGGATGGATGTCTTGAATGTGTTTGATAACTTTTTCTAAGCATGTGTTAACTGATATGAGAGTTGTTGTACAAAATGCAAGCTTTCTTACACTTTAAGCAAGAGATGGCCACTTGAGTTTCTAGGCTGATAGAGGCCCCCCTAATGTGCTGCAAACCTTGGCCTTGATCAGTGCAATTAGTCCATAAACTTGTGCCAAAGAGATTTGATCTGTACCACTTGGATTGCAAATTTGACATAAAGTGCAACTTTATCAAAATGGATATATTGATTTTTCTAAATAAGGATTAAACCTCCATGTAATGTCCAAATGCATGGAACAACATCTTGGCACAATGGTTTAGCATTGAATTATTGAGTAAGAATGGGATTAGAGGCCTGCAATGTAGCTTGCACATGCTGAGTTTGAAAATGCACAAGTTATGGACATGTAAATTGGCCAAGTCAAAAGTGAGTTTTTCCCATATTGCAAAATTCGATTCTCTCTAATCATGAGGTTGTTTGATGAGTTCTTGGACATTTTGGAAAGCTTGGAATGTGTACTACAATCCATCTTTGAAATGCAAATTGAAATTCCAAGTGGAAGTATGTGAAAAGTGGTCTTGAAGTTAGGCAAAAACCTTGCCTAAAATAGGTCAAATTTTCTCTAAGTTAAGAATGGTTTGGTACCCTTGTTCCAAAAATTGTAACTTGAGATACAAGCTTCTTTTGGGAAAACTTTGTGAATCAAAGTTGTAGATTATGAAATAGGCTACAACTTTCATGTTTTGACTTTTTCTTGAATCCAAATGAATCTTGGTGAGAAAGTGGGGCAAACTTAGGAAAAAATTAGGGTTTTTCATAACTTAGAAAAATTCTAAGTTATGAAAAATCTTCATTTCAAACCCTAATTTGCAATTTTGGATTTCTTGATGAACAAGTTTCATGATTTGGCATGTTTTAATGAAAAATGAATCTTGACCCTTGATTTTGACCAAAAAGTCAAAGTTTGACTTTTCAGTATACAGTCAAAATTGATCAATTGACTGGGAAATTCAACTGTCAATCTTGTGTATTTGGGATCTTTTGAACTTGTTGAGCATGTCAAGACTATTCCATGGGGTCCTTGAGTCCATATGTGAGCTTGGTTTGCCATTGGCTAGGTCAAACAGTCAAAAATTGCCTTTGTGTAGTCAAAACCCTAAAAATGACCATTTTGCCCTTTTGGTGATCTGATCAAATTTCTTGTGGAATTGTGATCCAAACTTGATCAAATGGTCCATGTGAGTTCATAATGTTTATGTGGGTCAATTTTCATGAGATTTGACTGTCAATTGACCACAGTTGACTTTTTCCCCAATACAGTTGATTTCCAGGTCAACTTTCCAATTGACTGGGTAAAATTTGGAATCAAGACTTGAAACTTGGTGTGGATGAACTTGGGGGTCCAATATGAAGCATGAAAGTCATCTTAGGCAATTTAGGTCAAAACATCTTTGTGCAAACACAAACCCTAATTTGGGTCAACAATGCAAGGAGAAGTCTTGAGCAGATGAAACCCTAACTGGATCTTGAGCTTCAAGGGCTTTGTGATGAGAAATCAATGAGAAATGGGAGGGCAAATTTTGGGGTACAACAGTTTCCCCTGTTCAATCTTCTTGAATCCGAAGAGTTAGATAGGCAAGTTTGCCTTTCGTGACTCGAGGGTAAAAGGAGATTGGACACTAGAGTGCCTTAAATTTGCACTTGTCAAAGCAATGGATGCGGGAATGGGCTTAGAGATGCCATTTAGAGATGGGCTTAATGATGCCATCTGGAAGAGTGACAGAAACTTGTCGGGGATGGGCTTAAAGATGCCATCTGGAATGAGTATCAGAAAGGTGTCCATGTTTTGGACCGTCTCTGAACTGGGGTCTGAATAAGCAATAGATCGACATCCGTATCTGGAGGCATCCGTAAACTGTTTTCAAAAGGTGCATCTGAATAAGCGATAGATTAACATCCGTTGTTGAGAAGAATCCGTAAACTGTTTTCAGAAGTCTTGAGAAGAGTCTGAACAAGTGATAGGTTAACATCCGTTACTGGAGAACCCGTGAACTGTTTTCAGAAGTCTTGAAGTTGAATAAGCAATAGAGCAGCATCCGTTGTTGGGGAAGCATCCGTAAACTGTTTTCAAAAGTTGCATCTGAACAAGTGATAGATTAACATCCGTTGTTGGGAAGAATCCATAAGCTGTTTTCAGAAGTCTTGAGAAGAAACTGAACAAGTGATAGGTCAACATCCGTTACTTGGAGAACCCGTGAACTGTTTTCAGAAATCTTGAAGTTGAATAAGCAATAGAGCAGCATCCGTTGTTGGGAAGCATCCGTAAACTGTTTTCAAAAGTTGCATCTGAACAAGTTGATAGATTAACATCCGTTGTTGAGAAGAATCCATAAGCTGTTTTCAGAAGTCTTGAGAAGAAACTGAACAAGTGATAGGTCAACATCCGTTACTTGGAGAACCCGTGAACTGTTTTCAGAAATCTTTGAAGTTTGAGGAGGAACCGGTATAGGGTTTCCTGATGATGAGCTCGTGTAAAACTGCATCTGGATGAATCTGGAATAAGCATCAGAATATTGCCATGTCTGGGTCATATCTGAACTATTCCTGGAAAGAATCTTGGAAGATAATGATTTTTGTCTGTCGACTGACCTTACCTGCAAAGGCAAAGAGTTAGTTATATGCAATGTCATGATGCATGATACACTGTATGTTATATGATATGAATGTAAATGGATGCACATGTAAGCTGGAGAGCTGTCTTGCAAAGGATAGATGAATCCGAGATGGCTGAAGATAAGAGCCTCTTGACTGCTTCCGGGAAGAATAATTCCTGGTTGTTGCTGGAGAATAAGGAGCTGGGGTTGTATGCCAAACTACTGGGGAATTCCTGTCTTGAGGAGATCTTCATTGGAGAATCTTGAATATACAATGAGGAACTGAGAACTGAGAGTCTGCAGATTTTCTTGGGGAATACCAGACCTTCAATCGTCGAGGGGCCTTAGAACCACTTGCGGGGACTTGGAATTTCCTTGATGACTTGCAGGGTAAAAGAATTTCTAATGATTTCTACTGGGGATTTTAGAACCTGGTATACTTAAGTTGGTGAGGTAAGACTGAGAATCTCTAGTCTAGTGAGAAGCATTTCTGTGGGGAGAAGGTTCACTAGTTTGGTTCTGTTGGGGATAGATAGTTTGAAGTTTTAGCTCTGTTGGGGATACTGAAACTTAAACTCTGAGGGGAATTGAGTTCTGGAGGATTCTCTGGCTGGGGATAACAAAGATAAACTCCTCTGGGGATTGTATTGATAAGTTATGTTGGGGAACTCTGATGAACTCCGCTGGGGATAGGAAGAAATTTACCGAGTGCGATCTTCTGTGGCAATAAGCTGAGGATAACCCAGTTATAAGCCCTTGTGGGGAATAAATTTGAATAAAGCTCGGGAGAGATGTCCGTACTCTGCAGAGGATAAGCTTCCAGAATTTACTGGGGATAAGCTTCAAGACTTGTTGGGGATATGGATTCCAAATCTCCTGGGGGTTTCCTTTGAAAGGGTATCAAGATATCCAACTGTAACTTCAACCTATCAGTAATCATCTTTCTTGATTCATAAGGAAATGATTATGTTTAAATGCATATGCCTATTTAACAAAACATTGGACGTTTCTCAAAATAAAACAAATAGTGCAAGAGAAAAGAAAAAGGAAATGACACAAATTTCTGGGAAGAGTATTTGTATTAACTTTCTATGAGTGTATTTGTACAAAGGAGACAATCATCCTAGTAAGAGGATTTCGTCGTAAATATTGAAAGATTTATACAAAATAAAGATGGCTATGTGAAATAATTCCATGGGATTCCATTCCGCTATAGCCTTCACAACTCTGAATATCTGTCCATTCAATGCTTCGTCTACCGATGACTGGATTGATCAGAAGCCTGGAACTGGTTGATGAAGAGATTGTCTTTTGAAGTGATCCGACGAGACATAGTCATACGCTTTAACTCCCTAACTTTTGCCTGAATCGCCCTTTCGGGTTTTCGATCCACCGGGAAACCCCTTTTTGCCCAAGCCGTCCTTTCGGGTTTTCAACTTGCCGGGTGTACAGATTTTTTTATTTTTATCCCTAATTTTTGCCTGAACCGCCCTTTCGGGTTTTCGGTTCACCGGGATGCCCATTTTTGCCCAAGCCGCCCTTTCGGGTTTTCGACTTGTCGGGTTATTTTATGCGTAGTATCTTTTGATTATGTCTGCATTAGCAGGGTGCGGCAAATCGTCACCGTCCATGGTGGTTAGAATCATCGCACCACCAGAAAATATGCTCTTGATCACAAATGGTCCTTCATATGTAGGAGTCCATTTGCCCCTGGGATCACTTTGCGGCAAGATAATCCGCTTGATTACGAGATCTCCGACTTGATACACTTGACGTATGACTTTCTTATTGAAGGCCTTGATCATCCGTTTTTGATACGTCTGACCATGGCATATAGCAGCGAGTCGCTTCTCGTCGATCAAATTGAGTTGATCAAGTCGGGTCTGCATCCAATCATCTTCATTCAAACCTGCGTCCTTCATAATCCTTAGAGAAGGAATCTAAACTTCCATAGGCAGGACAGCTTCCATGCCATATACCAATGAAAATGGGGTTGCCCCGGTTGAAGTACGTGCCGTTGTACGGTATCCATGTAGGGCAAACGGTAACATCTCATGCCAGTCTTTGTAAGTGACTGTCATTTTCTGAATGATCTTCTTAATGTTTTTGTTCGCAGCTTCAACAACACCGTTCATCTTCGGTCGGTAGGGAGATGAATTGTGATGATAAATCTTGAACTGTTCGCACAAAGCGGTGATCATCGTGTTATTCAGATTTGTACCGTTGTCTGTGATGATCCTGTCTGGAACACCATACCGGCATATGAGATTTTGCTTGATGAAGCGGGCAACCACATTTTTAGTAACAGAGGCGAAGGAAGCTGCTTCAACCCATTTGGTGAAATAGTCAATGGCGACCAGGATGAAACGATGTCCGTTGGAAGCCGTGGGCTTGATCTCTCCAATCATGTCAATGCCCCACATTGCAAATGGCCAAGGAGCAGTCAGAACATTGAGAGGAACCGGAGGGATATGAACTTTGTCAGCGTAGACCTGACATTTGTGGCAAGTACGGGAATGTTGATGGCAGTCAGCTTCCATGGTAGACCAGTAATAGCCTGCCCTTAGGATCCTCTTAGCCATTGTATGCCCGCTCAAGTGAGTGCCAAATGTGTCGCTGTGTATCTCAGTCATGATCAACTCTGCTTCAGCTTTGTCTACGCATCGAAGTAATACACAATCATGGCTTCGTTTGTAAAGGATGTCGTTGCTCAGGAAGAATTTGGCAGCAAATTTCCTTAAGAACTTCTTGTCATTTACGGAAGCTCCTTCGGGATAATCTCTAGTCTCGAGATACCTTTTGATTTCATGGAACCAGGGCTGTTCCACTACTTCTTCGGTATTAATCTCGTGACAATGTGCAGGTTCATCCATTCGCTCGATGGTGATTTGGGGAGCCTCGTTATCCCAGTTGAGTTTAAACATGGAGGACATTGTAGCTAGAGCATCTGCTAGCTGATTCTCTTCTCGCGGGAAATGCTCGAAGGTAATTTGCTCGAAATGAGGCAACAATGTCAGGACATGTTCTTTGTATGGGATAAGATTAGGATGCTTGGTATCCCACTCTCCTTTGATTTGACTGATAACCAAAGCCGAATCCCCAAATACGATCAAAGATTTGATCCCCAAGTCTATAACAGCCTTGAGACCAAAGATGCAAGCTTCATACTCAGCCATGTTGTTTGTGCAGCTGAAGCAAAGTCGGGCCGTGAAAGGTGTGTGACAACCTTCCGGAGAAATGAGTACTGCGCCGATACCGTTTCCAAGTGCATTTGAAGCACCATCAAAGTACAGGGTCCATCGGGATCCCTTTTCGGGTCCGTCATACGGTCCGTTACCTTCAATGTTGTCCAAATTCATGATGTCCTCGTCTGGGAAGTCAAATCTCATGGGTTGATAATCTTCGATAGCTTGATGATCCAGATGATTAGCTAGCACACTCCCTTTTATAGCTTTTTGAGTGGTGTACTGGATGTCATACTCAGTTAGGATCATTTTCCATCTAGCTATCCTTCCAGATAAGGCGGGCTTTTCGAAGATATACTTGATAGGATCCATTTTGGAAATCAACAAGGTAGTATGAGTCAACATATACTGTCTTAGTCGGCGAGCAGCCCATAACAAAGCGCAGCAAGTTTTCTCGAGCAGTGAGTAGCGAGTCTCACAGTCGGTAAACTTTTTGCTAAGGTAATAAATAGCATGCTCTTTTCGACCAGACTCGTCATGCTGACCCAAAACACACCCCATTGAGTTATCCAAGACGGCCAGATACATGATCAATGGTCTTCCTTCGACGGGTGGCATCAGAATAGGAGGTTCTAGCAAATACTCCTTGATTTTATCAAAAGCATCTTGGCAATCGTCGTTCCATTCGACTACCTGATCTTTCTTCAAGAGTTTGAAAATTGGCTCACAGGTAGAAGTCAGATGAGAGATGAATCTGGCAATATAGTTCAAGCGCCCCAAGAACCCTCTAACCTCCTTTTCAGTACGGGGAGCAGGCATCTCTTGTATTGCTTTCACTTTTGCTGGATCGACTTCAATGCCTTTGTTGCTTACAATGAATCCTAGAAGTTTACCAGACCTTACTCCAAAAGTGCACTTACTTGGATTCAGCCTGAGTTTGTATTCTTTCAACCTGGCAAACAGCTTTTCTAGATGCTTAAGGTGCTCCTCCTCTGTTTCGTATCCCACTCGCCTTTGATCTGATTGATCACGAGAGCGGAATCTCCGAAGACACTCAGAAACTTGATCCTTAAGTCAATCACAGCTTGAAGACCCATGATACACGCCTCATACTCCGCCATGTTGTTGGTGCAGTTGAAACATAGCCGGGCAGTAAGTGGAGTATGAGTGCCTTTGGGAGATATGATCACAGCGCCGATACCGTTACCCAAAGCATTGGAGGCTCCGTCAAAGTGCATAGACCATCGGGATCCTTCCTCAAGTCCTTCATCCGGTCCAGGTACTTCGCAATCAGTCACTATCATGATGCTCTCGTCTGGAAACTCGAAGTTCATTGACTGGTAGTCATCTACTGCCTGGTGTGCCAAGTGGTCTGCCAATACACTTCCTTTGATAGCTTTCTGAGTCGTGTACTGGATGTCGTATTCTGTCAAGATCATTTGCCATCTTGCTATTCTCCCAGACAGAGCAGGCTTTTCGAATATGTACTTTATTGGATCCATTTTTGAAATCAACAGAGTAGTGTGAGTCAACATATACTGTCTCAGTCGGCGAGCAGCCCATACCAAAGCGCAGCAAGTTTTCTCGAGCAGTGAGTATCGGGTCTCACAGTCGGTAAACTTTTTGCTAAGGTAATAAATGGCATGCTCTTTTCGGCCAGACTCGTCATGCTGCCCCAGCACACACCCCATTGAGCTGTCAAGTACTGTCAAGTATAGTATTAGAGGTCTCCCTTCAACCGGTGGCATAAGAATGGGTGGTTCTTGGAGATACTCTTTGATTCTGTCAAAAGTGGCCTGACATTCATCGTTCCAACGTACTACCTGATCTTTCTTCAGCAGCTTGAAGATTGGTTCACAGGTAGCTGTTAGGTGCGAGATGAATCGGGCAATATAGTTCAGACGTCCTAGAAAGCCTTTGACTTCTTTCTCTGTCTTGGGAACTGGCATCTCTTGTATGGCTTTAACCTTGGCAGGGTCCACTTGAATACCTTTGTCACTTACGACGAAGCCTAGCAACTTTCTAGATCTTACCCCAAATGTGCACTTATTTGGATTCAACCTCAGCTTGTACAACTTCAGACGGTCAAACAGCTTCTGTAGGTGGTCAAGGTGTTCCTCCTCAGTTTGAGACCTTGCAATCATATCGTCGACGTATACTTTAATCTCATGATGGATCATGTCATGAAATAAAGCAACCATGGCACGTTGGTATGTTGCCCCAGCATTTTTCAGTCCAAATGGCATGACCTTGTAGCAGAAGGTGCCCCACTGAGTAACAAAGGTAGTCTTTTCCATATCTTCAGGAGCCATCTTGATCTGATTATAACCTGAATAACCATCCATGAAGGAGAACACCTTGTGCTGAGCCGTATTGTCAACCAGAACGTCAATGTGAGGTAGAGGGAAATCATCCTTGGGGCTTGCCCTGTTCAGATCCCTGTAATCGACACACATTCTGACCTTACCATCTTTCTTCGGCACTGGAACCACGTTGGCAACCCACTGAGGGTAAGAAGTCACTGTAAGAAAACCGGCGTCAAACTGTTTCATAACCTCAGCTTTGATCTTCTCGGACATCTCTGGACGCATACGGCGGACCTTTTGTTTAACCGGAGGGCAATCTTCCTTGGTAGGCAGGTGATGGACCACAATGTCGGTATCCAACCCAGGCATGTCTTCGTAGGACCAGGCAAATACTTCCACATAATCATGCAACATCTGAATCAACCGTTGTTTCACGCTAAGCTCCAGATTGGCACCAATCTTAACTTCCTTTCTATCTGTCTCAGTACCCAGATTTACCGTTTCCACTGGCTCTTCATGTGGTTGAATGGCCCTCTCTTCCTGGAGTAACAGTCTTGCAAGCTCACCAGGCACTTCGCAATCATCTTCACCTTCGTCTTCGGCTAAGTTGATCGGATTTTCGAAGTCATAACTGGCAGTAGCAGAGTCGTTACTAGTGAGATCCAGAGTGGATTGAAACCTGTATAGGTGAGTGTGTGTAAATATAGCTGTTTTGCAATATATAAAGAAAGACAGAAAGAAAGAGAGCACAAGATTTGAGATGCGAAAAACGTCCAATGTCTTTATTCATGATATATGGAAATGACAAGTAATAAGCCCTCACAAATGAAGCCAACGGTGCCCCGGGTAAGACACTGGGCCATAAAGTTTCAATTTATTGTTCATTACAAAATTAAAAACAAAGGAATTCATTACTGCGTAACAAAAGTAACAGGTATGTAGTCTTTTGCAGTCCAATTATTCAGTCTACCATCGGTCTTCGGGTAGATCCAGCTATCGAACTCTGATTCCTCCGCCTCGCCTTCAATAGCATTCACTCCCGGGTTGGTGATGAGCACGGGAGGTCTTCCGATCCTTGCTTTGCGTACAGCCCTCTGAGCCTCTGCAGTAAAACCCAGTCCAAACTTGTCAGTCTTAGGAGTAAAATCAGGGAGCCTTCCCCAGTTAGCACATTCACCTTTTTCAATTACAGCCCGGGCGTCCTTCAAGGAGGCCATCTTCAAAGGAAAGTCTTCTTCAATTACTGTCTCAGCTGACGCCAATGTTGGAGGTACCTCTTCAAAATGTTGAAAGGGGGTTTCAATAAACTCCCCGTCCATCTCTATATACCGGAACGAGTTCAGATGACTAACCATGTATTCTTCCTCCCCCTGCATTGTAACAATCTTCCCTCTGACAGGGTATTTGAGCTTCTGGTGTAGAGTGGAGGTCACTTCCCCAGCTTTGTGGATCCAAGGATGACCCAGCAAATAAGAATAGGACGGACGAATGTCCATCACATAGAATGTTGAGTCAAATACTTGAGAACCAACACGAATCGGAATATCCACCTCCCCATGTACCATCCTCTTCGACCCGTCAAAGGATCGGACCACGATGTTACTAGGCTTCAACTCCAGACCCTCACAATCCAACCTATCTAAGGCCTTCTTGGGCAATACATTCAGGGAAGAACCGGTGTCCACCAACACGTGTGAGAGAGTAGTGCCCCTGCATTCAATGGAGACATGCAGGGCATCATTGTGGTTCTTTCCCTTAGCGGTCAGATCAGCATCAGAGAAACCCAACCCATTGTCAGCGGTCAAGTTGGCCACACAATCAGTGAATTGATACGCAGATGTCTCTTGTGGCACATGGGCCGTCTTCAGAAATGAAATCAGGGCCTTGGCATGAGCCTCTGAGCATAGCAGTAATGATAGCATAGAGATCTTGGAGGGGGTATGCCCCAGTTGTTCAACGACGTTGAAATCGCTCTTCTTAATGATCTTAAGGATTTCCTCCATCTCTTGCTGGGAGGCTTCAACATTGACAGTCTTTGGTGCCTCCATCTGGGCAGGCACATTAGCAATCCCTTTGCCCCGAGTGTCAGATGACTCGGTAGCAGGGATAGAAACTTGATCAGAAGGGGAAACAGGCGCACTTGTAGGCGTAATGATAAGAGGTCTTCGGATAACTGGTGGCGCAATGTCAGGCGAGAAGAGCCTGCCACTGCGAGTAACTTTGGCGGGACCAGTGATGTTACTGATACTGGTACTAGTGTTGAACTCCTTATTCACTCCAAGTACATACACATCTGCCCCATAGTGCCATGGGACAGCCTTGTCAGATTCATAGGGGAGGGGCCCCGGAACAGTAATGATAATGGGTGCAACGGACATGATTTTGACTGGCTTCCTCGGGGGAGCCTTGGTAGGATTGTTGAAGATGGTGACAACAAATACTTCTTCAGTAGGAACAATAGGAACAGCGGTCTTCTTGAACAGGATTTCTTTGCTATCCATCAGGTTTTGACCGCCTGACTTCAGCAATGGACAACCAGCAGGGGCAACAGCACACAGAAGGCAACCCTTGCTACAACCCGGAAATAAACCGGCCAGCAGCAGGTTCCTCTTGACAGTCAGTAATGGGGTAGCAACATCATCCACAGAAACGGCATACAGGTCTTCCTCAATGGCATTTACTCCATGCTGGGGCATAGGAGCAGTCACAACGTTGGGCCTTTCAGGTGCCTCAAACTGTATTTCCTTCGCATCGATAAGGTCCTGAACCTTATTCCTTAGGGCCCAGCAATCATCAGTAGAATGCCCCGGGCTATCAGAATGATAGGCACAATGGGCATTTGGATTATACTTCGGAGAGGTCGTGTTCACCACCTTCGGAGCTTCTCTGACGGTTACCAAGTTGGCCGACAGCAGTTGCAGCAAGATCTGCGACAAGGTCATACTAAGCTGAGCATATTCTCTTCTGGGTCTCTCACCCCTTGGTTGGTTAGGTTGCCGAGGAGCGGCAGCAGGCTTTGCAATTACCATCGCGTTGACAGCTTGGCAGCGTTCCGGTTTGTTTTGCCTCCTAGGCCCATACACAGCATTGGCTTCCTTTTTGAAAGGCTTTTTCTCAGAACTTGAGGACGCACCTTTCTGTATCTTCCCTGATTTCATTCCAGCCTCTATCCTTTCCCCAGTCAGAATGAGATCTGTAAACCCTGCAGACGAATTGCCAATGAGATGATTGAAGAATGGCCCGGATAGGGTCCCCAAGAACATGTCTACAAGTTCACGATCGGTTAACGGTGGCTGCACCCTGCCAGCCAGGTCCCTCCACTTCTGCGCATACTCTTTAAAACCTTCTCCCGATCCTAGCGACATACCCTGGAGTTGGGCACGTGTAGGAGCGAGGTCGGCATTATACTGATACTGCTTATAAAAAGCAGTAGCCAATTCCTCCCAGTTACGAACCTTGGTTCCATCCAGCTGATAGAACCATTCGAGATGAGTCCCTGAAAGACTCTCCTGGAAGAAATGGATCCACAAGTTCTTGTCCACAGTGTACGGCTGGATCTTCCGCACATAAGATATGAGATGTAGTTTAGGGCAGGACGCCCCGTCATACTTTGTGAAAGATGGTGCTTTGAACTTGTGTGGGATGACCACACCAGAAGATAGACCCAGGTCTCCGAAATCCAACCCAGGCACTTGTTGAATTTCCATGGCATTCAGACGATCCTCTAACTGCTTGTACTTGTCTTCAGCTGGAGGATACTGCTCCTCATTGAAATCAGTCTCGTTGTCAGAGACCACCGGACTAGGAACCCTTCCCCCCTGGGGACTGCCTTTTCCTACAGAAGAACCAGCTTGATCAACCTCATTCTGCAGTGTGTTGCCAAACCTCTGGCCAGTGTTGAATAGTACCGTTCTCTTCTTCTTCTTCTTGACCAGCAGAGCCTTCAATTCCTCTTGACCTTGGGCTAAACTCATGATCAGCTCTTGGAATTGGGCATTCTGAGCCTGGAGGGCCTTGATGGACTGCTCAGTAGATGACTCAGGGTTCATGATGAGATTGCTGAAATAAACAGCGAAGAACATTAAGCAACCTGAAAAGAATAGTACCTGATATGCACATGATGCATGATATATGTTTATGCAATGCATTCAAGGGTTCGAAAGTTCAAATTTGTTGTAGACAAAAAGGAACACACGTTATCATTAGGGAATAATTGTTCAGTACATCAAGGCCTCATGGGAAAAATATTACAAAATAAATCAATCCCAAAAGACGTTGCGCATCCTCTTTGGAGCAATGTAGGTGTTGAGAGTCTTTTCCTCGTGCAGTAGGCGGGTGAGCTCCAAAACCTTCTTCTCACTAGAATGTAGACTGGACTCAAGAGAATTCCGTTCTTCCTTAAGCTGGATCCAGCTCTTCTGCATTTCTTCCCAGGATGTAGGCATGTCAGGATGTTGAATAGTGTAGGACACCTCTCCTTCCAAAACTGGCTCTTTGATCACAGGGAGAACATGGGGATATGGCATCACTAACTTCTGGGAGCGGGCTCGTACCCACTTGAGATAAGGCTCCAACGGGATGGAATTCCTATGCCCCAGTGTCTTGCTGTCTACCCTATTGGGCATCCTCCAAGCTCTGATAAATCTCTGGCGAAGTCCTTGTGTATCATTGTCGAAGTCAAAAACTATGTCAGGAATTAACATGTCATGAGGGCCATCCCTCTGAGCATATCCAAACTGTCTCCAGGCCAGACAGGGGTTGTAGATGATACCTCCTCTGATGCCAAGTAAAGGAACATTAGGGTACTCCCCGCAACGATCAATGATAGTGACATCCTCTCTGGACCGAGAGCACCAATGTATATCTGCATATGTAAGAGTCATCAACCGTTGCGACCAACTCAAACCCCGCTCGTTCTTCAAAACTGATTGTGGAAGGTGCGAAATAAACCACCTTCCCAGGAGAGGAGTGCAGCACATAAGAACACCTCTTTTTCTCATGGTTCGAGTGTAACATGAGTGAAGGATGTCCCCAAGCAACGTAGGTATAGGATTCCTGGACATGAAGATCTGGACAGCACTGATATCTATAAGCTGATCAAGATTTGGGAATAAAACCAATCCATAGACAAGGAGGGCCACAACTTCTTTAAAAGCTTGTAGGTCAAGGGAGTTTCAACATTCTTGGGCCTTTTCAAACAGAAACCTGGCCAAGAACCCTTTGATACCACTTCTAACTTCCCAATGTCCCTTGATGTCGGATGGTTATAGACGTAAGGCTTTAGCAATATCTTCAAGTTTGGGTTCCTTTTCCGTACCGTTGTAGGGTAGTTGACTAAGGATAGGGATCTTCAGAAGCCGGGAGAACTCTTCCAATGTAGGCACCAGTTGATAATCCAGGAAAGTAAAGCAGTGATGTAGAGGGTCAAAGAACTGGAAGAGGACCTTTATCATATCTTCCTCAATGTTGGTGTTGACCAAACTGGTGAGTCTTCCATGCCTCTCACTGAAAGAAGAGCTCTCAGGAATCCTGGATATAAGTTCCTTAAGCTGAGGAAGGATCCTTACAAGGCTGATCTGGATTGTCTTTCTGCGGATAGTTTCCATGTCCTACAAAACAAGAACAAAGATGAAGATTCGAACCCCTGAAATGGTTAGTCAATGCATATGATGCTGGATGATGTTATGATGCTATGATTAAAGACACCACAAGTATTCACAAAAAGCAAACATGGTAAGGCACACATGTCGCACCATAGCCCTTAGAGTTTAGGCCAGCATGGGGTCTGGGTATTACCCTCTTGAAGTTGGTGGGCTCAAAACCTGTCCTATCAGAAGTAACCGGGTTCTAAGGGTCTCAATATCATTGGATTGCTTTCATTGTTCATCGTTTCGATTTAGCCACTGAACTGGCGACCGAAATATTCTAAGAAAACAACCCTCAATTGAGTGTAGTATCGAGTATCAACCAACCTCGGACTGCACCAAAGTCAGTTATCTCACTACCCTAAAGAGGCCAAGATGGTTCAATTAAGGTTCCTAAGGTCAGTTGATGCTTCACGACACCACGCGGCGGCCCCGTACTCTCCTTGACTGGACTCAAGGGTTATCGGTACTCACCAAAGTGCCACATCAACGTAGCAGACTGCTTCAACCATGTCGGTATACCCCGCACAGTTCCCTCACAGTCTTGTTGCTACTTTCTAAGAAGGTATCCCCCAGATCCGGGTTACACTACAAGAAAATTAGTGTTTAACGACACAAAAATTGCGACAGTTATGTGATAACTGTCGTAATTGACATATAGAGACAGTTTTTACGACGGTTGACACCAACCGTCCCTAATATTTATTTTGCGACGGTATATTTAACCATCATAATATTATTATTACGACGGTAAAACAACCGTCGGCCCCCATTTAACACTTTTAACATTGATTTTTCACCAACAACTAGTCACGACGGTAAAATTAACCGTCCTAAAAGGCATATCATGACGGTAAAGCACCCGTCGCACCCTTAAACCTTTCACGACGGTAAAATTATCCGTCCTAAAATTCATTTCACGACGGTAAAACAACCGTCGCACCCAAAACCTTTAAAAATTCTCATGGGCACGACGGTAAAACACCCGTCGCAGTAAAAAAGTTAAAAATACCAAAAAAATACCAAAAAAAGTGAAGGGCCTTAGGAAAAGGTAGAACATCTCGGTCCACTAGAAGCAAGATCCATCTCCAACCTTTCTATTCCCAATCAACATTATCTCCTCATTTATACTTATGATAAGAGAATAACAGAAAAAATAAGATTTGGGATTTCATATGTCGTGTATGCCTTGGTTGCCAGAGGCACGGTGGTTCTGGCGGAGTTCAGTGCCGTCACCGGCAACACAGGCGCCGTCGCTCGTCGGTTACTCGAGAAGCTTCCTACCGAATCGGATTCCAGACTTTGCTTCTCTCAAGATAGATATATCTTCCACATACTCCGATCCGATGGCCTCGCGTACCTTTGTATGGCCAACGACACCTTCGGAAGTGAGTAGCTCGCCGTTCTTTTGTTTTCTTGATTTATTGTTTTTGACCTAATTGCTTTAATATCCAATTCTAATGTTTGTGCTGAAAAAATGATTATGGAAGGATCAGTATTCTTTCTAGAATGAAGATAGGGTTTACTTGGAGTGGTTTTGGTTAGTTTCTTTTGTTTAAACTTATAATGATTATATGATTGTTATATATTGAAAATGAACTGTGTTGGTGTGGTGAAATTGAAAAAAAAAGGTGTGATTGAAGTCTGCATCATTGTTTATGTGTTGTTAGTTAGTTCATCTATTAAGAGATTCAATTGTGTTGCGGAGAGGTGTTCTTCAGAGGTTTTTCCGGCTTCTGTTGAGTGTTTGGAACTGATCAGGCTTGATACTGCAAATTATGCAACCGCGTTAGAAGCAGAATCAAACAGAGGCTTCATTCAATTGGCATCTGAGGAACATGGTGTGGCACCGTGTCTGATGCTGTCATTGCTTTTGAATGACACTTTTCCGTAAGGTAAAAGAGAGAAGAACAAACCAGTGATGCTAACTTGATTAATGGACAATCATTGGAAGGCTTGCACTGATTGGGTTAACCCTAATGGAAAACCTAATCTCCAATTTTTCTCCACTCATTTTGGTTCCTCCAAAGTTCAGGTTGATAAATTGTTACTTCTAAGTTAATTTCCTTAAAATCAATATTTAACATTGGTTGTTGGATATAATTTGTTGGTGATTATTGGTGATTGTAATTTGTAGTTACACTCAAACTTTGTAAGATTGAGATTCCTTTAACTCGTTTGCACCATAATTGTGAAATGGTTCTTTGCGAAGATGGGACTGAAGCATTAGTCGAAGTTTGTATTGTAGATCACAATTTAGAGGTGATAATTTGTTCCAGTTCCTCCTTTTACTTGGTCACTCTCGTCAATCCCCTTCTTCCCTACCTGCTCTAAGATTGAGTTTTATGTAAGATTGATAATTTTAGAACTTTTCAGGTCAAATTACACGAACTTGTTAAACCGGAGAAAGCAATCAAAGATTACAGAACAGAGATTACTGGTGTCTCTTCTAAAGATCTAGAGACCGTGACTCGCTCCTTAGCTGATATACAAGTAATTTTGTGGTTCATTTTGTGGTTTTCCTGTATCGTCTTTTCAAATGCTTAATGAAGAAATCTGTTGTACTTTCGTAGAAATTGATGAAGAAGTGGTTATCCAGTGGAGCCATATTAGTGGGACACAGTTTGTATAATGATCTACGCGGTAAGTGTTGTGTACATTTTATTTATCTTTGTCCTTGAATGACCCACTTCTAGTTTCTGTGTATATGAAGGGCTGGAGTTCCGCTGCATCATTTTACTAATTGCAGTCATTTGCAGTGCTGAAGCTATATTATGATAGAGTGGTCGACACTGCATACATCTTCCAACCCATGGATGGAGCTACTCACAGGAGACCTTCTTTAAATAGTTTGTGTCAGGCAAGTAACAACTTATTTAAATGCAATGCAAGGACTATGATTTTGTATTAAACACCATCTATTTTATGAAGTATTATTAGTTGTGTCCATAGTTACTCCTTTGAAGGAATTTCCTCAAGACTTTGGTGTTTTAAATGAAGAATGTTTATGGTGCAATTTTGCTTGTCTATGCTTTGGATTTTAAAATATTATACTGGACAATCTCAATCACTTTATCATTCATTGTTGTACATTTGTAGTGCCTTTTCATAATTTACTTTGAAGTCTTCCCCTGTCAACCTAGATAATCCTCTTGTTGCATTAGAGTTATCATATGTTATGTTATACTACAGATGATGATTTACTAAGTAATTTCTTTTTCTAACTATTGCAGGAGTATCCTGATTACGTACCATACATCACTCCGATGTTCTTTTGTGATGATTGGCTCAACTTGTATCTCGATAACTTTAGAATGAATACTTATTCCGACAGAGACCAGCAAAATAAGGAAATATGTTGCTCTGACTATCGTTTTGTTTACATGGGAGTAAAAGGTGTGATTTTAGTTGGGAAGAAATCTTGAAATGACCATGAATCTCAGATGATTCTGCACTTTTCTATGCGAAGAGATGAGCAATCCAACAGTAACTTCTTACTTTCACTTCTTCTGGCAGGATCTTGGACTCCTCTACATGTTTGAGGTGAAAGAAGGAGAAGATGAGCGCTTCTAGGTTCATCAAGTGTGTTACTGTTGGGGATGGAGCTGTGGGTAAAACTTGTTTGCTAATTTCCTACACTAGCAATACCTTCCCCACTGATTATGTGCCAACTGTCTTCGACAATTTCAGTGCAAATGTGGTTGTGAATGGAAGCACTGTTAATCTGGGTTTGTGGGATACTGCAGGACAAGAGGATTATAACAGATTAAGACCTTTGAGTTATCGTGGTGCCGATGTTTTCATTTTGGATTTCTCCCTCATTAGCAAAGCCAGTTATGAAAATGTTTCCAAAAAGTGGATTCCAGAGTTGAAGCATTATGCACCTGGTGTTCCCATTATTCTGGTTGGCACTAAGCTTGATCTTCGGGATGACAAGCAGTTCTTTGTTGACCATCCTGGTGCTGTGCCCATTACCACTGCTCAGGGAGAAGAGCTTAGGAAGCTGATCAATGCACCTGCTTATATTGAATGCAGTTCTAAATCACAGCAGAATGTGAAAGCAGTCTTTGATGCAGCCATAAGAGTTGTCCTTCAACCACCAAAGCAAAAGAAAAAGAAGAGTAAAGCACAAAAGGCCTGTTCGATATTGTGATTTGCTAGGTCGGTCTAAAAATTTGACAACCATTTCTCCAATCTGTAATTCTCTCCTCTTCTTCGTTTTCTTCATTCCTACGCCGTTGAAGAAGTTGAAGTCTATGTGGGTGTTCGTTCGTCTAACATACTCTAGATCTCCTTGAAGCATTAAGGTGGTTGATGCTTTGTTTTTCTTGGAATTATTGTGAATTCTAATTGTCAAATTTGCATTTCATGGTTCCCACCTTTTTCTTAACTTAAGTTTTATGTATTAATAGACTGGAATTATCCCAGTTAGGATGATGACTACCTTGTTTGCTTGAAGATATATATAATATCTAAATTACATATATATAATATCTAAAGGTGTGATTTTAGTTGGGAAGAAATCTTGAAATGACCATGAATCTCAGATGATTCTGCACTTTTCTATGCGAAGAGATGAGCAATCCAACAGTAACTTCTTACTTTAACTTCTTACCATAATCAGTTTTGATGAAGTATGCGTGATGTTGATTATCGTTGTTGAGAAGCCGATTCGGACTTGTTGATGAAAATGATTTTGTGTAGAGAAGCAGTTAGAGAGTGAGTTTTGGAGAGATGAAGTTCTGAGAAGAGTTTCGGATGTGTGCAGAACGAATTGTTGAAGTTTTAGAAGTGAAATCGTTGAAGACTCATAGAAGATTTTTTGTAATTCTCTCAAGTTGTAGCAAACCAATGTAAATATTAAAATGAAATTTGGCCTTTGATGATATTTGAATTTTTCTTGTTTATTGGTAAAATTTGCACTTCTTTTTACCTTTGATCACATTTTTTTGATATTATTGATGATTATTTGATATTAAATGTTTTTATTGTAATTAACTTTATTATGTTGAAAAGTGATAGAAAATAAAATAAAAATACTATAAATAAAAAAATATTAAAGTAAATAATAATTTAAATATAATAGTAAAATATTATAGTAAAATAATATTATATTTAAAATTATTTTACTAAATAATAATTTAAATAAAAATATTATTTGAAATTTATAAATCAGATTACGACGGTTAAAACCGCCGCAATTTCTAACCTACGGCGGTAGAATAACCGTCGCAAACAACAACAAAAACAAAAAATAAATTCAAATTCACGACGGTATATAACCGTCGCTATCTGTTGTGCGTGACAGTTTTTGCAACCGTCGCGAAATAGGCTGGGGACGCACGATTCTGCGACGGTACTTCTACCGTCGTAGATTGTAAATTGCGACGGTTTTAACCGTCGTAATCAGCCAAAATAACCGTCCCAATCTATCATTTTTCTTGTAGTGTTAGGATCTATAGAACTCCCGAGACAGTACCCACAATAATAAAGCAAACAATTCAGACAATTGAAAACACAAGTGATCTTAGTCCTAAGGTACACCTCACTTTATAAGAGCTTATCCCCAGCAGAGTCGCCAGTTCTGTGATCGGTGGATTTAGAACTGACTGTTTTTTAAGCTGGTTCGCGAAGTGTCGCGGTAAGCAAGAGTCGCCACCGTCTTTTATTTTCTCCAACATGGACAGGACAAAAGCACAGCAAAATTCCTTATGAGATTGTCTCTCGGTTCGGGAGGTAGATTTATAGAAAGGGAAGGTGTTAGCACCCTTTCTATCCATGGTTATCCATGGGCTCTTAGATACTTGCTCACTATGTTTTCAAAATGTTCGCTTTTCAATTGTGAGTGGGTTTGAAAAAGTTTCGTTTAAAGATTTCTGAATAACTCTTGTATCAGTCCTCAAGAGTGTTTGAAAAATTGTTTTGAAAGCTTTTTGAAAGTGTCAGTGTGAAAAAAGTTTTGATTTGTTTTTGAATAGAGCAAGTATCTATGAGTCATCTACCTACCCTAAGGAATTAAGCTGTGTAAATGTCCTTAAGCTAGTGTTATCCCACCATTGAGAGGTAGGTAGCACCACCGTTGGAGGTGTTCGGGTCAATTCGAGTTTAGGGACAGTGTGGTCACCGAAGCAACAGTTAGACACCTTAGAAGCTACCCTTATGTCCTTGATCCTTTTTTAATCCGAGGCAACCGTTTCGAGGCAACTATTCCGAGGCAACTGGATCATGGACATAAGGACTTACTAAAACGTCCTATACTTGACGACCACGTTTCGAAGGCAACAGGTGAGGCGTACCCTAGAAGTGGTGTGTGTATTTGTGTGTTGTTTTCATTTTAAGTTTATCTTTGATCAGGGCATTGTGAGCTACGCTTGTTTTTAATTAGCCATACATTCTTTCATGCAATTTAGAATTCAAGAGTGCGGAAAGTAAAAGACGGAAAAATAAAGCTACACTATTACAAGGCGCGGGTCTATACATCGCCAAAATACAAAGACCGGTTTGATAAAAATGCGGAAAGTAAAAAGAAGCGATAAACCTAATTACTATTACATCCTTGAGCAGTTACATAATATTCGAAAAGAAGAAAGAATAACGTGCGAAAGAATAAAAGTTAGGACGTCCGAGGGTTTTGACCCTTTTGAAATTAAATTGAAATTAAAGTCTAATTATTATTTAATTAAAGAAAAGAAATTGTTTTTTATGTTTTTGTATTTATGAAAATAAAGAAAATTAAAATTAAATAGAAACCCTAATTCTAGATTATTTTTAGTTATTAAAGAAAATATTCAAGTTAACCTAATTTACGCTAATTAATTAATTTACATGTTTATTTACAAAAATAAATAGTAATTAATAATAATAATAATGAGAGAAAATTATTTCTTTAAGAAAAAGATGAAAATGTCAAAAACCCTACTTCTACCTATTTTATTTATTAAGAAAAGATTAAAGTTTAAAACCTAAATTAAACTAAATTAATGGTTAGAGTTTATTTACAAAAAAACATTTTAATGGTGAAATTAAATATAATTAAATATAAAACATTTTTTGGTTTCTGATTTTTATATTATGAAAATTATTTTCAAAAAAACAATTAAAACAATTTAAAAAGAATTAGAATTGAAAAGAAAATAAAATTAAAAAAAGAGGCAAACCAAGGGGGTATCAGGCCCAGATGGAGGTTTGTTTGAAGCAAATTTGGCCCATGAACACAAAGCCTGTTTGACCTTTCCAGCTTGAGTGCGCGTGGTTGACTGGGGTACACCCTGGAATTCGTTCAGTGGCCCTTGGATCAATCATCATGTCCACTTGGCAGGCCTAAGCATGGGCGTGTATGGTAAGCCTTTGGTTGAACGCTGCATAGGAACATGTTATAACAAAAATCATGGATTAAATGGGGGGCCTGGGAATCGAACCCAGGTCCCAACGCTTAAGGGACACGTTGCCAGCCAACTGAGCTATTGCGTTTCTTTGTATACATAATGGATAGACAATATAATATATACAAAACAATGGTTAGTAGTATAAGACAAAAAGTTACGCGCCAGATTTGAATCTCCCAATAGCATCAGGCCACGTCCATCTTCTTCCTTGTTTTCCCTGCAATTACAAAACAAGTAGCGGGGGTTTTAAACCCCCACAAACTGCAACCTGTAAAAATAGCGATTACGCCCATGGGTTATATAAATTAGGCGCGAGTATCTCAAACGATTCATCTTGTTGCCACGAGTATGTCCATACAGGTTTGGTGGTCTAATTTTACCATATATGAGAACCCCCAATTTTGAAGTTCTGAAACCCTAGGTTTCATCAATGGTGGATTTTGATACCAGCATTTTTAGAACAATTAAACGTTACCAAAAGCTTCAGAAGATCATTAGTAGCATAAATCAATAATCAAAATATAACAATGATGCATAGAATGCAAAGTTCGATTATGGAATTTTTTGTGAATAACACGATTCTGTTCTACCGTTTCCTTGGACGTGGAAGCTTGTTCTTGGTTGCTATAGCTTCCTAGCAATGTCAGCAAGGTGTTGGAATAGGTTTTAAGCCTTGAATCTCCCTGCAAATATGAAATCAGTTTCAAGCTTTTTGTGGAAATTTTGCAATTTTGTTATGGCTATTTTGCAGCTTTTTCGTGTCTATCTCCATTAGGTTAGGTTATGCATAAGTATATGAACTAAATTAGGTCAAGAAACAAGCCCATAAGTCCATGAATTGATGATTTCAATATTTGATTTTTATCATATCTTTTTCAATCTTTTTTTCATGGAAACCCTTGCCAATCATGGAAAATCTTCCCTTTCTGAATGTGAAACGACTTGCCAGCTTTCCCTAGTATGATTTGCTGCACAAAAAGATTTGAAAAAGCATTATTTGATTTTTTCTACAATTAAAACTAATTAAATGAATTAATAAGAATAAAAATTCAATTAATTAATTAAAAATAAGAAAATAAATCATTTTAAGCTCAATGGGTCGTGCATAGGCTTTGGGTAATGGTTCAAGGAAGAATTTGAGGCCCATTAGCAATTTTGAAGTGTTTTAGGCAAAGTTGACTTTTCAAAATTCCCAAAAATTTCCCAACTTCTCCAATGCACATCTTGCTCAATTTTGAAGCTATGACAATGTTCTTGGACATTTTGGAAAGGTCTTGAAGTCCTCCAACCAATGCCTTTGGTCCCATGTCATTTTGATTTACCAATCTCAAGTTAGGGTCTTTGACTTAAAGTGCCTTTTTGTTGACTTTTGAAAATGACCTATAATATTGAAATTGATAACTTTTTGTGAGAGCATTTCTTGGACTTGAAGTGTGAAGATGAGTTGTAGGAAATGTCATTCTCTTCAAAATGAGCTTTGGATGAGATTTTTCTGATAAACCATGAGGAAGTTATGCCTTGGTCAATTTGCAGTTGACTTTTTCAACTGTCCAAAAATAGAAACTTTTGCATCTTGAGACTTTTTGAGCCATGCTTTGAGAAATCATGATCAAGAATTGATCAAATGATGTTTGTGGCTTCAAAATAAGATGTTGACCAAAAATTTTGACTTTTGACTGTCAAATGACCATTTTGCCCCTGCAGTTGACTGTGGAGCAATTAGGGTTTTTGACTGTGCAATTTGATGTTGTGAGTCTTGAAACTTGACATATGAATGCTTGACAATGTTTATAGGCATATGGGACTTGATTGGACCCTTGGAAACCTCAATTTCTTTGCAAGAACCAAAACCCTAATTTTGACTGTATTAGGAGGCAATTGGACTGTGCAACCCTTGAGAGATTTTGAACCATGATTTTGGCAAATCTTGAAGAATATGGGAGGGCAAATTTTGGGGTACAACAAAAGTGTTGGTGTAAAAGGTTTTTGTCGTGAGCAAGCAAGTAACTAGGAGCGAATCTACCTATTCGAAAGGTCTCAAGGCTCTTTTCTTCCTCCTTTTAATGTTGTTATCTTATCATTGATTTGGTAAGAAGCCCCATCGTTGGATGTCAAGGGACAGGCGCGGGTCAATTTTACAGTCATCGAAAGCAACTTATGTGACACTTTAGCAATTTTTTGTAAGGGACGAGATCATTTTATCGAAGGCAACGTCTAGGGTCATTGAGGGACTACGATCTTTTTTATCGAAGGGTCATTGCTAAAACGTCCCATACTCGAGGGACATGACTGTATTTCTGAGGCAACGAGCGAGGTTACCCTAGAGGTGCGCGTGTAAAGAAGTGTGTTTGATTCAAGTTAATTTGATCTTTGAAATTAGGTTAACTAGCGATTGATTTTTTTGATCTTGCCATACACGCCTAGTTACTATACAGTAATAAGTAAAATAATAAAAATGCGGAAATTGAAATTCTACACTATTACAGAGCTTCAAGAATGGGGGTACAAATTAATGAATGGGGGTAACAGTAAGAAATAAATATTTAAATCACACAATACAAGTCCAAACCGTTAAATAATTATTTAGGTTAAAACTCTTTTCATTTGATAAAATTAATTAAGGACTTAATTAATAATGTCAAACAAAAATTATTTTAAAGTTAATAATTATTTAAAATAAATATTAATATATTTACATTTTTTTTAAATATATGCTGAAGAAATAAAAATCAAATAATGGAAAAAAAAGAAAATATTAACAAACAAAAATATAAAGAAGAAAGTAGAAATGGGCCTATAACATAAGTAAAAAAGGGGGTGCAAAAAATAGTAAGCCCAAATGCTTCTGGCTAATCCAGTACAGCAACTCCCTGGAGGTGTACCAAAGGCATGCGTCTAAGACACGTTGAGAGGATGTGATAACTGATCAAGGGGATAGATGATGAGGGCGCCTCATACTATCATGGGGTGGCAAGCAGGGAATCACTCTGGACAGCTAAAGAGGTGGTGACAAATGTCAACACCAGATTGGACCGGAGCATTGTTGTTAAACAAAACAAAAATGCTTACTCATGGAGCCAGGATTCATAACTCCACTTTATTTCTCTCTCTTCAATGCTCTGTCCTCTCTCCTGTCCATTTCTATGGGCCTTCACCGGAGAAGACCCTTTGGCCGCGCCGGAAATCCCCTCACGACCGTGTCGGCGGTGGCGTGTCTCAAAACTCTATTTTTTTTTATACTTTTCTGATCTTCTCTTAATGCTAGTTACTAATTTGTGACTTATTTCTACATATTTCCACTTGATGGCTCTAAATATAGAAAGGGGAAAAAGAAAACCCAAGTTTCTATTTGATGGAAACAACGAAGCTAGTGATGCATGCAACGGAAGATTCAAAGAAGGAAGGAAAGAGATAAAAGAGATCGCTTGGTGAGCTCCAGATCTATAACCCTACTTACCTCCTAACGTTCTTTTGGTAAGATGATTCTGACTTTGTATTGTGGGAGATTTATTTCTCTTTCTGAGCTTGTATTACTTTTTCTTCTTCTGAACTTGTATTACCCTGTTTATCGGATTAGGGTTCTTGTTGTTTATTGGTTTTCCACTGATTTGTTGGGTTTGATGACAAGTTTAGAATAATGGATTTTAGGTTCTGTGTTTTTTTGTTGTTTGCTATTTTTTTATGATGGTTGGATGGTTGTGTTGATGATGCTTCAGTTGGTTTGAAACAACAGATTTTTGTTGAACCTCTTGTTCTGAGTTTTTGTGGCTTTTGATATTTTTGCTAGTTTTGTATCTGGTTTTTTTTTGTGAGGTTTCAGTGATGTTTTAGTTGGGGTTTGAAGATGGTTTGTTCATGTTCTGGTGGTTTGGAAATGGTATGATGATATTTCAATTGGTTTGGAAATGGTTTGATGATATTATGTTCTGGTTTGGAGATGGTATGATGATCTTTCAATTGGTTTGGAACAAAAGCTTTTGCTAAACCTCTTGTTCTGAGTTTTTGTAGTTTTTGATATCTTTTGCTCGTTTTGTGCTTATTTTGCTTGGTGATGTATATGTCCCTTTAATGTGATGGTTCTCTCCTCTATATAACAGTAAACTTGTTCTTTGATTAGGGTAAAAAAATAGAAGGGAAAAATCACTTTGAATTTTGACAGTTTTGGCCCTTTTTTAGTCTTTGGCTTTTGAGTGCAGCTTAGACTGTTTCCATTTTGGTGCAATTCTGGGCATTTTTTGGACTGTATTGCAGACTAGTTGCCATGGTTTATGTTGACATGCTTTTGTGCAGAATTTTGGACAGGTTTTTGGACTGCTATGGGCAGCATAGGGAGGCTTTTGGAGCAGGTCTTCTTGGACTGTTGCTTATAGCAACCTGCTTGTCTTGGCATTTGCTGGCTAAGTGATATCTTTCCTCTTTCCTCTCTTTGTAAGATAAAGCATTTTGTTTTTGATGCATTTCTGAAGGGTTTATATTCTTTAGGGAAATGATGAGGCATAGGGTTTTAGTGATATTGGCTAGTTTGCTGTTATCTTTGTTTGTTTTGAGTTGCTTGTTGATCTGCTTTAAGTGTAGCTACTGTTTACAGTATATGTTGCTTTGTTGTGCTGCTTGCAGCCTGTTTTTGTTCATACTGATGTTTTCTATTTTGCTGCCTTAGTAGCCTGTCTTTGCTTTAATTGGGGCTGCATTTACTTAGCTTTTGTTTGCTCATTCGTTTGCTATGCTTGGCAGTTTGCTTGCTTGTTCCAAGGCAATGTTAGCAATTTCCCCTTTCTCTTTTTTTGTGAACTAAAAATGCAAACTTTTGTGATTTGCAATTGGGAGAAATGGCCCATGACTAAAAATAAACCCCTCTTAATCTGATTCCAAATATAAACCCTCATGATGAAATAAAAAAAATCTTTTAACCATTAATTTTTGCTTGGAATTTTCCATGATGCTTGTTAATTTTTTTTTCTTTTCTTTTGTCACATGTACAAACAAATGTCAAGCAAGACAAAGGCTAGTAAATGGGGAATTTCTTGAGGATGAAGCAAGGAGTCTTGAAGAAGAAGCAAATTTCAGATTTAAACTTTGCATTTGTAATTTTTGTAATCACTTGTAATTATTTGTAAAAAAATGACCCACCAAACTGTAATGAATAAAGCTTGAGTAACAATGCAAATTTATTGTCCAAAACTTCTGAGTTTTTATTTTAATTTTGCAATTCTTGGTTTGAATTTCTTGAAAAAGCATCCTATCTTGATAACTTGTACTTCAAGTAAACACAAAATGATATGATAGATCATGTACTTTGCACTTTTAAACAAAATAAATGTTTAGAAGCTCAAACCAAAGTGATTAATTAAAACCTCAATCATGATTTGCTTAAAGATGATAGCCTTAAACTTTGCACCTTATTCAAACAGAATATGCCCTCAAAAGTAACATCAATCTTTAGAAGATTATAGTTAAGAAACCAAATAAGATCACACAAATTCCTTTGCAGTTATCTGGGCCATGGATTAGGCAAACCTTTGAGAAGTGCAAAACTCTAATTGCTGACTGATTGCTTAGGAATAAAATTTGTTTGATCAACTTTTGAGCCAAATTGAGTAAAAAAGAAACCCTGGGATAGCATCTTGAGTGAATAATGGGAGGGCAAATTTTGGGGTACAACACCAAGCCTCAAATCGTGTTCCTGAAGCTCTCAGGAATCTCACCAAGTCCAGAAACAAATCTATTCACGTCTGGAATAGCTTACACAAGCCCACCGGTTTTGGTAATTTTCTTGAATTCAAATCTTTTAATCAATGCATATTTAACTAATTTCGTGTTCACAGATGAGTTCATCATGGTGTTTAGAATAGGTTTGAATAAGAAAATGCAAGCTTTAACGCATGGATGATGAGTTACCATGGCTAGGGCACGATCGGATTCTCTCTTTGAAACTCCATTTCCACTCATTTATTTCTTTTTTACAATTAAAATAAAAACATATAAAAATCAGAATATTACATAAAATCAAAAAAAAAAATAGTCTTTTAGATTTTCTTAATTAAATTTTTTCATTTAATAAGATTTAGGTCTTATTTTTTTAGTTTGTAAAACTAATTAGAATAATTAGGTTTTTATTAATTATCAACTTAAATTATTTTCTACAAAAATACACAAAAAATTAATTTCTAACGTTTTAGATTTTAGAACTTTAAAACATCTTTTCTAACATTTTCTTATTTATTTGCCTCTTTACTTTCTTAGAGAAATTGTATAGGTTGCATAGTTGTTTTTGTAATAGCTGTAGTTTTATTTCTCGCAAATTTATACTATTGTATCTTCCCCAAAGCCTTGTAATAGCTTAAGTAGTGTTTACTTTAGTGTTCAATCATCTTCCACCTTCGGATCACGAAAGGCCCGAAAGCCAATCTACATCCTCAGGTTTAAGAATATTGAACAGGGGCAACTGTTTTACCCCAAAATTTGCCCTCCCATATTCTTCAAGGTTCCTCAAGAATGACCCTCAAATTGCTCAAGTCTACTCAAGGATTGCACAGTCCAACCACCTCCTAAGACAGCTGAAATTAGGGTTTTGGTTCTTGCAAGGAATTTGGGGTTCTCAATGGTTCAATCAAGTCCCATAAGCCTACATACATTCTCAAGCACCTACATGCCAAGTTTCAAGACTCACAGTGCCAAATTCCACAGTCAAAAGCCCTATTTGATCCACAGTCAACTGCAGGGGCAAAATGGTCATTTTACAGTCAAAAGTCAACATTTTTGGCCAACATCTTATTTTGATTCCACAATCATCATTTGATCAAATCTTGATCATGATTCCACAAGCATGGCTCAAAAATCATCAAGATGCAAAAGTTACTATTTTTGGACAGTAGAAAAGTCAACTGTATCTTGACCAGGACATAACTTTTTCATGGTTCATCAGAAAAATCCCATCCGATGCTCATTTTGAAGGGGATGACATTTCCTACAACTCATCTTCACACCCCAAGTCCAAGAAATGCTCTCATAAAAAGTTATCAATTTCTACATTATAGGTTAATTTCAAAAGTCAACAAAAATGCACTTTAAGTCAAAGACCATAACTTGATATTGGTAAATCCAAATGACATGGGACCAAAGGCATTGGTTAGAGGACTTCAAGACCTCTCCAAAATGTCCAAGAACATGTTCATATGATCAAAATTGAGCAAGATATGCATTGGAGAAGTTGGGAAATTTTTGTGAATTTGCAAAAGTCAACTTTGCTCAAAACACTTTGTTTTTGCTAATGGGCCTCAAATTTCTTCTTGAAACTTTATCCATGATCTATGCACGACCCATCAAGCTTATTTGAACTTATTTTTCTTATTTTTATTAATTATTTGGATTTTTAATCAATTTTAATTCATTTAATTAATTTAAATTGTAGGAAATACAAAGATTTGATTTTTCAATCTTTTTTTGAAGCAAAAGTGGTCAATATATGCTGGAAAATTCGTGTGCAAATCAAAGGGACAAGAATCTCAAAATTTAGCAAGTTTTTCCAATCAAAAAGATTCAAAAATATTTGATTTTCAATCAAATATACAACCATCAATTCCATGGATTTCTTTGCAAAGATTTAACCTAATTCTATTCTACTATAAGTACACAAGTGAACCCTACTCATGCAGACGTGAATTTGCTGCAAGAAAGCCATAACCACTTTGAAAAAAACTCAAGAAATTTGAAAACTAATTTCCATATTCTAACGTGATTCAAAGGCTTTTGTGGTTTCTAATACATTGCAAGGGTTCCTAGAGACGGATTGCAATCAAAACCAAGTGCTAAAGCTTAAGAAATCATCGTTTACAGTCACACGGTTTGATGATTTTTTCCATAATCGTAACTCATTATTCATGCATCATTAACGTGATTTTTTGTGTGTTTTGCATTGCTAGAACTCCTATGAAGCTAATGGTACAGGTTAATTGAATTATAACACGCAGAATCACAAATTGCCATTAACGAATTTTAAGGTTCATGAGTTCTCAAATTGGGGCTTTACAGTCCAGGAAAAATTAGCACCTCTAAGGCATATGGTTGAAACCGTCAGAACAAGACGACCACACTGGACTATTCGCGAAATATTTATATATAGCACAGCTCTATTCGCTATTTTTCCTCATCCTGTTTTGTGGGGGTTAAAAACCCCCGCTATCTATTTGTTTTTTACAGGTACAAAGGAGGACGATGATGAGGTGTAAGCGTGTGGTTGGGCAATTCAAAACTACGCGCGTTTTTGTTTGTTTTTCAGCATATTACTTATTTTACATATATTATATTCACTTGTCATTATTATAACAAAAGCAAGCAAATGGTGGAGTGGTTGATGCGCTGGATGGTGATCATTGGGACCTGGGTTCGAATCCCAGGTCCCCCAAAATAATTGTTTCTATTTTTCTTACCATATTCACATGCAGGCATTTAAAGGCGTTCCACCATGCACTCCAACCATCCAAGCGCCATGTGGCTGCCAGCGTAGATCCAATGGCCAGGAGATGATGACTATGGTATTCCCAGTCAATGCAGGTGTAGACGAGCTAGAAAGTCAACAAGGCTTGTGAAACAAATGGGCCACAAAGTTCAAGGATTTACCTCCTAATTGGGCCAGTACACCCCCCCTGGTTTCATTATTTTCTTATTTTCTTTCTCTTTTATATTTTCTTTTAATTAGTTTACTAATTATAACTATTATTATTATTTCATTAACATAATTATATTTTCATAATAAATTCAGAAAATAAAATATTTTTATTATTATTATTATTTATTAATTTCACCTTCAATTATTATTTTGTAAATAAACACTAACAAATTAATTTAGTTAATTAGGTTAAATTTGATTTTTTTTTACAATAAATAAAATTAACATAGAACTAGGGTTTTCTTGACAATTTTAATTTCTTTTCTTTTATTTCATTAAAACATAAAAAACTTAAAAAAATATTTCTTTTTTTTATTAATTAGTAAATTAGGTTTAATATTAATTAAATGCAAAAAGGACCCAAAATTCCATTCTTTTCTCAATAAGGGTCAAAACCCTAAGGACTTCTCCGATGCAATTTTATTTCGCGCATATTATTTTGATCATATTTATGTACTTGCTCCGAGGATGTAATAGCATAATTAGGACTTTTTATCGCTTTCTTTATTTTCTCGCATTTATCTTTTCAAGGGTTATGTTTCTGGCGATGTAAATACCCGACGCCTTGTAATAGCATAGATTTACTTTCCGCAATTTACTTTCCGCAAATTATTAACTGTTAATTATGCATGACAAGACTTGTCTGAAAAATAAAATCAACCCGTAGCTCACCATAATACATGTGCAAAGATAAACTTAACATGAAACCTGACACACATGCACATGCCACTCCTAGGGTACGCCTCACTTGGTTGCCTCGAGGTGGTCATTAAGTATAGGGTGTTTTAGAGGTCGCCCTCCTGTCTAAAGATCCAAGTTGCCTCGAAACGGTTGCCTCGGATAAAAAAGGGATCTAGGACATTAGGGTTACCGCTAAGGCGTCCTACTATTGCTTTGGTGACCACATGTCCCTATAATCGAATTGACCCGAATAACTCCAACGACGGTGCTACCTACTTCTCAATAGTGGGATAGTACTGTCTAAAGGACATTTACACAGCTTAATTTCTTTTGAGTAGGTAGATTTCTCCTAGGTATTTGCTCTTTCAAAACAATAAAAATACTTTTCGCACCTACACTTTTCTGACAAAAGTTTTCAAACAAACACTTCATACACTCTTGAGGACTGATACAAGAGTTACCTAGAAGTTTTCAAACTAAACTTTTTCAAAACCCACAAACACAAGAAAAGAAAAATCTTTTGAAAACATAGTGAGCAAGTACCTAAGAGCCCGTGGATAACCGCGGATAGAAAGGGTGCTAACACCTTCCCTTTCTATAATCTACCTCTCGAACCGAGAAACATCTCGAAAAGGAATTTTGTTGTGCTTTTGTCCTTTCCTTGTTGGAGAACATAAAAGACGGTGGCGACTCTTGCTTACCGCGACATTTCGCGAACCAGCATTCCAAAACAGTCAGTTCTATTTCCACCGATCACAGAACTGGCGACTCTGCTGGGGATTTTAAGTGAGGTGTACCTTAGGATTAAATCACTTGTGTTTTCAATTGTATGCTCTGTATGCTTTAATTTTGTGGGTTTTTATCGGAAGTTTTATAGATCCTAACCCGGATCTGGGGAATACCCTTTAGGTAGCAATAAGTTGTGAGGGACCTGTCCGGCGTAGACCGACACGGGTGAAGCAGTAGCTACGTTGGTGTGACACCTTGGTCTGTACTGATATCCCTTGTGTTGGAACGAGGATAATATGTGTCTTCTGAGGAGTCATTAAGCACCAACCGACCTTAGAACCCTAAATTGACCCAACTTGGCCATAGAACAGTAGCAGTATGCTACACTCATTGAGGCTAAACTCCCGCGATGGTTCCGGCCGCAAGAAAAGGTTGCGAAGCTGGAGTTATGACCGGTTGAGGGTAGTCAGTGATATTGAGATCCTCTAGAACCCGGTTACTATTTTCTAGGACAGGTTTTAACCAACTGAAACGGAAAGAGGGTAGTACCTAAACTTCATGCTGGTCTAAACTCTAAGGGTTGTCTTGTGTGACTTGTGTGCCTCACCATGTTTGCCTTTTGTGAATACTTGTGGTGTGCTTTATCATAACATCATACCACCATACCATTGCATGCATCCTGCATAAGGACTAACCCATTTCAAAGACAAGAGGGTTTCATCTTTGCTCTGTTTTGTAGGACATCATGATGCCCGTGTGTAGGAATACTATCCGGATCAACTTTGTTCACCCACCTGATTTGCTTAAAGAATTGGTTGACAGAATTCCAAATACTACTTCCTTCATCAAGAGGCATGGTTCTCTTCTCGGTTTAGTCACTTCAAAGTGGGATCACCAATTGATGAGTGTCCTGACCCAGTTTTATGATCCGTTATACCATTGCTTCACCTTTCAAGACTTCCAGCTGGTCCCTACCCTGGAAGAATTCTCTGATTTGCTTGGTATCCCTGTTTTGGAATAGACTCCATTCACTGGTTGGGAAAAGACTCTTAGGCTTGAGGAGATTGCTGCAGCCCTTCCCTTGACCAACAAAGAGGTAATGGATAACTGGGAGACTAGAAGTGAAGTTAAGGGCTTTTTGGCTAAGTTTCTGGTTGGCAAAGCTAATAGTTTCTGGAATGACTTAGACTTCAGGGCGTACGAAGACATCCTGGCTCTCTTAATCTATGGTCTAGTATTATTTCCAAATCCTGATACCTTTGTTAATGTCAATGCCATAAGGATCTTCATCTCTCGGAACCCTGTACCCACTCTCTTGGGTAACATCCTGCAACAACTTTATGCTCGTACTGCCCGAAGACGGGGAACTTTGTGGTGTTGTGCTCCTTTATTAGTGAGGTGGTTTATTTCGCACCTCCCTAAGTTCGTGCTGAAGAACAAATAAGGAAGAGGTTGGGCTCATAGGATAATGTCTCTCACTGATAATGACATCATTTGGACTCTCAGAGGTTTGGATGAGGTGGCTGTTATTGATCGTTGCGGAGAGTATCCTAATGTTCCATTGATCGGTACCCAGGGAGGAATCTCTTATAATCCATGTTTAGCTCTCTGACAGTTTGGAAGAGCCAGAAGAGCAGGGCCTCATGAGATGTTGGTACCTCACATCAGTTTTGAATTTCAGGTAGATAGTGACGAGCTGCGTCGTAGATTCATCCGGGCTTGGGATAGAATTCACAAAGCTAACCCACATGAGTTAGGACCAAAGACTTCTCTACCAATGGAACCCTACTTCAGATGGGTCCGCATCCGTGCTCAGAAGTTAGGTATGCCATACGAAGCTGTCAGACCTATTACTCTTGAAATTCCTGATAGAGACGGGGTTCCTCCAACTGTTCTCCCTCCTCAGATACCCACTGATGTTGACACACTAAAAAGATCTTGGGCACAACTACAGGAAGAACGAGATTCTTATCGGGAAAGATTCAATGAACAAGAACGGAAAATCTAGAAGCTGACTAAGCAATTGGAGAACGAACGAACCGTGAATGACTATATCCGCACTGAGAAGAGGAGGCCATGGGAGCACTGATGGGCCTTGATTGTTTCTTTTACAGTTTTCATTTACTTTTCAGTATTTTCATTCTTGTAACGCCTAAGGGCAATTTGTTGAACAATTTAAATTCCAAAGTTGAATCTAATAAAGTTTGTTTCCTTTTTGTCTACAAAATTGAATCCCGATTGTCTTTGAAAACATAAATCATACGCATTCCATTCATCATATGCATAACAGGTACCATTTTTACAGGTCACTTATCTTCTTCGCTGTATATTTCAACAATCATCATGACTTCTGAACCTACTAACGAACAAGCTATCAAGGCCTTCCAGCCCCAGAATGCCCAGTTTCAAGAGATGTTTATGAGCCTAGCCCAAGGTCAACAGGAGTTGAAGACCCTGCTTATGAAGAAGAAGAAGAAGAAGAAGAGGACTGTCTTGTTCAATACCGGACGCAGATATGGGAATGCACTGCAGAATGAGGTTGAGCTGACAACCCCATCTGTAGGGAAAGATAGTCCCTAAGAGAGAGGGGTTCCTAGTCCCGTAGTCTCCGATAACGAGACGGATTATAATGATGAACAGTACCCTCCTGCTGAGGATAGGTACAAACAGCTAGAGGACCTCTTAAGTGCTATGGAGATTCAACATGTGCCCGGGTTGGACTTTGGAGACCTAGGCTTATCCACTGGGGTGGTGATTCCCCATAAGTTCAAGGCACCTGCTTTTGCAAAGTACGACGGAGCTTCCTGTCCTAAGCTGCACCTCTGATTGTATGTAAGGAAGATCCAACCTTATACAGCTGACAAGAATTTGTGGATCCATTTCTTCCAGGATAGTCTTTCAGGGACTCAACTCGAATGGTTCTATCAGCTGGATGGAGCCAGTATTCGTAACTGGGAGGATTTGGCTACTGCGTTTTATAAGCAGTATCAGTATAATTCCGACCTCGCTCCTACGCGTACCCAACTCCAGGGTATGTCACTAAGGACGGGTGAAGGATTTAAGGAATATGCCCAAAAGTGGAGAGACCTGGCTGGCAGGGTGCAACCACCTTTGACTGACTGTGAACTCGTGGATATGTTCTTGGGGACCCTATCTGGTCCGTTCTTCAACCATCTGATTGGAAATTCTTCTGCAGGGTTTACAGACCTCATTCTGACTGGAGAGAGAATAGAAGTTGGTATCAAGTCTGGGAATATACAGAAAGGTGCTTCCTCGAGCTCTGAGAAGAAACCGTTCAAGAAGGAATCTAGTGTTGTTTATGGTTCAAGGAGACAGAATAAACCGGAACGCCGCCAAGCTGTCAACGCGGTGGTAATTTCGAAGCCTGTTGCTGCTCCTCAGCAATATAACCAACAAATGGGTGAGAGATCTAAAAGGCGGTTTACTCGACTCAGCATGACCTTGTCCCAGATATTTCCGCAGTTATTAACAACCAATCTGGTGACTCTGAGAGAAGCTCCGAAGATTATGAACACAACCTCTCCAAAGTACAATCCCAACGCCCGTTGTGCTTATCATTCTGACAGCCCGGGGCATAACACAGACGATTGTTAGGCTCTGAAGAATAAGGTTCAGGACCTTATCGATGCTAAGGAGGTTGAGTTCGAGGCGCCCGAAAGGCCCAATGTTGTGACTGCTCTCATGCCTAAGCATGGAGTGAATGATGTAGTGGAAGATCTGTATGTAGCCTCTATGGATGATATTGTTACTCCGTTGTTGACTGTCAAAAGGAACTTTTTGCTAGCTGGTTTATTTCCGGGATGTAGTAAAGGTTGCCTTCTATGTGTTGTTTCACCTGCTGGTTGTCCTTTGTTGAAGTCAGGCGTCCAAAGCCTGATGGATAACAAAGAGATCTTGTTTGAGAAGATTGTTGTTCCCGCTACCCCTACTGAAGAAGTGTCCATTGTTACTATTTTCAATAATTCTCATAAGGCTCCCTCAAAGAAGCCTGTCAAAATCATGCCTGCTCAGAAGGTTGCTCCCATAATCATTACTGTTCCGGGGCCCCTCCCTTGTACATCTGACAAAGCTGTCCCGTGGCACTATGGGGAAGATGTTTATGTGCTTGGAGTAAAACAAGAGTTTGATGCTAGTACCAGCGTCACCAACATCACCGGGCCTGCCAAAGTCACTCGCAGTGGTAGGCTCTTCTCACCAGATATTGCACCTCCAGTAATCCAGAGACCTCTTGTCATCACACCTGCAAGTGTGCCTGCTTCCCTTCCTGATCAAGTTCCTGTTTCTACCCCTGTTGCCGAGTCATCTGACGCTCGGGGCAAAGGGATCGCTACTGATATACCTGCCCAGACGGAGGCACCAAAGACAACCACCGTTGAAGCTTCCAAACAAGAGATGGAAGAGATTCTTAAAATTATCAAGAAGAGTGATTTTAATGTAGTGGAGCAGCTGGGGCATACCCCATCTAAAATTTATATGCTATCACTGTTGTTGTGTTCAGAGGCCCATGCCAAGGCTCTGATTTCCTTCCTGAAGACGGCCCACGTGCCACAAGAGACATCTGCCAATCAATTTACCGATTGTGTGGCCAACTTAACTGCTGATAATGGTTTGGGTTTCTCCGACGCTGATTTGACTGCAAAAGGGAAGAACCATAATGACGCCCTGCATGTCTCCATTGAATGCAGGGGCACTACTCTTGCCCATGTGCTGGTTGACACTGGTTCCTCATTAAACGTCCTGCCCAAGAAAGCACTAGACAGGTTGGATTGCGAAGGGCTGGAGCTAAAGCCAAGTAACATTGTTGTTCGGGCCTTTGACGGGTCCAAAAGCATGGTACATGGTGAGGTTGATATTCCAATCAGGGTTGGCTCTCAGGTCTTTGACTCTACACTCTATGTGATAGACATTCGTCCATCCTATTCTTGTTTGCTGGGTCGTCCTTGGATCCATAAGGCCAGAGTTGTGACCTCCACACTGCATCAGAAGCTGAAATACCCGATCAGAGGGAAGATTGTGACAGTGCAGGGGGAGGAAGAATATATGGTCAGTCACCTCAACTCGTTCCGGTACATAGAAATGGATGGGGAGTTCATTGAGACCCCCTTTCAACACTTTGAAGAGGTTCCTCAGATGTTGGCATCAGCAGAAACTGTGATTGAAGGTTCTCTTGTGAAGATGGCTTCCTTAAAGGATGCCCGGGTTGTTATTGAGAAGGGTGAGTGTGCAAACTGGGGCCGACTTCCTGATTTCACTCCGAAGACTGACAAGTTTGGTTTGGGTTTCACTGCAGAAGCTCAGAGGGTTGTTCGTAAAGCAAGGATTGGAAGACCTCCTGTATTCATCACCAACCCGGGAGTAAATGCTATTGAAGACGACGTGGAGAAATCTGAATTCGATAGCTGGATCTACCCTACGACTGACGGTGGACCAAACAACTGGACTGCGAAAGACTTCATACCTATTACTTTTGTCACTCAGTAATGAACTCCTTTGTTTTGAATTTGTAACAGACAATATCATTAAAACTTTATGGTCCGGTGTCTTACCCGGGGCACCGTGGCTTCATTTGTGAGGGCTTTTGTGTGTCATTTTCATATATCATTAATAAAAGCATTGGACGTTTTTTGCATTTCAAATCTTGTGCTCCTTGTATTTCTTTATTATATATTGCAAAACAGCTATATTTACACACACTCACATATACAGGTCCCAATCCACTCTGGATCTCACTGGTAACGACTCTGCTACTGCCAGTTATGACTTCGAAAATCCGATCAACTTAGCCGAAGACGAAGGTGAAGATGATTGTGAAGTGCCTGGTGAGCTTGCAAGACTGTTACTCTAGGAAGAGAGGGCCATTCAGCCACATGAAGAGCCAGTGGAAACGGTAAATCTGGGTACTGAGACAGACAGAAAGGAAGTCAAGATTGGTGCCAATCTGGAGCTCAGTGTGAAACAACGGTTGATTCAGATGCTGCATGACTATGTGGAAATTTTTTCCTGGTCTTACGAAGATATGCCTGGGTTGGATATTGACATTGTGGTTCATCACTTGCCTACCAAGGAAGAATGCCCTCCGGTAAAACAGAAGGTTCGCCGTATGCGCCCAGAGATGTCTGAGAAAATCAAAGCTGAGGTTATGAAACAATTCGACGCCGGTTTTCTAGCAGTGACTTCTTACCCTCAGTGGGTTGCCAATGTGGTTCTGGTACCGAAGAAGGATGGTAAGGTCCGAATGTGTGTTGATTACAGGGATTTGAACAGGGCGAGCCCTAAGGATGACTTCCCGCTGCCTCACATCGACGTTCTGGTTGACAACACTGCTCAGCATAAGGTATTCTCCTTCATGGACGGTTTCTCCGGTTATAATCAAATCAAGATGGCTCCTGAAGACATGGAGAAGACCACTTTTGTTACTCAGTGGGGCACCTTTTGCTACAAGGTCATGCCTTTTGGGTTGAAAAATGCTGGGGCAACCTGCCAACGTGCCATGGTTGCTTTGTTTCATGACATGATCCATCATGAGATAGAAGTATACGTCGATGATATGATTGCAAGGTCCCAAACTGAGGAGGAACACCTGGACCATCTACAGAAGCTGTTTGACCGGTTGAAATTGTACAAACTGAGGTTAAACCCGAACAAGTGCACCTTCGGGGTGAGATCTGGAAAATTGCTGGGCTTCGTCGTGAGCGACAAAGGCATTCAAGTGGACCCTGCCAAAGTGAAAGCCATACAAGAGATGCCAGTTCCTAAGACAGAGAAAGAAGTCAGAGGCTTTCTAGGACGGCTGAACTACATTGCCCGATTCATCTCACATCTAACCGCTACCTGTGAACCAATCTTCAAGCTACTGAAGAAAGATCAAGTAGTACGTTGGAACGATGAATGTCATGCCGCTTTCGAAAGAATCAAAGAGTATCTCCAAGAGCCACCTATTCTTATTCCACCGGTTGAAGGGAGACCTCTAATCTTATACTTGATAGTACTTGACAGCTCAATGGGGTGTGTGCTGGGGCAGCATGACGAGTCTGGCCGAAAAGAGCACGCTATTTATTACCTTAGCAAAAAGTTTACCGACTGTGAGACCCGATACTCACTGCTCGAGAAAACTTGCTGCGCTTTGGTATGGGCTGCTCGCCGGCTGAGATAGTATATGTTGACTCACACTACTCTGTTATTTCAAAAATGGATCCAATCAAGTACATCTTCGAAAAGCATGCCTTGTCCGGAAGAATAGCAAGATGGCAGATGATCTTGACTGAATATGATATCCAGTACACGACTCAGAAAGCAATCAAGGGAAGTGTATTGGCAGACCATTTGGCACATCAGGCAGTGGATGACTACCAATCTATGAACTTTGAATTTCCAGACGAGAATATCATGGTAGTGACTGATTGTGAAATACCTGGACCGGATGAAGGACCTGAGGAAGGATCCTGATGGTCTATGCACTTTGACGGAGCCTCAAACGCTTTGGGTAACGGTATTGGTGCTGTGATTATATCTTCTAAAGGCTCTCATACTCCACTCACCGCCCGGCTATGTTTCAACTGTACCAACAACATGGCGGAGTATGAAGCATGCATTATGGGTCTTCGAGCTGCAATTGACCTAAGGATCAAGTTTCTGAGTGTCTTCGGAGATTCCGCTCTCGTGATCAGTCAGATCAAAGGCGAGTGGGATACGAAACACCCAAATCTTATTCCTTACAAGGAGTATGTATTGACGTTGCTTCCCCATTTCGAGGAGATAACCTTTGAACACTTCCCAAGAGAGGAGAATCAGTTGGCGGACGCGCTGGCTACGATGTCTTCTATGTTCAAAGTTAAATGGGACAACGAGGCTCCCCGGATCATTATTTGGAAATTGGATGAACCTGCACATTGATGTGATCTTGAGACTGAAGAGGTAACAGAAAATCCTTGGTATCATGAAGTAAAGAGGTACTTGGAAGCTCAACAATATCCCGAGGGTGCATCCGCTAATGGCAAGAAGTTTCTGAGAAGGTTCGCGGCAAAGTTCTTCCTCAGCAATGACGTTCTTTACAAACGAAACCATGATTCAACCTTATTGCGTTGTGTGGATAAGACTGAAGCAGAAAGGATCATGGCGGAGCTACATGAAGGTACCTTCGGAACGCATTCCAGTGGACACACCATGTCAAAGAAAATCCTTCGGGCAGGATATTACTGGTCCACAATGGACGCCGACTGTTATCAACATTCTCGGACGTGTCACAAATGCCAGATCTATGCTGATAAGGTGCACACTCCTTCAGTTCCTCTGAACGTCTTGACAGCACCTTGGCCTTTTGCAATGTGGGGCATGGATATGATCGGCGAGATCAGACCTACGGCATCCAACGGGAATCGCTTCATCCTGGTAGCGATTGATTACTTTACGAAGTGGGTTGAAGCAGCTTCCTTTGCTACCGTAACCAAGAACGTCGTGGCACGGTTCATTCGGCACAACTTGATATGTCGATACGGTGTATGAGAGAGGATCATTACGGATAATGGTACCAATCTTAACAACAAGATGATCACTGAGCTCTGCAAGCAATTCAAGATACAGCACCACAATTCTTCTCCCTACCGGCCGAAGATGAACGGGGCTGTAGAAGCAGCTAATAAGAACATTAAGAAGATTGTGCAGAAGATGATAGTGACCTACAAAGATTGGCACGAAATGTTACCGTTTGCTCTTCATGGGTACCGTACCTCAGCACAAACATCAACAGGGGTAACACCCTTTTCCTTGGTATATGGCATGGAGGCAGTCCTGCCCATTGAAGTTCAGATACCCTCTCTCCGGATAATGAAGGATGCAGGTTTGAGTGAAGATGACTGGATCCAGACTCGGCTTGATCAATTAAACCTAATCGACGAAAAGAGACTCACTGCTATTTGTCATGGTCAGACGTACCAAAAACGGATGATCAAGGCATTTAACAAGAAAGTCAGACGACAAGAGTATCAAGTCGGAGACCTGGTAATCAAGCGCATCATCCTACCTCAAGGTGATCCCAGGGGCAAATGGACCCCTACGTACGAAGGGCCATTTGTGGTTAAGCATATCTTCTCAGGAGGAGCTATGATTCTAACCATCATGGATGGTGACGACCTTCCTCACCCCGCAAATGCAGACATAGTAAAAAGATACTACGCATGATCAAAGACCCGCTAGGTCGACTGGCCTAGGCAAAAATAAGGGCTTCCCGCGAACCAAAAGGGTTCGGGCAAAAATAAGGGATGAAATGAAAAAAATTTGTACACCCGGCAAGTCGAAAACCTGAAAAGGCGGCTTGGGCAAAAATGGGTATCCCGGTGGACTGAAAACCCGAAAGGGCGGTCCAGGAAAAAGTTAGGGATAAGCGTAATACTATGTCTCATTGGATCACCCTGCATCTAGACTTCGGTATCGACCATCAGGCTCAGACGACACCAATCAATCAGCTCCATCTTCAACTAAGCAGCAAAGTGATGAGACGCTTGAAGACATAAAGGCGATAGCAGAGTTGGAACCCAGTGGGATTTTTCACATAGCTGTTTTGTTTCCCTTTCAAATTGTATAAACTCTATTTTGTTCGGAGGCGTTCTCTTACTAGGACGTCAGCCTCTTGTATACAAAACGCCTATTTACAGGCAAATTTCAAAATCAATACAAGCTCATTTTTCAGACAAATTGCCAATTGTTTTTCCTTTATCTGTTTTGTTTTGCAAAGAACGTCCAATATTCATTTTTGATATATGCATTTGACATTAATTGCTGACCATAAATATTTACATGCGAAACAAAGGACTAATTACGGGTGACATCAGAAACAGGGGAAATAATAATTGTCTAAGCGATCTAGTTGCTCTGTTCACCAAGGTACCAAGGTAAGTTCAGCTGAAGAATATGACCAAGATACCTTCACTCCCCGCAGAATAAGACAAGAATCAGTGACACTCTCCCCAAGCAGAGTTGGTCTCCCATAAGCCCTAAGAAGGCACAGTATCTCCAGCAAGTCAGCAATACTCTCCCCCGAGCAGAGTTAGTCTACCGTCAGTCCTGAAGAAGTTGGGTATCCCCAGAAGATCTTAATATTCCCCAGCGGAGTATACAGATATTCCTCAGCAAGCATCCCCGGCGTTCTTAATATTCCTCAATGAAATATAAGAATGTTCCCCGGCGGAATACAGGATACCCCCAGTGAAGCCATTTCCTTAAGAGTTTCCCCAGGAGAGTTGAACCATCTCCCCAGTAGATTCTGGAGCTTACCCCCTGCAGAGTGCAAATGCGTCTCCCCAGCCTTATTCAGAAGGTTATTATTCCCCACCAGGGTCTAACTGGGTTATCCTCAGCAAATTGCAACGGAAAGACGTCCTCAGCGAAGTTCTTCCTATCCCCAGCGGAGTTCATTATATTCCTCAACAAAGCATATCAACGGTATCCCCAGTGGAGTTATCATTAAAATTTCAGTGAAGTATCTCTTCCCACAGAGTAATTCCCCGCAGAGTAATCTCTTTGCCAGGTTTATTCCCCAACGGAGTCCTCTTCTCCCACCGGTTTATTCTTACAATCATCTTCGTTCATCATCCCCAGCGGAAATGAAGAACTCTACTCTTCAATATCAGCCCAGGATTCAACGAACTTCCCGGCATTCGTCAAGGATTTATTTCCCCAAACGAAGATACATTCATAAACATCATATTGTCACACATCATGATACATGCATATACGCCTCATATCACACGATCTCATTTATTTTGAGAACATCATGACATCACGCATTCCATACATCATGGCATTGCATACAACTAATGTTTTGCCTTTTCAGGAAAAGGTCAATCCAAAGATGATTACCATCAACCTTTTGAAGTTCCAGATTCGATACCTGTATCTAGCCAGGGCATATCTGTGAGCGACTAATTGTAGATCTATACCTGAAACCAGACAGGAAAGTTATCTACATAAAGAGATTGAAGATCAATACCTGTAGCAAGCCAGGAAGTCATCTTTATTTCTCAGGTTAGAGATCTACACCTGTATCCAGCCAGGAAAGCTATCTTGACCAACCTTTTGAAGTTCCAGATTCGATACCTGTATCTAGCCAGGGCATATCTGTGAGCGACTGATTGTAGATCTATACCTGAAACCAGACAGGAAAGTTATCTACATTGAAGAGATTGAAGATCTATACCTGTAGCAAGCCAGGAAGTCGTCTTTATTTCTCAGGTCAGAGATCTACACCTGTATCCAGCCAGGAAATCTATCTTGACCATCTTTTGAAGTTCCAGATTCGATACCTGTATCTAGCCAGGGCATATCTGTGAGCGACTGAATGTAGATCTATACCTGAAACCAGACAGGAAAGTTATCTACATTGAAGATATTGAAGATCTATACCTGTAGCAAGCCAGGAAGTCATCTTTATTTCTCAGGTCAGATATCTACACCTGTATCCAGCCAGGAAAGCTATCTTGACCAACCTTTTGAAGTTCCAGATTTAATACCTGTAACTAGCCAGGGCATATCTGTGAACGACTAATTGTAGATTTATACCTGAAACCAGACAGGAAAGTTATCTACATGAAGAGATTGAAGATCAATACCTGTAGCAAGCCAGGAAGTCATCTTCATTTCTCAGGTCAGAGATCTACACCTGTATCCAGCCAGGAAAGCTATCTTGACCCACCTCTTTTCTTAAGTCCCGGATTAATACCTGTAACTAGCCAGGAAGTATCTGTGGACGATTGATTGTAGATTAATACCTGAAACCAGACAGGACAACTATCTACTCGACCAGCTCAAACCACTCAACAATCTCCGGATGGCATCTATAAGCCCATCTCCACAACTATCCATTACATTCCCAGATGGCATCTTTAAGCCCATTCTCGACAAGATTCTGTCACATTTCCAGATGGCATCTATAAGCCCATTCCCTTATCCATCATCTCTCCAAATGACATCTGTAAGCCCATTCCCGACATCACACTGCTGATACTACGCTATGCGAGTGCAAATTTCTGGGCACTTTAGTGTTCAATCATCTTCCACCTTCGGATCACGAAAGGCCCGAAAGCCAATCTACATCCTCAGGTTTAAGAATATTGCACAGGGGCAAATGTTGTACCCCAAAATTTTCCCTCCCATATTCTTCAAGGTTCCTCAAGAATGACCCTCAAATTGCTCAAGTCTATTCAAGGATTGCACAGTCCAACCACCTCCTAAGACAGTTGAAATTAGGGTTTTGGTTCTTGCAAGGAATTTTGGGTTCTCAATGGTTCAATCAAGTCCCATAAGCCTACATACATTCTCAAGCACCTACATGCCAAGTTTCAAGACTCACAGTGCCAAATTCCACAGTCAAAAGCCCTATTTGATCCACAGTCAACTGCAGGGGCAAAATGGTCATTTTACAGTCAAAAGTCAACATTTTTGGCCAACATATTATTTTGAGTCCACAATCATCATTTGATCAAATCTTGATCATGATTCCACAAGCATGGCTCAAAAATCATCAAGATGCAAAAGTTACTATTTTTGGACAGTAGAAAAGTCAACTGTATCTTGACCAGGACATAACTTTTTCATGGTTCATCAGAAAAATCTCATCCAATGCTCATTTTGAAGGGGATGACATTTCCTACAACTCATCTTCACACCCCAAGTCCAAGAAATGCTCTCATAAAAAGTTATCAATTTCTACATTATAGGTTAATTTCAAAAGTTAACAAAAATGCACTTTAAGTCAAAGACCATAACTTGATATTGGTAAATCCAAATGACATGGGACCAAAGGCATTGGTTAGAGGACTTCAAGACCTCTCCAAAATTTCCAAGAACATGTTCATATGATCAAAATTGAGCAAGATATGCATTGGAGAAGTTGGGAAATTTTTGTGAATTTGCAAAAGTCAACTTTGCTCAAAACACTTTGTTTTTGCTAATGGGCCTCAAATTTCTTCTTGAAACTTTATCCATGATCTATGCACGACCCATCAAGCTTATTTGAACTTATTTTTCTTATTTTTATTAATTATTTGGATTTTTAATCAATTTTAATTCATTTAATTAATTTAAATTGTAGGAAATACAAAGATTTGATTTTTCAATCTTTTTTTGAAGCAAAAGTGGTCAATATATGCTGGAAAATTCGTGTGCAAATCAAAGGGACAAGAATCTCCAAATTTAGCAAGTTTTTCCAATCAAAAAGATTCAAAAATATTTGATTTTCAATCAAATATACAACCATCAATTCCATGGATTTCTTTGCAAAGATTTAACCTAATTCTATTCTACTATAAGTACACAAGTGAACCCTACTCATGCAGACGTGAATTTGCTGCAAGAAAGCCATAACCACTTTGAAAAAAACTCAAGAAATTTGAAAACTGATTTCCATATTCTAACGTGATTCAAAGGCTTTTGTGGTTTCTAATACATTGCAGGGGTTCCCAGAGACGGATTGCAATCAAAACCAAGTGCTAAAGCTCAAGAAATCATCGTTTACAGTCACACGGTTTGATGATTTTTTCCATAATCGTAACTCATTATTCATGCATCATTAACGTGATTTTTTGTGTGTTTTGCATTGCTAGAACTCCTATGAAGCTAATGGTACAGGTTAATTGAATTATAACACGCAGAATCACAAATTGCCATTAACGAATTTTAAGGTTCATGAGTTCTCAAATTGGGGCTTTACAGTCCAGGAAAAATTAGCACCTCTAAGGCATATGGTTGAAACCGTCAGAACAAGACGACCACACTGGACTATTCGCGAAATATTTATATATAGCACAGCTCTATTCGCTATTTTTCCTCATCCTGTTTTATGGGGGTTAAAAACCCCCGCTATCTATTTGTTTTTTACAGGTACAAAGGAGGACGATGATGAGGTGTAAGCGTGTGGTTGGGCAATTCAAAACTACGCGCGTTTTTGTTTGTTTTTCAGCATATTACTTATTTTACATATATTATATTCACTTGTCATTATTATAACAAAAGCAAGCAAATAGTGGAGTGGTTGATGCGCTGGATGGTGATCATTGGGACCTGGGTTCGAATCCCAGGTCCCCCAAAATAATTGTTTCTATTTTTCTTACCATATTCACATGCAGGCATTTAAAGGCGTTCCACCATGCACTCCAACCATCCAAGCGCCATGTGGCTGCCAGCGTAGATCCAATGGCCAGGAGATGATGACTATGGTATTCCCAGTCAATGCAGGTGTAGACGAGCTAGAAAGTCAACAAGGCTTGTGAAACAAATGGGCCACAAAGTTCAAGGATTTACCTCCTAATTGGGCCAGTACACCCCCCCTGGTTTCATTATTTTCTTATTTTCTTTCTCTTTTATATTTTCTTTTAATTAGTTTACTAATTATAACTATTATTATTATTTCATTAACATAATTATATTTTCATAATAAATTCAGAAAATAAAATATTTTTATTATTATTATTATTTATTAATTTCACCTTCAATTATTATTTTGTAAATAAACACTAACAAATTAATTTAGTTAATTAGGTTAAATTTGATTTTTTTTTACAATAAATAAAATTAACATAGAACTAGGGTTTTCTTGACAATTTTAATTTCTTTTCTTTTATTTCATTAAAACATAAAAAACTTAAAAAAATATTTCTTTTTTTTATTAATTAGTAAATTAGGTTTAATATTAATTAAATGCAAAAAGGACCCAAAATTCCATTCTTTTCTCAATAAGGGTCAAAACCCTAAGGACTTCTCCGATGCAATTTTATTTCGCGCATATTATTTTGATCATATTTATGTACTTGCTCCGAGGATGTAATAGCATAATTAGGACTTTTTATCGCTTTCTTTATTTTCTCGCATTTATCTTTTCAAGGGTTATGTTTCTGGCGATGTAAATACCCGACGCCTTGTAATAGCATAGATTTACTTTCCGCAATTTACTTTCCGCAAATTATTAACTGTTAATTATGCATGACAAGACTTGTCTGAAAAATAAAATCAACCCGTAGCTCACCATAATACATGTGCAAAGATAAACTTAACATGAAACCTGACACACATGCACATGCCACTCCTAGGGTACGCCTCACTTGGTTGCCTCGAGGTGGTCATTAAGTATAGGGTGTTTTAGAGGTCGCCCTCCTGTCTAAAGATCCAAGTTGCCTCGAAACGGTTGCCTCGGATAAAAAAAGGGATCTAGGACATTAGGGTTACCGCTAAGGCGTCCTACTATTGCTTTGGTGACCACATGTCCCTATAATCGAATTGACCCGAATAACTCCAACGACGGTGCTACCTACTTCTCAATAGTGGGATAGTACTGTCTAAAGGACATTTACACAGCTTAATTTCTTTTGAGTAGGTAGATTTCTCCTAGGTATTTGCTCTTTCAAAACAATAAAAATACTTTTCGCACCTACACTTTTCTGACAAAAGTTTTCAAACAAACACTTCATACACTCTTGAGGACTGATACAAGAGTTACCTAGAAGTTTTCAAACTAAACTTTTTCAAAACCCACAAACACAAGAAAAGAAAAATCTTTTGAAAACATAGTGAGCAAGTACCTAAGAGCCCGTGGATAACCGCGGATAGAAAGGGTGCTAACACCTTCCCTTTCTATAATCTACCTCCCGAACCGAGAAACATCTCGAAAAGGAATTTTGCTGTGCTTTTGTCCTTTCCTTGTTGGAGAACATAAAAGACGGTGGCGACTCTTGCTTACCGCGACATTTCGCGAACCAGCATTCCAAAACAGTCAGTTCTATTTCCACCGATCACACATCCTATTTAACATATTGCTACTATATTAGTTGAAGGTGTGAAAAAAACGCAAGAAAGAGGAGGTTTAAATTGGGTTTTCCTTTCTTGAATAACTTTTGCTTCTAAGTATTATTCATTGAACAAAGATTGTGAATGTTACTTATAAGTAATGATTCTAATTAAATTATGAAAACATAAACTTTAAAGCATAAGCAAAAGTAAAGAACACGCGATATATCCTGGTTCAATTGAGAAACTCCCAAGGTAGTTCAGTCCACCCTTCTGAGGTGACTTCTCCTTGAACTCAAGGACTTAATCCACTATAATCAATCTGATTACAATCGCACGGGAAACCGTCGGTGACTAACATCCAATGACGCATTCATGGATCCAGTCTGGATATAACGTTCATTGACCTAAAAGAATCCAATTCACCATAATCTCCTACCAGGATTTCCTTCCAATGATATCCATCAGTGATCTCACAAAGATGACATTCACTCAGTTCCCTTTGAGATTTAACTACCATTGACCCAATAGAATTCACTACCAGGATTTCATCTACGATGACCGTAACCAAAGTCTTCTTGAGAATTTGGACTCAACCGAGTGTCTCAAGGAACCATCAAACAACTGTTTAATTTACATTTGTTTACAATAATAATGCTTCTACATAAGCTGAATGTAAATAGAACTAAGTACATCAGAAGAACCTAATACATACTAAAAATATTACATTTTATTGTAGCTTCAATGTGTGGCCTTCTTTTCTTCAAGTGGCTTCTTCACGGACAATAGCCCAAAGCACTTGAATTGCTGAAGTCTTCTTCTTCATAAGTTTCTGAAAGCTTTGTTGATCTTGTAGTAAAGAGAAGAACTTCTTCATCTAGATTCACCTTAAAAAATTCTGGACAACAACCCTTGTTCTACTTTCTTCAATGATCACTTTAGAGCATAAAATTTATGTTATGGATTTGTAACTGGAGCTTTCATGATCATCTTGGTTATCTTCAGCGGCTTAGCAAGCTTTGTTCAGCATATGAAATTAAGCACATTGTGAATCTATGATTTCATTGTAATCAGTATCAACATGATTGAAGAATCATTTTGATAATAGTTGTTCTGGTTGTTGTTATTATGGTTGATAGATTTATTTTGGTTGTGTTCCAATAATGACAACTTTCCTTTTTAACATTGAACATTAACAACTTGCAACTTGTAACTTGCAGCTTTGAGCAACCAGCCAACCAACATGTTTAAACATACGATTCTTTTCTTATATAGCCAAGCAAAAAAGAGCCGTTAGCTATTTGAAAAAGAGTCATTACAAATAGTACTGCTACGTCCTTATCTCTTCCACACTTTAAGCTAGTGGAGAGGTAGTGGAATAAATATTTTTCGTACTTTGTACTATTGTACCATGTTACTGTTATATTCTTTCCTTCTGCACTTCAGAGGCTTCTGCGAGCATGAGTTTAGAAGCGGGAACATAACATGAGGTCTTCATAACTTCAAGTCTTCATATTCTTCAGAAATGCATCTTTAGAGTCTTTAGTACTTGGTCGTGAGAATTTGTTGTAGCAAACCTTTGGATCAGAAGAGCTTCAAGTCTTCAGAGTCTTAAGAGTTGCGTCTTTAGAGTCTTCAACACTTGGTCTTGAGAACCTATTGTAGATAACCTTGGACCTTCAGAACTTCAAGTCCTTCGAATCTTCAGACCTTATGTCTTTAGAATCTTTAGCACTTGGTTCTTTAAGAATCCTTATCTTTAGAACCCTGTTATTAGAAACACAAAGTCTTCAGCATCTGGACTTCATTTAGAAACGTTGTCTTCAAATATTTTAACTTTGTCTTCTTTGAAATAAGTTGTATTTTAGAAACTAAGTTTTTTAGCATCTGGACTTCATTAGAACCTTTGTCTTCATATCCTCTAACTTTGTTTATTTGGAACACACAGTCATTTAGAAACGTGATTCTTCAGCATCTGGACTTAAGTGATAACTTTTGTCTTCAGATCTTCTGACTGTTTCCTTAGAACATGTTGTCTTTAGAAGCTTGAGTCTTCAGCATCTGGACGTAAGTAGTAACTTCTGTCTTCAGATCTTCTGACTGGTTTATTTAGACAAATATAAGGGCTTATACTTCATAGGCTTCTGGAGTGTCTTGGTAATGTTTAACATAACTTGTGTATCACAGAAGCGGAACTAATTCTCTTCTAATGTTTTGGCCATGCCATCCATCAGAAGCAAAACTTGTTTGTTAAGTACTCAACAATAACAAACATTAGTACAACAAAATTGTTCATACAATCATACTCACTTGTTATAATAAAATATCAGAGATAATATTGCATAACTAAAATAAATCTTGTTCTTACATTATTTTTACCAAACATAATGCCAGCCATAAAAATAGAGAATTAACTAACAAGTATTGAAGAAGCCGGACCTAGCGGGTAGGATGGTGGTATGGGCCATGGAACTATCTGAGTATCATATCACGTTCGCTCTAAGGAGAAGCACCAAATATAAGTGTTGGTGGACTTTCTGATAGAAATAAGTACGCGTGTTTCTGAAGAATCACCTTGCCAATGGATTTTATCGGTGGATGGTTCCTCTAATCTTAAGGGAAGTGGAACAAGTATAGTGTTGGAAGGTCCAGGAGAGCTGGTCTTAGAGAAGTCCCTTTACTTTAACTTATAGGCTAGCCACAATCAGTTGGAGTATGAGGTTATACTTTCAGTAATGAGGTTAGCTAAAGAATTCAGAGTTACTCATTTAATGGTGTGAACTAATTCTCTACTAACCTTCAGTTAGATCAAAGGAGAGTATCAAACGAAGGAGCCACTGTAAGACAAATATCTTCAGCAGTCTCTACAATTTGCTAAAGGATTCATGGAGTTTGAAATAGTGCATATTCCCAAAGAAGATAACATTAGAGTCGACCTCTTAGCATGATTAACCAGCATGAAAGTTCCCGGTTTAAATCAAACAGTGATGCTGGAAAGACCGAGTACAAAAAATGAAGAGGTTATGATGCTGGAAGGTTCACACGGCTGGATGTGACCTTTCATCCAATACTTAACCCAAGATAAGCTGCCAAAAGAAGAAGCAGAAGCTCGGAGGATCAAAATTATATTGTATCATTACCTTATGTTAGCCGGCCAGCTTTATAAGATGGGTCGATAGTCACCTATGTTGCAATGTGTTTCTGAGGGAGAAATAAAACTTATGATGAGAGAAGTACATGAAGGAATATGTAAGAGTCACATTGGGGGAAGGGCATTATTTGGAAAAATACTCAGGGCCGATTATTATTGGCCGAGCATGTTACAATATTACGCTCGGTTTGTGAATCATTGTGAGAAATTTTAAATCTTCGCCCCGTATATCCATACTCCCTCCAAGTTGTTACATTAGATAATCTCCCCGTGGTCGTTTTACCAATGGGGAACAAACATTTTGGGACCTTTTCCTTTGGAATAGGGACAATTGAAGTTTCTTATAGTGGTAGTCGATTACTTTAGAAAATGGGTGGAAGCTAAGTTCGTACCTCGGATCACAGTAGAAAGGATGTGACACTTTTACTAGAGAAATATAATATTTCGTTTTGGCCTTCCTGTGATCATTGTGTCAGATAATGGCACGCAGTTCTCAATATCTCGACATCTAAAATTGGTTTATTTCAATTGAACATCCTCAGGATAATGGGCGAGCAGAGGCAGCTAACAAGATTATCCTTTCAGGAATGAAGAAGAAATTATAATAAGCAAAAGGGTTGTGCGCTGAATATCTACATGAGCTCTTATGGTCTTATCATACCACACCTCACTCAACAACTAAGGAAACCCCTTTTAGGATGGTATATGGAGCTGACGCAATGATACAGGTAGAAATCAACACCCCTACCTGGAGACACATAAGTTTCAACGAAGATTGCATCCGGTAGGGATTGGATAGCTTGACTGATCTGATAGGAGAAATAAGAGAGTTGGCCCATGTTCGAGAATTCGCAACTAAGAAAAGAATTTCCAAAAGATTTGATATCAAAGTCGAGACGATAAATTTTTGAGAGGGAGACTTAGTTTTGAATAGGGTTCGAAAAAAGGTGAACAATGGATTTTACAAGCTTGAGAGTTTAGAAGGAGATAAAATACTTAGGGCTTGGAATATTTCCATCGTGAGATTTTATTACTGTTAATTCATGTAATGATATTATTTACTAAAATTTACGGGGTATCACTTTTTCCCTTGCAAGGGCAAGGGTTTCTAATGAGGCACCCGTAGTATTTTAATATGTGTCATTGTTTATGTGTCTTACATAAGCGAGTAATTAGTGAAAAAGATTACCCTCAACACACCAGTTGAGAACCCACTAGGTGCCTTCGGTATCATCATGCCAAGATCCACCAGGATCCTTGGGCTTTATGTTTTATTAATATACCTCTAACCCGGTCAAGTTAACATACCTCTGACCTTAAGAAGCTATGTAAATATACCTTTGAACCCCTTATAGTTAGACGTGTAAACTTGGAGAGAAAAATTCCAGGAATACTGTTAAGGGGAGTCCTACCTCCTTTGCCGACTCCCTTGGTCTCATAGAAGGAAAACACATACCTATGGTGGGAACTATGTTCACAGTCACACACACCATCTCAAAAGCTTTTATGAATCCCCAATTGTTAAGGCGAAGTTGAGATGGCACAAAATTTAGGGTTTTGAAGAGATTTGACTCGAAATTGGTAAATGGGCTCCGGATCTTGAAATCCTTAATCACTCCGAAGTAAAAATCAAAGAATTCATCTGACACTCCTCGTGGTCGAGTCATGTAAACTTGTTCACCATGAATGTAAGGCTCCAATATGAAATCTTTTTCATTACCAGTGGAGGAGATCTTCCTCTCTGATCGGAGTTTAGAAATTTATATGTCATCGATTAAACTCTGATCATATATTATTATTTAGTCGGTCAAAAATCCAATTATCTCCATCATTATTTCTACAGAACTTGATGATGAAGATTATGAATCAGTTTAGATAATAGATGCAAGAATATCACCGTAAACTTCCTTAATAATAAGACCTAATTCAACTTTTCCCAAATTATATTTACACTCTCTTATGCATAAATTCCAAAGCTCTTTCCTCTCTTGGACATTTAGAGGAATCAATACATTTCCCCGTTCATCACATTCACGTATGACTACCATTATAAAAGTTAAACAACAAGAAAGTAAAGTAAAAACAAGAATACCTGAAGTTGCTTTATGACCAGCTATTGAAGGCATAAAGCTTTAAAAATATCTCAAGAGTGGAGAGTTTAAGATAAATACATTTGGTATTTTATCACTAAGTGTTATGATTATGAAACAGCTAGGAAATTTATGCCGCTCAGAATCATAATAAGATAGGGTTTCCCATAAAAAGTCATCATTGAAAAGAGAGGGAGAAGAAATCCCATGGAATATTTAAAATCAGTGACAATTTAACACGCTGACATACATCATCAACTGGTAGGACCGGTGGTCGGGATCTAGTCTGGTCAAGGTCGAGATGGGATAGGGTTTCAGGGACGAAATAAATGTCAGGATTCTATATCCAAGCACTTCACCCTTTCAGGCTTTGTGCTTGGGGGATCATGAGAATCCTAGATTTTTATCTTAGTCGGGATATTAATTTCATTTTTGGTTGAGATGATGGACCATAAGCATAATATTTTCTATAAATAGCAAGAATCCAGGTTGGTTATTCATACGACAGGATCAGAAAGGTGTCAGGGCAGAATATATGGGTCGCCCATGATATGAGCCAAATTATCGGGTTAGCAACCCACCATAACAGTGAAGGGGAAACTGAGGGGTCACATAGATATTACTGTTGTACCCTAAAATTTTCCCTCCCATTATCCAAGACATTCTCCTAGGGTTCCCAATTGCTCAAGGTTGCTTAAGAACTGATCGGACAAGTTCTCCTCCTAAGCAATTGGCCTACAACTAGAGTTTCACATTTATAAAGGAAGATTGGGTTTCTAAGGCCTCAAGTGAGCTCCATAGTTCCTCATATGCTTCAAATAATCCTCATATCAAGTTTCAAGCATTGCATCACAAGTTTGCTGAATCAATTGCTCAGATGATTGAAAATTAACTATATTGGACAAAAAGTCAAATGTGGTCAACATATAGTAAAACCTCGAGATTTTTGGTCAACATAAGGATTTTTAAGTCACATTCATCATTTTATCAAGGTTTGGTCATTATTCATCAATAAAACTCCCAATTCACCAAAAGTCAAAAATTACCAAATTAGAGTTTTCTTAAGGAGGAGACAACTGAACTTTGACCAAGCACAACTTTCACATGCTTCATCATATTTTTCTCAACCAAAGCTCATTTTTAAGGAAATTCAATTCTATAAAACTTAGTCTCTCTAAGCTCAAGTCCAAAAATTGCTTCATTTAAGAGATACGGGCCAAAACATTATAGGTCATTTCAAAAGTCAACAAAAAGACACTTTTTGTCAAGGCAACTTACATCAAGATGAATTCTTCAAATGAAAAAATGATCAACATATAGATCTTAAAGAACATCTTGAGATTTCCAAAACGTCCAATATCACCTTCAAATGCTAAAAATTGAGAGAGTTATGATTGGTGCAAGTTGGGAAATTTTGAAAAAATGCATGAAAACAAAAGTGATCAAACTTAGAATTTTGGGCTAATGCGATGATATTTCAAGATCCATGTGAATTATAGGCCTCATTATGAACCTTTGAATCACTTCATACACCCCTTGGGTTTTTATTCTATTTTATTTATTTATTTAAAGTCAAAATAAAATAAGATAAAGCCAAGCCTTCTTACAAAAGTCCAAGTCGACAATGGTTTAACCTAATTCTTCTCTATATATTGCTCTTCATTCATACATGACAAGACACGATAAAACCTTGCAAAGATCATATTCCAAAATCAAAAAAATTCTCACAAACTAGGGCAAACACAAAACCCTATTTGCAGCCTCCTTCATTCAAAACCAAGCATCTAAACGCATCCCTGAAGTTCCCAGGATCACTACCAAGCCCATAAGCAAGCTTGTTCACACTCGGAGTCGTTCGCTCAAGTCAACCAGTTGGGTAAGGTCTCTCGATCACAAACACTTAAATTTTCACATTAAAAACATTTATAAGCATATATGCATATTCATACTGATGTTTGAAATGTTTTAGATCCATTGCTTTTAAGTTTTGACGCAGGAAATAGAATATGCCATAATTAGGGAACAAGGGAGCATTTTCTTTGTATCTCCATGTACAGGCCTTTTTAGGATGAACGGAAAGCACCATTGAACTCGCAACCCTTGATTTAGGGGGTAGGGTTTTATTTTATTACTAATGTGCACTATTTTGCAAGAATCGGGAAAAAGAGACGTCGGAGAAGATGACCGGAGCTAGGGCTCTGGCGCTTCTCCGGCCCAGTGAGTTGTTTTATTATTTATTTAATTGTTTTCATTTATATACCAGATGAACAACATAGTCCAATGGCAAGCGCGTGCAAGATAAGGCTTTACTCTCTCAGGATGTGGGTTTGATCCCGGCCTTTTGTGTTTTTTTTTATGTTTTACAATTTATGCAATTTTACTACATTTTGTGCAGCGCGCGTTCTACTATCACAAGCAAGCGCTTGGTCCAGTGGTGAAGAGGGAAAGCTGTTACCTTAAGTGTGTGGGTTCAACAACCACCCCAGGCAGTTTTCATCATATTTTTTTTTATTTTTAACCCTTTTCCTTGATTTCTCAAACTGAATGCCGTCAAAGAACAAAGTATGTTCCCTTAAGTTAAATGCTGGGACCCACATAACATGGTGAGCTTGATTCTCATAGAAGGATGTTCAAAGGCGTAAAGTTCTTCAATCAAAGTTGCATCCAAACTCAACTTCTAATATTTCATTTTTGTTTATCCCGTGATATCCTTGAAAACATTGCATATGTATTCACATACCATACATATCATCATAACAGGTATTTCCCAAGACAGGTTTTCTCATCTTCTTGCTGTTTATTTCAGTAAAAGATGGCTCTCGAAAAAACTGCCAAAGAACTTCAAGCTCAAAATGCTCAATTCCAACAAATGTTCCTGGACTTAGCCAAGGGGAAAAATAAGCTGAAGACCCTCATCACCAAAGAGAGGAAGAAAAAGACTAAGAAAACAGTTGGCATCCTTAATATGGGTAGAAGATTCAGAGGTCCGGTCAGGAGGAGTCTATATTTTGAGGTCCCATCAAATGAAGATGATAACCAAGAGGAAGATGATAAGAGTGTGAAAGCTGAGGAGAATAACACCCAGGGTTCTGATGAAGAAGAAGCATAGTATTTAGATGAATAGTATCCTTCTGCTGATGACAAATACAAATAGCTGGAAGATCATTTCAATGCTATGGAGATCCAGAGAGTTCCTGGGCTGGATTTCGAAGACCTAGGTTTAATCTCGCGAGTTGTGATTCCTCACAAATTCAAGGTCCCTACTTTTGTGAAGTATGACGGTGTTTCTTGTTCTAAGCTCCATTTAAGGTCTTATGTCCGGAAGATTTAACCATACACTGCTGATAGGAATTTATGGGTGCATTTATTTCAAGAAATCTTGTCGGGAACACAAATGGAATGGTTCTATCAAAATGTAGGGACCAATATTTGTACTTAGGAAGACTTGGTTGTTACTTTTTACAAACAATACCAGTACAATGTTGATCTTGCACCAACTCGCGTGCAATTAAAAAGTATGACTATAGGCTCGAACGAAGGCTTCAATAAGTATGCCCACAAATGTAGGGATCTAGCTGGGAGAGTTAAACCTCCTTTATCTGATAGAGAGTTGATTGATATTTTTATGGGAACTTTGGCAGGTCCTTTCTTTAATCATCTGATCGGAATCTCTTCAGCCAGATTCACTGAGCTAATATTAACAGAAGAACAAGTTGAAAGTGGACTCAGGAGTGGAAAAATTCAGGTGACAGCATCTTCGAGTACTTTAAAGAAGACATTCAACGGGAAAAAAGAAGCTAATGATGTGTATGGCCAGAAGGGTCGTGCTAGAAATGACTGCAACTAGTATGTGGGAGTTATGCTGATTTTTAATCATGTGCCAGTGCAACAACATCAACAAGGCAATCAGTGTACGTCAGACTCACCCAGGAGACAATTTACTAAGATCAAAATGGCATTGTCTAAATCGTTATAACATCTATTGAAATCAGGGTTGATAATGTTAAGAGATCCACCTCAGAATCCCAATACTTCCTCCCTTAAGTACAATCCTAATGTAAGATGCGCCTATCATTCCAATAGTCCCGGACACGACACAAGTAGTTGTTGGGCTTTGAAAAATAAAATTCAAGATAAGATTGACAATAAATAGATTGAATTTTACCCTCCTGAGACCCCCAATATGATTATTGCAGTCAACGCGGTAGAAGATGCTGGTAGTGTCTATGACCTAGACAGTTGGATATTTCCCACCACTGGCAACGGGATCAGCAACTGGAAGACTGAAGACGTTATACCAATCTCCTTTAGTCAGGAGTAAATGCTTTTTTCTATTTTCTTGCTTTAAAAGTTTTGGTATATGTAATTTAAACAATAACTTTAAGCCTTGTGCCTTACCCGGGGCACAATGGTCCATTTGTTAGAGTTATCATTTCATCCGCATATTTTCATTCAATAAAACATTGGAAGTTTGCATTCAAATTTTGAGCTCTTTGTCTTTATTTTACTTTATTAGTTTCAAAATAGCTATGTGCTCTTACACACACGCACACAACGAATTGCAGATACACATTCACTTTGGATCTCATTGATCACAATTCTGCTATTGCCACTTATGACTTTGAAAATCTGATCTACCAAGCCGAGGACGAAGGTGAGGAATATTGTGAAGTACCTGGAGAGCTTTCCAGACTATTAATGCAAAAGAAAAAGTCTATACAACCGCATGAAGATCCAGTTGAGGTTATGGACTTGGGTACCGAAGAAAACAAGAAAGAAGTCAAGATAGGTTCCAACCTAGAAGACAGTGTCAAGAATAGATTAATCCAGATGTTGCGTGGCTATGTTGAGATATTTACTTGGTCATATGAAGACATTCCAGGACTTGATACCGATATTGTGGTTCATTGTCTACGGATGAAAGAAGGTTGTTCTCCAATAAAGCAGAAGGTCCGTCGTATGTATCCTGAGATATCTGAAAAGATCAAAGTTGAGGTTATGAAGCAGTTCGGCGCAGGTTTCTTGGTTGTTACGTCTTATCCTCAGTAGGTTGCAAATGTGGTTCCAATACCGAAGAAGGATGGTAAAGTGCGTATGTGGATAGACTATAGGGATTTGAATAGGGCGAGCCCCAAAGATGACTTTCTACTTCCACATATTGATGTTCTAGTTGATAATACCGCTCAGCATAAAGTATCTTCCTTCATGGATGGTTTCTCTGGTTATAATCAAATCAAAATGGCACCTGGAGACATGGAGAAGACTACCTTTGCCACACAGTGGGGAACTTTTTGTTACAAATTTATGCCTTTTGGTCTGAAGAACATCAGTGCAACATATCAGCGTGTTATGGTAGCTTTGTTCCATGATATGATCCATCATGAGATAGATGTTTACGTTGATGACATGATAGCCAGGTCTTAGACTGAAGAAGAATATCTTGACCACCTACACAAGTTATTTGAGAGATTGAAGAAGTACAAGGTAAGGTTGAATCTAAACAAGTGCACCTTTGGGGTAAGGTCCGGTAAACTCCTAGGTTTCATCGTCAGTAGTAAAGGTATTGAAGTTGACCCCGCCAAGGTTAAAGCCATTCAAGAAATTCCGACTCCCCAAACTGAGAAGGAAGTCAGAGATTTCCTGGGATGATTGAACTACATTGCCAGATTTATCTCCCATCTGACTGCTACTTGTGAGCCAATCTTCAAGTTATTAAAGAAAGATCCAGTAGTGAAATGGAACGACGATTGTCAGATAGCCTTCGAAAAAAATCAAGGAATATGTCCAGGAACCTCCAATTCTAATGCCACCAATTGAAGGAAGACCCTTGATCATGTACTTAAAAGTGTTAGAGAACTCAATATGGTGTGTACTGAGGCAGCATGACGAGTCTGGTCGAAAAGAGCATGTAATATACTACCTTAGCAAAAACTTTACCGACTGTGAAATAAGATACTCATTGATAGAGAAAACTTGTTGCGCTTTGGCATGGGCTGCTCTCCGACTAAGATAATATATGTTGACTCATATAACCTTCTTGATCTCTAATATGGATCCCATAAAATACATATTCAAAAAACCCGCTCTCTTCGGAAGGATAGCCAGATGGCAAATGGTCTTAACAAAATACGACATTCAGTACACCACTCAGAAGATAATCAAAGGAAGTGTACTGGCAGATCATTTGGCTCATCAAGCCGTAGACGACTATAAATCTATGAATTTTGAGTTCACGGATGAGAATATTATGCTAGTTACAGATTATGAAAAACCAGAACCGTATAAAGGATCTGAGCTGGGATCTGAATGGACTTTGGTTTTTGATGGAGCTTCTAACGCGTTGGGCAATGGAATCGGTGTTATGATTATCTCTCCCAAGGTTTTCCATATGAACTTCATCGCCTGACTTAGCTTTGATTATACCAACAACATGGACGAATATGAAGCATGCATCATGGGCATTAAGGCTGCTATTGACATGAGAATCAAGTTCTTGGACGTGTATGGGGACTCATGCCTAGTGATTAGTCAGGTTAAGGGAGAATGGGATACGAAGCACCCAAATCTCATTCCTTATCGAGAGCATGTGTTAATATTAATTTTGTACTTTGACGAAATCATTTTGAACATATTCCACGAGAAGAGAATCAGTTGGCAGACGCATTAGCTACCATGTCATCTATGTTCAAAGTCAGATGGGACAATGAAGCTCCTCGAAGCACTATTGAAAAGCTAGTCGAACCAGTGTATTGCTACAAAGTTGATACTGATGGAGTAGAAGAAAAGCCTTGGTTTCACGAAGTAAAAAGATACCTCAAAGCCCAAGTGTATCCTGAAGGGACATCTATCAATGACAAGAAATTTCTACGAAGGTTCTCTACCAAGTTCTTTTTGAGCAATGGAATTTTGTACAAGCGCAATCATGATTCAACTTTGATTTGTTGTGTAGACAAGAAGAAGGAAGAGGAGAAGATTATGGAAGATATGCACGAAGGTATCTTTGGTACTCATTCCAGTGGGCATACAATGGCTAAGAAGATTCTGAGAGCAAGTTATTATAGGTCAACCATGGAAACTGATTGACATCATCATTCTATAACTTGTCACAAAGTCCAGATATATGCTGATAAAGTACATGTGCCTTTAGTTCCTTTGAATGCCTTAACTTCTCCTTGTCCGTTTGCAATGTGGGGAATTAATATGATTAGAGAGATTAAGCTCATCGCTTCTAATGAACATTATTTCATCCTCATCGCCTTTGATTATTTCACCATGTGGGTTAAAGCAGCCTCACTTGCCTCCATTACAAAGAATGTTGTGTCCCAATTCATTAAGCATAACCTCATCTATCGGTATGGCATCTCCAGAAGGATTATCACAAACAATGATACCAATCTCAACAATACTAAGATCATGGAACTCTGCATGCAGTTCAAGATTAAACACCACAATTCTTCTTTATATCGACCGAAGATGAATGGCACAGTGGAAGCCTCCAATAAAAACATCAATAAGATTATACAGAAGATGACAGTGACATACAAATATTGGCATAAGATGTTACCATTTGCTCTTCATGGGTATCGCACTTCGGTTCAGACATCAACTGGGGCAACCTCATTCTCCCTAGTCTACGGTATGGAAGTTGTCCTACCTGTCGAAATCTAGATTCCTTCTCTAAAGATCATAAAAGACGCAAATTTAGATGAAGATGAGTGGATTCATACTAGGTTGGACCAGATAAATTTGATTAACGAGAAGAGGCTTTCGGCTGTTTGTCATGGTCAGATGTATCAGAAGCGTATGATCAAAGCCTTCAATAAGAAAGTCAAACATCGGGTATACCAGGCTGGCGACTTGGTAATAAAGTGTATCATCTTACCACAAGGTGATCCTAGGGGCAAGTGGACTCCCACATACGAAGGGCCATTTGTGATTAATATGACATTTTCTGGTGGTGCAATGATACTTACCACCATGGACAGTGAAGATTTTCCGCACCCTGTGAATGCAGGCATAGTCAAAAAATACTACACATAAAAGAGACCCATTAGGTTGACTGGCCTAGGAAAAAGTAAGGGCATCCCGACGAACCAAAAGGGTTCGAGAAAAAATTAGGGATATATATATATATATATATATAAAGATTATATACCCGGCAAGTCGAAAACCTGAAAAGGTGACTTGGGCAAAAAAGGGTATCCTCGTTGTGATACGGTGGCCAGAACCGGGACTGTTTTTAGGAATGCTGGTTTGTGTTTTACGTTTGTATTCGCAAAATGTTGCGGTAAGCAAGAGTCGCCACCGAATTTTATTTTATCCAACAAAGGAAAGGAAAAAAGCACAGAAAAATTCCTTTTTTGAGATATTTCTGAGTACGGGGGGGTAGATTATAGAAAGGGAATGTATTAGCACCCTTTCTATCTGTAGTTATCTACGGGATCTTAGGTACTTGCTCATCATTTTCAAAAATTGCTTCTTTGTGTGATTTGAAAAGTTTGTGTTTTGACTTCGATTTAACTCTTGCTTCTGTCTTCAAGAGTGTAATGAAGTGTTTTTGAAAACATTGTTTGAAAAAGAGTGTAAGTGTAAAAAGTTTATTTGGAGTGAGCAAGTACTTAAGAACTAATCTACCTACTCGAAAAAAGAATCGTTCTATGTTTGTTTCCTTTAGACAATGCTATCCCACTATTAATGAGTAGGTAGCACCGTCATTGGAGTTTTGAGGGTCAATTCGAAAGGGACGTACGATCACTAAAGCAATGTTAGGACGTCTTAGTAATAACCCTAATGTCTTAGATAAATTATTCGAGGCAACAATATCTGAGGCAACCATTCTGAGGCAACCATGATCTTTGAGACAAAAGGACGACCACTAAAACATCCTATACCTAATGACCGTTTACCGAAGGCAACCGAAGTGGGAGTGTACCCTAGGAGTGCGCATGTGCGATTGATTCAATTTCATATTATTATCTTTGCACATTTTAGGGTTGTCTAACTGTTTTAAAGTTTTACATACATTCTTGTCATGCATCCCTAATATCATACATCTAACAGCTAAATATTTGCGGAATTTAAAGTGCGGAAATTAAACTACACTATTACAAGGCTTCGGGTATTTACATAGCCAAAAACAAACCCTTAAAAAATAAAGCGACAAATGAAAATAAAGACCTAATTAAGCTATTACAACTTGTGAGCAATTACATTAATAGGATAGAAATAAAATAATAAAATGCACGCGAATAAATTTAGATCGGGAGAGAACTAGGGTTTTGACCCTTCTAACCTAATTAAAAGAAAGAATTGATTTTGTTGTTTTTAATTATTTTTTTAACTAAAAGAATTAGGTTTTGAAATTAAATATACAATTAATTAGTTAATTAAATTAATTAATGAAAATAAATAAATGGCCTATTTTTTATGTTTTTGGTAATTTTAAGAAAAGAATATATAATTAAGTTAGAAATAAAACCCTAATTGTTCTAATTAATTTTAATTTATTTGCAAAAAGAAATTAAAGTTACCCTAGAAAACAAATAATCTAATTAAATTAAATAATTTTTTTGATAAAAAATAAAATCTAAACCTAATTTGGAGAGAAGTTGATTTTATGAGTTTTTTGATTGGTTAAAAAAAATCAAATTTGTTAGTAAAATAAAATAAATAAATTAATAAAACAAAATATAAAAAAAGAAAAAGGTTAAAAAGATTGGGCCTGTAATCAGAAATTTGGGGGGGTGTAGATAGCAAGCCTTGGCCCAAAACAGGGAGGTCCGTTTTGACTTTCTGAGATCCCATGCAATGCGTTTGACTAGGCGTTTGGTGCTCCTTCATTGATGGCCCTTGGATCTGGCCATCTGGCCACTTGGCAGATTGGATGAGGAGGTCTCACGGTGGACCTTGGTCCTTGGTATGCGCTGGATCCTGAAAAGGAAAATAATATGCAAGAATGGGGGGACCTGGGATTCGAACCCAGGTCCTGTAGCACTTTCTCACCACCTGGCCACCAACTGAGCTACGCGTTTCAATTGTATACAAAACAAGCAACAATTATTATATTAAGAACAAATAAAACAAAATAAATTCGCGCGGAAATTCAAATGGACGAGTGGGAGGCTGCCACGCACATTGTCTTTTTCCCTTCTCCGTTGGTAAAAGTCCCAGACTTTTACCTACGGACGTTTGTCCGTCACTACAAACCTGCATTCTCTTAAAATCAACCATGAGCAAGATAAATAAAAACTAGGGCCACCAATCAACTAGTCTGGACCTTCTGAGTATAATGGTGGCCCTTTTATGGCCCAATTTTACCTAAATTCAGAAACCCCAAAGCGAGCTTATAAACCCTAATAATGGAGAAATCTTATACAGGCCATGAAAATGCAATTAATTATTACAGAAAGCTTGCAAATGTTCTAAGGATTAAGAATCTACAAATATTTCATGTTATAGATGCCACAATTATGCAATTAGAATTCAAGAAAATAGCAAAGTCGTGACTGACTTACAGCGTGTTTTGGTACTGAAAAAGCCTTGTTCTTGATTGATTTTGCTTGCTTACACTCCCAGGAAGCGATTGGGACAGCTAGAAGGCCTTGAGGATGCCTGGAAGCATGAATTCTTGTCTACACTTTTTGGTGTTTTTTTCAAATTTGGTTCTAATTCACACGCCTCCTTCTCTAGCCTTCTTTTTGGTCTACACACGTTCTTTATATATTGAGGAAGGGATTAGGGTTTCCAATATGATCACAATCTTCCTCCATTATTGAATTTGATTTTGATTTGATACACTTGAATATCATTCCAAAAATAACCTAAAACCAATCTTTTTGTGCACTCCAAGCCTTTACACAAATTCAATCTCATGCTAGCTGGAATTTAAGACCTGAAACATGTACAAAATCTTGAGTTTTCAATATTTTGGATTTTCTATGATTTGTTTTGATTTAAATTGATTTAATTCAAATAAAAATCAAAATAAATAATAAAAACAAGATAATGGCAAGTGGCAAGGGCTAGGGCTCGTGGACGATGTTGCCAACTTAAAACAAGTGCAAAAGATTGGGCCCATTTGGCAAAAATTGAGTTTTAGGCATAGTTGACTTTTGATAATTTTGCAAAAAGGGTCAACTTCACCAATGCATAACTTCCTCAATTTTGACTCTTTGAAGTTGTTCTTGGACTTTTTAGAAATATTGAGATGTCCTCTAAGCAACCCTTTTTGTCTCATCTCAATTTGATATTCCATGCTCATGTATGAAGCTTTAACAAAAAAGGTTTTTTTGTTGACTTTTCAAAATGACCTATAATGTCAAAATTCATAACTTCTTGTGAGTGAATATTTTGAACTTGGGAGATGAAGATGGATTGTAGAGAATGGAATCCTATTTAAAATGAGCTTTGGATGGGTCATTTCTCATAAAGTATGAGAAAGTTATGCTTGGTCCAAGTTGAGTTGACTTTTCCTACAAAACTCTAATTTAGCAACTTTTGGTTCTTGATGAATTATGAGAAATCCTTGATGAATCATGATCAACCCTTGATCAAATGATGAGATAAACTTCAAAATGAGGATGTTGACCAAAAATCTTGAAGTCTGACTGTATGTGGGCCACAGTTGACTTTTGCCCTAGCATAGTCGATTTTCAGGCCTTTGAGCAATTGACTGAGTAAACTTTCTCTGCAAGGCTTGAAACTTGACATGGATGATCTTGAGAACATATTAGGACAATGGTGAACATTTGGTATCCCTTGGACTCAAGTATCTTGATGCAACATGAAACCCTAATTTGAGGTAGACTGCCTTAGAAGGAAGCTTGTTTGGTCAACCCTTGGACTTCCTTGAGTATATTAGGGATCTTTCTTGAAATGTATTGAGAAATATGGGAGGGAAAATTTTAGGGTACAACAGCTGCCCCTGTTCAATCTTCTTAAACCTGAAGATTTAGATTGGCTTGTCTGCCTTTTGTGATCTGAAGGTGGAAGATAATTGAACACCAGAGTGCCCAGAAATTTGCACTCGCATGAAGTGGTATTTGTCTTGTGATGTCGGGAATGGGCTTATAGATTCCATTTGGATATTTATGATGGAGATGGGCTTAAAGATGCCATCCGAAGGAGTGTCGATTGCATAAGAGATTCCTTAGTGAGAGCTTGTATGCCTGTTGTTGAGGAAGATTTCGCTGGGGAATGCTGATCTTTGTCTTAGGAGAAATAGAATTTTAGGAGCTTCGGTCGTCCGTTATTATACTGGTGAATTGTCTCTATTTTGAATTTTAGGAGCTTCGGTTGTCCATTATTCTACTGGGGAATCGTCTCTTAGTTGAAGAGGTGACAATGAACTACTATCTGGTCGTAATCCAGGCTTCATAGTGATAAGACCGACTGCTATCTGGTCATAATCTAGGCTTTACGATGACTTACTGGGGAGATGAGATTAAACATGCTATCCGGTCGTAATCTAGGATTCGCAATTTCTCGATTCTTATCTGGTCATAATCTAGGCTTCAGAAGGAATTCAAATGTTATCTGGTCATATCCGGGCTTCAGAAGGAATTCAAATGTTATTCGGTCGCATTCGGGCTTCAACTTGAATTTAGGGCACACTAATATCTGGTCGACTCCGGGCTTCTTAGTAATTGTCCATGTGAAATTGCTATTTGGTCGAAATCCAAGCTTCACAATATCTTGTACTGTTATTTGGTCGTAATCCAAGTTTCACAATACCTTACTTCTTATCTGGTCGAAATCCAGGCTTCAGAAGAAATCAAGTGGTTATCTGGTCGCATCCGGGCTTCCTTTTGACTGTTGGGCCTACTAATATCCGGTCGAATCCGGGATTCATAGTAATTGGCCGGGTAAACTGCTATTTGGTCGAAATCCAAGCTTCACAGTGTCCCTTACCGCTATCTGGTCGTAATCCAGGCTTCACGATGTATCATACCACTATCTGGTCGAAATCCAGGCTTCATGGTGTTCAGAGGAATCAAGATATTATCCGGTCGAATTCGGGCTTCATAACTTGTATTAAAGATATACCACTATCTGGTCGTAATCCAGGTTTCGTGGTGTCTTTGGCTGCTATCTGGTCGTAATCCAGGATTCACAATGTCTTCTACCATTATCTGGTCGTAATCCAGGCTTCATGGTCTTGTATTGCTATCTGGTCGTAATCCAGGCTTCACAATAACTTGTTGAGCAGTTATCCAGTCGTAATCCGGGCTTCACGGCTCGCTGGGGATTAAACTATTATCCGGTCGAATCCGGGCTTCATAGCTTGCTTTTAAGAGATACCACTATCAGGTCGTAATCCAGGCTTCGCGGTAGTCTGATACTATTATCCGGTCGTTCTCCGGGTTTCACAATATGCTGTAGAAATCAAGATACTATCCGGTCGGATCCGGGCTTCATAACTTGAGTTTGGTGAGAATTTGATTGTATCTTTCCTGAAAGGTAAATGTTAGTCGTATGTAATGCATGATATGTATCAAGCAATGATGTTCTCAAAATAAATGAGATTGTTTTGTATGATGTGTATGTACATGTCATGATGTATGGACATGCAATGTTTTTATGATGTTCTATAGCTGAGGGAAAATAAATCCCGGATTGCTGCTGGAGAGTGAAAGAGTTTCGCTCGCTGAGGATAACGACCGAAGATGATTGGGAGAATAATCCTGCTGAAGAATATATTGGTGAGAGGATAACTCTGTGGGGAAGAGAAGCTCTACTGAGGATTTGCTGATCTTGGAGAAATAACCCTCGGATGTGGATGAATTACCGTTGCTGGAGATAATGAACTCTGTTGGGGATTGAGTTTCTGTTTGTGAAAGAAATGAACTTCGCTGGGGATAATCTTTTAGTGGCGACTTCACTGGGGATAATCTTCCAGACTCTACTGGGGATAATCTTCCAGACTCCATTGGGGATAATCTTCCAGACTCCACTGGGGATAATCTTCCAGCGCTGGTGATAGATAAACTCTGCTTGGGGAGAATCTTACTGACTCATTCGCGGTTGTGAACCTCAGTTTGGGAGAGTTGATAATACTGTATTCAGGTACTTCCTATTTTGTGGGGAGTATATGCCTTTTTAGCCATATTCTTCAGCTAGGTCTATCCCTGTACCTGGTGAATAGAGAAACTGTAAGGTCTGGACATTTCTGTTTTCCCCTGTTCCTGTCATTACGAGTAATCGTCTTTTGTTTCGCACATAAACATTTATGAGCAATAAATATTTGTCAAATGCATATACCAAAAATGAACATTGGACGTTCTTGCAAAACAAAACAGAAAAAGGAAAAAAATTGAAATTTCTTTGTGGAAACGAATTGTATTAACTTTGAAGTTGGCCTGTAAATAGGCGTTTTTTGTACAAGAGGTTGGCGTCCTAGTAAGAGTACGCCTCCGAAATGATAGAGTTTATACAATTTATGAAAAATAAAGAAAAACAGCTATGTAAACAATCCCATTGGGTTCCAACTCTGCTATTGCCTTTATATCCCCGAGCATCTCATCACTTTGCTACTTGGTTGAAGGTAGATCAAATTGATTGGTGTTGTCCGAATTTGATAGTTGATACCGAAGTCTGGTGGCAAGATGATCCAATGAGACATAGTGTTACGCTTTGATCCCTAATTTTTTCCTGGACCTCCTTTCGGGTTTTCAGTCCACCGGGATACCCTTTTTTGCCCAAGTCACCTTTTCAGGTTTTCGACTTGCCGGGTGTACAGTTTTTTTTCATTTTCATCCCTCATTTTTGCTCGAACCCTTTTGGTTCGCCGGGAAGCCCTTATTTTTGCCTAGGCCAGTCAACCTAGCGGGTCTTTGATTATGTGTAGTATTTTTTTACTATGTCTGCATTGACGGGGTGAGGAAGGTCGTCACCATCCATGGTGGTTAGAATCATAGCTCCTTCCGAGAAAATGTTCTTAACCAAAAATGGCCCTTCGTACGTAGGGGTCCATTTGCCCCTGGGATCACCTTGAGGTAGTATGATGCGTTTGATGACCAAATCCCCGACTTGATACTCTTGTCGTTTGACTTTCTTGTTAAATGCCTTGATCATCTGCTTTTGATACGTCTGACCATGACAAATAGCAGTAAGTCTCTTCTCATAAATTAAGTTTAGTTGATCAAGTCGGGTCTGGATCCAGTCGTCCTCGCTCAAACCTGCATCCTTCATAATCCGAAGAGAGGGTATCTGAACTTCAATGGGCAAGACTGCCTCCATACTGTATACCAAGGAATAGGGTGTTGCCCATGTTGACGTTCGCGCTGAGGTACGGTACCTATGAAGAGCGAATGGTAACATCTCATTCCAGTCTTTGTATGTCACCATCATCTTCTGCACAATCTTCTTGATGTTCTTATTAGCCGCTTCAACAGCCCCATTCATCTCCGGCCGGTAAAGAGAAGAGTTGTGATGCTGTATCTTGAACTGCTTGTAGAGCTCGGTGATCATCGTATTATTGAGATTTGTACCATTGTCTGTAATGATCCTCTCTGGTACACCGTATCGACAGATCAAGTTATGACGAATAAACCGTGCCACGACGTTCTTGGTTACTGTAGCAAAGGAAGCTGCCTCAACCCACTTCGTAAAGTAATCAATAGCTACTAGGATGAAACGATGTCCGTTGGACACAGTAGGTCTGATCTCACCAATCATGTCGATACCCCACATTGCAAAAGGCCAAGGAGCTGTCAAGATGTTCAGAGGAACTGAAGGTATGTGCACCTTATCAACATAGATTTAACACTTATGACAGGTCCGAGAATGTTGATAACAATCGGCTTCCATAGTAGACCAATAATATCTTGCCCGTAGGATTTTCTTCGCCATGGTATGTCCAATGGAATGAGTTCCGAAAGTACCTTCATGCAATTCTGCCATAATACTTTCTGCCTCGTTCTTATCCACACACCGCAGTAGGGTTGAATCATGGTTACGTTTGTAAAGGATACCATTACTGATGAAGAACTTTGCCGCGAACCTCCTTAGAAACTTCTTATCATTAACAGATGCACCCTCGGGGTATTCTTGAGCCTCAAGGTACCTCTTTACCTCATGAAACCAGGGTTTATCTGCTACCTCTTCAGTCTCAATATCACAGCAATGTGCGGGTTCATCCATTCTCTCGATGGTAATCCAGGGAGCCTCATTGTCCCATCTAACCTTGAACATAGAAGACATGGTAGCTAGCGCGTCCGCTAACTGATTCTCCTCTCTTGGGAAGTGTTCAAAGGTTATCTCCTCGAAGTGTGGAAGCAACATCAATACATACTCTTTGTAAGGAATAAGATTTGGGTGTTTCGTATCCCACTCGCCTTTGATATAACTGATCACGAGAGTGGAATATCTGAACACACTCAAGAACTTAATCCTTAGGTCAATAGCTGCCCGAAGGCCCATGATGCATGCTTCATACTCCGCCATGTTGTTGGTGCAGTTAAAACATAATCGGGCGGTGAACGGAGTATGACAGCCTTCGGGGGATATGATCACGGCACCAATGCCATTACCCAACGCATTTAAGGCTCCATCAAAATACATGGACCATTGGGATCCCTCCTCGGGTCCTTCATCTGGTCCAGGTTCTTCACAGTCGGTCACCAACATGATGTTCTCATCCGGGAATTCGAAATTCATGGATTGGTAATCATCCATGGGATGCGCCAAATGATCTGCCAATACACTCCCCTTGATTGCTTTTTGGGTTGTGTATTGGATGTCATACTCAGTCAAGATCATCTGCCATCTTGCTATTCTTCTGGATAAGGCAGACTTTTCGAAGATATACTTGATTGGGTCCATCTTTGATATCAATAGGGTAGTGTGGGTCAGCATATACTGTCTCAGCCGGCGAGCATCCCATGCCAAAGCGCAGCAAGTTTTCTCAAGCACTGAGTATCAGGTCTCACAGTCGGTAAACTTTTTGCTAAGGTAGTAAATAGCATGCTTTTTTCGGCCAGACTCGTCATGCTGCCCCAGCACGCACCCCATTGAATTGTCAAGTACTGTCAAGTATAAGATCAAAGGTCTTCCTTCAACTGGAGGCATCAAAATAGGTGGCTCTTGGAGATATACTTTGGTCCTTTCAAAAGCGGCTTGACATTTATCGTTCCATTTTACTACTTGATCTTTCTTCAGCAGCTTGAAGATTGGCTCACAAGTAGCAGTCAGATGTGAAATGAAACGGGCAATGTAGTTCAGACGTCCCAAAAAGCCTCTGACTTCCTTTTCTGTTCGGGGAGCTGGCATCTTCTGTATAGCCTTCACTTTTGCAGGATCCACTTGAATACCTTTATCACTAATAACGAAGCCCAACAGCTTACCAGACCTTGCCCCGAAGGTGCACTTGTTCGGGTTTAACCTCAGCTTGTACAACTTAAACCTGTCAAATAGCTTCTGAAGATGGTCAAGGTTCTCTTCTTCAGTCTGGGACCTTGCAATCATGTCGTCAACGTATACCTCAATCTCATGATGAATCATGTCGTGGAACAAAGCGACCATGGCGCACTGATAAGTTGCCCCAACATTCTTCAACCCGAAAGGCATTACTTTGTAACAAAAGGTACCCCACTGCGTAACGAAGGTTGTCTTTTCCATGTCTTCGGGAGCCATCTTAATCTGATTGTAACCAGAAAAACCATCCATAAAGGAGAAGACCTTATGATGTATGGTGTTGTCGGCCAGAACATCGATATGAGGGAGTGGGAAATCATCCTTGGGACTTGCCCTATTCAGATCCCTATAGTCCACACACATACGATCCTTACCATCTTTCTTGGGCACCGAGACCACATTGGAAACCCACTGCGGGTAAGAAGTAACTGCTAGAAAACCGACATCAAACTATTTCGTGACCTCAGCTTTGATTTTCTCATACATTTCTGGGCGCATTCGGCGAACTTTCTGCTTCACTGGAGGACAGTCTTCTTTGGTTGTCAAGCGGTGTACCATAATATCAGTATCCAACCTAGGCATATCTCCATAAGACCAGGCAAAGATCTCAACATAATCACGCAGCATTTGTATCAACCGTTGCTTGACAGTAGACTCCAGATTTGCACCTATCTTAACCTCTTTCTTGTCTTCCTCCGTACCCAAATTTACTGATTCCACTGGCTCTTCATGAGGCTGTATGGCCCTCTCTTCCTAAAGTAACAGTCTAGCAAGTTCCCCAGGCACTTCACAATCATCCTCACCTTCGTCCTCGGCCCTGTTGATCAGACTTTCAAAGTCATAACTGGCAGTAGCAGAGTCATTATCAGTGGGATCCAGAGTGGGTGTGGACCTGTATTATGATACGTGAGTGTGTGTAAGACAAATAGCTATTTTTACAAGATAGAAAAGAAAAGCAGGGAGCGCAAAACTTGTAATGCAAGAAAACGTCCAATGCTTTATTGATGATATATGGAAATGACGCATAATAAGCCCTCACAAACAAAGCCACAGTGTCTCGGGCAAGGCACTGGGCCGTAAAAGTTTCAAATTATCTGTTACAAGTCTCAAAACAAAAGTCTATTACTGTGTAATAAAAGAAACGGGCACGAAGTCCTTCACCGTCCAATTGTTCAAGCCACCGTTGGTAGTCGGGTAAATCCAGTTGTCGAAATCTGACTCTTCATCATCATCTTCAATTGCATTTACTCCCGGATTATTGATGCACATAGGAGGTCTTCCAATTCGCGCACATCGAACCGCCCTTTGAGCTTCTGCAGTAAAACCCAAACCAAACTTGTCAGTCTTGTGTGCAAAGTCAGGGAGTTGGCCCCAATTCGCACACCCATCTTTTTCAACAACAACCCTAGCATCCTTGAGGGAAGCCATCTTCATTGGAGATTCTTTCTGTAACAGTTTCAGTCGACGCCAGGGTCTGGGGGACCTCTTCAAAGTTCTGACACGGGGTTTCAATGAACTCTCCATCCATCTCCACATACCGGAAGGAGTTAAGATGACTTACCATATATTCCTCCTCACCTTGCACCGTAACAATCTTCCCCTTTACTGGATACTTCAACATCTGATGGAGCGTAGAAGTTACTGCCCCAGCCTTATGAATCCATGGGCGACCTAACAAGCAATAATAAGATGGTCGAATGTCCATCACATAGAACATAGACACAAAAGTATGGGAACCAACCTTAACAGGGACATCCACCTCTCCATGTACCATCCTTTTGGACCCGTCAAAGGCCTTAACCACAATATTACTTGGCTTCAGAACCAATCCTTCATAATCCAGCCGATCTAATGCTTTCTTGGGTAAAACATTTAAGGAAGACCCAGTATCCACCAGCACGTGGGCCAAAGTAGTGCCCCTGCACTCAATCGAGACATGCAGAGCGTCATTATGATTTCTTCCTTTGGCAGTCAGATCTGCATCGGAGAAACCCAACCCGTTGTCAGCGGTCAAACTAGCCACACAGTCTTTAAATTGATCAGCCAATGTTTCCTGTGACACATGCGCAGTTTTAAGGAAAGCAATTAAAGCCTTTGCATGGGCTTCCGAGCACAACAATAAAGACAACATAGAGATCTTCGACAGGGTTTTCCCCAGCTGTTCGACTACGTTGTAGTCGCTTTTCTTGATAATCTTCAGAATTTCCTCTATCTCCTGCCTAGAGGTTTCAACAATGATCTTTTTATGTGCCTCCATCCGGGCAGGCCCACCTGTAACTTCTTTTCCCCGAGCGTCAGATGACTCGGCGACAGGGGTGATAACTGGTGTAAGAATCGGAACAACAGCTGACGTACTGGCAGATGGAATGACAACGGGCTTTTGAACAGTCGGAGGAGAAATCTCAGGAGAGAAGAGTCTTCCGCTTCGGGTGACCTTGCTAGACCCGACAATATTGCTGACATCAGTATCAGCCTCTTCAACCTTCAAGTATTGTTTGATCCCATGATAATACACATCGGCCCCATAGTGCCACGGGATAGCCTTATCTGAAGTGTAAGGGATAGGACCAGGAATAGTAATGATCAATGGAGCAACTCTCGGAACAGATGCAATCCTAACAGGCTTTCTCGAGGAAGCCTTGGAAGGATTGGCGGAAATGGTTATTATGGAAATATCTTCAACAGGAATCAATGGAACTAAAGTTTTCTTGAACAAGATCTCTTTGTTATCCATCAGGCGCTGAACACCTGACTTCAATAAATGGCAACCAGCTGGTAGGATGGAACACAGGTGGAAACCTTCGCCACAACCCGGAAATAAACCGACCAACAATAGGTTCTTCTTAACGGTCATCAACGGAGTATAAACATCTTCCATAGAGGTCACAAATGAATCATCATCCACAGCATTTACTCCATGCTTGGGCATAGGAGCAGTCATGACATTAGGCTTTTCTGCTGCGTCAAACTCAATTTCTTTAGCTTCAATCAAATCTTGCACCTTATTCCTCAAGGCCCAGCAGTTGTTGGTATCATGCCCTGGGCTATCAGAGTGATAGGCACAACAGTCGTTCGGATTATACAACGAAGAGGTGGTAATGGGATTCTTCGAAGCTTCCCTCAGAGTTACCAGGTTGGTCTTCAACAATTGCGGTAAAATTTGAGATAAGGTCATACTGAGCCGAGTATACTGTCTTTGTGGTCTCTCTACTCTTTGCTGATTGTTGCGTTGTGGGGCAACAGTAGGTCTTGATATTACCACTGCATTCACTGCCTGGCGGCGCTCAGGTCGGTTTTGGCTCCTCGAGCTGTAAACTGCACTAGACTCCTTCTTGAAAGGCTTCTTTTCTGTACTCGATGAAGCACCTTTTTGTATTTTTCCACTTCTGATACCAGCCTCTACTCTCTCCCCAATCATAATCAATTCAGTGAACCCAGACGATGATCTACCGATCAAATGATTGAAATATGGACTCGACAAAGTCCCAAGAAACATATCCACCAACTCCCTATCAGACAGAGGGGGTTGTACTCTTCCCGCCAGATCTCTCCACTTCTGAGCGTAGTCCTTAAAACCTTCGCTCGCACCCATAGACATACCCTAAAGTTGAGTACGTGTGGGAGCAAGGTCGGCATTATACTGGTATTACTTGTAAAAAGCAGCGGCAAGGTCCTCCCAGTTGCAGACATTAGCTCCTTCTAGTTGATAGAACCATTCAAGCTGAGTCCCTGACAGACTATCTTGAAAGAAATGAACCCAGAGATTCTTATCAGCAGTATAGGGTTGAATCTTTCTGACGTATGAGCGGAGGTGAAGCTTCGGGCAGGATACCCTTTCATACTTAGCAAAGACACGAGCTTTAAACTTGTGTGGGATCACCACCCCTGATGCTGGCCCCAGATCTCCAAAGTCCAAACCGGGAACCTTCTGAACCTCCATGGCACTCAGACGGTCTTCAAGTTGCTTGTACCTATCCTCAGTAGGAGGGTATTGTTCCTCATCAAAATCAGTGTCATTGTCAGAAACCACAGGACTAGGAGCCTTCCTTTCCTCTTGATTTTCTCCTCCTCCAGATGAATGAGACAAATCAACTTCCTTTCGTAACCTATTCCCAAATCTGTGACCCATATTCAGCAGGACCACCTTCTTCTTCTTCTTCTTCTTGTCCTTCAAGATGAGAGTCTTCAAATCTTGTTGAATCTTGGCCAAGTTCAAAAACATTTCCTGGAACTGAGCATTCTGAGCTTGAAGAGCCTTGATAGCTTGATCAGTGGGTGTTTCAGAAGACATTATATGCTGAAATATACAGCGAAGAAGATAAGAAACCTTTAAGGGTACCTGTAATGAGGTGCATGGTAATGGAATGCGTATGAAATGATTTGAAAGACTTTGGGAGATTCAAATTTGTAAAACAAAATAAAACACACTTTATTAGATTAAAACTTGTAACAAGGTTTAACAATGCCTTTAAGGCGTTACAAAAGAAATACTGAAAAGCAAATCTAAACTAGAAACAATAAAAGACATCAGAAATCCCATGGTCATTTTCCCTTCGTGCTGACATAATCGTTGCTTGTCCTCTCATTCTCAAGCTGCCTTGTAAGCTTCAGGATCTTCCTCTCCTGCTCGTGATACTTCTCCCTGTAGGTATCCCTTTCTTCCTTTAATTGGATCCAAGATCTCTTCAATGCCCTCAGATCAGTAGGCATATAGGGATGAAGGACTGTATAAGGAACACCTTCTTCATCAGTATGCTCTACAATCACCGGCAAAACAACTTCATATGGCATCCCTAGCTTTTGAGCACGGGCTCGAACCCACTGGAGGTAAGGTTGCATCGGGAGGGAAGTCTTCAGTCCTAGCTCATGTGGGTCAGACCTGTTCACCATGCCCCAAGCTCGTATAAACCTGCGGTGATGCCCATCAACATCCCCTTGTAGTCAAAGACAATATCTGTAAGCAGCAGCTCATGAGGACCGTCTCTCCGAGCTCGTCCAAACTGTCGTAAAGCTAAACAAAGATTGTAGGTTATACCCCCCTCGAATTCCAAGCAACGGAACATTAGGGTATTCCCCACATCGATCAATGGCAGCTACTCTTTCCATATCTTTAGAACTCCAAAGGATATCCGTATGAGCAAGGGACATGATTCTGTAAGCTCAACCTACACCTTCCTCATTCTTCAATACAGCCTTGGGGAGGTGCGAAACAAACCACCTCTCTAGAAGCGGTGTACAACACATGAGAGTTCCCCTCCTTCTCACAGTACGAGTATAAAGAGCATGCAGGATGTCACCTAGAAGAGTAGGCACTGGATTATGAGACATGAAAATCTTGACCGCATTCACATCTATGAAGGCATCCGGATTTGACAAAAGAACCAAGCCGTAGATGAGGAGAGCCAGGATGTATTCAAATGATTGAAAGTACAAACTATCCCAGAACTGTTGAGCTTGATCGATCAAAAACTTAGCCAAGAAACCTTTAACCCCACTCCGAGTCTCCCAGTTAGATACTACATCAACCCTTTTTAGGTGTAGGGCTGAAGCAATATCCTCTGGCCTAGGAGCTATCTCCAAACCTGTAAAGGGTGTCTGCTCGAGGATAGATATGCCTAGTAAGTCAGAAAACTCCTCCAAAGTAGGGACCAGCTGATAATTCGGGAAGGTAAAACAATGATGCAGCGGGTCAAAGAACTGGAACAACACGCTCATCATTTGCTCATCCAACTTTGAAGTGACCAGGCTAAGGAGATGACCATGTCTTATAACAAAGGAAGAAGTATCAGGAACTTTTGAAACTAAGTCTCTGAGCTGAGCAGGGATTTGCACGAAGTTGACTCGAATGGTATTTCTGCGCATAGAAGCCATAATCTGCAAAACAGAACAAAGATAAATCCCCTTGGTCTTTGAAATGGTTAGTCTAATGAAATATGCATGTGATGTCATGATGCATGATGTCATGATAGAAACACACCACGGGTATCACAGATAGCAAACATGGTAAGGGCAAACAAGTCACACAATAACCCTTAAGTTTAGGCTTGCATGGAGTCTAGGTATTACCCTCTTGCAGTTTAGTCGGTTCAACCTGTCTTGATAATAGTAACCGGGTTCTAGAGGTTCTCAATATCACTGACCATCCTCCATTGGTCATAGTTTCAGCTCACGCAATCTTTTCTTGTGGCCGGAACCATCTCGAGAGTATGATCTCAATGAGTGTAGCATCTTACTACTTCCTATGGCCAAGTTGGTCAATTATAGGTTCTAAGGTCAGTTGATGCTTAATGACCCATATAGCAACCCCATATTATCCTTGTTGCTCCACAAGGGATATCGGTACCAACTAATGTGCCACATCAATGTAGCTACTGCTTCAACCGTATCGGTCTATGCTGTACAGTTCCCTCACAGTTTATTGCTACTTACCTAAAAGGTATCCCCCAGATCCGGGTTAGGATCTATAGTAACTCTGATACAAAGCCCACAAAAATAAAGCAATCAAATGAAACAATAGAAAACAATATGATGAACTAATCCTAAGGTACACCACACTTATTAAGTCTCCAGTTCTGTGATACGTTGGCCAAAACCGGGACTGTTTTTAGGAATGCTGGTTTGCGTTTTGCGTTTGTATTCGCAAAATGTCGCGGTAAGCAAGAGTCACCACCGACTTTTATTTTATCCAACAAAGGAAAGGAAAAAAGCACAGAAAAATTCCTTTTTCGAGATATTTCTGAGTACGGGGGGTAGATTATAGAAAGGGAAGGTATTAACACCCTTTCTATCCGTAGTTATCTACGGGCTCTTAGGTACTTGCTCATCATTTTCAAAAATTTCTTCTTTGTGTGTTTGTGTGATTTGAAAAGTTTTTGTTTTGACTTCGATTTAACTCTTGCTTCTGTCTTCAAGAGTGTAATGAAGTGTTTTTGAAAACTTTGTTTAAAAAGGAATGTAAGTGTAAAAAGTTTGTTTGGATTGAGCAAGTACTTAAGAACTAATCTACCTACTCGAAAAAAGAATCATTCTATGTTTGTTTCCTTTAGACAATGCTATCCCACTATTAGTGAGTAGGTAGCACTGTCATTGGAGTTTTGAGGGTCAATTCGGAAGGGACGTACGGTCACTAAAGCAATGTTAGGACGTCTTAGTAATAACCCTAATGTGTTAGATCAATTATTAGAGGCAACAATATCTGAGGCAACCATTCTGAGGCAACCATGATCTTTGAGACAAAAGGACGACCACTAAAACATCCTATACCTAATGACCGTTTACTGAAGGCAACCGAAGTGGGAGTGTACCCTAGGAGTGCGCATGTGCGAGTGATTCAATTTCAGATTATTATCTTTGCACATTTTAGGGTTGTCTAACTGTTTTAAAGTTTTACATACATTCTTGTCATGCATCCCTAATATCATACATCTAACAGTTAAATATTTGCGGAATTTAAAGTGTGGAAATTAAACTACGCTATTACAAGGCTTCGGGTATTTACATAGCCAAAAACAAACCCTTAAAAAATAAAGCGACAAATGAAAATAAAGACCTAATTAAGCTATTACAACTTGTGAGCAATTACATTAATAGGATAGAAATAAAATAATAAAACGTGCGCGAATAAATTTAGATCGGGAGAGAACTAGGGTTTTGACCCTTCTAACCTAATTAAAAGAAAGAATTGTTTTTGTTGTTTTTAATTATTTTTTTAACGAAAAGAATTAGGTTTTGAAATTAAATATACAATTAATTAGTTAATTAAATTAATTAATGAAAATAAATAAATGGCCTATTTTTTATGTTTTTGGTTATTTTTAGAAAAGAAAATATAATTAAGTTAGAAATAAAACCCTAATTGTTCTAATTAATTTTAATTTATTTTCAAAAAGAAATTAAAGTTACCCTATAAAACAAATAATCTAATTAAATTAAATAATTTTTTTGATAAAAAAAAAATCTAAACCTAATTTGGAGAGAAGTTTATTTTATGAGTTTTTTGATTGGTTAAAAAAATTAAATTTGTTAGTAAAATAAAATAAATAAATTAATAAAACAAAATATAAAAAAAGAAAAAGGTTAAAGAGATTGGGCCTGCAATCAGCAATTTGGGGGGGGTGTAGATAGCAAGCCTTGGCCCAAAACAGGGAGGTCCGTTTTGACTTTCTGAGATCCCATGCAATGCGTTTAACTAGGCATTTGGTGCTCCTTCATTGATGGCCCTTGGATCTGGCCATCTGGCCACTTGGCAGATTGGATGAGGAGGTCCCATGGTGGACCTTGGTCCTTAGTATGCGCTGGATCCTGAAAAGGAAAATAATATGCAAGAATGGGGGGACCTGGGATTCGAACCCAGGTCCTGAAGCACTTTCTCACCACCTGGCCACCAACTGAGCTACGCGTTTCAATTGTATACAAAACAAGCAACAATTATTATATTAAGAACAAATAAAACAAAAGAAATTCACACGGAAATTCAAATGGACGAGTGGGAGGCTGCCACGCACATTGTCTTCTTCCCTTTTCTGTTGGTAAAAGTCCCAGACTTTTACCTACGGACGTTTGTCCGTCACTACAAACCTGCATTCTCTTAAAATCAACCATGAGCAAGATAAATAAAAACTAGGGCCACCAATCAACTCGTCTGGACCTTCTGAGTATAATGGTGGCCCTTTCATGGCCCAATTTTACCTAAATTCATAAACCCCAATGCGAGCTTATAAACCCTAATAATGGCGAAATTTTATACAGGCCATGAAAATGCAACTAATTGTTACAGAAAGCTTGCAAATGTTCTAAGGATTAAGAATCTACAAATATTTCATGCTATAGATGCCATAATTATGCAATTCGAATTCAAGAAAATAGCAAAGTCGTGACTGACTTACAGCGCGTTTTGGTACTAAAAAAGCCATGTTCTTGATTGATTTCGCTTGCTTACACTCCCATGAAGCGATTGAGACAGCTAGAAGGCCTTGAGGATGCCTAGAAGTATGAATTCGTGTCTACACTTTTTGGTGTTTTTTTCAAATTTGGTTTTGATTCACACGCCTCCTTCTCTAGCCTTCTTTTTTTGTCTGCACACGTTCTTTATGTATTGAGGAAGGGATTAGGGTTGCCAATATGATCACAATCTTCCTCCATTATTGAATTTGATTTTGATTTGATACACTTGAATATCATTCCAAAAGTAACATAAAACCAATCTTTTTATGCACTCCAAGCCTTTACACGAATTCAATCTCATGCTAGCTGGAATTTAAGACCTGAAACATGTACAAAATCTTAAGTTTTAAATATTTTGGATTTTCTATGATTTGTTTTGATTTAAATTGATTAAATTCGAATAAAAATCAAGATAAATAATAAAAACAAGATAATGACAAGTGGCAAGGGCTAGGGCTCGTGGACCATGTTGCCAACTAAAAACAAGTTCAAAAGATTGGGCCCATTTGGCAAAAATTGAAGTTTTAGGCATAGTTGACTTTTGACAATTTTGCAAAAAGGGTCAACTTCACCAATGCATAACTTCATCAATTTTGACTCTTTGAAGGTTTTCTTGGACTTTTTAGAAAGCTTGAGATGTACTCTAAGCAACCATTTTGGTCTCATCTCAATTTGATATTCCATGCTCATGTATGAAGCTTTGACAAAAAAGGTGTTTTTGTTGACTTTTCAAAATGACCTATAATGTCAAAATTCATAACTTCTTGTGAGTGCATATTTTGAACTTGGGAGATGAATATGGATTGTAGAGCATGGCATCCTCTTGAAAATGAGCTTTGTATGGGTCATTTATAATAAATTATGAGAAAGTTATGCTTGGTCAAAGTTGAGTTGACTTTTCCTACAAAACCCTAATTTAGCAACTTTTGGTTCTTGATGAATTATGAGCAATCCTTGATGAATCATGATAAACCATTGATGAAATGATGAGATAAAATTCAAAATGAGGATTTTTACCAAAAATCTTAAAGTTTGACTGTATGTGGGCCACAGTTGACTTTTGCCCTAGCACAATCGATTTTCAGGCCTTTGAGCAATTGACTGAGCAAACTTTCTCTGCAAGGATTGAAACTTGACATGGATGATCTTGAGAACATATTAGGACAATGGTGAACATATGGGATCCCTTGGACTCAAGTATCTTGATGCAACATGAAACCCTATTTTGAGGTAGACTGCCTTAAGAGGGAGCTTGTCTGGTCAACCCTTGGACTTCCTTGACTATCTTGGGGATCTTTCTTGAAATGTATTGAGAATTATGGGAGGGAAAATTTTTGGGTACAACACTCGTGGACTGAAAACCCGAAAAGGAGGTCCAAGAAAAAGTTGGGGATTAAAGCGTCCGACTATGTCCCGTTGGATCACCTACATACAACAAGCTTTATTATCAATATCAAGTTCAAATGGTACAAATCGATTCAGCCAACTTCTTCCGACAGGAAGGGGTGAGATGCTTGAAGACATAGGGTCAATAGTAGAGTTGAAACCCGATGGGATTGTTTCCACATAGCTGTCTTTCTTTGTTTTTCTTTGTACTTTCTTCATTTTTATGATGATTACCTGCTACTATATGTTTTGTCTCTTTGTACAAAACCGTATGTTTATAGGAAAACTTTCAATACAAATATAATTCAAAATTCAAATTTGTTTTACTTTCTCTACTTTGTTTTCAAAAATATCCAATGACTAAATTGAATGAACATATGCATATGAATGTGATTACTCTTAACAAATATATGCATAAAAATAGGGTTAGAATTTACTGAACACTCTAGGAGTTGGTGTTGTACCCCAAAATTTTCCCTCTCATTATGCTCAATACATGTCCATTGAGATCCTCAATTTGCTCAAGGTTGCCCAAGAGTTGACCAGACAAACTCTCTCCTAAGGTAGTGTATCTCAAATTAGGGTTTCCATTTTCATCAAGATGGGTGAAACACAAAGGCCTCATATGCTCTCCATGGTCCTAATATGTTTTCAAAACCCTACATGTCAAGTTTCATGCCTTGTACAAGAAGTTTGCTCAGTCAACTGCTCAGATGCTTGAGAATCGACTGTATTAGGTCAAAAGTCAATTGTGACCCACATACAGTCAAACTTCAATATTTTTGGTCAACATTAAAATTTTGAAGTGACTTTCATAATTTTATCAGGGGTTTATCATGATTCCTCAAGGAATGCTCCAAATTCATCAAAACCCAAAAGTTTCTAAATTAGGGTTTCTTGGTAAAAGTCAACCCAACTTTGACCAAGCATAACTTCCACATGATTTATCATAAATTTTCCATCCAAAGCTCATTTTTAAGAGGATGAAATTCCCTACAATTCATCTTCAGCTCACAAGTTCAAAATATGCACTCACAAAAAGATATGGATTTCTACATTATGGGTCCTTTTGAAAAGTCAACAAAAACACATTTTGGGTAAAAGCTTCTTACATGAACATGGAAGACTCAATTGAGATTAAACTAAAAGGGTTTCTTAGGGTACATTCTAAGCTTTCTAAAAAGTCCAAGAACACCTCTCTAGGGTTAAAATTGGAGGAGATATGTCTTGTCAAAGTTGACCTTTTTTGCAAAATTGCCAAAAGTCAAATGTGCTCAAAAATGCATTTTTTGCTAAATGGGCCTAACTTTTTAGGCTTGCACCTCACTTATAATGTGGTCCACGACTCAAATATTCACCCACACATTATTTTCTTCATTTTTCAATTTATTTTCATTTTTTATTAATTAAAAAGTGAATTAAATCAAATAATTGGTGAATAATAGTAAAGATATGATTTGATTTGGTTTTGGACAGGTTGGCAATCAAAATATGCTGAATTATCAAGGCCAAAACGAATCAAGCATAATTGGTACAAGAAAGGGAAGATTTGGCTCAAAATAGCAAGTTTGCATATGGCTAAAAAATAAAATCAAATCTCATCAAATTATAAGATTCAATCCAAGTTTGTAACCCTAATTCATCCCTAGGTATATATTAGACAAGAACAAAGCAAAAAACAAGGGTTAGCAATTGTGAAAGAGGCAAAGAAAATTCAGAAAATTCAAGGGGAAAGTGTGAATCGGTTTTCACTCCACAGGCCAATTCAAGCCATTCCAATGATTCCAATCGTTTCTCGGACCTTCCCAGAAGCCAATTGGATCATTTGCAAGACTTGAAACACCCAGAAATGCACATAATCACTCTCACGGTTTGCAAAAAAAATCATAAACGATTACTGTATTTCTTGCATCATTAGCATGTTTAAATTATATATTTGTGATCCTCATCATTTTTGCAAGCTAACTGAATACTTTAATTGCATTTTTGAAGCCTATACATGCCTTTGCCATTGTTAGGGTTTGTATGTGCATTTTAGGGGTTTTGTCCACAGGTTAAATTGGCCAGCAAAAGGGGTACCATGATGTTCACAAGATCAAAACGAGTTGATCTATATAATTAGATGCCATTTATCTTGCGTGTTGTGGATTTTTGAGTTTCACAGGTTTGTAGCTACAGACCTTTATATGTAGGTAAAAGTATCAGAGCCTAAGACGACGGAGAGAGGAAGAAGAAGGTTAGGTGCCAGCCATCCATTCGCCCATTCAAACCAGCGCGCACGTTTTTTTTTTGTTTTTTCCACTAACCACTTTATTTCATATATTATATTGTGTTTGTATTATACTTACAACAAAAGCGCGCAGCTTGGATGGAAATAAGGCATTGGTAGTGAGTATAAGGACTTGGGTTCGATCCCAGGTCCCAACCAAATTTTCTTTATTTCACTTTCTTGTAACAGATCCAACGCATCATCCTTCCTGGTGACCACCATGCACACTTGCATCCAACCATTTGATCAAGCGTACCATCAGACCTAACACTCCACCCATGAGGGACTATGGTGCGCGTTCAAGTCAACGCTACACAGGATCCAATATTGACTGGGCTTGGAGTGTTTTTGGGCTTGGAAATTCAGAATGACACCCCCTTTTTGCTAGCATACAAGCGCTTTTCTTTTTCTTTATTTATTTCTTTTATTTCAATTGTTTTGTTTAATTATTTTTCACCAAATTAATCACCTTTTTTTATTAATCATAAAATCAATAAGTCACAAAATACCAAAAAAAGAATTTTTTAATAATAAATTATTTAATTTAATTAGAAATATAGGTTAATTTAATTTCTTTCTATAATTAAAGTCAAATAGAAACTAGGTTTTAATTTTACAATTAAATTTCTTTTCTCAAATAAAAAACAAAAAAATACACAAAATCTTTTTGTACAAAATATTTTATTTTCTTGAAATTATTTAATTTAGTTCAGAGTAGTTTAATTTCAATTTCTTTCATAATTAAAAAAGTAATTAGAATTAGGTTTTCAGTCGTACATAACTTAATCAATTCTTTTCTCAAAAATAACTTCTTTTTTTCAATTAGATTTTAGGGTTTTCAATTTCTCCTCGTATTTAATTTGCCACGCATTTAATTATTTCTTTTCCATTATTATTATAACTGCCGACTATTTGTAATAGTTAAATTAGGGTTTTATTTCTTGCTTTAATCCTTAATTCCTTGGTTATGTAATTAATCTCCATCCCCGAAGCCTTGTAATAGCTAAGTTTATTTTCTCGCATTCTTAATTCCTACAAATATTTAACTGTCTAGATGTATGCTAATAGGATTGTATCGCAAGAATGTCTGGAAAATTAAAACAGTAGATCACCTAATGTGCAAAGATTAAATAACTGAAACAAATCATATGCACATATTCACTCCTAGGGTTCACCTCACTTCAGTTGCCTTCGGTAAACAATCATTAAGCATAGGAGATTTTAGTGGTTGCCCTCCAGTCTAAAAAGATCAAACTGTCCCATTCGAATGTTGCCTCAAAAATGTTGCCTCGGAAAGATATTAAGACTCTAGGGTTACTACTAAAGTTTTCTAACTATTACTTTAGTGATTGCATTTTCCCCTTTCGAATGTCCCTTACAAACTCCAACAATGGTGCTACCTACTCCCTAATAGTAGGATAGCATTGTCTAAAGGAAATGAGAACAAACAATCTTTTTTCGAGTAGGTAGAATCTTAAGTACTTGCTCAATAAAAAAATTTCACACAAACACCTTTCAAAACAAATTTTCAAAACAAACTTCATCACATCCTTGAGGACTGATACAAGGGTTATCACGAAGTAAAACATTTTCAAGACAAACACACAAGCAATTTGAAAAATGAGCAAGTACCTAAGAGCCCGTAGATAACTACGGATAAAAAGGGTGCTAACACCTTCCCTTTCTATAATCTACCCCCCGTACTCAGAATATCTTGAAAAAAGGTTTTTTTCAGTTCTTTTCCCTTTTCCATGATTGGATGAAATAAAAGTCGGTGGCGACTCTTGCTTACCGCGCCATTTTGCAAACAAAAAACACAAAACACAAACTAGTAAAAACAGTCGGTTCTGCCACCATAACACAGTTGGGATAACATTCAAGTTGTCCACAAATCTCCACAGAGGAATATCCTCAGAGCTAGCTTTACAAACTCATCCTCGACAGAGATACATTCCTCAGCGAGTCTAATATACCTTCAGAAAGAAATTGAGACATCTTCCAGCAGCTCACTTGATCAGCTTCCCTAGTAGGTCCCTAGAAGTTAAAGAAGTGTGATCATTTCTCCAGCATACGATGGAAACTTCCTTCGCACAACCTATGAAATTTCAATTCCCATCAGAAATGATTCCTTCAGCACAATTTATAGGAATTTAATTTCCCAATGGAGTTTATACCTCCAACATTGTAAAATCCCTGACAAAATTCTCTTCTCCAATAGAGTTATCTCCCCAGCAGGGTTTATTTCCCCAACATGGTTTATTTCCCCAACAGGGTTTATTCCCCAAACATAGGTTATTTCTTTGAATATCCCAATTCCCTGAAAGAATTCTCTTCCCAGGTCAGATTCCATTCAACTTTGTCCTCCCCATAAGAGTGGTATCCCCGCATCAGAGGATTATTTATCTCTTTTATCCCTAGTCAGCATACATAAGAATCAAATCCTTCAAGAGAACGATGAACGACTAATGTTCTGGAATTCTTCTACCCCTAAGAGGAAGTCGAACGTCCCCAGTGGAATATCCTCAAACAAAGCGGGAGTCCCCGGCAAAATTAGTCCCAGCAGAGGGAAGATTTATATCCTTCATCCCCAGCAACAGTCAGGGATTTATTTTCCCCAGCCTAAGATGTTATACGAAGCTACCGTTGTCATCAGCAATATCTGATATCCCTACATCATTTACAAAAAATTATAGCATATGCATACAAAACGCATACAACATTCTCATTATGAGAGCATCTTTACGCAATGCATGCATCATGACATTGCATAAAACTAACTTTATTTTCTTTCATGTTAGTCCCCAAACAGACAAATATCATCGGTAATTTCCAAGCGGGCCAGAGATTAATTCCCGAAACAAGATGCGGCAACTATCTATACAACCAGGCGGTATGAATTCCTGAAATACGATGGGTTTACCAAAAAAAGCGGGTCAGAGATTAATTCCCGAAACAAGATGGGGAACTATCTATATGACTAAGCGGTATGAATTACTGAAACAGTTCGGGTTTACCAACACAAAAGTAGGCCAGAGATTAATTCCCGAAATAGAACGGGGCAAATATCTACATGACCAGGCGATATGAATTCCTGAAATAGGACATGTTTACCAATGAAGAACAGATTGCAGATCAATTCCCGAACCAGGACGGGGCGACTATTTGCATGACCAAATGATTTCCCTCAGAGACCGAATTATGAAAAGCATATCCCTCCAGAGACTGAATTCTGAAAATCATTTCCTTCAGGGCCTTCGTTCAGAAAAGCAATTTTCTTCAGAAATTTTCATTCCATCAGATCAAGTCGATCATGTACTCATTCTGATATTCCTATCAACAATCACTTTGGATGGCATATTTAAGCCCATCCCCAAAGACATTCTATCATCTCTCCAAATGGCATCTTTAAGCCTATTCAGGCAATACTATCAACCAATAGTGTTACTTCATGCACCGACGAGTGAAAATTTCTGGGCACTTAAGTGTTCAATCCTCTTCCACCTTCAGATCACGAATGGCGGATATGCCAATCTAACTCTTCAAGTTTAAGAAGGTTGAATATGGGTAGTTGTTGTACCCCAAAATTTTCCCTCCCATTATCCAAGACATTCTCCTAGGGCTCTCAATTGCTCAAGGTTGCTCAAGAATTGATCAAACAAGTTCTCCTCCTAAGCAGTTGGCCTAAAACTAGGGTTTCACTTTTATCAAGGAAGATTGAGTTTATAAATCCTAAATTGAGTTTCATGGTTCCTCATATGCTTCAAAGAATCCTCATGTCCAGTTTCAAGCCTTACATCACAAGTTTGCTCAGTCAATTACTCAAATGATTGAAAATTAATTGTATTGGACAAAAAGTCAATTGTGGTCAACATACAGTCAAACATCAAGATTTTTGGTCAACATCAATATTTTGAAGTCACGTTCATTATTTTATCAAGGGTTAATCACGATTCATCAATAAAACTCCCAATTCACCAAAAGTCAAAAATTACCAAATTAGGGTTTTCTTAAGGAGAAGTCAATTGAACTTTGACCAAGAACAACTTTCACATGCTTCATCATATTTTTCTCAACAAAAGCTCATTTTTAAGGAAATTCAATTCTCTATAACTTTTTATCTCTAAGATCAAGTCCAAAAAATGCTTCATTTGAGAGAAATGGGCCAAAATATTATAGGTCATCTCAAAAGTCAACAAAAAGACACTTTTTGTCAATGCAACTCACATCACGATAAAATCTTCAAATGAAAAATTGATCAACATAGAGATTGTAGATGACATCTTAATCTTTCCAAAACGTCCAAGATCACCTTAAAATAATAAAAAATGAGAGAGTTATGATTGGTGCAAGTTGGGAAATTTTAAGAAAATGCATGAAACTAAAAGTGATCAAACTTGGAATTTTGGGCTAATGGGCTGATATTTAAAGATCCATGCATGTTATAGGCTTCATTGTGAACCTCTTAATCACTTCATACATCCCTTTGGTTTTTATTCTATTTTTATTTATTTATTTAAAGTCAAAATAAAATAAGATAAAGTCAAGCCTTCTTACAAAAGTCCAAGCCCACAATAGTTTAACCTGGCTGTTCTCTATATATTGCTCTTCACTCAAACATGACAAGACACGAAAAAACCTTGCAAAGATCATATTCCAAAATCACAAAAATTCTCATAAACTAGGGCAAAAACAAAACCCTATTTGCAGCCTCCTTCATTCAAAACCAAGCATCTAGACGCATCCCTGAAGTTCCCAGGATCACTACCAAGCCCATAAGCAAGCTTGTTCACACTCGGAGTCGTCCGCTCAAGTCAACTAGTTGGTTAAGGTCTCTCGATCACAAACACTTAAATTTTCACATTAAAAAACATTTATAAGCATATATGTATATTCATACTGATGTTTGGAATGTTTTAGATCCATCGCTTTTAAGTTTTGGCGTTGGAAAAAGAATATGCCATAATTAGGGAACAAGGGAGCATTTTCTTCGTATCTCCATGTACAGGATTTTTTAGGATGAACGAACAGCACCTTTGAACTCGCAGCCCTTGATTTAGGGGGATAGGGTTTTATTTTATTACTAACATGCACTATTTTGCAGGAATCAAGAAAAAGAGTCGTTGAAGAAGACGACCGGAGCTAGGGCTCCGACGCTTCTCCGGCCCAGTGAGTTGTTTTTTATTTATTTAACTGCTTTCATTGATATACCAGATGAACAACATAGCCCAATGGCAAGTGCGCGCATGATAAGACTTTACTCTCTCGGGGCGTGGGTTCAATCCCAACCTTTTGTGTTTCTTTTATGTTTTACAATTTACGCAGTTTTACTACATTTTGTACAGCGTACGTTCTACTATCATAAGCAAGCGCTTGGTCCAGTGGTGAAGACGGAAAGTTGTAATCTTAAGGGCGTGGGTTCAACACCCACCCCTGGCAGTTTTCATCATTTTTTTAAACCCTTTTCCTTGATTTTCTTCCCTTAACCCTATTTTTTTGCTAACATTAACTCTTTCCCCCTTAACCCTATTTCCACTTAACCATAAAACACAACCTTTTTTTTACAAACCCTAATTAAATTAGGTTTTAGGTTATTTAATCAACTTTTAAATTAGTCGTTTTTTACTAACTAAAATTAATTAATTTTTTAGGGTTTTCCATTAATCCTTTAATTTAATTAACTAACTTTTTTGCAATTTTAAAATCAATTAGAATTTTTAGGTTTAATTAATTAATTATCATCAAAATTTCTTTTCATAAAAAAACATCAAAAACACTTCTTTTTCCTTTGATTCTATTTTCATTTTACATTTTTAGATTGATTGTATAAGTTTTCGTGAATGTAATATTTATTTGTCGCTTTTTTTATTATTATTATGTAACTGCTCCTGGATGTAATAGCTTAGTATTTCTTTTCCACTTTCACTATTATGTATCTGCCCCATAGTGATGTAATAGTTTAGGTTTATATTTTCTGCCTTTACTTTCTGCACCTTTATTGTCTTTTTATATTTATCATATTACTGCTTAGTAATTAGGGTTGTATGGAAAGATAAAAACCAAACGATAGAAAACCATAAATCCAAAGATAAATAACTGAATACAATACACTCGCACACTTGCACCTCTAGGGTAATCTCTCTTGTTGCCTTCGGAATAAAACAGACATGCCCCTCGAAAGTAGAGACGCTTTAACAAATGCCCCTTGAATGTTGTCTTTCGATAAATGATATGGTCCCTTATGAAATTTCTAAAGCGTCTTTATAAGTTGCCTTCAATGATTGTACGATGACCCTGCGCCTGTCCCTTCACATCCAACGATAGGGCTTCCTACTAACTAATGTTACGGATAACACTATCTAAAGGAGGAGGAAAAGTACAAGAAAGACCTTGAGTGGGTAGAACTTTTAGTCGCTTCCTCACAAAAAACAAAAACACCTCACAAACACTTCCAAAAATATTTTCAGAAAAACACTTTGTACGCATTCTTGAGGACTGATACAAGAATCATTACAAAGTTCTCCTTACATTGGCATTTTCAAAATATTTTCAAACAAACACATACACAAAAAGAAAATTTTCAAAGTGAACTAAGAGGTTAAGAACTGAAATTCTGGCTGCAGATACTTAATGTCACGTTCAATGTTATGACACCGTATCTGACTTACTATATGACAGTAAATACAAAAGCAATAAAGAACACAGTCAATTGTTTACCCAGTTCAGTGTGCAACAACACCTACTCTGGGGGCTACCAAGCCAGGGAGAGAATCCACTATAAGAGATGTTAATTCAGGAATAAACCAACCAGTTTATCTCCTTCACTTAAGACCTACCCAATGCAATTCCAATCTAAGTACAACTTAAACCTGAGTTCCTACTCACTCCCCCTCAATCACAGCAGTGATACATAAACCAATTTGACTTAAGAATTGATGAAGACACTCTTCAAAAACAAACACTTGATTAAGCTTCACAGCTTTTTAATCAAGCAACACAATCACTCGTGCTTCACAGCTTTGAGTGATGCACACAACTAACTTGACTCTGCTTCACAGCTTTAGTCAAGGAACGTTCAAACACTCTTGCTTCAAAGCTTTGAGTGCTACACAACCCTTACAATTTGAAACCTATTCCAAGGCACTTATCACAAAATGATAATTGCTTGGAGTACAATAATCAAATCTATACAGATTACAAATGATCTTCTGATCAATAAAGAGGGATACTTGAAAAACAGCAGCTCTGTTGAATATATAGCAGCTGCAACTTCAGTTAGGGTTTCCACAAAAACCTAGGGTTAATTCCGTTTGACCTAAAGACCAGGTCACAGGACTTTATTAACCAGGTTAGGGTTGAGCTAGGTTACCCCTCAGAAAACGCAGGATTCTGTTCAGGAAAGACTGAGTTATTTCCTGAAAAAACTCAGACTTATCCATCCTGCAAACCTGTTAGTTCAGAACAGGATGTCATAACATCTGTTATGACATCTGAGAAAACCTGTCTACTGATTTAGCAAAATGTGATCATTTTGCAAAATGCTCAGATACACACTTATAAACATCAGTACTTCAATTACAATATTTTTCTGCAAAGGTACCTAATGAGACAGTACAAACTGAACTAGAATGTTATGACATCAGTCATGACATTCACACATACACTTGGGATTTACCAAAAATGCAAGCCAATACCTAAACACCTACAAACTCCCCCTTTGGCAGATTTTTGGCTAAAGCCCCTAAGCAATCAGAGATAGATAGCAGCAGAAATAAGTGACAGCAGAAAAATAGAATGTCAAGTACTAATTAAGTAAGTACCAAAATATTCTCCCCCTCTTTAGCCACAAATGGGCCAAAGATACATGTTCATAAAATTATACAGTTATCCAAAACAAAATAATAAGAGCAGCAGCAGAAAACAACTGAATACACTTCCAAACTCCACCAGATATCAGCAACCAACCTTCAAGCACTGTCATCAGATCCAGAGGATTCAGGCTTCTTTCTTTTCTTGTGAGCAATGTCAGCATTCTTCTCTTTGTTTGATGTCTCAACATTCTTAGAGACATCTGGATTTATTTCAGCATGCCAGGAACTGAGTGGTTCTCGTTCAGAATTCTTGAAACAATTTTTGCTATTGCTTGATTAACATAGGCTGTCCCTTCCCTATTTGCAATTTCAGGGGGAACTGAAGAAGAAGGATGAGATGGATTACCAGAGGCAGAAGCTTGGGGCTTTCCTGCATGTCTTGTTCTCAACTCTTTGACCTTGGTGGGGTTAGTTCCCACTTTTCTACGAGAAGAGATCTCCAGAACGTCAGAGTCCAGACAAGAAGAGATTGTCCCAGAATCTTGATCAGAGGAAGAGGTTGAAATAGTCGTATTGGATGATGATGGTGTTTGAGACATTTTGACAGTTTTAGAGGACCAACAGCAACTGAGGATAAATTTCTGATTGAGAGACTGGGTTTTTATGAGGAGACGAGAGAGGAAGGAAGCAAGGGAGTGTCTATTCAACTTCTTAAAGGAATTGTAGGAAATGAGAAAATATAATTTTAAACCAATCAGAACAGGCATAACTCCTTTGATCCTTGTTTTAAGCAAAATTAATTGCTACAATTCCTCATGTTGGCAAATACCCAGCTTACCCCTTAAGTTTTCAAATTGATTTGCATCCAGAGCCTTGGTAAAAATGTCAGTCAGCTGTAGCTCAGTGACAACATGTTCCAATTTGATTGTCTTATCTTCTACAAGGTCTCTGATAAAGTGATGTCGTATGTCAATATGTTTGGTCCTGCTATGCTGAATGGGATTCTTGGATATGTTGATTGTACTCAGATTGTCACAGTACAATGTCATAACATCTTGTGTGACATTATACTCAGTGAGCATCTGTTTCATCCATATCATTTGAGAGCAGCTACTACCAGCTGCAATGTATTCAGCTTCAGCAGTGGAAAGAGACACACAATTCTGTTTCTTGCTGAACCAGGAAACCAGATTACTTCCCAAGAAGAAACATCCTCCAGAGGTGCTTTTTCTATCATCAGCACTACCAGCCCAATCAGCATCACAGTAGCCAGTCAGAGCTGGTTCACAGCCATGAGTATACATCAATCCATAGTTGTAAGTACCACTTACATACTTCAAAATTCTCTTCACTTGATTGATATGACTGACTTTGGGATCAGCTTGGTATCTAGCACAAACTCCAACTGCAAAGGCAATATCAGGTCTGCTGGCAGTTAAGTACAACAAGCTTCCTATCATGCTTCTGTACAGACTTTGATCCACCTTAACCCCACTTGAATCTTTGGAAAGCTTTAGATGAGTAGGAGCAGGAGTCCTTTTGTGACTTGCATTCTCCATACCAAACTTCTTTACAATATTCTTAGCATACTTGCTTTGAGATAAGAAGATTGAGTCCTCCATTTGTGAGACTTGTAGTCCAAGAAAATAAGTTAGTTCTCCCATGAGACTCATTTCAAATTCAGCCTGCATCTGGTCAGCAAAGTGTTTAACCATATGTTCTGACATTCCTCCAAACACTATGTCATCAACATATATTTGGGCAACCATCAACTTTCCTCCTTCAGCTTTGACAAAGAGAGTTTTGTCCAAGCCTCCTTTTCTGTAGCCTTTGTCTGAGAGAAACTTTTTTAACCTGTCATACCATGCTCTAGGAGCTTGTTTCAGGCCATATAGAGCTTTTCTCAATTTGTAGACATGATCAGGATGGGTTGGATCCACAAAACCTTTAGGTTGTTCCACATAAGCTTCCTCATTTAAGTACCCATTTAGAAAGGAACTTTTCACATCCATCTGAAATAACTTGAACTTCAGAAGACAAGCAATTGACAACAAGAGTCTGATTGATTCCAACCTGGCTACAGGTGCAAAGGTTTCATCAAAATCAACCCCTTCAACCTGGGTGTATCCTTGAGCAACAAGTCTTGCCTTATTTCTGGTGACAACTCCTTCAGCATCTGACTTGTTCTTGAATATCCATTTTGTCCCAATGATGTTAGTTCCTTCAGGTCTAGGAACCAGTTCCCAAACTTCATGTTGCTTGAATTGGTTCAGTTCATCTTGCATTGCACCAATCCAATATTCATCAGTTAAGGCTTCCTTGACATTTCTTGGTTCCATTTTGGACACAAAACAAGAGTTTGAGATGATTTCTCTAGATCTTGTGATGACTCCACTATTGGGATCTCCTATGATGAGCTCTTTTGGATGATCCTTCTGAATTTTGATGATACATCCTTCCTTCTCTCTTTGAATTCTCTTGCACAGTTCTCTAAAAACTTCAAATGCATCTGATTTTTCCCTAATGAAATTAATCCAGGTGAATCTGGAAAAATCATCCACAACCACATAGGCATATCTTTTACCACCAAGACTCTCTACTTGCATTGGTCCCATCAGATCCATATGGAGGAGTTCTAGAACCTTAGAGGTGGTCAGATGTCTTGACTTTGGATGTGACATCCTAGTCTGCTTACCAACCTGACATTCACCACAAACTCTTCCTTCATCAATTTGCAGTTTTGGAATCCCTCTGACTGCCTCCAAGGAGATAATCCTCTTCATACCCCTTAGATGAAGATGGCCAAGTTTTTGGTGCCACAGTTTCACCTCTTTTTCTTCTTTTGCAATGGAACACACAGATGAGAAATTAGTGTTCTCAGCCTCCCACAAGTAACAGTTGTCTTTGGATCTGACTCCTTTCATTACTATCTCTTGTTTGTCATTGATTACAAGGCATTCAGATTTTGAGAAATTGACCTTGAATCCTAGATCACACAGTTGACTGATACTAATGAGATTAGCGGTCAGCCCTTTCACCAGCAGTACTTCATTCAGACTTGGAACTCCAGGGCAGTCCAAATCACCAACTCCTTTGATTTCACCTTTAGCCCCATCTCCAAAGGTCACAAAACTGGTGGTGTGAGGCTTAACATTATTGAGGAGGTTCTTGATTCCAGTCATGTGTCTGGAACATCCACTGTCAAAGTACCAGTCTTCCTTTGCAGAGACCCTCAGGGAAGTGTGAGCTATCAGTGCAGTAGTTTTTTTCTTCCATTGAGGAGCATGTGGTACCTTTTCAGACTTAGGTTTGACACCTGAGTTCTGATTAGGGTATCCATGTAATCTGAAGCAGAAGGGCTTTATGTGGCCATATCTCCCACAATGATGACATTTCCATCTTTGGTACCTTTTCCTCATATGTCTCTGTTCCTGATGTCGAGAGTTGTGTTGAGACATCTGTTTTGACATTTGCTTACCAGAACCAGATTTCGTTGCTTCCACAAATCCTAGTCCAGATTTATTTCCCACATTTTGTCCAACCTAAAGGATCTCTTCCAATTTGTCTGTTCCATTTGTCAACATCTTGACAGATTTGGTCATTTGATTCAGTTGTGAGTTCAGCAATTGAACTTCTCCTTCTAGATGACTTATAGTTTCAAGGTTTGCCCTTTTTTCAGCCTCCAGCTTTATGATGAGTTTTGATTGTTTCTCATTCTGCACACAGACTTCAGTACTTCTGATACACAATTCCTTGTAAGTATCAGCCAGTTCTTCAAAAGTCACCTCTTCATCACTGATGTCACTTTCAGAGGTACAGACACCAGTTAAAGCAGTAACTCGTTTGGCAGTCTCTTCTTCAGAATTACTTTCTGAATCACAGTCAGACCAAGTAACTGTCATTCCTTTCTGTTTCTTAAGAAAGGTAGGACATTCAGCTCGAATATGCCCATATCCTTCACAACCATGGCATTGAATTCCTCTGCCTTGAATTCCCTTCTCTTCTGACCTTGGTCTTCTGCTGGAACTGTCAATGTTAGAGGGAATGTTATGACCATTAGACCTTGACTTTGGATCTATTCTTTTGATGAGTTTGTTGAACTGTCTTCCAAGCATGGCTACAGCTTCTGAAATGTTTTCTTCAACATCAGTGTTGGACATAAGTGCTATGCTCTTGTTCTTCTTGACACCATTGTCAGTGATTCCCATCTCAAAAGTCTGAAGAGACCCAATAAGTTCATCCACTTTCAACTTGCTAATGTCCTGGGCTTCCTCTATGGCAGTTACCTTCATTGCAAATCTTTTAGGCAAGGATCTGAGAATCTTCCTCACCAGTTTTTCTTCTGACATTTTTTCTCCCAGTGCTCCTGAGGTGTTGGCAATCTCCAAGATGTTCATGTGAAACTCATGAATGGTTTCATCTTCCATCATTTTTAGATTCTCAAACTTGGTGGTCAACATCTGAAGCCTTGACATTTTTACTTTGGAAGTGCCCTCATGAGTAGTTTTGAGAGTGTCCCGAACTTCTTTGGCCAGTTCATATTGATGTACTAGTCTGAAAATGTTTCTATCAATTCCATTGAACAAGGAATTTAAAGCTTTTGAATTTCCCAGAGCTAACTCATCTTCTTCTTTACTCCAATCTTCCTCAGGCTTCAGACTGATTGTCCCATCTATCTCAGTTATGGTGGGATGAATCCATCCTTTGTCAGCAGCTCTCCAAGCCTTTTTGTCCAGAGATTTTAGGAAGGCAATCATACGAGGTTTCCAGTAGTCATAATTAGTTCCATCCAGAATGGGTGGTCTATTTCCAAAAACTCCTTCTTTGTCCATAGTGCCAGAAAGTGATATCCCTAGATCTCACCCAGTAATACAGGCAGGGTGCCTGCTCTGATGCCAATTGAAATTCTGGCTGCAGATACTTAATGTCACGTTCAATGTTATGACACCGTATCTGACTTACTATATGACAGTAAATACAAAAGCAATAAAGAACACAGTCAATTGTTTACCCAGTTCAGTGTGCAACAACACCTACTCTGGGGGCTACCAAGCCAGGGAGAGAATCCACTATAAGAGATGTTAATTCAGGAATAAACCAACCAGTTTATCTCCTTCACTTAAGACCTACCCAATGCAATTCCAATCTAAGTACAACTTAAACCTGAGTTCCTACTCACTCCCCCTCAATCACAGCAGTGATACATAAACCAATTTGACTTAAGAATTGATGAAGACACTCTTCAAAAACAAACACTTGATTAAGCTTCACAGCTTTTTAATCAAGCAACACAATCACTCGTGCTTCACAGCTTTGAGTGATGCACACAACTAACTTGACTCTGCTTCACAGCTTTAGTCAAGGAACGTTCAAACACTCTTGCTTCAAAGCTTTGAGTGCTACACAACCCTTACAATTTGAAACCTATTCCAAGGCACTTATCACAAAATGATAATTGCTTGGAGTACAATAATCAAATCTATACAGATTACAAATGATCTTCTGATCAATAAAGAGGGATACTTGAAAAACAGCAGCTCTGTTGAATATATAGCAGCTGCAACTTCAGTTAGGGTTTCCACAAAAACCTAGGGTTAATTCCGTTTGACCTAAATACCAGGTCACAGGACTTTATTAACCAGGTTAGGGTTGAGCTAGGTTACCCCTCAGAAAACGCAGGATTCTGTTCAGGAAAGACTGAGTTATTTCCTGAAAAAACTCAGACTTATCCATCCTGCAAACCTGTTAGTTCAGAACAGGATGTCATAACATCTGTTATGACATCTGAGAAAACCTGTCTACTGATTTAGCAAAATGTGATCATTTTGCAAAATGCTCAGATACACACTTATAAACATCAGTACTTCAATTACAATATTTTTCTGCAAAGGTACCTAATGAGACAGTACAAACTGAACTAGAATGTTATGACATCAGTCATGACATTCACACATACACTTGGGATTTACCAAAAATGCAAGCCAATACCTAAACACCTACAAGAACCCGTAAATAAATACGGATGAAAAGGGTGTTAACATCTTCCCTTTTTATAACCTACCCCCCAAACTCAAAATCTTCAAGGTATTTCCTGTTCTTTTCACCATTTCCTTATTAGATAAAATAAAAGTCGAAGGAGACTCTATCTATCCCCAATATTTGTGATAAAACACAAAACAAATCAGTTCTCCCACTGTATAACAGTTATGAAATTGTTGTTTAATCTGTTATAACTCACGATTAATTAATGGCAGCTATTGAGATGACGGGCAATACTTTGAGCATTCAATCATGAAAAACGTCATATGAATCATTATGGCTCATTGTTAAAGGAATCTGAGGAATGAAATGAAGACTATATAAGGAACATTGAAGCGAATGTGGAGGAATCTGCAAAACATATGAGAAGAATTCATTGATAAAAGGCATACAAGAAACAAACTTCCCAACATTAAGGATCTCACCTAACTAGCATCAGAGAGATTATCCAAATGGTGTTTTTTAGAATATATATATATATATATATATATATATATATATATATATATATATATATATATATATATATATATATATATATATATATATATATATATATATATATATATATATATATATATATATATATATAAGGCTTTTTGTATAACTAATTACCTATAGACAATCGTCTAATAGAGGAGTCGGGGGAGAAATAAGTTCTAATTAGGCGTTGTTTGGTAAATATAGTGATTGGATGATAACCTAGATAATAGCTGATAGATTATGTCTGATGGTTGATGACTAATAGCTTATAGTTTATAGCAGATAAATAATAACTTATAGCTGATAAGTTAATTGAAGTGTTTGGTAAAATTAGCGGTTCAACTAACTGATAAATTAAAATGACATAAAAGATATTTAATATATAATAATTTTATTTTAAATTAAAATAAATTATAGAGGTTAACGTGAATTTAAATTAAAATAATGAAGATAAAAATGGAAGAAAAAATGATAAGCTATAAGCTAAAATACTGTTTGAAATAGCGTCTGAAAAATAAGTTATAAGTTAGTAAAATAAGTTATAAATTCGTGATAAAAATGCGTAAGCTATAAGCTCTAACACTACTACAAAATACATAAACAACAACGCCATGGTCGCCACGATTATTCACTACACCGCGGTGACATCTCTAAACTAAGGTGCTCTCATATTATTTTTGTTTTTTAATTAAAAATTATTTGTATATAAAAACAGTTGAGGAGTCAAGCGTGGTGAAACTATCAAGCTTTCATGGGCTCGAACCTCAGTGCCATCATATATATTATTCCTTTAATGTTAAGGCGCACCTTTTCTTTTTTATTTATTTTTAAATAAAAAACTTAAAGGGACGTGACTACGGTTGGTACATTCCATCGTTGTGATATATTTATAATAAATAAATACTTATCAATAAAGTTGGTAGAGTTAATCGTTGTGAAATATTTTATCCATATATAAGTGAATTAACTTTTACTTATTGATAGTAGCGACGTTTCCTTCATAGTGAAACCCTAGCGCCCATTCTTTCTCTTCTTCTTCGCCATTAGCCTTGAATCTTGTGATTTAGACGTTAAGGTATTCTTCTTCTTCCATCTTCTTATTAGATAGTTCCCTATTATCTCTTTTTTTCATGTTGTTTTTGTTGATTGTTTTTATTTTTTCAGATTCATCTTCAGCACCTTAACAAAGACCATACTTTGGCTATGGTACATATTGTTTGTGTAGTTATGGAAAAAGTACAAGAAACATGAAGCTATGATGGAAACTTCATCCACCTTGTAATTCTTCTTCATAGCTTCAAAAACAAGATGATTTTCATAACCTGTTGACAAATAAGTTTGCAGTTTCACATGTTGATAACTTTCATGGTTATTGTAGGACTCAACAAGAACAAAACATTTTAGTAAATGAAGAAACAACAATGGAAACAAACTTCATCTAGTTTGAGATAAAATGAAAATAAATTTAAGTATGAAGTCATTGTGTAAACTTCTTCCTCCTTAAATTTCTTCATTATTGCTTCATAAACTAGATGAACTTCATAATTGATTCTTGTTCCACGATTAGTTTCAATAAAAGGCGTGTCCTGAAAATTTATAATATATCTTTTTCATTGCTTACAAATTTATAATATCTAGTTTTGTTGTATGATGTTGTTTGAGTTTATTATATTCTATGTAGATTGTTTGTTTCACTAACCTCCACTTAAAATACATTCATTTAAATTGACATATATACTTATGATCTGAAAATTAAGTTGTATTTGAAAACCAACTTATATCAATCATTATTTCCGAATTGAATGCGTCTCATCATTCATTTCATGTTCTTTTACATATAGATTATGGTATAATGATTTGGCTCCTTAGATGTATTATTGTCTTCGATTATAGTTAAATTTCATTAACTATAATTTATTGGATAATCTGCCTCATCATTAGCATTAATGATCGTAAAAATTACAATTATAAAAATTACGATGATAATTGATTATGATGATGAGGCAGATTATCCAATGTCTTGTTGTTATTGAAATTTAACTATAATCGAAGATAACAATGTATCAAAGGAGTTAGACCAATAAACCATAATATATGTGTAAAAGAACATGAAGTGTACGACGAGTCGCATGCAATCAGAAAAAACAATGTTTGTTTAAGTTGGTTTTTAAGAATAGTTTAATTTTCAGATTATAGACTTCTTCATCTATTTGAAAGCTTGTATTTGTTTAGTGAGGTGTATGGAAAACAAGCAATCTACATATTATATAATAAATTCTGGGTACTTTTCACAATGGTTATCTATTGTAACCGTGACCAAAGATCATTTATGTTTTACATAATTTTCTGCTGATGGGTTTCAAACCTAATACTTAAGTGTATATATCACAACAATTTATAAGTATAACCATTGTGATAAGTGGCGCACTTCTTGCCTTTCAATAACGGCTTCCAGGCCGTGGTAAAAACAGCGAACTTACAACCACACTCTACTTAACAACGGTATGACCCGCATGATGGTACCCCTTTTCCAATCATTGTGAAAGAGGTTTTATGTAGTAGTGTAAGCTCAAAAACTGTCATGTCAAACAAAGCCTAATGTCTACAAATTTATCTATTAGTTTTTAACTAGTAAAGTAATTGGAAAGAGTTTTTTGTGAAAGTGATGCCTTGGAAACAAAGTATAAACGGTTTCTCTATGATCAAGAAACATACAAGGGTAAAAAAGATGGAAAAACAAGAATAACACAAGGAATTGGTTATAACTGTTATTCTTTACTTTCTCTTTAAATCATATTACAAGTACACAAGAATAAAAAATAACCCTCTCACCCTAAATTAGGATTTGCAGTATGCAATGATGAGAGACTAGTATGCTATTTATAATAAATCTAACATACTAAACTAATGGGCTTTTTAAAAAATAACCATTTCAAACTAACTTAGGGTACAAGCTAACTTAAACAATTGGACATAACAAACAAGACCAATTCGAAATACTAACAACCCTAGCATTTCGACACCCACATACTAGAACACACTTCGACTATAGTATGTAGGTATTTGACACCAGCATGTGAACATACTTTAACGGTATGCATAAATCATGTTGAACCAGAAGCTACTCTTCTATCCAATAGAGTTTGATCCAATATCTCACAAATATTCACCTTGGAACAAACTCTAATATCAAAGAACAAACTAGATTTCTTCATGCAGCTTTATCAAATGCATACAGTGGAAAAACTTGTAACTTGGCAATGTCTTAGTGATCATATCAGCAACATTGTGATCTGCTTAAACCTTCAACACTTGGACTTCTCCAAGCTCAATTACCCCTCTGACAAAATGCAACCTAACATCGATGTGCTTGGTTCGCTCATGATATGATGAGTTCTTCAGCAGGTGCATTGCACTTTGACTATCACATTTAACAGTGATAACTTAACCTTGAATTTTCAGGTCCTTAGCAAAACCTTCAAGCCATAATGTTTCTTTCACAACTTCAGTAAGGACAATATATTATGCTTCGTTGGTTGATAAGGTAACAACCTTTTGAAGTGTTGGTTTCCAACTAACTAATGCGCCAAAAATAATGAAAACATGTCTAGAAATAGATTTTATGGAATCCATACAACCTGCATAATCAAAGTCGACATACCTTTCGATTACTACTTTATTATCTTTACCCAAGGCTCCACTATAAATTAAGACTCTATTCAGAGACCCATTTATGTACCTTAAAATCCACTTCAATGCTTGTAGTGAGCCTTTTAGGATTCGCCATGTACCTGCATACAAGACTTACTGCATATGATATATCAGGTCTAGTACATACCATAACATGCATCAAATTACCAACTATATTTGCATATAGGATGCTATTCATATAAGCTCTTTCGACATCAGTACTGGAACACTGATCTATACTCAACTTGAATTGAGGATTTGTTGGAGTCACAATAGGCTTTGAATTCGACATACCAAACTTGTCGAGAATCTTCTATATGTATGCCTCTTAAGATAAGCATATTTTCGACTGCTTTCTATCTCTTCGGATGTCAATCCCAAGAATCATGGATGCACCTCCCAGATCCTTCATTTTGAACTCCTTATAGCCTTCACCCTCATTACATATTTGACATTGTTTCTTGCTATGAGAATATCATCAACACAAAGCAACAAAATAACAAATGAATTACCATGTTGAAATCTGAAGTAAACACAGTGGTCGAACTGGCTTCTAATGAAACTTATGGGTTCCATGAATTTTTCGAATCTCCTATTCCAATATCAAGGAGATTTGTTTAGCCCATATAAATATATATTCAACTTGCACACATAACCTACCTTTCCCTTTTCGACATACCCTTCAAATTTCCTCATCAGGATTATTTCATCTAGATCCATTTTTTCCAATTTAAGGTCGAATTGTGCTACCATGGAAAGCAACATTCGAATGGACTTGTGCTTCACAACAAGAGAAAAAACATCATTGAAGTCTACACCTTCTTTCTGAGGGAAACCCCTTGCAACCAACCTTGCCTTGTATCTTTTTGACGCCACTCTTTCGATTCCTTCCTTAACTTTGAAAATCCATTTACAGCTGACTAACCTGGCTCTAGTAGATTTCTTGATCAATTCCCAAGTGTTGTTATCGTGAAGATATTTCATCTCATCATCCATGGCCTTCATCCATTCAGTCTTATTTCGACTCCTCATAACTTCCTTATGGTCTCTAGGTTCTTCGTCTAGAACCTCACTTGCAAAGATTAAGGCATAAGCTATAAGATCTGCATACCTAAGTCTCTGAGGTGGTTTGATAACTCTCATTGTCCTATCTCTTGCTAATAGGTAGTTATTGACAATTTCCTCAACTTCGTCAGCACTTCTGCTTCTTCTTCGACTTCATCTTGGATACGCAATTCAGCATCAACATGCTCCACCTCAACATGAATCTCTACTTGTTCCAGCCCTTCGTCAAATATTTCTGCACTTCGACCAACATAATCAATTTTCTTGAAAGACATTTCAGCTTCATTAAAAACTATATCTCGACTGATGATACTCCTTCTGTGACCTGGCTCTAGGCACCATAGCCTATAAGCTTTGAATCCTTCAAGATATCCCATGAACATGCATTTCAGAGCTCTAGGTTCGACCTTGTCTTGACTAATGTGAGCATAGGCTACACAACCAAATACTCTCAGTTTGTCGAGATATGGTGGATGTCTCGACCAAACTTCTTCAGGTGTCTTCATATCTAACACAGTTGAAGGACATCTATTTATCAGATATTTTGTTGTCTAAATAGCCTCAACCTAAAACACCTTCTTTAACCCAACACTAGTCAACAAGCATATAACTCTCTCCAAAATAGTTCGATTAAATCTTTTAGACAAACCATTTTTTTTGGAATACCTGCAGTAGTTCAGTGCCTTACAATACCAGAGGTTACGCAAAAGTTGTTGAAAGCCTCATTGAAAAATTCAAGGCCATTGTCGGTTCTTAACCTCTTAACCTTTCTACCAGTTTGACTTTCGACCAGAGTCTTCCAACTTTTGAAATTCTCAAAAGTTTCATCCTTAGTCTTCTGGATGAATACCCGTAACTTTCTAGAATAATCATCTACTATGGTTATAAAATACCTTGATCCTGAATGTGATGGACACCTTGCAGGCCCCCAAAGATCAGTATGAATGTAATTAAGGGATCCATGTGTTCTTTGTTTGCCTTTGTTGAACTTCACTTGCAAGATTTTCCAAGTACACATGGTTCACAAAACATCAGATTTTCGACTTTGTCTCCACCGAGTAAATTTCATTTCCCTAATTCAACCAGATCCCTTTCATTGACATGGCCCAATCTCATGTTCCAGATTTCTATCTTCGACAAAGGTTTCATGGATGCAACATTTGTCGAACCACTTACAACTTCAGCCTCAAGGGTATATAATCCTTGTTTCTTCACGCCTCTTAAGGCTTCCTTCGACCCTTTCATAACTCTTAGGATAATTTTATCTTCTTGTAAAACATATCCTTTATTGTTGAATTCACTAAGAGAAATCAAACTTCTCTTCAAATCAGGCACATACCTGACTTCAGTCAACAACCTTATTGACTCATCATAGAGCTTGAATCTCACAGGTCCAACACCTGCAATCTTGCAAGCTTTGTTGTTTCCCAATAATACAGATCCACCATCTTGATCACATAGTTCTTCGAACAAGTCTATATTTTCAATCATGTGTCAAGTGCAACATGAATCTGTAATTCACTCCTTACTTGAGTCGTTGCTTGAAACCACAAGAACATCAGATGAGTCGAAATCATCTTGAACGATGATTGTATTGCCATTATCCTTACCTTTGTGATCTTTCAGGCGGTAAGGGCACACTTTTCTTGTATGACCCTCCTTCTTACAGTGATAGCATCCAATATCAGGTGCATCACCACTATAAGACTTCGATTGACGTTTACCTTTCTTCTTGTCGAACTTACCATCCTTTTGCAAGAATTTTCCTTTAACTATCAAACCTTCACCAACCGTCGAAGGTTTATGCTCCTTTCGTTCATTCAAGTCCTTAGAATACAAGGCTGGTTGAACTTCTTCAAAGGTCAGAGACTCTCTTTCATACAAGAGAGTTTCTTTGAAGTGAGCATGTGATCTAGGAAAAACGCACAATAGCAATAGCGCTTGATCTTCACCATTTTCACATTAATATTTTCAAGATCGAGAATCAGCTTGTTGAACATATTCAACTGCTCAACCAACACTTTGTCTTCAATCATCTTAAATGAATACATAGCTTACTTCAGGTAGAGTCGATTTACCAGCGATTTGGTCATGAACAAACTTTCAAGTTTCACCCATAACCCTGATGTTGTCATCTCCTTTGATACATGTCGAAGAACCTTATCACTAAGGCTCAACAAGATTGTGCTATGGGCTTTCTCTATCATGGTCGTCTTTTTTTTCTTCCGTTAATGCAACATCCATAGTCGTCGCTCCCTTCAACGCTTTCAAACAATTCTGTTGAATCAGTAGGGCTTTCATCTTCAAGCGCCAAGGACCGAAATCGTCCACTCCAGTGAACTTTTCAATCTCATACTTTGTTGAAGATATCTTCTCCATGCTCACCGCACCAATTTGTTGTGAAAATGATACCTTAGAAACAAAGTATAAACGGTTTCTCTATGATCAAGAAACACACAAGGGTGGAAAAGATGGAAAAACAAGAAGAACACAAGGAATTGATTATAATTGTTATTCTTTATTTTTTTCTTTAAATCAGATTACAAGTACACAAGAATAACAAATAACCCTCTCACCTTAAGTTAGGATTTGTTGTATGCAATGATGAGAGGCTAGTATGTTATTTATAATAAACCTAACATACTAAATTAATGGGCTTTTTCACAAATATCTCTTACAAGCTAACTTAGGGTACAAGCTAACATAAATAATTGGACATAACAAATAGGTCCAATTCGAAATACTAACAACCCTAACATTTCGACACTCACATACTAGAACACACTTCGACTATAATATATAAGTCTTCGACACTAATATATGAACATACTTCGACGACGTGCATAAATCATATCGAATCAGAAACTACTTTTCAACTCAATAAAGTTCGATCTAATATCTCAGAGAATTGTTTAAGTAATTAAATGAGTTCTATCACATGTTTTATGCAAGAAAAAGAGTTATTCAATCACATAGCAATGTGCAAGAAAAATATCATTGAAATATGTCATTCTTTTAAAGTAATGATGTTATATACTTTACAATATTAAAGTTATTAAACTCAATTTAGTTAAATAATTTACAATAGAAGTCTAGTCTAAATTCAACTAGTATAATCTTTAATCATACTTTAGTTAGTTAATAATTGAACTGAATTATTAGATATTCTTTCATTGAGAATCCGTAAGAAAGGCACGATAAAATGCAAAAGACAAAAATTGATAAAAACTAGGATTTGTTTCCCATTAATAAGAGATTATTTCATCGTTTCAACTTTCACATTCTTGAAAAGATAAAAGTAAAGATAAAGCAAAGATAGATCAATATTGACAGATTAACAGTCCGTCGGTAGAGGAAAAGTCGCCCTCCAAACGTTGAACACTCGTGTTTGCTAACTATTGAAAATAAAAATAGATTAAAGTATGAAACCACTATTTCTATTTTCTATTTACAATCTTCTCCACCACAAGAGTCACCTACTTCCCTTTTATATCGATTATTCCAAATAATATTATCCAACTCTTTCATTACAAATTGTTTTTATTTATGAATCTAGCTGGTCGATATGTGCGTTTTATCTGTTTTTTTAGAGATCATAGTTTTAGGGAATAAACTCAGCATTGGTAATTAATTATTTGAGCATGTTGTTTTGGAGTGTTGATTTACTATACTATAAGACTATAAATTCATGAGTCTTTGGACAGAAACAGCTCAGCTAATTGATGCTTGATCAAATTACGTATATGACCAAGTGGAAGCAAAGTGAGGTCCACAACCGATTCTATGTCACCATAATAAGATGGCTGATTCATATATTATTAAATAAATAAACATAACAATCATGCATTATTTGTAAAACATTTATTCAACGCATCTACCACACAACTTATTCTCTGCGTGCCAATTGTTGTTGTGAAGGAGTAAATTATTCATTTCCAATTTAAGTTATAGATAGATTAATTCAAAATTGTGAACATAAACAAAATCGGTTATTCATTTGTTTAGTGATTGAGTTGGATTTAGATCAATGACTATTAGAGACAGTGATCCGATGGATAAGTTTCTTAGATTGATTATCACTTGAAAGTGATACGTGCATTCACTGAGATGATATTTTGAGTTTAATTAGAGATGATTCATATATACTGGTCTATGATATAAGATATAAGCAAATGCAAGAAGACGAACCAATGTCTGAAATGAGTTTAATCGTCTGAAATTGACTTAAATGTTCCAGCAACAACGACTGGAAAGAAACAATCAAATGAGAAAAATTGTCTTTCCCATAATTTGAAGAGAAATTGATCTTCCTTTATTATCACGTTTCTGATAAAGAAGTGGAAGAAACCACTCCTTTTGGCACATAGCTTCTCTATATAAACCAATATTGAAATTGAGAAAAGGTATTCACAAATTTCATAAATAAATATATAGTCTCTCAAAACCACCATGGGAGCGTATTATATCTCTCTCAGCTATTGCATTTTTAGTGATTACAATTGGTGTCCATTGTAGGACCTTGGTAAAACTAACATAGGTCACACATATATTCACGTTAGAAACCGCCTCAACTGTCACCTTCAAGAAGGTATAAATGGGAGGCGCCATTTCAACCGATAGCAATTCTGACAACGATTACCAAGTCATAGTAGGAATGCAAGTTGTTATGAAAGAAATGAGCTACCACAATCAATTTTTAAAAGACAACATTGTCAATCTTAAACACTGATATTAGTAGGTTGGCATACGTGAGGAAATCAAATGCCGGAACCCAACATCTTTCTGACAAAAATTGGGAATCCTCGTGCTGACAGTTTCAAACTCTCCTCACTAACGAAGTTTAACGGAAGGAGCAATCCTCAGGAGCATGCCTCCCATATGATGGTAAGGGTGGCTAGAGACCATAGGTATTTTCGATTGTTTAGAGCTTGCTCACAGTGGTATGAAACTCTGCTTGGTGGTATTTCTGATGTGGAAAGAGCAAGCTTACGTGAGGTGATAAACTTTGTATCTTTGAAGTATTTTATGTATGTTCTGAGTTCCTCTCTGATCCTCGGATAAAGGTATTTATATAGGCTTATTGATAACCCACATTTTAAGTTATTATAAGGCTTGATTCTTTATCTTGGCTAGGGGATTTCTTAGTTGTTAGCTTAATTTATTGAGTTTATGTTGTTTTTAAGTAATTTGCACAGAGCACAATAAGTGTTATCTTTTGTAGTTTTTATATGTTTATTGCTTGTTTCAAGGTTAATTCTAATGAGTTAAGGAAAGATAGTCGGGGATAGCAGTTGGGAGTCCAAAGAAAAGCTCGAAGCTAAAAAAATAGAAACAATTAACTGGATTCCTAGGGCTTGCATGAAAGGAAGCTGCATTGGAAGGAATATTTGATTCTGCATTGAAGAGTTTTTCTCTAATTGAATGGATAAGATCAATGGCACTAGAGGATAAAGGATTGTACATAGTACGTCCACTAAGAGCGTGCCATGCAGAAAAAGACAAACGTCGCTTGCACCTCTACTACTGCAGTTTGCCATGCTACACTTTGTCCCCCACCAACGTTTGTACCTAATTCTCATTGCGTACAAATGAGAAGGAAAATGAGGGAATTTGTTATCTTTCAACTTTGGGCCCGATTTGATTTATTCTCAAGACCATGGTCCAAGAAAATGGCAAAAACCCTAGCTCATGCACCTATAAAAGCAACACTTGAAGATTAAGAAAGGAATTTGGCATCTTTTAGAAAAACACAGAATATAACACCGGTGAAGGAAAGAGTTGAGTGAAAATGGATTTTCTTCTTCTTCTCACTACCTCATCTTTGTTACTGTTGAATCCTGGCGCGACATAAGTTGTCACTTACTGATTATCCATTTCAAGAAGACAATACGTTGCTTTTATGTTGTTATTTTTTTTCTACTTTGTATTTGAGAATGTTTAGCCTAAAAACCAGCTTGGTAGTTTGTACTCTGCTCAGCGTGAGCTAAAACCCTGTTTGTTGAGTAATTAATAGTTGAAATAATGTAGTCTTTATATTAAGTAATGTGTTGTTTATACCTCGTTTTATCATGTGTTAACTTGTTATAAATTTGTTTCTTTGATTGATCAACTTGGAAAAAGATAAGAGTTTGTTGTTGTGAAAGATCCAACGAAAAACAAATTTCATGATAAAAATGGTTGAAAATAGTATAATAGAGATATTCCCTAGAATGGATTATTAGAGATGATGAGTTACAGCCATAAAGGATTTTCAGAGTAAAAACAAACATTCTTTAGGGTTACAAGTGAGGCTTAGATATTTTTCCCCTTGCCCTAAAGTATAAGACTTTTTTGATGTAGAGATACACCCTTAAAACACTTCTGACCTTTCCTAGAAAGACACTGCACATCATGTACACGTAAATGACTATATTATGTAGACGAATCATTACTCAGCATAACCTATATATTTGAACTTAACTTATCTTTTCAACACTGGTTTACGTTTGTTTTCTACTAAATTGAATTTGTGACAACCATATATTCTTTTTTATCTTACTCATACTAATTTTACAAAATATAGTTCATTGCTAAAAACAATCTAAGTTGCTTTCACTCCATGTGGGTACGATATCCTTACTTTTTATCACTTGCTACTTTCAAACATACATGTATATTTTCATGTGACATGTTTTCAACCAACAAGTTATTGACGTCGTTGTCGGGGAGTGTCAAAGAAAACATTTTGATTTTATATGAAATACTATATTTTTTCTAGATTAGCATTTAAGTTTTTAATGTTTTCTGTACACCAGTGTCACGGCAGGTGCTTAGTTGTTGCATGTGCAGGTTATTAAACCCAGTTTATAGAGGAGATCCTAAACCTGGAAGAACATTCATATTGCTAAGGATATTTCAACTTACTGGACATTTATGATGGAGTCCCCCTCCCTTCCTTGTTGTTGACATAGAAGACCAATAGGAAATAGTGCAAGAGGAAGTTGTCATGGCAAAAACTGACATCATTGGCATTTCCAATGATAGATCAAGAAACATCAGAGATTATGCAGTTATTGATCCCAATTCCATGAACATGGGAATCATACGTCCAGAGATCACTGTAGCACAGTTTGAGTTCAAGCCAATGATCTTTCAAATGTTGCAAGCTATTGGTTAATACTGAGGCGCTGCAAACAAGGATCAACACTTGTATTTGAGAAAAATCATGGAAGTGGAAAGTAACTTCAAGATCCCTAGTATTATTAATGATGCCTTCCAGTTACGGCTCTTTCCATATTCTCTAAGGGAGAGCTAAAAGATGGCCGAATTCCTTGGACCGTAAATCCATATCTAGATGGAATGATTTGGCTAAAATAATTCTGGCCAAATATTTTCCTCATGTCTAGAATGCCAAAATGAGAAATAAAATAACCTCATTTAGGCAAGGAGATGATGAGTCTTTGTTTGATGTTTGGGAAATATTCAAGGAGTTTCTTAGACAATGTCCCTATCATAGGATCTTAATTTGTATTCAACTTGAAACGTTCTATAATAGATTGGTGCCTTCTTCAAACAATATGTTAGATACCTCAAGTGGTGAAGCTCTATTATCTAAGTCATATCACTACTACAAATAATACATTTCATGACGGAGCTTTCACCTTAGTCAGAAAAAAATGAGGTATTATGGATAGGTGCACAATGTTTTATTTTTTTTTATAATAATAAAAACAACTTATTCTCTCAGTATTGGGGAAAAATAAATCAGGACATGCTTTCAATCTCAACTTTTACAGTTTATGTTTTATTTGTTTATAAGTGTAAACTAAATGAAATAACCCTTCAGTTTTTCAATATAACAGAGGGATCAAACAATCATATTTCACTATAAAGCATTTGTCAAACAGATTTTAACCTAATACTTACTTATATGAAGTCGCCTCAAACTCATCGCATGCATCATTCTTTAGGATGAATTGCAAGACAAAAAAAAATCTTCAATGTTCTTCTATATAGAACAAAATATTTTTTTGCCCTTGCAATCTATCTCACATAATGGTGTTGATGTTGTTGTTGTATTTTTTTCTCATTTGATGGATTGCAAGTGCATAAAATCAATCTTGCTTCAAAGATTTGTTGTAGGTTCCAACCACAAAAATAGTACGACATTTCTTGTGTACTCCTCTCTCTCTTCAAACAAAAAGACTGCTAAAAAATGGTGAATTTGAATGCAAAGTTATGACATTCGAGCATCATTCTTTTAGAAGTTGAAACTTAAACAGAGAAGGGAGCTTCAACTTACATAGAGAAAAGAGCTTAACCTTTGAAAAGATTTGTTGTAAACAATTTATTTTAATATTCTGTAAATAATATAATATTTTATATATAAAAAAAATTATTCACCTCGATTTTAATCCAAAATTGAGGTGATAGTTTAAATGGGATGATAATTTACCTCAGTTTTATAGTTAAACTAAGGGGTATTAATAATCACATTTTTACTAAAAAACACTCGTTAAACAGATTTTACCCTAATCTTTAATAATATGAAGCCACCCCAAAGAGAGGAAATATTTACCACCACTGTAACATATCTCTGGGATGGATTACAAGTGCAGAAAATGAAAATTCTCATTGGCACTGGAAACAGATTTGTAGCATCTTGTATGGGACCTCTAGCATCTAAATCTTGATATCATCGTAGATTTGTTGCATACAATATATTTTTAATATTCTGTGAAAACAATGTAATTAAAAATGTGCATTTACCTTAGTGATTTGTCATGACCGAGGTGATAGTTAAGCGTTTTTTTCTATACTATATACACCGGTCTTAAAAAATCCTTGACATCCATTTAATGGTTATCAATGCTCAACACACTATCATGAGTGATTTGTGTGAAACTTAAGAGACATCAATTATAAAAACATGTTGAATATTGAAAATCTAACCTAAATGAAACATATAAAGTGCTTAAAATCTAAGGACGCTTGGAAAAGTTCTCTATGAAGGATTACAAGAGCAGAAAATTTTCTAGGTTCAAGGTTTGTTTTCTTAAATATTTATTCAAACCGAAAATAATTTGATTTTTGATATTAATTATCTTTTTTTTTCATCATAAACAATTGCATGTAAGATCTAACAAAAGATTTTCACTAAGATTTAATAATTCAAAGATCTGAAGTCTAAATCTTGATGGAATTTGATTTTTATCTAGATTCCTAGGAAATTTGATTTTTATCTTGAACTCTAGGGAATTTAATTTTTATTTTAATTTAATATTTTGTGTAAACAATGTAATATTATGGGTAAACAATGTAACAACTTTAAAAAAAATAATCATACCCCTAGGTTTTTTGAATAAACGGGGATAAAAGATACGCCAGTTTTAAAAATAATAAAAGTCCAGCAGTTGGGGTTCGAACCCATGTGCATATAACTATACCCCTCAATTTTTTAACCACTGAGGTGTTAAGTGAAAACTTTTCATGACGCCCTTCGTTACTTCACTACTTTAGCCGAGGTAAAACGCATTCTACCTTCGAGGTTAAAAGCATTATTTGTTGTAGTGTATGAAGAGGGATACAAGTTGATTGAAAGTATTACTGCTAACACTTACTAATGACCTATCACTAGGGTTGTTATTAATTCCACTCATAAGAAACCTGTTGGTGTTCATGAGGTCACTGAGACCACATCTCTTACTACTCTGTTGGCTCATATTCACCAAATGATGAAAAACAAGATGACGACCCCTAACGTGACAACATCTGAACCTGTCAAGGTAGTAATTGACACATCAGAGGTTGCATGTGTGCATTATGGTGGTGCTCACTTATTTGAAGAATGTTCTTTTAATCTTGTTTATCTAACTACATTGGAAACAACAAGTATAACAATCCCTAAAGTAAAACTTATAATCCTGGTTGGCGTAATCACCCAAATTTTTCGTGGAGTAATAACCAAAATCAACTAAAGCCCCAATAAACTCAAGCACTACAAGTTCCACCTGGTTTTTCTACACCAAATTATGCTTCATAAGATGGGTACCGATATTTTAGATCAACTTCTCGGCTCCTACTAATTTCACATTCTCGACGTCTCCATAGACATTAAGGTAGTCATACAAAAACTGTAGGCCATTAAAGGAAGAGTCCCAGAACCTAAACCCAGAGGGGCGTGAATTAGAATCTCTGACCATAGTACCAATAATTGGGCTGCCTAGAAAACCTTCAAACTCGTCATAATGACTCGTCTGCAACATTTAGGTGGAGACGTCTTTCCCATAATCCATTGTCTTCTTCAGAGGAGGAGGGCAAACATGAGCTTCAGCAAGGATAAGAGCGCCCTGGGAAAACACATCCTCTACCCCGATCTTTTTCTTCTTTTGTGTCTGAACCACGATCCCGGATGAATCACTCTTTTCGGAATCTTGGGTCTCCGTATGGAGACTCTTGGCCTTCACCAACAACGACATCCTCTCCTTAAGGTTCAAGCTTGTCATTTTTTCTGCAAACCAAAAAACCTATTATGAACAACAAGGGATGCAAAATTTGAACTAGAGAAACTGTCTCGGTCAGAACAAAATCCCTTTACCTAAAAAACTCCAAAGACTCACAACATCCTCCTCATAGCTTAAGAGATTATGCGCCATCATGATTCCAAAGGCATCAAAATTTTCCACCATCATTTTCTTTGTTTCACTCAATTTTCTGACTTCGAAGCCTCTAATGAGAATTAGATCTTTAGTCCAACAAATATGAAATCGATACGACATGTCCTCCTTATACAACACTTATGGGCAACTCTCACTACCTCTCATCTTCATAACTTATCTTTAAAATTATTGAAGTTGGAAGTATATTCTTGGAATAGGCCCTGACCAAGAGTACCCACCAAGGATATCCATCCCCCATTCCCAATACCCTTAACCTCATAAAAAGAGAGAAAAAAACTCCCAAGGTATTAGTAATGCCAAGAGCACCACACACTATCTTAAAAAACCTTACAAATACCCAACTATTGGGTTGAAGTTGGGAAGGAGCGATATTCAGGGTGGTCAATATATCTGCCTTAAACTCAATAAAGGGAATTCCAACCCAAAGGATCTCCAACACGTCCTCATAAAAATAGAAGAACTCATCTGGAGACCCAGAGGGCGATACGTACAGACTTTTTCACCGGGAACACACGACTCCAATATAATGTCATTGTGATACGGTGGGAGAACTGACTTGAGGTTTGCGTTTGTATTCGCAAATGTTGCGGTTAGCAAGAGTCGCCACCGACTTTTTATTTTATCCTAAGGAAAGGTTAAAAAGCACAGCAAAAACCTTTTGAGATGTTTTCTTGGGTTCGGGGAGTAGATTATAGAAAGGGAAGGTATTAGCACCCTTTCTATCCATGGTTATCCATGGGCTCTTAGTTACTTGCTTAGATCACTTGCCTTTTGTTTTCAATTGTTTTAAATGGTGCTTGAGGGTGTGGGTTTTGAAAAATGTTTTTGAAAAGAGGCCAATGTGGTGGCAACCTTTGTAATGATCCATGTGGGGATGTATACAAAGATGTATGTCTTTTGAAAAAAGTTTTCATTTTGTTTTGAAAGTTTTGTTTTGACAGTGTAGTGATGTGTGGTTTTTGAAATTAGGCAAGTGTTTTGTTTTGCAAGTTTGATTCAAGTAACTAAGAGGTTATCTACTCCTAAATTTCTCAAAAGATTATTGCTATGTTTTAACCCTTTTAACAAGTTTGTTCCACCATTGTATTTGGTGGACAACCTTATGTTAGGATGTGAAAGGGACAGGCGCGGGTCATCGTATGGACCATAATTGTAACGACGTTAAATGTCTTTGGGCAATTTCTCTAAGGGACTTGATCATTTGTTTTGTTTGTTTTGAAAAGTTTTATCGAGGGACTATGATCATTCAAACTGTTTGCTTTGCCCAAAGATGTTCAACATACAATATGGCCCATTTATTTGAAGGCAACAAGTGGAATACCCTAGGGGGGTGCAAGTGTGATTTGTGTGTCCATTTTCATGCTTGTTTATCTTGTATTAGGTCAAACTATTTTTTATCGTTTTTTCGCATACAAACCCTAATTCTAGCATGTCATTATTTAGAAAGCAATAAAGTGCGAAATTAAAATTACTAAGCTATTACACAACCAAATATGGGAAGGGGGGTACAAATGTTCAAATGGGGATATTGACAAGAATTTAAATCTAAATTATTACAACAATTGGATATTTTACAATGCATAATTAAATGTAAATTAAATAAATATGTGAAATGTAAAAGAGAAAGTTTCTATGTGTATGAGAAAATATCATTTATGTAAGAAGAAAAAGAAAATAAAAATGTATTTATTTTTAGTATTTTTGAACTTAGGGTGAAAAACCCTAATTTTTAAATAAAAGGTATTATTATCTACTTTAATCCTATTATTTATTTATTATTTATAAAAATAAAATAAAATGGAGTATTTTGTGAAAAAAAAGTATTTTTGTATCAAATATTAATAAAAATGAAGAAAACCAAGTATTTTATATTTTTATATTAATAGACATATATATGTATATATTCAACCCTAAATAAATATTATACAAAATAAATATTTATTTAATATTTTACTAAAATAAATAAAAGTATTTTTTGTGTGAAATATTTTCAGAAAGTAAAAATAAAAAATAAAATGTATCTACATTATTTTCTATTTAATTTAATAATAGTATATATATATATATTTGTACATAAACAAAAGAAATAAACAAACAAATATGCCATAAATACAAAAAATGATGGAAAAAATATTTTAAAAATTTTAATGGCATGAGAAAAAATAAACAAAGTCAACCCAAAAAGAAAAAGTCAAAAATGTTGAAAAATAAACAAATGGGCTCAGGGGGGTGTAAACCAAAAAATGGGGTGTGAAAAGGAAACAAATCCAGGCCCAGCCCAGATCACTTCTTCTTCAACCTCTGTACAGCTTTCTTCACACAAAACACGCGTTTTCTAACTCTGGATTCCTGGACTTTCAAGCAAAACTCATAACATGAAAAGTGTAGAGCATTAAGAGACGGTTTCAACCATATAAAGAACATGACCTATCTCTCCAAGATGAGAGAGAATTTCTCTCCCCCTCTTTTCTGACCTAGTTTTTCTACCATTTTCAGAGCTCAAATTCTCTTCACTCAGACAAAAGAAATGAAAAGTAAAGTTATGTACATGCTCAGGGCTATGAGTAGGACCTTGTTTCTTCACAAACTTAAGACTAAAGATGCCTAATAAGAGAGATACGAATTCAAACTTTTACCTGTGCAGTTGAACTTCAATCTGGAGAATGAGGAACTTTCAGTGCAATGTGATGATTGGAAAAGCTTCCTTGAGGTCCAGGGATGCTGTTTCAATGCTTACTTTGTCTTGAGAGCTTCTGAATCAAGCTATGGAACTTCAACTGCAAAAGGAAAAAATGAAAATGGTGGAAACTGTTAGAGTGATTACAGGTCAGGTTTTAGGCCATGGTTAGCTTGCATATGTTGTAGGGAAGGTAGAGGAACAGGTCTTGATCAAAATGCTCGAAGGGATTGGGAGTTTGCACTCAAACTGCAGGGGCACCCCTGTTTGTGCAGTTTGAGGATGATTCTGAGATGGAGGGTGTATTGGAGGTCAAAAGCTCGTGTGTTAGCTTGGATATGTTATGTGTAATGTGTTTGACAACTTTGTTCTTGTGTTTCTAAGCTGAAGAGAGAGTTGGCATGAGTTATGGATGTTTCTTCTATGTGAAGCAAAGAAATGCAAGTTGATGTTCTAGGCATGTAGGGGACCTCCTAATGGGCTGCATAATCTTCTCTTGATCAGAGCAATTTGTCCATAATCTTGTGCCATTCAGATTTAGCTTGTACTTGTTTGATTTTCAAATTGACATAAAGTGAACTTTTGCAAAAATGGATAGTTTACTTTATCTAATTTAGGATTAAACCATTAGACAAAGCTTGAACTCAAAGAACTTGGTCTTAGTACAAAGAATATGCATTAAATTATTGAGTATGGATTGGTTTAGAGGCCTGCAATGTAGCTTAAGCATGCTGAATTCAAATTTGCCAAGTTTATGAACATGCTTTGATGAAGAACAAAAGTGAATTTTTGCCAACTTGTGAAATTCGAATCTCTCAAGTTATGAGGTTGTTTGATGAGTTCTTGGACATTTTGGAAAGCTTGTAATGTGTACTACAATCCATCTTTGAAATGCAATTTGAAATTCCAAGTGGAAGGGTATGAAAAGTGGCCTTGAAGTAGGGTAGAAAACCTTGTCAAAATAGGTCAAATTTCACTAAGTTAAAAGATGGTTTAGTGCCCTTATTCAAAAAATCATAACTTGAGATACAAGCTTCAAATGAGAAAACTTTGTGAATCAAAGTTGTAGATTTTGCAACAAGCTACAACTTTCATGTTTTGACTTTTGTTTGAATCCAAATGGATCATGGTGAAAAGATGGGGCAAAGTTGGGAAAAAATTAGGGTTTTCCATAACTTAGAAAAATTCTAAGTTATGAAAAATTCCATTTTCAAACCCTAATTTGCATTTTGACATTTCTTGGTGAACAAGTTTCATAATTTGGCATGTTTTGATGAAAAATGAATCTTGACTCTTGATTTTGACCAAAAAAGTCAAAGTTTGACTTTTCAGTATACAGTCAAAATTGATCAATTGACTGGGAAATTCAACTGTCAATCTTGTGTACTTGGGATCTTTTGAGCTTGATGAACATGTCAAGATAATTCCATGGGGTCCTTGAGTCCAGATGTGAGCTTGGTTTGCCATTGGCTAGGTCAAACAGTCAAAAATTGCCTTTGTGCAGTCAAAACCCTAAAAATGACCATTTTGCCCTTTTGGTGATCTGATCAAATTTCTTGTGGAATTGTGATCCAAACTTGATCAAATGGTCCATATGAGTTCAATATGTTGATGTGGATCAAATTTCATGAGGTTTGACTGTCAATTGGCCACAGTTGACTTTTTTCCCAATACAGCTGATTTCTAGGTCAACTGTCCAATTGACTGGGTAAAACTTGGAATCAAGACCTGAAACTTGGTATGGGTAAACTTGGGAGTCCAATATGAAGCATGAAAGTCATATTAGGCATTTTAGGTCAAAACATCTTTGTGCAAACACAAACCCTAATTTGAGTCCACAGTGCAAGGAGAAGTCTTGAGCAGAGGAAACCCTAATTTGTATCTTGATCTTTAAATGTCTTGTGATGAGAAAATGTTGAGGAAATGGGAGGGCAAATTTTGGGGTACAACAGTTGCCCCTGTTCAATCTTCTTAGACCTGAAGAGTTAGATTGGCAAGTTTGCCTTTCGTGACTCGAGGGTAAAAGGAGATTGGACACTAGAGTGCCCGGAAATTTGCACTCGCATGCTGGAGTCTTAACAATGTGGTGTCGGGAATGGGCTTATAGATGCCATTTGGGAGAGATGGTGGATAGGGAGATGGGCTTTGTAGATGCCATCTGGAAAAGTGACAGAACTTTGTCGGGAATGGGCTTACAGATGCCATTTGGAAGTGTTGATCGCATAAGAGATTCCTTAGCGAGAACTTGTGTGTTTTAAGAAAGACAGATGTTTTCCTGGCTTGTTACAGGTGTTTGATCTTCAGTCTCCTTATGCAGATATGCCCTGGCTAGATACAGGTATTGAATCTACAATCGGTTGCTCACAGATGTGCCCTGGCTGGATACAGGAGTCGAATCTTTGAACTCCGCGGACGTGCCCTGGCTAGATACAGGAATCGAGTCTGGAAATGTGGTCAACAGATATGCCCTGGCTGGATACAGGAATCGAATCTGGAAATGTTGTAGTTGATAGATGTGCCCTGGCTGGATACAGGAGTCGAATCTTTGAACTTCGCGGACGTGCCCTGGCTAGATACAGGAATCGAGTCTGGAAATGTGGTCAACAGATATGCCCTGGCTGGATACAGGAATCGAATCTGGAAATGTTGTAGTTGATAGATGTGCCCTGGCTGGATACAGGAGTCGAATCTTCGAACTCTTCAGACGTGCCCTGGCTAGATACAGGAGTCGAGTCTGGAAACTGATCACTCTCAGATGTGCCCTGGCTAGATACAGGTATCGAATCTGGAATTGTGACAGTTGAAAGTAGTCGTTTTTGAGATTGTCTTTTTCCTGAAAAGGCAAAGACGTAAGCTGTATGCAATGTCATGATGTATGATGTCATGATGTTCGACATTTGATGTCGCATGTGTTTCATCATGTAGGTAAGCAAGATGTATGAAAATGTGAAATGTTTATGAGTGTAATTTCATCTTAGGAAAATAAATCCTTGACGAATGACCGGGAAGCTGTTCTGCGGAAGAGATGCTTGACCGAAGCTCTGATGAGAGGCCTGCTGAGGACTTTAACAATGGATTCCGCTGAGGATAATGATGATAAACTCCGCTGGGGAAAACCAAAGATAAACTCTGCTTGGGAAAACCAAAGATAGACTTTGCTGGGGATTGAAGGAACTTTTGCCGGGAACGGTCTTCCGTGGCTTTTAGCTGAGGATAACCCAGTTATAAGTCCTTGTGAGGAAATAACTCTAAATAAAACTTGGGCGAGACGTTCGTACTTCGCCGGGGATAAGCTCGCAGAATCTACTGGGGATGAGCTTTTAAGACCTGCCGGGGGATGTTGTGCCTTTTTCAGGATCGACGGGGAATCGACTCCTGCTTGGGGAAAGTGCTGCTGAATTTTACTTTACTCTGCGGGGAGTTGAGATGATTTGGTCACATTTTCAGTTGAACCTGCCTTGGTGCTTTGGTGGACAAAACAACTAGACCGCATTAGACAACTCCACATTGCCCCTGTCTTTGATGTCACTTGTAATTAATCTCTTTTCATATGAATCAGCAATTTAATGTCAAATGCATATATCAAAAAAAATGAACATTGGACGTTCTTCGCAAGACAAAACAACAAAAGAAAAACAATGGCAATTTGTATGGACAAGTGAATTTTCATTGATTTAAACTTTGCCTGTGAATAGGCGTTTTTTGTACAAGAGACTGACATCCTAGTAAGAGGACATCGCCAAATAGTATAGAGTTTACATTTTGAAAAAGAAAACAAAACAGCTACGTGAACAATCCCACTGGGTTCCAACTCTGCTATCGCCTTTATGTTTTCGAATGTCTCATCGACTTACTGCCTAATCTGAAGATGAAGCTGATTGGTCAATGCCGAAATTTGGGCCAGATAGTTGATACCGAATTCCGGACGCGAAGTGATCCAATGAGACATAGTGTTACGCTTTTATCCCTAACTTTTGCCTGGACCGCCCTTTCGGGTTTTCAGTCCACCGGGATACCCTTTTTTGCCCAAGCCGCCCTTTCAGGTTTTCGACTTGCCGGGTGTACAGATTTTTATTCATTTCATCCCTTATTTTTGCCCGAACCCTTTTGGTTCGCCGGGAAGCCCTTATTTTTGCCTAGGTATGTCAACCTAGCGGGTCTTTTATTTATGCGTAGTATTTTTTCACTATGTCTGCATTGGCGGGGTGAGGAAGGTCGTCACCATCCATGGTGGTTAGGATCATGGCTCCTCCTGAGAACACACGCTTAACCACAAATGGCCCTTCGTAAGTAGGGGTCCATTTGCCCCGGGGATCACTTTGAGGAAGGATGATGCGTTTGATTACCAGGTCCCCAACTTGATACTCTTGCGGTCTGACTTTCTTGTTAAATGCCCTGATCATCCGTTTCTGATACGTTTGACCATGACAGATAGCAGTGAGCCTCTTTTCGTCGATCAGATTTAGTTGGTCAAGTCGGGTCTGGATCCAATCATCTTCATTCAAGTCTGCATCCTTCATTATCCGAAGAGAGGGTATCTGGATTTCAATCGGCAAGACTGCCTCCATGCCGTAGACCAAGGAGAAGGGAGTTGCCCCGGTTGATGTCCTTGCTGAGGTGCGATACCCATGAAGAGCGAACGGTAACATCTCATGCCAATCTTTATAGGTCACTGTCATCTTCTGCACAATTTTCTTGATATTTTTATTGGCTGCCTCTACAGCCCCATTCATCTTCGGCCGATAGGGGGAAGAATTGTGGTGCTGTATCTTGAATTGTTCACAGAGTTCAGTGATCATTTTGTTATTGAGATTGGTACCGTTGTCCGTAATGATTCTTTCCGGGACACCGTACCGACATATCAGATTATGCCGGATGAAACGCGCCACGACGCTCTTGGTTACCGTGGCATATGAAGCTGCCTCAACCCATTTCGTGAAGTAATCGATTGCCACCAAGATGAAACGGTGCCCATTGGATGCCGTCGGTCGGATCTCACCGATCATATCGATGCCCCACATTGCGAAAGGCCAAGGTGCCGTCAGGACATTCAAAGGAACCGGAGGGATATGCACCTTGTCAGCATAGATTTGGCATTTATGACAAGTTCGGGAGTGTTGGTAACAATCGGCTTCCATCGTGGACCAGAAATATCCTGCCCGAAGGATTTTCTTAGCCATGGTGTGTCCACTGGAGTGGGTCCCAAACGTACCTTCGTGCAGTTCCATCATGATTTTCTTTGCTTCAGCCTTATCCACACAACGTAACAAAGTTGAATCATGATTCCGTTTGTAGAGAATGCCGTTGCTGAGGAAGAATTTTGCAGCAAATCTCCTCATGAACTTCTTATCATTGACAGATGCACCTTCAGGGTATTCCTGGGCTTCCAAGTACCTCCTCACCTCGTGATACCAGGGCTTTTCAGTCACCTTTTCAGCCTCGAGCTCGCAGCAGTATGCCGGTTCATCCAACTTCCAGATTAGGATTTGGGGAGCCTCATTGTCCCATTTAACTTTAAACATTGAAGACATCGTGGCTAGTGCGTCCGCTAGCTGATTTTCCTCTCTGGGGAAATGTTCAAAAGTTATCTCTTCAAAGTGGGGGAGCAGGGTCGATACATACTCCTTGTAAGGAATGAGATTCGGGTGTTTCGTATCCCACTCGCCTTTGATCTGATTGATCACGAGAGCGGAATCTCCGAAGACACTTAGAAACTTGATCCTCAGGTCGATTGCAGCTTGTAAACCCATGATACATGCCTCATATTCTGCCATGTTGTTGGTGCAGCTGAAACATAATCGGGCGGTGAGTGGAGTATGGGTCCCCTTGGGAGATATGATTACAGCGCCGACGCCGTTACCCAAAGCATTGGAGGCTCCATCAAAATGCATAGACCATCGGGATCCTTCCTCAGGTCCTTCATCCGGTCCAGGTACCTCACAGTCAGTTACCACCATGATGTCTTCGTCCGGAAAATCAAAGTTCAATGATTGATAATCGTCCACAGGTTGGTGTGCCAAATGATCAGCCAGTACACTTCCCTTAATTGCTTTCTGAGTTGTATACTGGATATCATATTCTGTTAAGATCATTTGCCATCTCGCTATCCTCCCAGACAGAGCGGGCTTTTCAAATATGTACTTGATGGGATCCATCTTTGAAATCAATAAAGTAGTGTGAGTCAGCATATACTGTCTCAGCCGGCGAGCAGCCCATACAAGAGCGCAGCAAGTTTTCTCAAGCAGTGAGTAACGAGACTCACAGTCGGTAAACTTTTTGCTCAAGTAATAAATAGCGTGCTCTTTTCGGCCAGACTCGTCATGCTGCCCCAGCACACACCCCATTGAATTATCAAGCACTGTCAAGTAAAGTATCAGAGGTCTTCCTTCCACCGGTGGCATAAGAATGGGTGGCTCTTGGAGGTATTCCTTTATTCTTTCAAAGGCGGCCTGACATTCATCATTCCAGCGTACCACTTGATCTTTCTTCAGTAATTTGAAGATTGGCTCACAAGTAGCAGTCAGATGTGAGATGAATCGGGCAATGTAATTCAGTCGTCCTAGGAAACCTCTGACTTCTTTCTCTGTTTTTGGGGTCGGCATCTCTTGAATAGCTTTAACCTTGGCAGGGTCCACCTGGATACCTTTATCACTTACAATGAAACCTAGCAATTTTCCGGACCTCACCCCGAAGGTGCATTTGTTGGGATTCAATCTCAGCTTGTACAACTTGAGTCGGTCAAACAACTTCCTCAGATGATCAAGGTGTTCCTCCTCAGTTTGAGACCTTGCAATCATGTCATCAACGTATACTTCAATCTCATGATGGATCATATCATGAAATAAAGCAACCATGGCACGCTGATAGGTTGCCCCAGCATTTTTCAATCCGAATGGCATGACCTTATAACAGAAGGTCCCCCACTGAGTTACAAATGTAGTCTTCTCCATATCTTCAGGAGCCATCTTGATCTGATTATACCCTGAGAAGCCATCCATGAAGGAGAACACCTTGTGTTGAGCTGTATTATCAACAAGGACATCGATGTGAGGTAGGGGGAAATCATCCTTGGGGCTGGCCCTGTTCAGATCCCTGTAGTCGACACACATTCTGACTTTACCGTCCTTCTTCGGCACTGGCACAACATTGGCAACCCACCGAGGGTAAGAAGTTACTGCAAGGAAACCCGCATCAAACTGTTTCATCACCTCAGCTTTAATCTTCTCAGACATCTCTGGACGCATTCGTCGAACTTTTTGCTTTACTGGAGGGCAATCTTCCTTGGTTGGCAAATGGTGAACTACAATGTCGGCGTCCAAACCAGGCATATCTTCATAAGACCAGGCAAAGATCTCCATGTAGTCTTGTAGCATCTGGATCAATCGTTGCTTCACGCTGAGCTCTAGATTGGCACCAATTTTGACCTCTTTCCTTTCTGTCTCAGTACCCAAGTTAATTGTCTCCACAGGCTCTTCATGTGGTTGAATAGCCCTCTCTTCCTGTAGTAGCAGTCTTGCGAGTTCGCCAGGCACTTCGCAATCATCTTCACCTTCGTCTTCGGCCAAGTTGATCGGATTTTCGAAGTCATAACTGGCGGTAGCAGAGCTGTTGCCAGTGAGATCCAGAGTGGATTGAAACCTGTATAAGTGAGTGTGTGTAAATATAGCTGTTTTGCAATATGTATAACACAGAAAGAAAAAGAGCACAAGATTTTGAAATGCAACAAACGTCCAATGTCTTGATTGATGATATATGAAAATGTCATACAAAAAAGCCCTCACAAATGGAGCTACGATGCCCCGGGTAGGACACCGAGCCAATAGAGTTTTAACATATTGTTTGTTACAAATTTGGAAATCAAAAGAAATCAATTACTGCGTGACAAATGTGATAGGGGTAAAATCCTTTGCTGTCCAGTTGCTTGGTCCGTCGCTGGCAGTCGGGTAGATCCAATTATCAAACTCAGCTTCCTCCACATCCTCCTCGATAGCGTTCACCCTTGAGCTGGAAATAAACACTGGAGCCTTTCCAATCTTCTCTTTGCGCACCGCCTTCTGAGCCTCTGCAGTAAAGCCTAGCCCAAACTTGTCGTTCTTCTGAGTGAAGTCAGGAAGCTGACCCCAGTGTGCACCATTGCCTTTCTGAACCACAGCCCGGGCATCCCTTAGGGAAACCATCTTCAAGGAATCATTCTCTTCGGCCATTGTCTCCGCAGCTGCTGAAATTGGATGTACCTCCTCGAAATGTTGGAAGGGAGTTTCAATAAATTCTCCGTCCATCTCGATGTACCTGAAGGAATTCAAATGGCTCACCATATACTCCTCTTCTCCTTGCACAGTGACAATTTTCCCCCTGACGGGATACTTCAGCTTTTGGTGTAAGGTGGAGGTCACTGCCCCAGCTTTGTGGATCCAAGGTCTACCCAACAGACAGGAGTACGATGGACGTATATCCATCACGTAAAAGGTAGAGTCAAACACTTGAGAGCCCACACGAATAGGGATGTTAACCTCTCCATGAACCATCCTCTTGGAACCGTCAAAAGCTCTGACGATGATATTGCTGGGTTTCAACTCCAGGCCCTCATAATCCAGACGATCCAAAGCCTTTTTCGGAAGAACATTCAAGGAAGAACCAGTGTCCACCAATACATGTGCCAGAGTAGTGCCCCTGCATTCAATAGAGACATGCAGGGCATCATTGTGGTTTCTCCCTTTTGCGGTTAGATCAGCATCTGAAAAGCCCAAGCCGTTGTCCGCCGTCAAATTTGCTATGCAGTCAGTGAACTGAACTGCAGACGTCTCCTGCGGCACATGGGCCGTCTTGAGAAATGAGATCAAGGCTTTTGCATGGGCCTCGGAACATAGTAATAAGGAAAGCAGAGAGATCTTGGAGGGTGTATGCCCCAACTGCTCAACAACATTAAAATCACTTTTCTTTATTATTTTCAGAATCTCCTCCATTTCTTGTCGGGAGGCCTCAGCATTCACGGGTATTGGTGCCTCCATCCGGGCAGGCTCTTCTTCAATCCCTTTGCCCCGAGCATTTGATGACTCGGCAGCAGGGGACACAATTTGATCAGCAACAGGACTTGGTAAACTTGCAGGTTTTATGAGGAGGGGTTTTCGAATAGCGGGCGGCGCAATGTCGGGCGAAAAGAGCCTGCCACTGCGGGTGACTTTAGCTGGACCGGTGATATCGCAGATACTGGCACTAGCATCAAATTCTTGCTTGATTCCATTTACATATACGTCTGCCCCATAATGCCAGGGGACAGCCTTATCAGACACGTAGGAGAGGGGTCCTGGAACAGTAATGATCACAGGCGCAACTGTCAAGATTTGAATAGGCTTCTTTGGGGGAGCCTTGATTGGATTTTTGAAGATGGTAATCACGGACACTTCTTTCATTGGAACCAAATGAACAGCAGTCTTTTTGAATAGAATCTCCTTGCTATCCATTAGGCCTTGGATGCCTAACCTTAGCAAGGGACAATCAGATAGGGAAATAGCACAGAATGGGCAACCTTCGCCGCAACCCGGAAATAAACCGGCCCGCAGTAGGTTCTTCTTAACAGTCTTCAAAGGGGTAACAACTTCATCTACCGAAACAGCATACACTTCTTCCTCAATGGCACTTACCCTATGCTGGGGCATAGGAGCCGTTACAACATTCGGTCTTTCCGGCGCTTCAAACTGAATTTCTTTTGCGTCAATTAGATCTTGCACTTTGTTTCTCAAGGCCCAGCAATCATCAGTAGTGTGCCCGGGACTATCAGAGTGATAAGCACACCGGGCATTCGGGTTGTATTTAGGGGACGCAGTGTTGACGACCTTAGGAGCTTCTTTGAGGGTCACCAGGTTGGTGGATAACAGTTGGGGTAGAATTTGAGATAATGTCATACTCAATCGGGTATACTGCCTCTTGGGCCTTTCACTTCTTTGCTGATTGTACTGCTGAGGAGCAGCAACAGGTTTAGAGATGACCAAAGCATTAACGGCTTGGCGACTTTCGGGCTTGACTTGTCTTCTAGGGCCATAGACGGCGCTTGCTTCTTTCTTAAATGGCCTCTTCTCGGCACTTGTAGAGGCAGCTTTCTGTATCTTGCCTGACCTGATACCAGCCTCAATTCTTTCTCCTGTTAATATCAGATCTGTGAACCCAGCGGAGGAGTTTCCAACCAAATGATTGAAAAACGGACCAGACAACGTTCCCAGAAACATATCAACCAGCTCTCGATCAGTTAATGGAGGCTGCACCCTGCCAGCCAAGTCTCTCCATTTTTGAGCGTACTCTTTGAATCCTTCACCCGTCCCTAGAGACATACCCTGAAGTTGGGTACGCGTAGGAGCGAGATCAGAATTATATTGGTATTGTCTGTAGAAAGCAGTCGCCAAATCCTCCCAGTGCCGGATGCTAGCTCCGTCTAATTGGTAGAACCATTCAAGTTGTGACCCCGAGAGGCTGTCTTGGAAGAAGTGAATCCAGAGGTTTTTATCCGCCGTGTAAGGTTGGATTTTCCTTACATACGACCTCAGATGCAGCTTTGGGCAGGAGACCCCATCATACTTGGCGAAGGCAGGCGCCTTAAACTTGTGTGGAATTACTACTCCAGAAGATAATCCCAAATCCCCGAAATCCAGTCCCGGCACGTTCTGAATCTCCATAGCGCTCAAACGGTCCTCCAATTGTTTGTATCTGTCAGCAGCAGGTGGGTATTGTTCCTCGTTATAGTCCGTCTCGTTGTCGGAGACTGCGGGACTAGGAGCTTCTCCCCCTTGGGGACTGTTTTTCTCAGCAGAAGAAGTGGTTGGATCAGCTTCATTGTGGAGTGTGTTCCCAAATCTGCGTCCGGTGTTGAACATTGCCGTTCTCTTTTTCTTTTTCTTCTTCAGGAGTAGAGTCTTCAACTCTTGCTGACCCTGGGCTAGGCTTAGGACCATCTCTTGAAACTGTGCACTTTGGGCCTGAAGGGCCTTGATTGCTTGCTCACTGGATGACTCCGAATTCATGATGACTGTGCACACAAACAGCGAAGAAAATTAAGCAACCTGTGAATTAGGGTACCTGCTATGCATATGGTGCAATGGAATGCGTATGTATGCAATGCATTCAAGGATTTAGAACATTCAAACTTTGTTGTAGACAAAAAGGAACGCACATCATATTAATAAGGAGAAATTCGTTAGTACATAAATGCCTCATGGGCCAAATATTACAAAATAAACTCCTTAAGGTAAAAAGACATTGCGCATCCTTTTTGGCGCGATGTAGGTGTTGAGATTCCTTTCCTCGTGCAGCAGGCGGGTGAGTTCCAGGACCTTCTTTTCACTAGCATGTAGACTGGTCTCAAGAGAATTCCGCTCTTCCTTAAGTTGGATCCAGCTCTTCTGCATCTCTTCCCAGGAGGTGGGCATGTCGGGATGTTGAATGGTGTAGGATGCTTCTCCTTCCAATACTGGCTCTTTGATTACAGGTAACATGTGAGGGTAAGGCATTACTAACTTCTGAGAGCGGGCTCGTACCCACTTGAGGTAAGGCTCCAACGGGATGGAGTTCCGGTGCCCCAGTGTTTTGCTGTCTATCCTACTCGGCATCCTCCAAGCTCTGATAAATCTCTGACGAAGCCCTTGAGTATCGTTGTCGAAGTCGAAGACTATGTCAGGAATTAACATGTCATGAGGGCCATCCTTCCGAGCATAACCAAACTGTCTCCAAGCCAGGCATGGGTTGTAAGTAATACCTCCTTTGATTCCAAATAAAGGAACATTAGGGTATTCCCCACAACGATCAATGATAGTGACGTCTTCCCGGGACCTAGGACACCAATGTATATCTGCATGCGTGAGAGTCATTAACCGTTGTGACCATCTCAAACCCCGCTCGTTCTTCAAAACTGTTTGTGGAAGATGCGAAATAAACCACCTTCCCAAGAGAGGAGTGCAACACAAAAGGACGCCCCTTCTTCTCATGGTTCGAGTGTAACATGAGTGAAGGATGTCCCCCAACAGTGTAGGTATAGGATTCCTGGTCATAAAGATCTGGACAGCACTGATATCGATAAGCTGATCTGGGTTAGGGAACAATACCAAACCATAGACAAGGAGGGCTACAACTTCTTCAAAAGCTCGTAGGTCAAGAGAGTTCCAACATTCTTGGGCCTTATCAAACAGAAACCTAGCTAAGAACCCTTTGATACCACTTCTCACTTCCCAATGTCCTTTGAGGTCGGATGTCTGTAGGTGCAAGGTTTTAGCAATCTCTTCAAGTCTGGGTTCCTTTTCCGTACCGTTGTAGGGTAGTTGATCGAGGATAGGGACCCTCAGAAGTCGGGAGAATTCTTCTAATGTAGGCACCAACTGATAATCCGGGAAGGTGAAACAGTGATGCAGAGGATCAAAGAATTGGAACAGGACCTTTATCAAGTCCTCCTCAATGTTGGTGTTAACCAAGTTGATGAGTCTTCCATGCCTTTCACTGAATGAAGAACTCTCGGGAATTCTGGACAGAAGCTCCTTAAGCTAAGGAGGGATCTTTACAAGGCTAATCGGAATTGTCTTTCTGCGAACAGTTTCCATGTCCTATAAAACAAGAACAAAGATGAAGATTCGAAACCCTTGAAACGGTTAGTCAATGCTCATGATGTTTGTATGATGTAATGATGTGATGATTAAATGCACTATAAACATTCACAAAGGCAAACATGGTAAGGCATACAAGTCACACAAACCCTTAGAGTTTAGGCCTGCATGGGGTCTGGGTATTACCCTCTTGAAGTTTTGTGGGCTCAACCTGTCCTATCAAAAGTAACCGGGTTCTAAAGGTCCCAATATCACTGGATTGCTTTCATTGTTCATCGTTTCGATTTAGCCACTGAACTGGCGACCGAAATATTCCAGGAAAGCAACCCTCAATTGAGTGTAGTATCGAGTATCAACCAACCTCGGACTGCACCAAAGTCAGTTATCTCACTACCCTAAGAAGGCCAAGATGGTTCAATTAAGGTTCCTAAGGTCAGTTGATGCTTCATGACACCACGCGGCGGCCCCGTACTCTCCTTGACTGAACTCAAGGGTTACCGGTACACACCAAAGTGCCACATCAACGTAGCAGACTGCTTCAACCATGTCGGTATACCCCGCACAGTTCCCTCACAGCCTTATTGCTACCTAAAAGGGTTTCCCCAGATCCGGGTTAGGATCCATAAAACTCCGATACAAAGCCCACAATATGTAAAAGCAAACAAAGCAAGCAATTGAAAACAAAGGTGATCTAAACCCTAAGGTTACTCCACTTTTAAAATTGTCCCCAGCAGAGTCGCCAGTTCTGTGATACGGTGGGAGAACTGACTTGAGGTTTGCGTTTGTATTTGCAAATGTTGCGGTTAGCAAGAGTCGCCACCGACTTTTTATTTTATCCTAAGGAAAGGTTAAAAAGCACAGCAAAAACCTTTTGAGATGTTTTCTTGGGTTCGGGGAGTAGATTATAGAAAGGGAAGGTATTAGCACCCTTTCTATCCATGGTTATCCATGGGCTCTTAGTTACTTGCTTAGATCACTTGCCTTTTGTTTTCAATTGTTTTAAATGGTGCTTGAGGGTGTGGGTTTTGAAAAATGTTTTTGAAAAGAGGCCAATGTGGTGGCAACCTTTGTAATGATCCATGTGGGGATGTATACAAAGATGTATGTCTTTTGAAAAAAGTTTTCATTTTGTTTTGAAAGTTTTGTTTTGACAGTGTAGTGATGTGTGGTTTTTGAAATTAGGCAAGTGTTTTGTTTTGCAAGTTTGATTCAAGTAACTAAGAGGTTATCTACTCCTAAATTTCTCAAAAGATTATTGCTATGTTTTAACCCTTTTAACAAGTTTGTTCCACCATTGTATTTGGTGGACAACCTTATGTTAGGATGTGAAAGGGACAGGCGCGGGTCATCGTATGGACCATAATTGTAACGACGTTAAATGTCTTTGGGCAATTTCTCTAAGGGACTTGATCATTTGTTTTGTTTGTTTTGAAAAGTTTTATCGAGGGACTATGATCATTCAAACTGTTTGCTTTGCCCAAAGATGTTCAACATACAATATGGCCCATTTATTTGAAGGCAACAAGTGGAATACCCTAGGGGGGTGCAAGTGTGATTTGTGTGTCCATTTTCATGCTTGTTTATCTTGTATTAGGTCAAACTATTTTTTATCGTTTTTTCGCATACAAACCCTAATTCTAGCATGTCATTATTTAGAAAGCAATAAAGTGCGAAATTAAAATTACTAAGCTATTACACAACCAAATATGGGAAGGGGGGTACAAATGTTCAAATGGGGATATTGACAAGAATTTAAATCTAAATTATTACAACAATTGGATATTTTACAATGCATAATTAAATGTAAATTAAATAAATATGTGAAATGTAAAAGAGAAAGTTTCTATGTGTATGAGAAAATATCATTTATGTAAGAAGAAAAAGAAAATAAAAATGTATTTATTTTTAGTATTTTTGAACTTAGGGTGAAAAACCCTAATTTTTAAATAAAAGGTATTATTATCTACTTTAATCCTATTATTTATTTATTATTTATAAAAATAAAATAAAATGGAGTATTTTGTGAAAAAAAAGTATTTTTGTATCAAATATTAATAAAAATGAAGAAAACCAAGTATTTTATATTTTTATATTAATAGACATATATATGTATATATTCAACCCTAAATAAATATTATACAAAATAAATATTTATTTAATATTTTACTAAAATAAATAAAAGTATTTTTTGTGTGAAATATTTTCAGAAAGTAAAAATAAAAAATAAAATGTATCTACATTATTTTCTATTTAATTTAATAATAGTATATATATATATATTTGTACATAAACAAAAGAAATAAACAAACAAATATGCCATAAATACAAAAAATGATGGAAAAAATATTTTAAAAATTTTAATGGCATGAGAAAAAATAAACAAAGTCAACCCAAAAAGAAAAAGTCAAAAATGTTGAAAAATAAACAAATGGGCTCAGGGGGGTGTAAACCAAAAAATGGGGTGTGAAAAGGAAACAAATCCAGGCCCAGCCCAGATCACTTCTTCTTCAACCTCTGTACAGCTTTCTTCACACAAAACACGCGTTTTCTAACTCTGGATTCCTGGACTTTCAAGCAAAACTCATAACATGAAAAGTGTAGAGCATTAAGAGACGGTTTCAACCATATAAAGAACATGACCTATCTCTCCAAGATGAGAGAGAATTTCTCTCCCCCTCTTTTCTGACCTAGTTTTTCTACCATTTTCAGAGCTCAAATTCTCTTCACTCAGACAAAAGAAATGAAAAGTAAAGCTATGTACATGCTCAGGGCTATGAGTAGGACCTTGTTTCTTCACAAACTTAAGACTAAAGATGCCTAATAAGAGAGATACGAATTCAAACTTTTACCTGTGCAGTTGAACTTCAATCTGGAGAATGAGGAACTTTCAGTGCAATGTGATGATTGGAAAAGCTTCCTTGAGGTCCAGGGATGCTGTTTCAATGCTTACTTTGTCTTGAGAGCTTCTGAATCAAGCTATGGAACTTCAACTGCAAAAGGAAAAAATGAAAATGGTGGAAACTGTTAGAGTGATTACAGGTCAGGTTTTAGGCCATGGTTAGCTTGCATATGTTGTAGGGAAGGTAGAGGAACAGGTCTTGATCAAAATGCTCGAAGGGATTGGGAGTTTGCACTCAAACTGCAGGGGCACCCCTGTTTGTGCAGTTTGAGGATGATTCTGAGATGGAGGGTGTATTGGAGGTCAAAAGCTCGTGTGTTAGCTTGGATATGTTATGTGTAATGTGTTTGACAACTTTGTTCTTGTGTTTCTAAGCTGAAGAGAGAGTTGGCATGAGTTATGGATGTTTCTTCTATGTGAAGCAAAGAAATGCAAGTTGATGTTCTAGGCATGTAGGGGACCTCCTAATGGGCTGCATAATCTTCTCTTGATCAGAGCAATTTGTCCATAATCTTGTGCCATTCAGATTTAGCTTGTACTTGTTTGATTTTCAAATTGACATAAAGTGAACTTTTGCAAAAATGGATAGTTTACTTTATCTAATTTAGGATTAAACCATTAGACAAAGCTTGAACTCAAAGAACTTGGTCTTAGTACAAAGAATATGCATTAAATTATTGAGTATGGATTGGTTTAGAGGCCTGCAATGTAGCTTAAGCATGCTGAATTCAAATTTGCCAAGTTTATGAACATGCTTTGATGAAGAACAAAAGTGAATTTTTGCCAACTTGTGAAATTCGAATCTCTCAAGTTATGAGGTTGTTTGATGAGTTCTTGGACATTTTGGAAAGCTTGTAATGTGTACTACAATCCATCTTTGAAATGCAATTTGAAATTCCAAGTGGAAGGGTATGAAAAGTGGCCTTGAAGTAGGGTAGAAAACCTTGTCAAAATAGGTCAAATTTCACTAAGTTAAAAGATGGTTTAGTGCCCTTATTCAAAAAATCATAACTTGAGATACAAGCTTCAAATGAGAAAACTTTGTGAATCAAAGTTGTAGATTTTGCAACAAGCTACAACTTTCATGTTTTGACTTTTGTTTGAATCCAAATGGATCATGGTGAAAAGATGGGGCAAAGTTGGGAAAAAATTAGGGTTTTCCATAACTTAGAAAAATTCTAAGTTATGAAAAATTCCATTTTCAAACCCTAATTTGCATTTTGACATTTCTTGGTGAACAAGTTTCATAATTTGGCATGTTTTGATGAAAAATGAATCTTGACTCTTGATTTTGACCAAAAAAGTCAAAGTTTGACTTTTCAGTATACAGTCAAAATTGATCAATTGACTGGGAAATTCAACTGTCAATCTTGTGTACTTGGGATCTTTTGAGCTTGATGAACATGTCAAGATAATTCCATGGGGTCCTTGAGTCCAGATGTGAGCTTGGTTTGCCATTGGCTAGGTCAAACAGTCAAAAATTGCCTTTGTGCAGTCAAAACCCTAAAAATGACCATTTTGCCCTTTTGGTGATCTGATCAAATTTCTTGTGGAATTGTGATCCAAACTTGATCAAATGGTCCATATGAGTTCAATATGTTGATGTGGATCAAATTTCATGAGGTTTGACTGTCAATTGGCCACAGTTGACTTTTTTCCCAATACAGCTGATTTCTAGGTCAACTGTCCAATTGACTGGGTAAAACTTGGAATCAAGACCTGAAACTTGGTATGGGTAAACTTGGGAGTCCAATATGAAGCATGAAAGTCATATTAGGCATTTTAGGTCAAAACATCTTTGTGCAAACACAAACCCTAATTTGAGTCCACAGTGCAAGGAGAAGTCTTGAGCAGAGGAAACCCTAATTTGTATCTTGATCTTTAAATGTCTTGTGATGAGAAAATGTTGAGGAAATGGGAGGGCAAATTTTGGGGTACAACAGTCATCCTCTTCACCAGTTTTAAAGATGTAAAGACCTTCCCTAAAAGATTTGACATAGTGTTCACTTAAACAGATCGAGTCGAACTTCAAGACTGCCAGAGTAAAAGAGGCACGGGAAAGCTCTATGGTGACTTCGACCGAACCCGAGGAAGAAGACATTGAGTCAGTGTCACTACAGAATGAAAGGTCGATGAAATCACCGTATACTTCCCTATTTATAAACCCCTGATCCATTTTACCCATTTATGACCTAAATATTTTTAGATATTCATCCCACAATCGACGTCGCTCCAAAGAAGTTGCATGAGCCACTACCTTACCAATTTCACCACACTCCCGGATAAGGATGAAATTACTTGAGAAATTCTAAACAGAAGGAGTTTTTTGGGTAGCAGGAGTGTGAAGCGAGCAAAGAAGTTTTGGAAGGAAATGTTTTTTGGCTGAAGAAAATTTAACTTAAAACGTTTAGAAGCTACGACTAGGTGAACAATTACTACTCACTAGGATTAAATGATGGCACACAATTCCCATAAATAATCAACATTACTAAAAACATTTCAGAATAGTGGAATATCCCAGCGATACGTCATCAGACACATGGCAGAGAGAGAAACACCAACATCGTTTAAAATTCCAATTGTCGTTGGAGTCTGTGTCTGGTTTTTAAATCCATTACCCAGTCGAAGACGCATTCTAAACCTCCAATAACTTAAGTGTTTCACCCTTAACAGGCCTCACGCTTGTGGGGCTTATGTATGTTTTGGATGTATATTCTGGATAAGCTACCAAGCCGGCCATCGAGGCATCAAATTTATACAACGTAAGCGCTTCTCCCTTACCAGACCTCACGCTTGGGGGCTTATGTACGTTCGAGATGTATATCCCAGATAAGCTTCCAAAGTGACCATTGAGGTACCGAGTTCAAACAACTTAAGCGCTTCGCCATTACCAAACCTCATGCTTGGGGGAATTATGTACGTCAGGGATGTATATCTCAGATAAGCTACCAAGTCGACCATTGAGGCACCGAGTTCAGACAACTTAAGTGCTTCGCCCTTACCAGACCTCACGCTTAGGTGGCTTATGTACGTCTGAGATGTATATTCTGGATAAGCTATCAAGTCGACCATCGAGGCACCCAGTTCAGACAACTTAAGCACTTTACCTTTATTGGGTCTCGTGCTTGAGGGGCTTCTGAGATGTATATCATGGATAAGCTACCAAGCCACCCATATCTAAATGATTCGACACGTTAAGATAGGTCTGAGTGTGCGAAACCCAAAACACGTCCAAGACGCCCAACTCAAGTCGACCGATAGAACCAAAGACATGAGTATCCATTGTATTCAATATCTTTTATGAACATCAGACGACAAGGGAATCACAACTATGATGATCGCAAAGGCAATTCATTTATTTTATTAAAACATGATACATTATAAATAATCAACTCTAAAAAGACCATAGAAAAACAATTTGAAAAGCACTAACACCTATTAATACTGCGACTTCTCCCAACCAATTTATTAGATATGTAAATATAGAAAGATTATTATTAGTATTGATTACCAATGATTATTAGAATCATAACCACATATTTGTACTGTGTATATAAATGACTATCACATGAATGAAAAGGCACGGCCTAAATTATCTTACATGGTATCAGTCTTGGTTTGTTCCAAACCCTAAAATCAGCCGTAAACCTTCTTCCTTTCTATCCCTCATTCTTTTTCTCTTCAACTACCGCGAAACAGCCATGACTACCACTTCTGATTCCTCTAACAACAACTCTTCCCCGAAATCATCTGGTCATACCGACCCTCCTCCACCACCTACCACTCATACACCGATTCACCCTGCTCTCACTGTCCCAAATATTACTAATTTCATCAAGATTACTCTGAGCATTGAAAAGGGCACGTATAACACGTGGTCAGAACTTTTCAAAATTCATGCTCGAGTTTTTCAAGTAATTGACCATATCAATCCCTCTGAACCAGCCGCAGATCCCTCTCTCAAAACTATCGATCCACAGTTATGGCTTCGTCTCGACGCCGTCGTTTTGCAGTGGATATATGGAACAATCTCTGATGATCTTCTCAACACTATCATCGAACATAATTCCACCGCTGAAATCGCGTGGAATCGCTTATTCGACATCTTTTATGATAACAAGAATTCTAGGGCTCTCTACCTAGAGCAAGAATTTTCGCAAACTCATATGGAGCAATTCTCTGATGCTTCCTCCTACTGTCAGCATCTCAAATCTCTCTCTGATCAACTCGCTAATGTCGGTGCCCCTGTATCGAATGAACGTTTAGTTCTTCAACTCATTTCGGGACTAACCGATGCATATGCTACTGTGGGATCTCAAATTCGTCATGCTGATTCACTTCCTCAGTTCTATAAAGCTCGTTCCATGATCATTTTGGAAGAAACAGCACTGCAGAAAAAGGTGTCAAGCTCAGTCGAAAATTCATCTTTCATGGCGTCTCACAATGACGCATCAGTTAATTCATCGGCATCCCGTCCTAACCGCGGTAACAACAGTAACCACAATCGTGGTGGCCGAAACAATGGCAGAGGACAGCGTTGACGAGGCCGAGGGCGAAACAATGGACGTGGCGGAGGTCGTGCTCTGCAACAGCAATGGCCTTCACCATATTACCCGCATCAGCAGTGGGCTTATCCGCCATACCCAAATCAATATCAACAATGGAGCTCCCCGCCATGGCAACCATGGGCTACACCACCTTGTCCATATCCAACAGCAAGAAATCCAAAGGAACAACCCGGCATCCTTGGTCCCAAGCCATCTCATCAAGCTTATGTCGCCAACACAGCGCCAACCTCCTCATATGCTCCAAATCAAGCTTATGTCGCCAACACAACGCCAACCTCCTCATATGCTCCAACAGATATTCAAGATGCCATGCATACTCTCTCACTTTCTACTCCTGATGATCAGTGGTACATGGACACCGGAGCAACCTCGCATATGACGGCCAACGAAGGTAATCTCTCGTCCTACTTCAATATGAGTAATAATATTACTGTCGGTAGTGGTCAAAATATTCCTGTAATTGGTTGTGGACATGCATCATTACCAAATTCCCTTCATTTACTAAAATTACCTAATGTTTTACATGCACCAAAACTCATAAAAAATCTTATCTCTGTTCGTAAATTTACCATAGATAATGATGTGTCGGTTGAATTTGATCCTTTTGGTTTTTCTGTGAAGGATTTTCAGACAGGAATACTGTTAATGAGATGTAACAGTTCTGGTGACCTCTATCCCATTGCACAAGACCACCTAATAAAACCTTACCACCATCCACCTTTGCCGCAATATCCACAGAATTATGGCACAACCGTTTAGGACATCCAGGAGCTATTATCTTAAGTTCTCTACACAGAGACAACTTTCTCCAATGTAATAAGTCTCTGAACAATTACTTTTGTAATTCATGCCCTCTTGGAAAACAAATAAAATTTCCCTTTTATAGCTCTGTGTCTCGTACTTTTATGCCTTTTGATATTGTGCACAGCGACCTCTGGACTTCACCAATTCTTAGTTCAGAAGGTCATCGTTACTATGTGTTATTTCTTGACGATTACACAAATTTTTTATGGACTTTTCCAATTCATACAAAATCTCAGGTTCATTCCATTTTTCTTCAATTTAGAACTCACATTGAAATACAATTTGAAAGAAAAATTAAATGTTTCCAATGTGACAATGGTAAAGAATATGATAACACTATGTTTCATAATTTTTGTAAAAAAAATGGAATGTCTTTTAGATTTTCGTGTCCTCACACCTCCTCACAAAATGGAAAAGCCGAAAGAAAAATTCGTACCATAAACAACATCATCCGTACCCTTCTCGCCCATGCCTCTTTACCTCCATCAATGTGGCATCATGCACTACACATGGCCACTTACCTACATAATATCCTTCCAAATAAAAAGCTTTCCCTTCAATCACCCACTAAAATACTCTACCAAAAAGATCCGGCCTATACTCACCTTCGTGTCTTTGGATGTCTTTGCTATCCTCTCATCCCTTCATCATATAGAAACAAGTTACAAGCTCGGTCTACACCTTGTGTCTTCTTAGGATATCCCTCAAATCATAGAGGATATAAATGCTATGATTTATCTAGCCGTAAAATATTTATTTCCCGGCATGTCATTTTTGATGAAACTAAGCTTCCGTTTTCTAATCCAAATGTTCCTACAACGGTTGGTTATAATTTTTTGGATGACGACACACCCTTCCTTCCATCCTACTCCTATAGTGCTCCCTCCTCTAACCATCAAAATCGCACTTCACCCCTAACTACACCAGTTCAAAAAAACATTTACCAACCATCACCATCTTCTTTGAATTCTCCTTCGTCACCCTCCCACAATCCCACCTCACCAACCATAACATCAGCCCCATCCACAACATCACCTCTAAACCCATCATTACCAAATATCGTCTCATCCCCATCCACTACATCACTTTCGACTCCTCCACCTTCACAACAAAATCAACCCCTATCCCCTCAAATGACAACCAGAGCCCAACACGGTATCATCAAACCTCGCAAACTCTTCAATCTCCATACATCAACCTCAACCTCCATATCCCCTCTACCTACAAATCCCATTGATGCATTAAATGATCAAAATTGGAAAATGGCCATGAAAGACGAATATGATGCTCTTATTGAAAATAAGACGTGGGACTTAGTTCCTCGTCCGTCTAATGCTAATGTTATTCGAAGTTTGTGGATTTTCAGGCATAAAAAGAAATCTGACGGATCTTTTGAGAGATACAAAGCTCGCCTTGTAGGTAATGGTGCAAATCAACAAACAGGTATTGATTGTGGTGACACATTCAGCCCGGTGGTCAAACCGGCTACCATTCGAACGATTCTAAGTGTTGCTTTATCTAAATCATGGTGTCTTCATCAATTAGATGTTAAAAATGCTTTCTTGCATGGGAACCTTCATGAAACCGTATACATGCATCAACCTCCTGGATTTCGTCATTCTCAATTTCCTGATCATGTCTGTTTATTGAAGAAATCTCTATATGGTCTCAAACAAGCACCCCGCGCCCGGTACCAGCGCTTTATTGATTATGTAGCTACAATGGGCTTCTCTCACAGTATTTCTGACCACTCTCTTTTTATATATCATCATGGCAATGATATAGCTTATATTCTTTTGTATGTGGATGACATTATTCTTACTGCATCATCTGACACTCTTAGAGAATCTATCATGGCACAATTGAGTTCCGAATTCTCCATGAAGGATCTGGGGCCTTTAAGTTATTTTCTGGGTATTTCTGTCACCAAACATCCCGAAGGCCTTTTTCTTTCTCAAAAGAAATATGCAGAAAATGTCCTCCTGCAAACCATCCCCCACACCAGTAGACACAAAGGCGAAACTCAGTGGTTCATCCGGTAACCCTTACCATGATCCAACCGAATATCGTAGCCTTGCTGGAGCATTGCAATACTTAACATTCACTCGACCAGACATCTCATATGCAGTTCAACAGGTATGTTTATTTATGCATGATCCAAAAACTCAACACATGTCTGCCTTGAAACGCATTATTCATTACATAAATGGTACCGTAGATCTCGGCCTTCATCTGTACCCTTCATCTGTCGACAAGCTCATTTCTTACACAGACGCAGATTGGGCCGGTTGTCCTGACACAAGAAGATCTACCTCCGGCTACTGTGTTTATCTCGGTGACAACTTGATCTCATGGTCTGCAAAACGCCAACATACCTTGTCTCGTTCAAGTGTCGAAGCCGAATATAGAGGCGTAGCTAATGTTGTGTCTGAATCATGTTGGTTACGCAACTTACTCTTGGAACTAAGTTGTCCTGTCACAAAAGCTACTCTGGTATATTGTGACAACATCAGCGCGGTTTATCTTTCCGACAATCCTGTTCAACATCAACGCACCAAACATATTGAAATGGATATACATTTCGTGCGTGAGAAAGTTGCTTGCGGTCAAGTACGCGTTCTTCACATTCCCTCGCGTTTTCAGATTGCTGACATCTTCACAAAGGGACTTCCGTTGCAACTCTTTGATGACTTTCGTGATAGTCTCAACATTCGTTCACCTCCAGTTTCGACTACGGGGGTGTATTAGATATGTAAATATAAAAAGATTATTATTAGTATTAATTACCAATGATTATTAGAATCATAACCACATATTTGTACTATATATATAAATGACTATCACATGAATGAAAAGACACGGCCTAAATTATCTTACACAATTTAAAAAAATTATCACATATTATCACATTCTTCTTCATGAAGAAATTCTTAAATTAAAAAAATGCTACTTTATCCTCTATATCTTTCAATATATTTACTGTTGTTAACAAAATGAATCAAACCAATAAAAAAATATAGAAATTACAAATCTATTTAGGATAAATTGACGGGTGAACCATATGAAAGGGTACAGACTAATCTATTTTGCTGTGTCATATTCTCTAGCCATATAAGTTACTGAAAAATTACAATTTTAGAGATGTACTCACAAGTTCATAAAATTCAAACAATATTATGCATAATACACACAATTTTAATTATTAATTTACCCATTTATAAAACTTTTTAACATGCTATGAAAAGCCAATATAAATAATAATGCAATTGAAAACTCAAAACAATTAACAAAAGCAAACACTCATAAAAAAATGTTAGTCTATTCAACCCAAAGAATGTGAAAGACAATACACACAAAAAGACATCCAAAGAAATAAAAATATATGGGTCATATGGAAAATATTTTTTACAAAAATTAATAATTTTAAATTTCAATATATTTTAAAAAAAATTACCACTTAAAATGTTTAAAAAGTGCTCTAAAAACACTGATTAGTATTTCTCAAAAAATATATATAATACTAGTACTAAAAGTGGGTTTATTTATTTTTAGATATTCATCCCACAATCGACGTCGCTCCAAAGAAGTTGCATGAGCCACTACCTTACCAATTTCACCACACTCCGGATAAGGATGAAATTACTTGAGAAATTCTAAACAGAAGGAGTTTTTTGGGTAGCAGGAGTGTGAAGCGAGCAAAGAAGTTTTGGAAGGAAATGTTTTTTGGCTGAAGAAAATTTAACTTAAAACGTTTAGAACCTACGACTAGGTGAACAGTTACTACTCACTAGGATTAAATGATGGCACACAATTCCCATAAATAATCAACATTACTAAAAACATTTCAGAATAGTGGAATATCCCAGTGATACGTCATCAGACACATGGCAGAGAGAGAAACACCAACATCGTTTAAAATTCCAATTGTCGTTGGAGTCTGTGTCTGGTTTTTAAATCCATTACCCAGTCGAAGACGCATTCTAAACCGCCAATAACTTAAGTGTTTCACCCTTAACAGGCCTCACGCTTGTGGGGCTTATGTACGTTTTGGATGTATATTCTGGATAAGCTACCAAATTGGCCATCGAGGCATCAAATTTATACAACGTAAGCGCTTCTCCCTTACCAGACCTCACGCTTGGGGGCTTATGTACGTTCGAGATGTATATCCCAGATAAGCTTCCAAAGTGACCATTGAGGTACCGAGTTCAAACAACTTAAGCGCTTCGCCCTTACCAAACCTCATGCTTGGGGGGATTATGTACGTCAGGGATGTATATCTCAGATAAGCTACCAAGTCGACCATTGAGGCACCGAGTTCAGACAACTTAAGCGCTTCGCCCTTACCAGACCTCGCGCTTAGGTGGCTTATGTACGTCTGAGATGTATATTCTGGATAAGCTATCAAGTCGACCATCGAGGCACCCAGTTCAGACAACTTAAGCACTTTACCTTTATTGGGTCTCGTGCTTGAGGGGCTTCTGAGATGTATATCATGGATAAGCTACCAAGCCACCCATATCTGAATGATTTGACACATTAAGATAGGTCTGAGTGTGCGAAACCCAAGACACGTCCAAGACGCCCAACTCAAGTCGACCGATAGAACCAAAAACATGAGTATCCATTGTATTCAATATCTTTTATGAACATCAGACGACAAGGGAATCACAACTATGATGATCGCAAAGGCAATTCATTTATTTTATTAAAACATGATACATTATAAATAATCAACAACTCTAAAAAGACCATAGAAAAACAATTTGAAAAGCACTAACACCTATTAATACTGCGACTTCTCCCAACCAATTTAAAAAAATTATCACATATTATCACATTCTTCTTCATGAAGAAATTCTTAAATTAAAAAAATGCTACTTTATCCTCTATATCTTTCAATATATTTACTGTTGTTAACAAAATGAATCAAACCAATAAAAAAATATAGAAATTACAAATCTATTTAGGATAAATTGACGGGTGAACCATATGAAAGGGTACAGACTAATCTATTTTGCTGTGTCATATTCTCTAGCCATATAAGTTACTGAAAAATTACAATTTTAGAGATGTACTCACAAGTTCATAAAATTCAAACAATATTATGCATAATACACACAATTTTAATTATTAATTTACCCATTTATAAAACTTTTTAACATGCTATGAAAAGCCAATATAAATAATAATGCAATTGAAAACTCAAAACAATTAACAAAAGCAAACACTCATAAAAAAATGTTAGTCTATTCAACCCAAAGAATGTGAAAGATAATACACACAAAAAGACATCCAAAGAAATAAAAAATATATGGAAAATATGGAAAATATTTTTTACAAAAATTAATAATTTTAAATTTCAATATATTAAATACATATATTTAAAAAAAAATCACCACTTAAAATGTTTAAAAAGTGCTCTAAAAACACTGATTAGTATTTCTCAAAAAATATATATAATACTAGTACTAAAAGTGGGTTTATTTATTTATCCTTCATTAACTCATGACAAGCTGTGAGAAGAGAAAATATCAACAAGGGCCAGGTAGCAGTTAGGAGGGTAGTGGACCCCACTCTCTACTCCCAGTTGAATGTCACACACCGCTCTCTTCTCCTTCAATCAAAAAGCGCCACGTGTAGTTTGAGTTTCACAAAGCAACCGACACATATTAGTTTACCATAACCAAAGGTAAAACAAACGAGCATTAACATCTAAACTAATCTTAATGACTAAATAAACAACCCAACAAAACTCTCACACCATTTAACAATCATTCATCTCTGTCTCTGCTCCTCTCACAAGCACATTACACAACACACAGAACATAAACACAGAGGTAGCGTTTGTATTCAGTTATATTAGCTGGTTCTGTTCTTGTCTGAGAAGAACAAAAACCTGATAATGGCCATGGATTGCGGCATCTATGGCGTCGTCATCAAGCTCCGCATGTTCTTCATCCTCTTTCTTTCTCTCTCCACCTTCACCTTCACCCTCTCATCTTCTTCTTCAAATGTTCAAATTAACTCAAACTCAATCCTGGTGGCTCTACTCGACTCACATTACACCGAACTCGCTGAACTCGTTGAAAAAGCCATGCTTCTACAAACACTAGAAGACACTGTCGGCAACAACAACATCACCATTTTCGCACCCAAAAACGAAGCTCTTGAACGAGATCTCGACCCTAACTTCAAAACCTTCCTCCTCGAACCACGAAATCTCAAGTCTCTTCAATCTCTCCTCATGTCACACATCATTCCAACGCGAATCAACGGATCCGAACCCGGCTCGACCCGACACAAAACACTCTCCCTTCAACACCACCTCACTATCCAACCAAACCAAACTTCTCAACAATGGACAGTTAACGGCGCAAGGATTCTCCATCTTAACGCCGTCACTAGACCTGACGGCGTCATCCACGGAATCGAACGTCTCCTCATTCCACGCTCGGTACAAGACGACTTCAACCGTCGCAGGAGTCTCGTATCCATCGCCGCAATTAAACCGGAAGGAGCACCGGAAGTTGATCCTAGAACTCACCGCTTGAAAAAACCAGCACCGCCGCAAAACCCTGGCTCACCGCCGGCTCTTCCAATTTACGACGCATTGGCTCCAGGACCGTCACTAGCACCGGCGCCAGCACCAGGTATACTAGTTATTTTTGGAAAAATAGAAAATTTTATTGATTTGTAACTGACTTTTATTTTTGGAATAATAGAAATTTTATCTATAACAAGAATTTGTAACTAACTTTCAGGACCTGGTGGACCCCGCCACCATTTCAACGGCGAGGCACAGGTGAAAGATTTCATCCAAACGCTGATTCATTACGGCGGTTACAACGAGATGGCGGATATTCTCGTAAACCTAACGTCGTTAGCGACGGAGATGAGTCGGTTAGTTTCAGAGGGTTATGTTTTAACCGTTCTAGCTCCGAATGACGAAGCCATGGCTAAGTTAACAACGGACCAGTTGAGTGAACCAGGTTCACCGGAACAAATCATGTATTATCATTTAATTCCCGAGTATCAAACTGAAGAGAGTATGTATAATGCTGTTAGAAGATTCGGGAAGGTTCGTTATGACACACTTCGATTGCCTCATAAGGTTGATGCTCAGGAAGCTGATGGGTCGGTTAAATTCGGGCATGGCGATGGGTCGGCGTATTTGTTCGACCCGGATATTTATACTGATGGGAGGATCTCTGTGCAAGGGATTGATGGGGTTTTGTTTCCTCATCAAGAGGAAGAGGAGGTTGTTGTTGATAAGGATGTGACCCAAACCCGGTCGGGTCAACCCGCTAAAGTTGTGGTTAAGCAAAGAAGAGGTGCGTTGCTTTGGTTTCTTTATTCTCTTTCGCTTTTGCTTTATTTTTTGTTTGGGTGTGTTTTAAGTCAAGAAGAATATAGGAAAAAAATATGATAAAGGTGATTATGATGTGTTGTTGATTAATTTGGTTGGATTAAAATTTTCTTTGGCCTTTACTTTATGTGTTCTGCTTTTGCTCATGATTCTTGTTACTATGTGGTTGGAGCTTAGATGTTGGAATGATGACAAGTGTGTAGACTAGTTTAGTGTAAGTTTTTTTTTGTTCAATTGTTTTCTTCTGATTTAAGAATGTTAGGTTAAATTGTTAGGAAATATAGACAATTGAAGTAGCAAATAGAATACTTAAGGTTTAAGAAACTAGTCTAATCTAAACCTTGAAAAGTAAAGGTCTTAACTTTTTTTCTTACTAAATTAAACATTGTGGTTTTCATACATGTCACTATAAAAGATTAAGGTGATCATTATTTCAAGGTAACTGCATAAGCTTTAAGAATCTTGAATTGAATATCAAATTAAACAAGACCGTGTTGATCGAAAGAACAAAAAATAAGACAGCGCGGGAAAATTGATTACAAGTTGAGATAGAGATTATCTTATCTAATGTTTGAATGGTTTGTGTTTTTTCCATTTTAGAGATATTTTATAGCTTATAATATGGTTGAGTAGAGATCACTACTTAGTTTCTCTTTAAGCTAAAGTTTAAATGAAATGGCAGGAAAATTGCTTGAAACAGCTTGCTGGATGCTTGGAACCTTTGGACAGCATTCTAGATTCACCTCTTGTCAATAAACAGAAAAGTGAGATTATACCTTGATTTCTTGTGATTCCTGATTAATAGATAATTAATGTTTACGTATTAAATTGAACAAATTATTAAACCATGAAATATTATGTCAATATTTTTGCCTACAAGCTTAAAAAAAAAATTGAAAGTAAGTTGAGATTTCAACTAATTTACATAGCATCCATCAACATTATTAATTTATTCACATTCTGATGAATCATAGCTTGTTGCAGATGCACATGAAATTCCAAAGATGTAAAAAGTCAATGGAATATGAATGAAGACCAGATTTACTTGAATGGTTAATAGCAGCTGCTGCTATATATTGGTTTGGTTAAACCAACTTCTTTTTCTTCTCCCTCTTGATTTTCTTCTTGTGGATTTGGGTCTTTGATGTGAGCACAAAAGTTTCTATATAATGCATATATGAATAATATATATGTAATTAGGTTCAATTAGTACTGCTGCTATTATAATTGAATAGAAGGTTGTGGGGTGAAAAGGTTTTGTGTAATAATAAAAAGGGCCAGAATCCGTGCCTTGTTCAGTAAGTAATTTTACTTGAAAAAAAATGGAAATACGGTAATAAAATTATTCTTTGCTGTAATATGATCTTTTATTCATGTATATCTCTCTATGTTTATTTTTGTTTGAGTTTTGAAACTTAGTGGATTGGTAGTTAAAATATGCACTTCATATGTTGATGTACTATCAATAATAAGTTGTGTGAAAGAAAAAATCATAATTTTATGAAAGTGTCAATATGAGGGAATTTCTATATTTGAAACTTGGATTTAATATACTAACTAATTGCCCTTTGCAAATACGACTCCTCAACTAAAACGGTTTCTTTTAATGCAAGTGGGAAAGTTGGGGTAAAGAGATGGCACTTCCCAACTTGTCTTTTTTGGGAATAATTATTTTGGTTAGATATAACTTTTTTTTGTTAAGATTTGTATTTAATTTCTGTAGTTGCTTTGATGATTTTGCTGGTAGATAGTAATTTGTAAGTATTTATGTAATGTAAATATTCTTTGACTCTTAAGGTATGAAATTCAACTCACTTAAATCTTCTTGTATTAAAACAAGGAAAAACTAATATGTATTTCAAAGGTATAAATTAATATTTGTTTGTAAAAATACTTTTTTGAAATATGTGTATTTAATGTTTTCAAACTTTAAATATAATTTTATTATATTTAATTATATTTAAATTTTTTAATTATAATATCTTTAATATATATTCTTAGGATACATAAGAAAACAAAAATATTGACCCTCTTACCTATAATATTTATTGTATTAGACATTTTTACACATTAAAACTTGATAAATGTAAGGGGAAAATCATGTTTTATTCAAAGATGAGAATACTAATTTGAAAGTGCATTTTCATAAATACAAACCTCACATTTATTATTTAAATGTGGTGTACCTAATATTAATTGGAAAATATAATAAAATAAATATTTAAAATAAAAGTGTTATAATTTTTTTAAAATATTTTTACAAATGTAATAAATATTATAAAATAATTTATTGTAAATGTAATAAAAATGTCAAAAAAAAATTGTAAATGTAACAATTTTTTTTAAAGACTCGGGGAACAAAATTTCTTCTTCTAGCATGAAATTTCTTCCAATTTAAATTTCTTCAATACAAATTTGGAGGAAAAAATCATTAGCCAAAATTCGTTTACATTGGAAGATGGTCTGTAATGGAGATTTTGCTGCCAAATTCTTGAAAATGAAAAACTTGACCATTCTATTGAACCTTATGCGAAAATTTTAAGGGAATTTCTTAAGTCATCTCTATAAAATAAAAAATATATCAGAAAATTTTAAAATATTTTTCGGATATGCATATCTGAACGCGCCTTAAATCACATTTTTAAGATGTTTCGGATGTGCATATCCGAATTCTCTTTGTTTCAACGTTTTATTGTTTAAATGTTGGATTTAAAAAGTCAGAGGTAATTTCGGATATGCATATCTGAAACTACCCTTGTTATATAAGTTTGCTACATGGTCACTCCTACAACTATTTCATTCACTTTCTCCCCCCATAACCAAAATCCTCCACAAAACTTCAACCATTCTCAATTAATTTTTCGTCTCCAAACTAAGTTTCAAGTGTTTGATAATAGCAAAGAGAGCATAGAAAAATATAATTTGAAGTAAAGTTTCCTAATTTCATCTCACATTCCTTACATTGATGTTGATTTTAAGATGAAAAACAACGTCACTTCGGATATACATATCCGAATTCAACCTACCATAATTCATATGTGTTATTCTGAAAACATCTCTGTTACAGAACATAATTCTGTTTTAATCGAATTTCTGTTTTTTGCTCATGTTAGATATGGTGCACCCTGACATGATTCCCAATGTTGTCTTAAAGATTACGGACAAGGTCAATGAAGATGATAAGCCGAATGAGGTGAAGGACGATGTTAAAACGATTGATGTCATGATAGATGCTCGACAACAATTTACAAATGAAAAAAGTTTCACCCCTCGTCAACATATGCTTGAATGGGTTTGAAAGGAAGCTAGCAAACTTGGATTTGGCGTTGCGATTGAAAGCTCTGACAATGGTAGTAGTAGAAGACAAACATTTGTTGTAATGACATGCGAGAGAAGTGGGAAATATGTTGCAAAAACTAGGAATTTAAAACATGATGACACGTGTTCGAGAAAATTTGAGTGTTCGTTTAAATTGTGCGTGTAACACCCCCACTTATCCACAATAGCAATTACATTAACATATATACGAGTACATAAGCAGGATGTCACATACTTCAAATATTCATAAAGTTTATAGCCGCTATATTACTTCTTTTATTCAAACATAATCAATTTGGTAGCGAAATAATAAAGTTAGTTCAATTCCATGTCATTACAACTTCAACAACAAATAAAACTCCATAAATGTGGGGTCCAGCATAAGTCAAATGGAAGATACGTAACAATTGAAATAAAGAAAACATAACAAAGATCCTCAATTCCCGTGTTACGTATCAGAGCGACTCCTAGGACTCGATCAGGTAACACTCACTCCAAGCACTACTCGGGTACCTGATTATCTGTACTCCCAAAGGAGCACAGACAGACAACAACACAAAAGGGGTGAGAATTTCATTCAATAAATACACAGTAAATATCACATGCTAAGGAGTAGTAATCACATAATTCACATATCATACAACACTTCGCAACATGACAAATCATTCACGTAATACAACATCAACTTGAAACAATGCAATGCAATGAGACTGACATCAACTCAATGCATGTGGTACCATCAGGGCATAAGCCCTCATCTCGTGTGCCAATTTGGGAAATAACAGGGCATAAGCCCTCATCACAATGCCATTATAGGCCAACAACAGGGCATAAGCCTTCATCACTATACAACATGCGACATCATATGCAACAACGTAATTATGCAACCACAAGACATAAGCCTTCAACATTCGTCAATACAAACCATCATCATCGTCATCACACAACATAAATTCCACATAAAATCCCATGTTTCAAACTTAACTTATTATTATTGCTAGCCTCCTTATGTCCACCTAAGCCTTATTAATCGTTATGGATCGAGAGAATACACTCCACACGCGAGAGCGAGAAGAAATTGCGAAAACGAGAATTTTTACATCTTCACCTGCCCATACGTGTATTGCTGCTGCCTACGGTACGCGTACAACTCCTACGCTCAGACCTCATATGCGTACCATACGCGTACGAGCAGAAGCATTTTCTTCCCTTCAACTTTTCCCAAACTCACCATACGCATATGACCCTCCCATACGCATTTGGCCTCTCTCCATACGTGTATCATACGCATATTGGCAGAAGGCCGCGCTGGCACTGGGGACAGGGCACGTACCATACGTGTACGGCCCTCTGGGACGTCCCCCATACGCATATCATACGCGTATGACCAGTTAGCTTCACAAATTTTCCTACAATCACATCAGTTCGTTTTCTACTCGTTTTGAGTACTTCCAACCTCCGATCTTGGGTCCAAAACAACATTCCTTCACATATTAACTTAGAGATTTCATTCCACTTCGTCAATTCTACGATCCTGCACCAATTCCTACATCAATTCTTCCAATTTTCGTCACATCCCTAGATCTACAATTTTTTCAGATTTGGAATTTCTATGAACAACACAACAATAGTAAAAATCAGCAGCAACACATGTTCATTGCATATATTGGATCACGAATTTCATACAAAAATCACATGGAATCACTGAATTCAAACCAAGAAGACATTCATCAATTCTTTCATGAAAAACCTAAAGAGGGAAAGGAACCCTCACTACCCTCTCATATTAATATCACCAATTTAAAGAACACATTCACCCCCTTACCTTAATTTGCAGCTTTGATGCTTCAACAATGGAGAATTTTCTTTGTCCTAGTTCTCTCTTCTCTTCTCTGTTTCTACATGACAATAGTTTTTTCTTTCAAAATGTCTAACCCTATTCTATTGTATTTTATTATTACTAATACTCCACTAATAATAATAATAATAATAATAATAATAATAATAATAATAATAATAATAATAATAATAATAATAATAATAATAATAATAATAATAATATTAATAATATTAATAATCTTAATAATAACTATAATATTAATAAAATAGTATTATCCCATAAATCTATTATCATCGGTATTTCCCTCAAAATTAAGTTTCACCACAAAATATCAAAGCAAATTCAAAATCAACAAACAATGACTAAGTGTTTAAATAGGGCGTTATAGCTCTACTCCACTTAAAATATTTTCGTCTTCGAAAATTACCTTATGTGAATAATTTTGGATAACACTCTCGCATCTTGCTCTCTAACTCCCACGTCATACTCTCTCCAGCTGCTCCTCCCCAAACTACTTTAACTAGAGGAATTTCCTTGTCTGTCAGTTTCTTCATTTCACGGTCTTCGATCCTTACTGGTAAAGTCTCTACCGTAAGATTATCCCTTACTTGTACGTCATCTATTGGAATTACATGAGATGGATCCGCAATATACTTCCGAAGTTGCGACACATGGAACACGTCATATAAATTCGAAAGATTAGGTGGTAAAGCCACCCTATACGCGCAACAGTTCCCACTCTATCCGAAATTTGATACGGGCCAATAAACCAAGGAGTAAGCTTCTTCGATTTCAACACTCGCCCAACACCGATCACTGGGTCGACTCTCAAAAAGACATGTTCTCCTTCCTAAAATTCAAGGTCCTTCCTTCGCTTGTCATGGTAACTCTTTTTTGTCTATTCTGCGAATATTTCATTTTTTTTCTCGAATTAACTTCACTTTTTCCGTAGTCTCTCGTACAATTTCGGACCCAAGCATCACACTTTCACCAGATTCGTACCAACACAAAAACGTTTTACACCTCCGACCATACAATGCCTCAAAAGGTTCCATACCAATACTGAAATGAAAACTATTGTTATAAGTGAACTCAATCAGTGGAAGGTAACTATCTCATATACCTCCTTGCTTAAAAACACAAACTCCCAACAAATCCTCTAACGACTGAATAGTCCTCAACGCATCATGCAGACTCAAAAATATAACTTAGAACTGATATAAAAATATTTTTATCATGCTTTTATTTTCATCGTTTCTTTTATCTCTTTTCTCTAACTTCCTCCATCACTAATTTATCTCTATCTCTTATGAGAAATGATTTATATTACGAAATACAACCACCTCCTTTATTCAGTATAGTCTAGAAGTTGCACCTATCCCTTTAACACACATTCGCCTTTCACGAACAATTAGTGTCATACTATATAGCAATGCCCATCTCTTAAATTTCATCCCTCTTCTTTAATTTATGATTTTTTATTAATTTTCTCTCATCTTACATTTGCTTTGCGTGAAAGAAAAGGAAAGAGGGAAGAAGTGGATCCAAAGACCGGTTTGATATACTCTTTTTGCAACAAAATCTACTAACCTTAACAAATACTCAAACTACCTAAATTATTCATCCATATTTACGATTAAGATGTTACCTCACCTCTCTAAGAATGTGAACATTTATAATTTCTTGTGTAACATTATCATCCAGTACAACATTATCATCTCCGAGTTTATTCTCTCGTTGAATTTTTATCTCTACCCTATTCAACATTGTCAATCTTATAATTATACCATAAAAACTTTACTTTTCGCTTGTTTTAATTTTATATCACAAGGCACCATCTGGATTTAAGAAAAAATAGCTAAAAATGACCAAAAGTAACAAATTAGTTCACAGAATCCTCCCTAGAGAAGATGATAAAACACAACTCGAAAATTTAGATAGATCTAACATCAATTACACAAATAGAAGGGGTTCATATACAACTCTTCTGGAGTAATGTCCCCGCAAAAAAGGCACGTTTAATATTTCTTCATCTTTTTCTTTTTGCAGGAGCCTTTGCCGTTTGAGCAACTTTCTGCCCAGATGCTGAAGCACCTTTACCTCTACCACCAGATGCCTTTTTGGCACTTGCAGTTCCCTTTAATTCCAATTGTACTTGCATGCCTAGATACACAAATAGATCATATATCACTCCGTTCTTCTATTTTAAGATAAATCACTACAGAAATACAATCAATCAACATGCTAAGCAAATGATATCCTACCCTTTGAATTCAAACTTTGAAGTTCTGACTTCAGCTTCTCACCAGTTGCAGCACCTTCAAATAAATCATGCATCATAAAATAATGTATAAGCAATCAATTAATGTATATGCAGAGTAAAAAAACACAACTTACCTGACTCATCTGCGTCAGAGTTGTTCTCTTCTTCACTCTCATCCAAGGCATTGTTACCATCACCTTGTTCCACTTCTTCATCAGCCGGTTCTAATATAGCAGCAATTCTCTTTTTAGGTGCCTTTTTAATTCCAGGAAGAGTAATTAGATCTGCAGCTCGAACCATCCGAGTTTTGCTTTGCTCTTTGTATGCTTTTGTCAAGGCTGACTTGACAGCAGGCAGTATGCCATCTAGTGGATTAGGATGACCCTGAAGAGTAGAATATCAAAAAATTAACCCGAGGTTGATATCAGTTTGTCGTAAAGAGGCAGATTAAATATAGTTACAGGACCTTGAATTTTGATAACTCTACTATAGTATCATAATCTTCCTGACTGATTGAGTATGTATTCATAAACTCCACAACTTGCTCGACAGCTTCAGCCTGATAATTTCCAAAAAGTCATGCATTAATCAACTAAAATTCCGCATTTCAGCTTAAAATATTCCATGTGTTTGAAAATAATAAGTCATAATGTATCTCCAACCTTAGGAAGGACTTTGAGAGGTTCTGTCAATTTTTTAAGAAGAAGAGTAAGGTATTCCAGGCGAATAGTGTCCCTGCATTGCAATATATTGAGAAATCATACTGATTCTATTGGACAATGTTGTAACAAAAATATTTGCTTCCTAAAAGTCTACCTGACATATAACTTCCAATACCCTAATAGACAAGCATGAGAAAAAGTGAGGTAAAATATTGCATTTATATACCTTCCCGAACTAGATTCGCGAGATGCAAGAATGTGAACATGCAGGTCATCCATAAGTCTCATGTTTTTACTCCTTGTCGAATTCTTCCCCAGCCAACCACCAAATCGGTTAAAATTTCGTTCTCCCTGCAGAAATGATGCCCGTTATGATGCAAAGCTTAAGCCATAACAAGATAAGTTTAATGGAAAGGGCCAGTAGAAACAAATGCCCCTTAAAAGCCTATCATCACATATGACTATTGTTCAAGATATGAAACCATTCATAAGACTGCTGAATACTTTAATTATTAAGATTCATGAATACTTTTATATCTAACCAAGTATTTAGACCAGGGAATGCAACCAAACTAAAAGTAAAATATCTTCCCTACTCCTACTAATCTTACTCCTACTAATCCCCCGCGTATGGCATTAATATAAGAGCATATTGAGAAAATATATGAAAATTATATAATCACAACATTATTCATGAAATATGTTTTCTTAGATTATCACTAAGAATCTGTTTCCATATTTTCTTATTTTCATGATTTGTTTCCATATTTAATTAGGATTAAAAGTGTAGTATTAGTAAGTTCTATGTCAATAATAATAACATAAAGCACATCAATCACATTACTAACACTATAATTTTCTTATTTTGGGCATTGCTTTCTCCTCACTTCATACCAAAAAGGAACCCAATAACATCAACACAATATATTTAATTTAAGGACTGATGACATGGCGTTTACCAAAACCATAAGCCCGAAAGTAAAAAAATGAAGGGGTCAGAGAAGAGATTATATATGGCAATAACTCGAGCAGGATAAATTGTTTTTTTACCTGTTCAAGTACTTCCCTTGGCCCATGTAACAATGAAGCACTGAAACAATGATAAAGAGAAAAGATGAACTGGATGGAGAAAATTTTACTTAAGAAATTGTTATTTCCAAGAGCAGTGACAAGGCTACATACGGAATTATACATGATGCCAGAGAACTAGTTTGAGAAAGCTGCCACTGTCGATATCTGCGAATCTGTACGTTCACTATATCGCCATCAGCAATAGACTCGGCAGCACGGGCAATCAGTTGCATGCGTTTTATACCACCACTGTCATCCTTATGAACCGAGTTTGGTCTATAATTAACATAATTTTCCTGCCATATAGTGTCAAAAATAAAAACATGAGGAATATTTGAAATATTCACCAAGTTCATAATATTAAGGCAAACAGAGCTATATAGCAAACACACAGGCCCAGAAAATTTTAAAACTTTAACCTTGAAGAAGTTCATGAATAAGAGTATGCAAGGACCAGTTTATAAAATGGCAACCAATTCCAACATATAATATTTGGCATGTAAAATGGTATTAATTTTAGGTTAATTTTAACCAGATTTAACCTCAATCAACCATTGTGAGATTTTTATTAATAAGATATGTGGCTAAATGCAGACATATATGGTGCAGACATAAATTGGTTATAGGATAAAAGCCAGATTATTTAGACTATCAAAGTTGAATGAGGTTACTGCAAGAGATGGTATAAAACACTGGACTGCTACTAAGTATAAATTTCAGTACATAATTGGGGCAGAAAAGATGACCCCAAGACAAAACGAGGCATACAAAATTGGAAATTATTAGAGAACCTGGATAAGTAGAGGAACAAGATCAGGGTCACTCATGCTAAGAGTAATCCTCTCTTCCATTCTCATCTTTCCAGCATTCAAACCAAAAAGCCTACAAGACAAGAAAAGAATCATAAATTTTAACTCAGCTCAGTCACAACCTTCTGTTAAATATTGTCATGCAGAGCACACCTTGAATCGCTGATGAAATGAGTCAAATGACAATAAGTTAACAGATATATATAACTTATCATAAACCTTATAAATATCCCCACGTTCACACTTACGACGTTAAGCAAAACTAAATAGAAGTTATAGATCAACCACTGAAACGAAAGTCATGATCCTCAAATGCTGGTAATTAAAAATATAATCATTCCAAGGAAGCATCACCCAGAATGACAACTGTTGTTTAGTGGAACAAAAGAGAGCGAAACCAAACCATTTTTATAAGGATTTTATACATGAAATAAAACCCTACTTTATTTACACATGGCCACGTCAATTGAGCCCTTACCTTCAAGGCACTTTTACTTACCCTATAATATTATACTACTATTACTTGAACTTGAAAGTCTAGACAGCCTCCAATTGAGGCTATGAACATATGTTATCTAAAAACCCAGCTATGATTAGACAATATTTGACACCAATTTTAAATCTGCAAGAATAAAATTCTTTTACCCCCTCCTACACTGGAACTGCAATGTTATGAATGAAAGCATGAAATATTCATTCAATTTATATAACATATATCCTCATCAGTCATCCCTATTTTTACTAGCATATATCAGAGCAATCTGATTGCGAGATTTGACAGACATTAGGGGACTGGCCACTCGAAAAGGTTAATAAAATGCAACAGTTTTTAAGTGCAGCACTTAGATAATATATGTCATACTTATCAACAGCTGTGAATGGTGAAATGTCTTCATCTTTCGCATTGGTAAGTAAGCGCTGCCTGATATCGTCGTAGTTGATAACTGACATGGAGAGGCCCATATATTGTAACTGGTTTAGTGCCATTCGCATATCTCCATTAACTCTTTCTGCTAATTCCTCAAGAGCAATCTAAAACAAACATGGTGAATGATTCAAAATAGTACTTTATTCAATACGAACTTAGAAAAAATTGTGAGACGGATATCAGTGATTCAAAGTAAATGTGTACCCTCATAGCCCACAAAATCAAGTAGAGTAAAACTCTCCAAGATATAAGATAGAACTATGTTGGCAAAAATCACCTCATTAACTTGAAGCCTTTCAGCCTTTGCAACCTCCATAAACTTCTTTGCCATCTGGTATAAATAAAAATTTAAGTTATAAGCTACCATACCTCAGCATGTTTATTTTAACATGTTAAGCTACAAGCTGTAGATAATTTACATTCTAGAGTAAGCAGGTTTGATTAAAAAAAAACTTAGACAACTAGACCCTCATATATGATAGACCATATGTCATTGAGTAGCGTCGAAAGTTACTTACATGAGGAAGTAACAAAAAAAAGTACTCAGAAATACACCACATCTCAGCATGCTTGTTTTAACATGTTAAGCATAATTCAGACTTCAGAACTAATGCTACAAGCTGTAGATAATTTACATTCTAGAGTAAGCAAGTTTGATAAAAAAGACTTAGACAACTAGATCCTCATATATGATAGACCATATGTCATTGAGTAGCAACGAAAGTTAATTCCATGAGGATGTAACCAAAAAAAAATAATAACTCATAAATACACCCCATCTTTTATTAGGGAGTAGAGTGAAAACAGTGGGATAAGAGAATAGGTTACTTTCTCTATATAAGATTTACTAATTTTATCTAGATTCACTTAAGAGTAAGACTAACTCAAGGTCAAGCTAAGTCATCATGGATGAAAAAACTCGGATCATTTGCACACTAATTCAAGGTCACGATCATACACAACACCAAAATATTAGAGATTCAAGAAAGTAACACATTAAACTTGACCAAAGTGGAACACCAATATCATAAGACAGAGAAATACATGGAAGTGAGCAAATGTTCAAGTTTATGACATTCAAGAACTGAGCAAATTCAATTAGTAGATATAAAACACAAGCAAAAATGTTCTTGTTCCATAGTCAAGTAACATAAAGTGGCCATGAAAGAGAGGATAATTATCAAAAGGACATGTTAGAAATCAAATACTAGCTTTGATGAGAAACTGTATTTTGATATCCCATCAGTATTCGGCAATAAACAGCACTCATTTGTTCATGTAACTGGCAAAGTCCACTCTATTATGCATAACATAAAATAACCATAAAATTTGGCAGGGGAACACCACTAATAACTGTACAAGCAAGGGATCCCTGTTGTTTTTACATGTTAGATAAACAGAAGTTGAACAAATCCATGTGATTCGGATGAAAAGAGAGAAATAAAAGGATCTAATATAATGAATGATGGTTCTAAATTTACATAAAATAAAAGAGAAACAATGACATCTAGCAAGAAAGACCTGTTGCTTTGTAGGCTTCCGGTAACTAAGAAGCAAACAGTAGTTCACTAGGCTTTTTAATTTCTGGCTGTAACGGTCATTGCAAATGCAGATAATGGGAATTTTTGATATCTTGATGCTAGCAATAAGATCAGCAACACCACCCCTATCACCAGCTGACATCCCATCAACTTCATCCATAATGAGCACAGTTTTGGACTGCTTTGGCCTGGAATTTACACTTAAAGAAACATTATAATGTGTATAATATGAACTCACTAACTACTTATTATGATAATGAATGACCAACCTATTCATATTAGGGCCAAGGGCCTCATTCGTCACAAGTTCCTTGATAGAATTTGAATTGCTTCCGCTAATTCCTTTTTCAATTTTGCTATCAGCTTTTCCACGGCTATCACTGGCATTTACCTTCAATACAAACATGGACGTGAGAGAAAAACACGGTAGCAAAAAGCCTTTGCGATGTATGCATTTAATAAGAAATGTCACCACCTCTATGGCCTGGAAACCCAGCTCCTGACACACCAGCTTTGCTGATGTTGTTTTGCCTATACCGGGGGTTCCACTTAACAAGACAGCCTTTTTGGAAGTAGAGTCATTCTGCTTTTTTCCTTTTTTAATACCACCTATGTTAGAAAATTGCTCATGCCAACCTTTTAACCAATTTCGAAGCTGTAAAACCTGTAAACCATTACATTTATGATAAGGGCAAATGATGATCCATGTTCAAGTAGGCCATATGGAAAAAATTAACCACTGAAATATGGTAATGAGGACAAGGTATTATACAAGTGACTGATTCCCGATGATATCCTTTGGATTTGTAGGTCGATGTTTCTCTGTCCACATCACATTAGACTGAACAGTAGCAGCTTTCTTAAGCTTCACTTGGTTGGAAGGTGAGCATGAAGACAAAGAGGCTGCATTTGTGATAAAGAAATGCAACTTAGAATATAATAAATGAACACCCTTTGATAGTAACAACTTTACTCTAGGAGCAGCTGTTAACTCTTCAATACTAACAAGGGAAATCAAAGAACAAAACAAGTAACAGAAAACTACAAAATACTTTATAGGGTTTACCCTTTGTTCCTGCTTTCAAAGGAATTTTTGAAGGGGATGGCATTGCAACAGCCTTTGTTTCTGCTTTCAGAGGAACTTTTGACGGGGATGGCACTGCAACAGCCTTATTCAGAGATTTCTTGCTTTCATCTTGCTTAGGAGCTTTTGCGGGTTTTGATGCCCGGATCATATCAAACAACCCATCCTCTGTGAGGAATGAAGTCCTATAAAACATGTGTCAGCAAAATATGAAAACCCTTTTAACCTTCCTTGAAATATATAAAAGTATAAATATAAGAATGCCAACCCTAGCTCTTTAGCTTTTTCAGACTTCCTTCCCCCAATATCTTCGTCACATAACAAATAATTCTGCAAACAAAAGATGGTTATTGCATAGGATTGAGTATATTTAATTGTAATTGAATAAATAAAAAGCATTATATAACTGTTTTCTTGCTGACTGATCCGGTGACACGGCCACCGTGGCGTTTAATCAAAACTTCTGCTTCTTCTCGTTCCAAACTATAAATATACAAAAGAAAAAATATATAAAGGCTGAATAGAGTAAAAATGACATGAAATAAGTGATGACCTAGTAAATACTGTACATGGAAAGAGAACATAAACATAAACAAAATAATGACTAGAAAATGTGGGAGTATGAGATGAGGAAGCAACAATATGTAAATCATGTACTGCTCCGTGCAAGTCTAGATTTATGTGAATACCTGTCTAGTGTTCCACTTATTACAAACGTTAAACCAGCTAAACAGTTAGGAGCACCTTCAGGGAGTTCCTGACAAATGAAAGAAATGTCAGTTCATTGACAGAAAATAGTTCCAATTGATAGATCCACAGATAATTAACAAGTTTTAACCTTTTCACCCTTGTGTGGTGGATCTTTTCTTTCACCGAAATTCATGAATCCACCCCTACCACCTCCTCGGCCCCTCCCACCAGATGCTGGCGTAGAGGCTCCTCTTCCACCACGACCCCTTCCACCAGATTTAGCAGCACTTTTCTCATCATCTTCATCACTTTCTTCCAAATCAGCAGATTTCTTGGGGGCTCCCCTACCACCCCCTCGGCCTCTCCCACCAGTTGTTTGTGTCGATGCTCCTCTTCCACCACGACCCCTACCACCAGATTTGATAGGAGACACGCCATCTTTCTCATTGTCTTCATCACTTCCATCCAAATCCACAGGCTTCTGCGGGATCCCCCTACCTGAACCACTCTTCAATTTCTTAGTAGGAGTTGAACCAGCTAACTTCTTTCCATCATCTTCATTACTGTCGTTCACAGTCTTCCTTTTAGCCGGAAGCGCTTGTGTTTCTTCAATCTCATCTTTCGGCTTTGATTTTTCCTTATCAAAATATTTGCTAGTTTTCCTTCTAACCGAACTTGTTTGACCTTCAGGTACCTACAAAAGGACATTTTTCCTCTTTAAACTCACAAGTTTTCATATATTAAAATACAAACAAGTCCTAAGCGCTATGTCTCAATAATTAACATGCAAACAAACCTATACACAATCGAAAATCTGCAATGCAAAACATGTCAATAAAAAATGATCTCGCATTCTTCGAATTTCACTAGTTTTTCATTCATAACCTAACAATAGAATCTACGAAATCCGAAACGAAATCAGTGTTTCAACTTCACATACATGTAGCATTTAGGGTTTAACAAAAAAACTCATCAAAGTTAATTACTAAAAACAAGTATATCGAAGAGCGTAACAGCACTAACCGTTTTCTCCGGGTCGGGTTTAACCGGCGAAGGTTTCGGTGGATTGGAGGGTTTGGAGTTACCGGCGGCAGCATTGTTGGTTTTTTCATGTGATTTCATGAACCACTTCCGTATATCACTCTGTCATTCCAAATTCGAAGAAATAAAAAGAAACATTAGGTAAGAAATTGAAAGAGAATAATCGATTGTTGTTGAAAAGAGAAGAAAAAAAGAGAAAGATAGAAGATGAAGGAAGAACCCTAACATACCATTTGTGGCGGGAGAACAGAATGAAACTTTGTTCGATCTGTGACTGTGATGTTAGCGAGAGTACAAACCTGAATCTTGCTATCTAATATTACTATTTTTTGGGGGTCAAATTTTGTATTTTTAAAAGAAAAACATATTTTTATTTATATTTGGAATATAAATATAGTTTTTCATATATACAAATATTTAGAACATTGATATATCTTTTCATATGTAAATATTAATTTTGTTTTAATATTATTTATAAAATAATGATACATACCATACAATAAAGAAAAGACACTCCAGTAATCAAATATCACATTCTCATGTTTTAGACTTCCAACAATATCCATGTACCGATAAAAATATTTCTTTCTGTAGGCAATTCTTTGTTTATTTACATGTAATCATCTTCATAGCTATGAAAACTTTAGACTAAGTTTCAGATTGGATTGTTGATTGTTTTGCCACTTATGTCTATGCATTTGAACATATAAAAAAAAATCAATAAACTTTGATTATCCTAATCATAGCTATGAAAACTAATTTTTAGAGAATTTAGGATTTTATATATATATATATATATATATATATATATATATATATATATATATATATATATATATATATATATATATATATATATATATATATATATATATATATATATATATATATATATATATATATATAGGAAATATGTGATACAAAGAATTTAAAAATAATTAATAGTGATAGGACAATACATTTTTTAATATGATGAGACAATATAGAGTACATGCACACACATTAGCATCTTGAAATTTGTTTTGGACTGACCCAATAGGTAAGCAGGGTCCAATCCACTTCTGCGTTTAGGATGGTCCAATGACCTTGGCCCAATCATCTGGAATAGATAAGGGATATTTTCCCCTTCTGCCCCTCACTCGAGGATCCCTGGTCGGTTGACCCTCAGGATCAAGAAGACCACATTTGTCCGCTCAGAACAGGCTAGCCCTCATCCTGTCAGTCGCACGAAGACAGTCACCTAGGAACGATCAGATCACGCTTTCCCGTGTGTGATACGGTGGCAGAACCGAATGTTATACTGATTTGCGTTTTGTATTCGCAAATGTTGTGGTAAGAAATAGTCGCCACTGATTTTTATTTCATCCAACAAAGGAAAGGAAAAAGAACAGAAAAAACCTTTTTTCGAGAGTTTTTGAGTACGGGGGGTAGATTATAGAAAGGGAAGGTATTAGCACCATTTCTATCTGTGATTATCCACGGGCTCTTAGGTGGTTAGCTCATGTTTTGAAATTGCTTGTGTGTGTTTTGCAAAAAGTTTTGTTTACTTCGTGATAACCCTTGTATATGTCTTCAAGAGTGTGCCTAAGTTGTTTTAAAAATTGTTTTTGAAAAATGTTGGTGTGAAAAGCTTTTGTTTTGAGCAAATACTTAAGAGTTTTCTACCTACTCGAAAAAAGTTTGTTCGTTTTCGTTTCCTTTAGACAACGTTATTCTACTATTAAGGAGTAGGTAGCTCCGTCGTTGGAATTTTAAGGGACGTTCGAAGGGACGAAATGGTCTCTGAAGGCAACAAGTAAGGATACCTTAGTATTTCGAAGGGATTATCGTCATACGATCAATTCGTAGGCAACTCGACGGACAAGTATGGACTATGATCTTTATGACGACTTTGAATCGCGGGTCATTGCTAAGGTATCCCTACATTCAAGGGACACGACCATTATTTCTTAGGCAACCAAGTGGGGCAAACCCTAGGAGTGAGCATGTGCAAGTGTGTTTTTTTAATTAATTATCTTTGCACAATTAGGGGTATCTACCTTTTTAATCGTGGATTTATCTTTCGCATACAACCCTAATATCCATACATCTAGCAGTTTAATGATTGCGGAAATTAAAAAAATGTGAGAAATTAAAGTCCTATCTATTACAAGGCTTTTGGACAGATACACCAATATTTGACTGAAAATAAAGATGCGGAAATTCAAAATCCTAATTAATCTATTACAAATCCAAAGCAGATACAATAATTCGAAATAAATAAATAAAACGCGCGCGAATAATTAAGACGGGAATGAAGAAAAGATATTTTTGGATTTCTTTGAGAAAAACAATTAATCTTGCAAATTAACCTAATTTCTATTTAATTTTAAATATATAAAAAAAGTTTTTCAAGTTAACCCTAATTTCTATTGAATTTTAATTACAAAAAAAGAGGAATTTAGATTAACCTAATTAAACTAATTAATTAATTGCAATTAAATATTTTATAAAAAAAAACCAAATCTAACTTTTTTCTGATTTTATGATTTAATAAAAAAATATTTTTGTGAAAATAATTAAAATAAGAAATTAAGACAAAATAAATAAAGAAATTAGAAAAAAGAATTAAAGGAATTGGGTTTGATGTCATGAGCAGACTGGGGGGGGGGGGGGGGGGGGTGCTGCCAAATTTGTGTTAGGTCCAAAGCTGGTGGTCTAGAGTCTAGCGCCTGATCCAATGAGATCATCTTCTGAGGGTGCACCATAGACTTTGCCAGCGTGGGACCTTGGATCTGGCTGGAGACAGGTCCCAAGGGTGAGATTTAAGGGCGCGTGGTTGACCTCTAAGCATGAGACGCATTGAATCCTGCATAGAAGGTTAAGAAAATAACAAAATATGCACGTCTGGAATCGAACCCAGGTCTTTGGTTTCACATATCCATGCCCTTGCCATCTGCGTTGATTATTAATTTGTTTATACAAATAATAATAATAACATATATATGTGTTGTACCCCAAAATTTGCCCTCTCATTTCTCAAAGGATCAACCTGGACCCTCAAGTTTGCTTTCATCCAATTGCAAATCTAAAATTACAAATTGACACACAGTCCTCCTCAGCCTGACGGAGACAGGAAACCAATTCAACACAAATCCTCATCTGCTTCAGCTCCTCGGTCTTATCCTCAGCTGGGGTCGCGTCAGCTTCCTATGCGGTGTTTCTATCCTTGAGCTCCTTGTTTGACTGGGCCATCTTTTTAGCCTGCTTGGTCAATGTTGCTTTCTCTTTTTCTCACTCTTCATCTTGGCCATCCTCTTCTCGAGAGTTATGATAGTCGCACAAGCATTCCTCACCTCCTTGGCACTAGGGGTCTCATCCTCAGTATGGATCACCGCCAACTCTAGAATCCTCATCAAACCTACGACATTCTAAGCAAGGGTTTTTCTCTTCCTCGACTGATTGATATCCTCTAGATGCAGAGATTCCTACTGTGGTACTTTCAAAGAAGGACCCCCCCCCCCCCCCCTCAAAGTAGCCTTGATGTAACCAACAAGGAGGCAACTCATATATGTCTTTGTGGCCCTCCCTAGTCAGGTCACCAGGATCGCTCCCACGCGATGACGTTTCTAGACTGAGGTCACCTGCTTGGGGAAAGGATGCTCGCCAGGAGGAGTAGAATAGGAGGTCCCATACCTAGTAAGAGGAGGAAGTGGATTACTTCCCATTAAGTTTTTCTAATTCAGAGCTTTCTTCAGTTGCCTCATTTTGTTGGTGGTTGCCATCTTGACTATACGCTCATGCGCGTTCGATATTTCACCTACAACAAGCAACAAGCACAAATCAGTAAAACAAATAAGATGATAAAAAACAAGCCACTAAACAAAAGGCTACCTGAAATTGTTAGGGCATTCTCGTAAGTGGCACAGTCGAGGAACCCATTCGTACTAATAAGCTGAGTTGCAAGCTTAGGCTCTATATCGTCGTCCATAATGACCTCCCAGCACTTGGTCACACACTCAGCAGGGATGAAGCTTTCAACAAGGCCACAAGCTTGTTATAGGAGGCCAAATCCTCCCCCTCTAGGTTGCTCGGTCGCACAAGGTACTCCTCGGTTTTTTGATCAAAATGATCCTGAATCCAAGAAAATTGGAACCTCTGAACCTGATGCCCCCTCTGCCGACCATCCTCGTTGAGAAGGGGATTTCCAATATCATTCCTCATGATTTCCCAGACGATCAAGGAATCTATAGCTTTCCTCAACACAGGTAGAATGACATAGTACTTATCCTCGAACGTACAAATACACTATGAGTATGCTTTGAACAACTTTTTCGACTGTTTTAAAGACACCCAGGAAAATTTCCCCTCCGAGGTCGTCAACCACTAAAGATGGAAACAAGCAAAGAAGAGAGCGACGATGGCCCCAATCTCGAGGTAGTCACAGGCAAGCTCGAAAGCCCGAGTGAAGACAAGCGAATTGGGATGCAGTTGCGAGAGTGCCATATCTAAATGGGCAAAAAATGCCATTTGAAGGACGGAGAAAGGCAACTGAAGCCCCGTCTCTTTGAAAACATATCCGTACATGGGGAATCGGTCAATGTCATAAGGCGAGCAAATCCTTTCATCTTCCCCGGGGAATAAGACCCTTTAATTCTCCTCGGCACCTGAGGAACTAGTCTCCCCTCCAACATCCATAAACGCCTCCCCGAGGAAAGAAGCATACATCGAGGCTATTCCTCGAGGCTCTAGAGCTATTCAATCCCATGGATCTGAAGCTGGATCCAAAGCTGGATCTGAAGCTGTCAACTCCTCCTCGGAAGATTCGGTCTACTCGGGCATATTCCATCCTCAGAATTGGAAGACATTTTCACCTGAAAAGCAGAGGAGAATAGTGAATTCGCCTATCAAATCAAATTCATCCTTCCACCGCAAATCAAGTTAAAAGGCGTACAAAGGCACAAGAACAACGCCCTCGGCCAAAGCCCTTACTCAAACGAACAAAGACGCGATGGGATCATCCCCGACTGGTTTAAATCCTCTCCGATAGGCAAATCCATAAATTCGTACGAGGAAAGTCTCCCCGGTGCACTCCCTAGAAGTTCATTTGAAGGTTCATCGAAAACTTCATACCTTCGTAAAAAATTCATATATTCATCGGAAAGTTTAAACATTCGCCAGAAAATCATGGCTACGACCCCAGATCGGTCGAAAAATGCACATTTCTCCTCTCACCTAGCCCTCTCATCGGCGATAGCGTCAGAAAATGGCATGACCACCGTCAAACACCAACTAATCACCGGAGTGGCACCCACCCTAACTCAATCTATCATATATACATGCATTTTAGTAAAAAATAAAGCTAAATCTAGCTTAAAGCAGAGAGGAACATGAAACTTACTTGGTTGGAGGGATGAAATCTGTGTTCGAATGCTCCTGATACGGCGGTAAATGGCGGCAAACGGAGGAAGGATGAGCGGGAAAAAGAACTGATCAAAGGAAGCAAAGAAGAAAGGAGAAGTAAAAGGTGAAAATGGTCTTTGGCTCCCTATATTTATAGAATGACCTTAATAACACATGCACACACACACACACGGTCTAGGGCAACGTAGGGGTCATCATTAATACCCTAGCCCTAGACTACCATCATTACACGTTTACTACTACACGTGGCTCGATGCAGGCGTACTACGCAACCTCTGTAGAACCAATTAACTATTGGGCTCCCTGTGCATCGAATATGTTAAGCAACTCATAGGCTCCTCGTATGAACTTATCCTCGAGAAGCCACAAGATCTCCCCGACTCAAAACACGCGCGTCATCCGCGCCACGCCCCCTCGACAGGCGAGCATACATAATATTAATGAAATCATATGTACACAAAAATTTATTTATTTATTTTTAATACTTAAAAAATTCATTTTTAGAATACATATTATTAATGAAATCAGAAAACCCAAGAGCCCCGATGACGACAAACTCACTCGCCACCATAGCTACGGCCCCAGATCGGTCGAAAAATGCATATTTCTCCTCTCAACCTAGCCCTCTCATCGGCGACAGCGTCAGAAAATGGCATGACCACCGTCAAACACCAACTGATCGTCGGAGCGACACCCACCCTAGCTCAATCTATCATATATACATGCATTCTAGTAAAAAATAAAGCTAAATCTAGCTTAAAGGAGAGAGGAACAGGAAACTTACGTGGTTGGAGGGATGAAATCTGTGTTCGAATGCTCCTGCTACGGCGGCAAACAAAGGAAGGATGAACGGGAAAAAAGAACTGATCAAAGGAAGCAAAGAAGAAAGGGGAAGTAAAAGGTGAAAATGGTCTCTGGCTCCCTATATATATAGAATGACCTCAACAACACGTGCACACACACACGCGGTCTAGGACAACATAAGGGTCATCATTAAAACCCTAGCCCTAGACTACCATCATTACACATTTACTACTACACGTGGCTCGATGCAGGCGTGCTGCACAACCTCTGCAGAACCAATCAACTGTTGGGCGCCCTATGAATCAAATATGTTAAGCAACTCATAGACTCCTCGTATGAACTTATCCTCGAGAAGCCACAGGATCTCCCCGACTCAAAACACGCGCGTCAGCCGCGCCACGTCTCCCTCGACACGCGAGCATACATAATATTAATGAAATGATATGTACACAAAAATTTATTTATTTATTTTTAATACTTAAAAAAATCATTTTTAGAATCCATACTATTAATGAAATCATAAATATAGATTGAAAAAAAATAATAATAATAAGAAGTTATAGTGATATGGTACACAAATAGTCACTTTAAACATGTGAATTTAGGTGAAAGGACTCATTTCATAGAAAATAATAGATATACTTCTATATTATTTTCAAACCAAAAAGATATATTCACCAATTAATAATAGAAAGAAATGTAAGAAATTTTAATAATAGGATAGATGAAGAAACAAATTGTGATTACACTCTCATGTCAAGATGGTGATTTTTTTGTGCTTTACATTATGTTCACCATACTATCAAGCCTAGATGTTGTTGTGACCTTATGAACACTATCATTGTAGTTAGAATTATATAATACACCTGAAATAAAAAAAGAAATAAATTTCACAATATCATTCAATTAACTATCATTTACATAGTCATCATTAAAAAAATATTATCTTTCATTACAAATAAAGTAGTATAATAATCATAACTTTATTAATCTTTTTGAAATGAATAGAATAGAAATAGAAATAAATATTCTGAAATATATGAAAATAATTGAGTGCAAAATTTTATAAATCTTTTAGAAGTGAATAAAATAGAAATATATGTTATGAAATATATGGAAAAAAATGGAATACGAAATCTTTGATAAAATGAAGGGAAAAAAAGTATTTGGAAAATATATTAAAAAAAAACATAAACTTATAACACATAAATATTCAATGGAAGAAAAATGTAAAAAAATATTTTTCCCTACCCATTTCAACCCTGCACAATCTCTGAAAGACCTGATCCGAAATATTCACCCCTTCAGCAATTACCCCGAACCATTAAACTTCCCTCTTAGTGGGATTTCTTTACCTTCACCTATGATAGTATTCAAACCAATTATTGAACATATTACAAAAGAATATTCAAAAACCTTATTGAAAAATTGTGTGAACGTGTATTAGATATTCAAAACAGTATAAAAAAATAGTGAATATTTATTTGCAAAATCGAACATATTTGTTGAGAAAGAATCATATATAACAATTGAAAGTGGGTGAAATTACATTGACCAAAGTTGAAACATATTGAAGAGTAAGAACTAAAACATTGAAAGAGAAAAACAGGAAAAAAGTGAAAAACATATAAAGTGAGAAGGAAATAATGATGTATTGGTGAGACAAGCTATGCGGTATAAATAAAAAATGAAAAGAAATTCATGCTTCTTTCAAAGCTACCTGGACATCGACACGAAGGGCTGTGAGATCCTCATCCCTTTAAACGACATAAATAACATATTAATCCATAAACATACTGAGTACTTTAAACCGCATAAATCAAAGATTAATCAAGCAAACATCTTTGACCAGAATCATTTTTATCAAGATCTATGGAGCAGTCATATTCAAAAGAAATAAATATGAGAAATATTAAATAAAAACTGGTGCGTGGTCGGTTGATCCCAGGGTCAACAAAATCACTAATGCCCTTAACCACATCTCTATCCACGCTAACGACTAGTTTTTATATTGTCAGACATACGCGAGCAGCCTTTCAGGATGACGAGCATGAACTGCCCGTCTCTGCTTTTACGTAGAATTCCTAGCAGTTACCTATTTTGTACCTAGATTCTGGATGTCCAACCCAAAATAGGAACCGATGGTCAAACTGGGGGCGTTATAAATACCCTCGCAGTTGTGAGGGTCCGGTATCTGAAGTCTTATCCCTAAATTCTCTCACGTATCTCTTAACTCTTACTAACTTTAGCATCAGAGTGCTTTGTAGATATACCCCCTCCTTTGTGATTCTAACATTGTAGACGAAATCTCTGGCCCACTACGTGTTCTGATCACCGGTAAGATTAATGGCCGTATGTGGGAATTCTGTTTTCCCCATCTTTTCTTTCCCCAGAAACCTAAAGATCAATGCAAACATTCAAGATTCCGATCATATCCAGTCATGATGACGACAATAATGCTCACCAAACCATCACCTCATAGTCCGCAAGGTCGACATCGACGGAGTAAACCCTTTTCTAGAGGACAATGTTTATACCGAAGAGGGACGAAATCACCGCATCTCCTTCCTCAGACGATGCAAACGACGTCGACGTCTAGTACATTGAGACTAGCAGAATCAAGAAAATTCCAGAAAAAGTGCCAGAAATCTATCAACTGATCCCAATACCGTCCAACGTTGATCAAACTATGGTAGCCTTGGTCCCGACGCTCAACCAGACGAACACCTTGATCCTCCAGCAAAATGAAAGGATTGAGGCACTAGAAAATAGACGCCGATCAAGATCTCCCCCGTAGAGACACAGACAATATAAATCTCATAGCCTATCGCCTCCGCCGAGAAAACATCACCAGACACCGGAGAAATAAGAATATTTACTGGTCAATGTAGCGGTAGAAATGTTGAGACTAAGCCATTGGATTGACTTAACTCGCACAAATCAAAATAAAAATCGCCAGTGCGCTTTATTGTTTCCAAAAGAAATGGGAAAAGAGTTGTTCTGGAATGGGCCTGCACTTGAACCAAACATCATACAAGGTCCAATCCAACTACGCTACATGAGAAAGTCTGCTGGAAGAGTCTTCCCTCGACCATGTCGGACAGTAACTTCACTCTTCTGGTCTACCTGGCTTTGCCCTACGGGGATAACCTATGAATGACGAGGAGAACCAATGACACTCGAGAGTTCCTCACGAGCATCGTCCATTTTTCTCGTCGACCAAGACAAGTCCTCCAGGGACGACCCCGCGACTGACGAGGAGGGTCAATGAGGGACAGAAGGACCCCGTGAGCATCCTCCTCGTAGGGATGACACTCAACACCTTCGAATATCACAGAATCCTCTTGATCCTGAAAAGACCGCATCCATATCCTCCTGATAGTTCGGTGGAATCCATCGAGGTTATGGACCACAAGTTAGACTCCACTACGCACGTAGGACCTGACAGTCTCCATTTGGGCTTGTTTGCCCATCCCAACAATGGGGATCTTGGCTCAACGCTGAGGGCTATAAATATCCTCTCATTTGAGAGTGTCAAGTATTCAATCTCTCACTCATACTCTCATACTTGCTTACATTTGCTCTGAGATTAAACCCAAAAGAGAGGGAGATAATCTAAGTACGGGAGTTGGTTATGCAAATGGAAGGTATTGAACTACCAGAAATTTCAAAATTTCCGATACATGCTGCAAAGCTTCGGAAATTTCAAAGTTTCCGGTACAAAATGAAAACATTAAAATCGGTAATATCAAAATTTCCGGTTAGCATATACCAAATATTATGAAATTTCCGATACAAAATACTGGATATTATGCAAAAATACCGTAAATTTCGTACTTTCTCACGAAATTTTCGGTATCGCCTCGAAATTTCCGATATCGCCTAGTGAATTTGAAAAATACGATGTGATACCGAAAAATTGGAATTTTTGAAAAAAAATTAAATTAGAATAATTTTGTTTTTCATACTCTTTGAAGGGTGCCATATATAATAGGGAATGACATGTTAAATTTGCTCAATTCTCTATCATTTTCCGCAAACTCTGAAAATATTTGGGGTACTTAATTCCCCCGCAAACTTGTTGCACCCACTTCAAAAATGAGAATGTGAAAGAATTATTTACATTCGCGATGTTAAACCCAAATTGATTTAAGGCTTGTTGAACACTTTATTGACATTGTATTGACTTAGTTTGTTATTTCCTCCTTCCCATATTATTTGTCACTGACTATTTTACATAAATTAAGAAACGGTAATAAATAAAAGAGAGAGAATAATAATTTTATCAAATTATCCTGATTAATTATTAGTGTATTCAAATTAACATTAATATTAAGTGAGAAAACAAAAAATTAAATATATTTATTAGAGAGTACAGTTGAAAAATTAAATATAAAATTGCATGGGTGATCTAAAATGACAAGTAATTTGAAACAATTTTTTTCATCGAGATGACTTCTAACTAACCGTTCACATTCCTGTATTTCAAAGTTGGGGTTTAATATTGTGTCAGCTACATGCAATTTGAAGTCATTGTATTGGATATGGGCTTAAACATTAACAAACAATCCCTATGATCGTGGATTGACTCTTGATTCCCGTGAATTTGGCCATGTTCATCTATTCAAAGGAATTCATTACGAGCTTGAGGCTAGCAGACTTCTTCATCTTCATGTTCAGGAGTGTCAACACATAATTCTTGTTTAACTTTTCCATCTGAGCGACAACGGTCTTGTGTGCATTGTTTTTGCTTTCAATCACGGTGTAAGAATGGTCTTGTGTGCATTGTTTTTGCTTTCAATCAACAGTGTAAGAAGAGGAATGAATGAATGTTTCAATAACACCTAAAATTCAGAATGACCATTCTCCAGAATTAGTATCTAGAGAGAAAAATGCATCATAACTCGACAAATGTATAAATATTGTTTATGTTGTTCGGGTCACTGGCCCCTATCCACTTGATGTTGTTGTATATAGGCCATTCTTAACACTCTTATTCCAAAGCACAACTCCTAACTAGAAAGAGAAAATTCTCCTAACCAACTCCAACAACTTTTTTTTAATGAATCTTCACTCATCTTGTTGTACATGTTGGTAATAGATGAAAAAAAAAGACAATATCGATGCAAAGTTCATCTCAGGATTTCTTTTCCACTGAGAACTCAAGGTACACATTATTGCCAATGTTAAAGCAAAAACAAACTTGGTAAATGATATATCTGAAGATTTGATGAAGGTAGAAAAGAAGTTACAATTTATAAACCGCAATAAAAGGCATAAGAACACTTCCTATCCAAAGTTGACCATCTTTCTCCTCAACTTCACTCACAGCTCTAACAACTTTTCCCTCACTGTCCTCCAATATCTGCAGCAATTTACCTTCAGGACTATACTTCACAATCACACCATGTTGTTTTCCTCCAATTTGAAACAGGTATTGAACCTTTGTCGGTATAGGAAGCCTGAGTAAAACTCCCCTTATCCCTGGATATAAACCAGTAAGGTATGCATACATAGATCTTCTACAGTGAATTGCCACCCAAAAATCACCATCTTCATTCACCCTCACATTGTCAGGAGCTCCATGTAGGACCGCAAAGATCTCTGAAGTTCCCGCCTTTTCTCCTTTTAGCCAATACTTACGTAACCTAAGCAGTAAGAAACCGTTGATTTAAAAAAGTAACACATTCACATGATTTCAGACATGGGAATATAATAACAACTTGTAAACATTAATCTTAGATTAGCAGGTTAACGTACTTCTTTAGTTTTTTATTTCTTTCATCGAAATATATAATTTTAAACAGAACCGTCAACTTTTGAGAGGTCCCGTGTGAGAAGCTGAAGTTAGCTTCAGTTGAGTTATGATATTTTTTTAAAGGGTCTTATTTAACTGTAAATTAACCGTGGAATATGTGTATGGAGACTCTTTTTGCCATAGCTTAATCATAAAAAGTGTGAGGCTCTACGTTGTAGGTCGTGTTGCACACTCTAAAAAACGGACCTGACTTCAAAAGGAAATAATATGTTAACTTGCTATAACACGTGAAATTCCTGTGGAGAAGTCTTATATTTGATGAGATATGGTCTGACATTGTGTTTAAAAGTGATGGATAATCTCATCAACTTGCAAACTAGTTTTGCATGTTAGAGTTTGGCCTCATATGTCGATTCCTAGGCGTGAGGTGTGTGTGACGAGAAGTCCTAAATGAATAAGATATGTCCTAACATTGTGATTATAAGTTGTGGATAATCCCCACCTTACAATCCGGAGAAGTACTAACTAGGTGATCCAGGGCGCGGAAACTAACTAGGAGATACATGGCATGGAAATTAACATACTTAATTTACTATCACACTTGCATTTTTGTATCCAAAAAATAAAAGACAGCTAGCTAAAGAGGTAGTAAGATTTACTGACCTGCCAATAGTCCCTTCAGAAAAAACAAAGAAGGAACCATCTTTACTTAAGGAAATGCCATTTGGGAATTGAACGTTTCTCACAAGAACCGTGGTTTCCTTTGTTGTAGGGTTGTATTTCAAAACCTTGCCACTATCATCCCCAGAAAATACCAGCTGCATGAAATTCCTGTTAAAAAATAATGTCAGAAACAAAACGGATGAAACAATCCAATATCTTTATTTCAGAACTCAGAACATCAAGTTAGATCCAAACAAAAAGCTTGACTTATGCAAAGACGACACATAGGAGTCAATACTTAATAATCATCCTAGATGAACCATTGTCACAAATCCCCATCTTAAGCTGTCATGACTCTATGAACAAATAATAACAAGATTTCATTCACTGCTATACTGTGATCCATCATTCCGGCATCGACAAAACACGAACTTCAACTTTAATGAAATACTTTCCTTGGAATTCAGAGTCTAAAAGTTTAACAACAAAATCATACCTCCTCTGATAAATCTCACTGCTTTCTGTAAAATAAACATTTCCTTCAATATCCACATCAACATCATTAGTAAATCTGAGAGGCACCCCTTCAGCTTCAGTTGTAAGAGACGTTGCTAAGCCGCCCTCGGGCCCAACTTTCATGAGTCCAAGATATGCATCTGCAATGTACAATTCACCTGTTTTCTTGTGAAATCTGAGTCCTAAAGGCCTTCCACAGATATGTTCAGTCTTCACATAACTAAATGGTGTGGCAGCTTCTATAGGAAGAGTCTTACATAATGACCTGTTTTTGAAATAGAGAAACAAGAAAATTCATTACCATTTAATATAACATAGCACAGTATTTATAATCTAAGAATGAACAAAAAAGTAACACTCTTGAGAAAGGAATTGTGACGTAACCTAACCTATTGGGCGAAGTGTAAGCAAAGTCAACCCAATTATTGTCATTCCAGAGCAAGATTCTACCATCAGCAAGGCCAGTGTAAGGTCCACGACCAAGATTGTCAAAAACAATGCTCTCAGGTCCTTGAATTTGCTTCAAAAATCTAACAGTAGAGTTTTGCAGCAAGTTGTGATGGTCTATGTCATTAGGAAGTTGAGACCATGGTGGCATGTCAACCTTCTTGACCTCAAAATCAGGGAAATTTGCAACGGGACTGTGGTTGAATGGGTCCAAACCGCAGTATAGGGCAAACAAGAGAAAGACAACGCCAAGGGTTTGAGTAATAGTCATGGTGTTGGAATGAGAGAGAAATGGAAGGTTGAAGATATTAGTGGGTGAGGGAGAGAGTGAGTGTAGTTATTATTGATCAATGGACGTGTTTGTTGGTGTAGTGAATACTAAAGCTTTCAAAGTGGGTTGGTTGCACCAAACCGCAATTTGACTTCAAATCAGGTTTTATATAGAAAAAATAAATATATCTGCCGACATAGTTAGCCTTTAACATATAAATTTAAATTTTTTTAATTAATATTAAAATAGAATAGAATAAATCTGAATTTTAACACTAATTCAAATCATGCAAATTACAAAATGAAAAATAATTATATTAATTAGAATTCTAAAAATTTAAAATAATAAAATAAAAAATAGAGTAAACATGTTATATGACAATTAAAGAATTCATTCATATGTAAACCTTACATTAAATAGTACAAATTCTTACTAGAATTCAAAGTACTCCTAACAACTTTTAATGACTTAGCATAACGATCTAGAGAATCATGATTAGGGAATATTTGAAAATTATCAATTCTTCCTTTACTTTCAGTTTGGCATCACACTTTTAGTATGGGTTGATAATCCTCTCAAGTGGTATCTTTGAGAAATAAGTTTGTATATTGAATGAACACTAACATTGTGTTGTCTTTGTTTCGCTTCCAATTTGAGATAGTTAGTGGCTTGATCTGCGGTTGGTTTTCCATAGATTTATTGTGTTGGTGGCGCTCTACCATACACAATTTGAAATGGTGAAAGTCCTATGGATGTGTGTATCACTGTGTTGTAGTGTCATTCGGCCCACTGTAAGTAGTGTCCCCATTTGTTTGGTACCTGAGATATTGCTGGAGAAGTTTGTTCACAATCTTCGTTTGCCCATCGCTCTGTGGGTGATAAGCTGTGAACATACGTAATTGGGTGCCATTCAGACGAAATAACTCTTTCCAGAAGTGGCTCAGAAAAATAGAATCTCTGTCTGAAACCATGTTGTGAGGCATACTGAATAGCTTGCATATCATGATAGTGAACAGTTCCGCAACTTTAGTAACAGTCAATTCTGTTAGGCTTGGTATGCTGACACGCCACACAACTCTTGACAAACTCAGTGATATCCTCGTACGTACCAACCCAGAACACGTTTTCTTGCAATCACCCAAAAGTTTGGTGGATTTCGCTTTGTCCTCCGATCAGGGAAGCATGGAATTCTTCAAGAAGTGTTTGTTTCAAGGGAGAATCACGAAGAATGAAGAGCTTCCCTTTGAAGAACATCAGTCCATTCAATACATGAAAACCTTTGTACTCTGAAGGTTTCTGTTAGACATCTTGTACAAATTGTTGAAACACTACGTCACGGGCCAGTTGTTTCCTCAACATGTTAATGAATTCCATATGAGGAATCGAAAGAGCTAAGCAATGAACTCGCGAAAGCATTATGCCCATTTTACTATGCAAGAGAACAAAAGAAAATCAAAGGACAAATAATAAGGAATTAAAAAATAGAAATTAATGAATTAAATAATATATATATATATTTAACTACGAGGTGAGGGTAGGTGGGCAAGTGAATGTTCAAACACACTGATCAAGAAAGAGTTACAAGTTAAGCATTCTACGTTAAGAATACACAACCTCATATCACCTTCATCACAAAACCTCTTCACAAAACTTGTCCCAAATTCCGACCTCTACCACATTCCAGTAGTTTTTTCCACTAATTCTCTCGTGCATTTTCGTAATTTTTTCCAGGTACCCCATAATATCCTCTAAGCGAATTATCCAAGGAAAGGAGCCAGCCGCTGAACCGTCAAGGCCTATGAAGAGGCGCAATCTCCAACCCAATGACCATGAAATCATCTTCGACAATTCAGAGCATGAGGCACGCTATTCGTGTCATGTTAAGCGTAAGATTTTGCCAACAAGGTATATATGTTCTAAAACTTTATCTGATCTAGGCTTGCTGGATGAAGTCAATATATGTTTCATGTGTTAGGATTTTTAGAATTCATGCATTTCGAGGCGTCCACTTTTGAGCGCATAACCCTTGAATTTTTGAGTTCTGTGGACAGGTACCATCAGACACCACACCGGCACCATGCATTTTAGGTTGTATAACACTGACCATCAGTTGACGGTTGAGGAATTAGGAGGCATCCTCCATCTCCTTATTTATGGACCCGGGACCATCCCATACACATTTAGGGCGAAATCTTTCTAGTTGGGTATTATATATTTATCCAAGTATATTGCTAAGGGCGCAAAGGCCTTTTGTATCCAGAACCCATGCTTCAGATACGCTCAAAAGAGTTTGGCTTATTCACTGTTAGGCAGAGGTGATAGCACAGGGGTGGCTACACGAAAAGAACTATATTTTCTATATGCCATGGCCCATAGGATTTCCGTGAATGTGGCCGCTTTCGCTGCCGATCATCTGGGAAGAGTAGGCTGAGCAACCTTTGGCGACATTTCGGTTGGAGGCATCATCACCCAGATATCCAACCACTTTGGTTATAATCCTGCTGTGCTTAATGAATCCCCAATAGTAGGTAATGATAAGCTGAACATGATTGCTCTGGTCAATCAAGGTATGATTCAGGTTGAGAGTGATCATTATGCTGTAATGAGTCAGAAAAGGTTTATTATTGCACTCCCTGACCCTGAATGAATTACTATTGTTGAAAGGAATAATTGGGTATATGTGGGCGATCTCCAGGATGATAAGGACGAGGACAATGTTGCGGACCATGACGTAGAGGACCAAATGGATGCGGATATTCAGGATCAAGAGCAAGTTGATCGTTCCCTAAATATGCCCACTCAACCAGGTCCAGGGTCACAATTTATGACTTAAGACCAGTTCTCATGGATGCAAGCTGAGTTTGGGGACCTCAGGGAGGAGCAAACACGTCAAGGAGTGGAGCAGGTTCGGCAGGGAAAGTTGGTAGATGAGATGCATAAGATTATGCAACATTTGATGTTGCAATTTCCTCCTCCCCCGCAGTGATGTTCTGTGAGTTCGCCTTCGCTCTTGTACAAAAACATTTGGATAATATTTAGTTCAAGTGCGGGGGGGGGGGGGGGGGGGGGGTATTGTTTTCGGTTTATTGTTTTACTATTTTAGTTTGTAGTTTTCAGTTTTTTTTTAATTTCAATATTTTTCGTTTTGTCTTGGTTTTAGTGTGTTACAGATTCAGGGTATTGATGCAGGATAAATGATGAGACTTGTAGTTTGTGGATGAAAAGATGCAACCCATATGTGCTCTCCAGGAAACCCCCGAAAGTTGGTACTGCTTAGGTAAGAAGTAATCGCAACTTTTCGACACTGGACTGAGACGAGAGTACTGTGCACCCGAGACTGAGATGAAGCTACATTACACTAAAGATATTTTGGAACCTGTGAGCTATACCAAACATGGTGAGGGTCATAAAAATCCAAACACAATATCATCATGAGAGTTCTTCAGGTATGTAATTGTCACTCTTAGTTTGCGTAAATATTTGTTGGAACTTCTATGCACACATAATCACGCTGAGGCACTTGTTTGTTGTTTAACCCCGAGCCTTTCCAGCCAACCTTGTCATGTTATCCTTTGTTAAACCCTCTCGAGCCTTGTACCCTTTTGTTTGTTTGTTAACCGCATGATTTAACCATGAGCCCAAACACTTCCTCACCCTACTTAGATAAGTGTTGTTGATTTCTGAGTTGTGAACAATCTTAAGTTTGGGGTTGGGACACCGAAAATAATTAGAAAAACTAGGTAAGTGCAGTAAAAAGAAAAATAAAAACTTGATTTTTTTTTTGAAAATAAAGAGAAAAGAAGGGAGAAGTAGAATAAAAGCACTTACCTAGAGGAGGATTTAGTATGAAAAGAGAGTTTTCAAAGAAAAGATATGATCAAATAAACACTTGAGTAGGAAATAAAGAATCCTGAGAGAATGGTGTTTGATACTCGTAATTGTGAATAATATAAATAACACAGGGATGAAAGTAGCAACACTGGCTATGAGCCAAAAACCACTTGTTTTCCTTTTTGTTTGTTTATCCCACCTTGTCCCTAAGCCCCGTTACAACCGTAAAGCCATCAAAAAGGGTGTGTAGTGTGTGTATGAGATGAAGATAAATGTTATTCAAGCTTATGAGTTGACTTTGCATTCTTTGATTATTTAGTGTAAACACTTTTCCCGAGAGATTTAGTGAGAGTTTGAAAAGCTGATAGGTAAAGAGATACCTCGACGTGGAAGTGTAGCAGAACATCAAAAGTCAGGGAAGAAGGAAACGTTGAAAAGAAATTGGAAAGAAAGTCGCGAAATATTGAGGTAGTATTGTGGTAAGAATTATGAGCAATTTGGGGGTGACCGTTTTGTTGTCTCGAGCATCACTTGAGGACAAGCACTAACATAAGTTTGGGGTTATGATCGGTCATCAATTCTACTAGTTTTCATTCATTTATTCGGCATGAATCTGCAAAAATCGGTAACACTTTGGTTCTTCTTTCTATTGATTTTTGAAGAGGTTTGACTTTTTCAATTTTCCATTCTCGCAGTGTTTTTAGTATAAGTTTATATCTTTTGTTGCATTTTATGTGTTTTCTTGGTAGTGTTTTATGTTATCAGATTCAGGAAAAAAGCCCCAATGGACTTATGCGAATAAAATAGGAGTTCTGATGTTGAGAGGAAGAATATTGGAGGTTACAGGGGTCCTGACATAACCACCTGTGTGTTGTAACTGGTTTTTTAATTGAGAGTCGCCACTATTAGTTTTTATCTTAGGGAAGAGAATCTAACAGAAAACCCTAATTCACAAACAGAGATTCTAGGTTTCAGACTTCTTTAGACGAAAGAAAGGTGTTTGGCACCTTTCATCTACTTTGTTCACAAGGATACTAGGTTTTAGGTTTGAGTTGGGGAAACAAGATTTAAATTTTATTAGGGGAAAGGGTTTAAAAAAAATTTATAGGGGAATTCGCTACGATTTTAGTCGTATGCGTACGTATCCTCTTATGAGGAATCAAAGTCCCAATTCGTAGTTCGTATGGGGTTTGTGTTTTTTAGGGGTCGTAAATGTACTTTGAATCACCTCGCATTTTGGCCGGGAGTAGTGATTGTGGAGATTTTGACTAAATGCGCGGTAAGTCAAAATCTGTTTGAAACCCTTTTACAAAAAACAGTTGATTAGATTAGTTGATTGTGAAAAAATAGTTTGATGATTTGTCGCGTGTTTTTTAATTGTATTAACTGCAAAATTATTTGTTAATGCATGATTAAAAAAATATTTTATGCAAATAATATGACAAAATAATATATGCAATTTTGGAATAAAACAATTTAAATGATATAATAAATAATATTGTAATTATTTATACAAAAAAAAGAAATAAATAATATTTACATAGCAAATAAAATATAATAATAGTGATAAGAAAATAAAATTAATAGATAATAATAATAAACATAATGATTAAAAAAATGATAATAATGTAATATAATAATAATTATAATTATAAAAAAATGTAGAAAATAAATAACTAACTAGAGGGTGTTGTTTCTAGTTATGAAGTAAAGCTAGGGGGTGCTGTTAGCAGTTGGTGTTGTACCCCAAAATTTGCTCTCTCATATTTTTCCAAGATTTTTATCTTACATAGGTGATTACAAACACTTGATTAAAAATAATAATTTTTTTTTGAAGATAAACAAGGTCTTTCGATTGACATGTCAAAGGGTCTTTCAATTGGCATCTTGACAGGCTTCGATTGGGCACCTAACCTCCTCAAAGCTTGCTTCAAATCTCCAAGCTTCGATTGAAGCCCTGGCCTTTTTCTTGTTTGCTGTATAAAAGATTCGACTGAGCATGTGCTTCCTTTGAAACAGCCTCCTTCGATTCAAAAGGGAAAGGCCTCCTGTTAGTGCTCCTTTGGTTGCACCATTGGTTTTACATGCTGGCTTGATTCACAATGCAATGGCTACCTGCATGCAAGCTTAAGTCCTGCTTCGGTTGGGCATTTAATTTCTTTAGAGCAACCTTGATTCCTACTTAGTCTAGGCAAATTTTCCCTCTGTGCATGCCTTCAGCACACTATTGTACCCCAATTTTTGCCCATAATATTCCTCTATCATATCATATCAATTCAACCATAACAATATCACTTTAGGGTTGGTTCTTCCTCTTTTTCTATCCCCTATCTTTAAGTTTGCTCTTGAGGAATTTCCAAGCACCTTGGTTGTGTATTTTGTATATGTGTTGTTGACTAACTTCTAATCAAAATACAAAAAAATATTTGTCTTTGTCTTTGTCAAAATGTGTTTTAGGTACCAAGTCGAAGCATCCAACAAATAAGGTCATGCAAAGTTGATTGATCCTGTATTGTGGCAAAAGACAGCATGCATCGACCCATAAAGGTATGTATCGACTCATCTTGTTGTGCATAACTAGCATGTGTCGACACATGCATGTATGTATCGACTCATCCTGTTTGTTTAACTAGCATGTGTCGACACATGCATGTATGTATCGACTCATCCTGTTTGTTTAACTAGCATGTGTCGACACATACATGTTATGTATCGACTCATGCAGTTTGTGTGATTCTGTAATGAGTTGAAGAAACAATATGCATCGACACATAGATGCATGTATCGACACATGCTGTGTTATACAGCTAGAATGTATCGACACATACCACCCATGTATCGACTCATAATAGAAAAATGCACGTGTTTTTGAAAAAAAGCCAGCAAATTCAAATTGTCATCATTTTGGCTCCAATTTTTTATGCATAATTTGAAATTATATCATTAATTCAAATTTGGCTCCAAGAATCAATTACCAAATTACCACTAATCCCAATCCTAAAACTCTATAAATAGAGACCTCATTTCATTCAAATAATAAGCTTTTGATAGCCAAACTCATCTTGCTAAAAAATCTCTCAAATCTCTCAATCTACCAAATTCACTCAAAGCTCCATTTTCAAAAAGTTAGTAAGCTTTGCATTGAAGCTTACTAATCTTTGAGCTAAACCTTCATCCAAACACTTTTTCTCCATCAATTCTCTACATCCAAGCTTTGGTGATTGATTCTTGTTGTTGAATTGAAGCAAATTCTGGAAGTTGTTTGATAATTCTCAAATTCTACCTTTGGTAAGTTGGATCATCATCTTTAACAATGTGATCTCTTGTGGATTTCTGGTTTTGATTCATTGAGCACTGTTTTATGATTCCATTAGTGCTATTTTCTCATAATTTGATGGAATTTTCATGCTCAATTGGATCCATGATCATAAGGTGTTTGATGAAAAGTTGTAACAAGAATTTGATCTTTAAAATGTTGTTTTCTACTGATTTTTAATAGGTTGCAATCAATTGTTGTAACATTTCAATTGATTGTCACAGGAAATTGATTTGGTAAAAAAAACTGCACTGATGCAATAGATTGCTGTCTAAGCACAATTGATTGTAACAGTGCCAAAAATACTTTTACTGCCTTATTTTGGGGTTGTCTTGACTCAAATATTTTTTTTGCTCACTCTCTTTGATGGATAATTTAGATTGCAATTTTAAATGTCCAATTTGTTTTTAAACTCAATGGACTTTGTGATGTAGATGAAGTTGGATAAATGTTCATCAATTCAAATCTACCTAAGAGTGAATTATTTAATTCATTTTTGGTGTTTTGGATTAATGATATGTTTAGTGCTTTAATCTATCTAGAGGAGTGGTTGAATTTAAAGATGAAAGAATTTTGAAATGGTGATCCAAATTAGCTTATCATTCCCCTCCCTCTTCATCTTATCCATTTCTTTTTTTAATTGTGCTACATGTTAAGGGATGGTGATCTCTATATCATTTATCCAAACATGAAGTACATAGATTGCTATTGACCGGCCTCAAAATAGGTGTGACTTCTACATAAGTCCACTTACGATTGCTTAACATAGTGCTAAATTTTGTCCCGATTCGAATATATAATCATTCGTGGCCCAAACTTATGATTGCAAGCCCAAGTATGTTAATTTGATCTCTTTGATCCAATAACTTTGAGATTCATTGTATGGAGGCTTTGGTTCTACCAATCCTCTAATGGATCTACAACACCTTTGGTCAACGCGGATCACTTAAACATTGTTGATCATTAAATGTTACTTTTGAGGATTCCAAAATGGATGATATACTTGACAAAAAGCAAATGCAACTTGTTGTGTGGAGACTTTGGTTCTACCAATCCTCTAATGAGTTCCAAATGCAAGTTTCAAGATGTTCATCCAACTAACCACTAATTTCTAACAATTGACTTTACTTTATGCTTTATTTTTTTATGCTTTATGCACCATTTAATTTAAGCATTTACATTTCATGCCATTTTTTATTTTTTGCTCACTTGAGCATTTACTTTTATGTCATTTTTATTTTGCTCACTTGAGCTTTTCTTTTCCTTTTAAAGACACCTAATAATCAACATGAACCATAAAAATCTTTAATGATACTTGGACTATTTGGTTACTATCCTTGGCATTATGGAGTATTGGACTTCTTGGACTTATGATTAGAGACCTTGGCCTATCTTGGAGACTTTGTGAGTTTATTCATTATTTTGTCTGGAGTTATTGAGGTTTACCTCAAGACATTGGGTTATTTGTTTGTTTTGTATACAGGTTATTGTGATTACATACTTTTTTTGTAATTTGGAATTCACCCGTATACAGCCGTTACTCTGCCCAATTTTTGCAAAGACTTAATACACTTGAAGTTTGATTCTCTCAAGAGGTCTAGTATCTTTGCTTTCTTGGTTTCAATCCGAAGAATGAGAATTCTATATTGACTCATAATGTCAAGTATTGGCTTCTTGTTGGTTAGATGGTTCTCATCCCTAGCTTTTACCTTATGCTTTAGGATAATCTCTTCATCTCCTCCCATCTTCTTTAATTTCGAAAATCTTCTCCCTCCTTTTGAAAACTCTTCTTATTTCTAAACTTGAAACACTTTCATAATAAACTTGGACTTAGGTCCATGCATTTTCAAAACATTTTCATAAATAAATTTCAATCAATTTAATAATACCTTGACATTTTTGTGAGAAGACTAAAAGTCAATTAATCTCATTTCAAACCATTTTTGCCACTTTGGCTTTTTATTTTAAAACTTTTCTCAAAAGATTAGACTCTTGTCAATCCTTGTAGTGATGCAAACAACTATACTTCTACAATATGTAGTAAAGAGAGATATTTTCCACTTGGGTGTTGAAGTGAGGCATTGTTGATTTTAAAATCCAAGCCATATCCTCCACTTTGAGATGATGCAAATTCTCCTTTCTCATAATTGTGGGTAGTAAGTATGTTTTCCACACGGACAATGACGATGACGTCTTATCTCATAAAATTAACCAACACATTTGTGTTTCAAATTTTTAAAAGAGGAACAACGTGTACCCTGATCCCTTATTGCATGAAAGGTGGTACGTAGGCACTAAAGGTTCGCAACCGCGGCGGGTGTAAAAATCATAAAAATATTTCTTTTCTCACCTCCACCACATATTTTATATATAACACATTTTCATAGCCAAAATATACAGATTTTTCAAAGAGGTTCCTGCGGAGTACCGTAGATGTTTAGGGTGCTAATACCTTCCCTTTGCATAACCAACCCCCTTACCTTGAATCTTTCCCCCTCTTTTTGGGTTATTCGCTCTTTTCCCATTCCTTTGGAAACAATAAAGCGCGGTGGCGATTTTTATTTTGATTTGTGTGATACGGTGGGAGAACTGACTTGAGGTTTTTCGTTTGTTTTCACAAATGTTTCGGTTGAGCAAGAGTCGCCACCGACTTTTTATTTTATCCTAAGGAAAGGTTAAAAAGCACAGCAAAAACCTTTTGAGATGTTTTCTTGGGTTCGGGGAGTAGATTATAGAAAGGGAAGGTATTAGCACCCTTTCTATCCATGGTTATCCATGGGCTCTTAGTTACTTGCTTAGATCACTTGCCTTTTGTTTTCAATTGTTTTGAATGGTGCTTGTGTGTGTGTGGGTTTGAAAAATGTTTTGAAAAGAGGCCAATGTGGTGGCAACCTTTGTAATGATCCATGTGGGGATGTATACAAAGATGTATGTCTTTTGAAAAGGTTTTCATTTGTTTTTGAAAGTTGTTTTGAAAGTGTAGTGATGTGTGGTTTTTGAAAATAGGCAAGTGTTTTGTTTTTGCAAGTTTGATTCAAGTAACTAAGAGGTTATCTACTCCTAAATTTCTCAAAAGATTATTGCTATGTTTTAACCCTTTTAACAAGTTTGTTCCACCATTGCATTTGGTGGACAATCTTATGTTAGGATGTGAAAGGGACAGGCGCAGGTCATCGTTTGGACCATAATTGCAATGGTGCCAAGTATCTTTGGGCATTTTCTTTAAGGGACTTGATCATTTGGTTTGTTTGTATTTTGAAAATGTTATCGAGGGACTATGATCATTTGGTTTGTTTGTTTTGCCCAAAGAGACTTAACATGCAATATGGCCCGATTTTGAAAGGCAACAAGTGGAGTACCCTAGGGGGTGCAAGTGTGATTTGTGTGTCCATTTTCATGCTTGTTTGTCTTGAGATTAGGTCATAACTATTTTTGTTGTTTTTCGCATACAAACCCTAATTCTAACATGGCATAATTAGAAAGGAATAAAAGCGCGAAAATAAATTTACTAAGCTATTACAAAACCAAATATGGGAAGGGGGGTACAAATGTTCAAATGGGGATTTTGACAAGTAATGTAAGCCTAAAACTATTACATCAATATTGAATATTTACAAGATGATTAATTGCACAAATTAAATAAAATAAGAATAAATATGCAAGATGCAAAAATGGTTTTTTGTATGTATGAAAAAGGAATTATTTATGTAAAAATAAAAAGAAAATGAAAAGATATTATTTTTTGAGTATTTTTGAATTTAGGGCAAAACCCTAATTTTATTAAATGGAATGTATTATTGTTTAATTTAACATAAGTATTTACTTATTAGGTACAAAAATAAAATAAAGTGAAGTATTTGTCAAAAATATATTCTTATATTAAATATTAATAATAATAATAAAAAGTATATATATTTTGTATTTTACCCTAAATACATTAATAAATATATGTATATATGTATTATTTTAAATATGTGTTATATATATAAATAATAATAATTTTTAATATTTGTAAAAAAAGTATATTTTTTTTTATATAATATTTTCAGAAGGTAAAATAAAATAAAAATGAAAATAAAAGTATTTTTACATATTTCTCAATATTTTAATGAAATGTATATATTTAATTTATCTAAGCATTAATCAAAAGAAAATTTTTAAATACCTAATAAATTAAAAATGGTGAGAAAAAATATTTTTATATTTTTCATGTCATGAGAAAAAATAAACAAAGTCAATCAAAAAAGAAAAAGGTCAAAAAGTCAAAGAAATAAGCAAATGGGCCTGGGGGGTTCAAAAGCAATTATGTGGTGCAAATAAGAAAATATTCCAGGCCCAGCCCAGAAGACCTGTCTTCTTCAACCTCTGAACAACATCATTCAAGCAAGCACGCGTTTTTTATCTCTTGATTCCTGGACTTTCAAGCAAAACTCATAACATGAAAAGTATAGAGCATGAGAAGACGAATTCAACCATGTAAAGAACTTGACCTAACTCTCTAAGATGAGGGAGAATTTCTTCTCCCCCAATTTCTGACCTAACTTTTCATCAATATTCAGAACCAAAATTCTCTAAGCATACATAATATAAATGAAATCTAATCATATGGGCATGTTCAGGGCTATGATTGTGACATGTTTCCTTCACAAACCTAAAGCTAACAATGCCTAATAAGAGAGATAGAACTTCATGAAGATACCTGTTCAGTTGGAATCGTGCTTTGCAATGGAGGAGTTTTCAGAGCAAGATGATGATTTGTATAGCTTCCTTGAAGTGTAAGGATGCTATTCCAAGTTCTACTTTGTCTTGAAACTCCCTGAATCGTGCTGGAGAACTTCAACTGCAAAACAGAAAAACAAAAATGGTGAAGTGGCTTGGAGGTGTTACAGATCGTGCTTTTGCTTTTGGTTAGCTTGCATAGATGGTATGGAAGGTGTGTGAACTGGTTTTGGCAAAAATGCTTGAGAGAAATAGAAGTTGGCACTCAAACTGCAGAGGCAACTCTGTTTTTGCAGTTTGATGGTGTTTTTTGGTTTGATGATGTTTTGGAGGTAAATGGCTCGTGCAATAGCTTGGTTATGATGTGTGTAATGTGTTTGATAACTTTGTTCTTGTGTTTGTAAGCTGGTTTCTGAGTTGGTACAAGTTATGCCACATTTCTTGAACTTGAAGCAAACAAAAGCCACTTGATCATTCTAGCCTGTACAGGCCCTCACACTATGCTGCATCTTTTTGTCTTGATCAGAGTGTTATGTCCATGAATCTTGTGTCCAAAGATATGCATTGTACCATTTGATTTGCAAACTTGACATAAAGTTCTTCTTTTCAAAAATGGATAAACCACTTTTTCCAATTAAGGCTTAATTCCTTGTGTAATGACTATATGAACAAAACAAAGCTAAAACACAATGGATTGGCATTTAATTATTGAGTGTAACTTGGTTTAAGGACCTGTAATCAAGGGCATGCTGGTTTTGAGAAGTTTGCATAACTTATGAACATGAAAAATGGCCAATTCAAAAGTGAGTTTTTGCTATATTGTGAAATTCGATTCTCCCTAACCATGAGGTTGTTTGATGAGTTCTTGGACATTTTGGAAAGCTTGGAATGTGTACTACAATCCATCTTTGAAGTGAAATTTTAAATTCCAAGTGGAAGTGTATGGAAAATGGCCTTGAAGTGGGGTAGAAAAACTTGTCAAAATAGGTCAAAAATTCACTAAGTTAAGAATGGTTTAGTGCCCTTATTCAAAAATTTGTAACTTGAGATACAAGCTTCAAATGAGAAAACTTTGTGAATCAAAGTTGTAGACTATGCAACAAGCTACATCTTTCATGTTTTGACTTTTGTTTGAATCCAAATGAATCATGGTGGAAAAGTGGGGCAAAGTTGGGAAAAAATTAGGGTTTTTCATAACTTAGAAAAATTCTAAGTTATGAAAAATTCCATTTCAAACCCTAATTTGCAATTTGTGATTTCTTGGTGAAAAAGTTTCATGATTTGGCATGTTTTGATGAAAAATGAATCTTGACTCTTGATTTTGACCAAAAAGTCAAAGTTTGACTTTTCAGTGTACAGTCAAAATTGATCAATTGACTGGGAAATTCAATTGTCAATCTCGTGCATTTGGGATCTTTTGAGTTTGTTGATCATGTCAAGATAATTCCATGGGGTTCTTGAGTCCATATGTGATCTTGGTTTGCCATTGGCTAGGTCAAACAGTCAAAAATTGCCTTTGTGCAGTCAAAACCCTAAAAATGACCATTTTGCCCTTTTGATGATCTGATCAAATTTCTTGTGGAATTGTGATCCAAACTTGATCAAATGGTCCATATGAGTTCATAATGTTGATGTGGGTCAATTTTCATTAGATTTGACTGTCAATTGGCCACAGTTGACTTTTTTCCCAATACAACTGATTTCTAGGTTATATGTCCAATTGACTGGGCAAAACTTGGAATCAAGACTTGAAACTTGGTATGGGTAAACTTGGGAGTCCAATATGAAGCATGAAAGTCATCTTAGGCATTTTAGGTCAAAACATCTTTGTTCAAACACAAACCCTAATTTGAGTCCACAGTGCAAGGAGAAGTCTTGAGCAGAGGAAACCCTAACTGGATCTTGATCTTCAAGGTTTTTGTGATGAGAAAATGTTGAGGAAATGGGAGGGAAAATTTTGGGGTACAACAGTTGCCCCTGTTCAATCTTCTTGGACCTGAAGAGTTAGATTGACAAGTTTGCCTTTCGTGACTCGAGGGTAAAAGGAGATTGGACACTAGAGTGCCCGGAAATTTGCACTCGCATGTTGGAGTCTCAACAATGTGATGTCGAGAATGGGCTTACAGATGCCATTTGGAGAGGTGGTGGATAGGGAGATGGGCTTATAGATGCCATCTGGAGATGTGACAGAACCTTGTCGGGAATGGGCTTATAGATGCCATTTGGAGATGTTGATCGCACAAGAGATTCCTTAGCGAGAACTTGTGTATTTGAGAAAGACAGATGTTTTCCTGGCTTGTTACAGGTGTTTGATCTTCAATCTCCTCATGCAGATATACCCTGGCTAGATACAGGTGTCGAATCTACAATTGGTTGCTCACAGATGTGCCCTGGCTGGATACAGGAATCGAATCTTCGAACTCTTTAGACGTGCCCTGGCTAGATACAGGAATCGAGTCTGGAAATGTGGTCAACAGATATGCCCTGGATGGATACAGGAATCGAATATGGAAATGTGGTCAACAGATATGCCCTGGCTGGATACAGGAATTGAATCTGGAAATGTGGTCAACAGATATGCCCTGGCTGGATACAGGAATCGAATCTTCGAACTCTTCAGACGTGCCCTGGCTAGATACAGGAGTCGAGTCTGAAAATATGGTCAACAGATATGCCCTGGCTGGATACAGGAATCGAATCTGGAAATGTTGTAGTTGATAGATGTGCCCTGGCTGGATACAGGAATCGAATCTTCGAACTCTTCAGATGTGCCCTGGCTAGATACAGGAGTCGAGTCTGGAAATGTGGTCACTCTCAGATGTGCCCTGGCTAGATACAGGTATCGAATCTGGAATTGTGACAGTTGAAGGTAGTTGTCTTTGGGATTGTCTTTTTTTTCTGAAAAGGCAAAAACATAAGTTGTATGCAATGTCATGATGTATGATATGCATGATGTCATGATGTTCAACATGAGATAGTGTTGTATGCACTTTATCATGTATGTAAGCAAGATGTATGAAAATGTGAAATGTTTATAAATGTATTTTCGTCTTAGGAAAATAAATCCTTGACGACCGGCCGGGGAATTGCTCTGTGGCAGAGATACTTTGCTGAAGTTTTGCTGAGAGGCCTGCTGAGGACTTCAATGATGGACTCCGCTGGGGATAATGATGATAAACTCCGCTGGGGATAACCGAGGATAGACTCTTGCCGGGGAATGAAAGAACTTCGCCGAGGGCGATCTTCTGTGGCAATTAGCTGAGGATAACCCAGTTATAAGTCCTTGTGAGGAAATAACTCTGAATAAAACTCGGGAGAGACGTCCGTACCCTGCAGGGAACAAGCTTCCAGAATCTACTGGGGATAAACTTTAAGACCTGCCGGGGAATGTTGTGCCTTTTCAGGATTGACGGGGAGTCAACTCTGCTTGGGGAAAGTACTGCTGAATCTTGTTTTACTCTGCGGGGAGTTGAGATGATTTGGTCACATTCTTCAGTCTACCTTGGTACCTTGGCGGACAAAGCAACCAGACTGCATCAGACAACTTCACATTGCCCCTGTCTCTGATGTCACCTGTAATTAATCTCTTGTTTTATATGCAAATATTTATGAATCAGCAATTTAATGTCAAATGCATATATCAAAAATGAACATTGGACGTTCTTCGCAAAACAAAACAGAAAAGAGAAAAACAATGGCAATTTGTATAGACAAGTGAATTTGTATTGATTTGAATTTTGCCTGTAAATAGGCGTTTTTGTACAAGAGGCTGACATCCTAGTAAGAGGACGCCGCCAAACAACATAGAGTTTACAATTTTGAAAAGGAAATAAAACAGCTATGTGAACAATCCCACTGGGTTCCAACTCTGCTATCGCCTTTATGTCTCCGAGCGTCTCATTGCTTTGCTGCCTAGTTGAAGATGAAGGTGATTGGTTGATGCCGAAGTCTGAGCCAGATAATTGATGCCGAATTCCGGATGCGAAGCGATCCAATGAGACATAGTATTACGCTTTATCCCTAACTTTTGCCTGGACCGCCCTTTCGGGTTTTCAGTCCACCGGGATACCCATTTTTGCCCAAGCCGCCTTTTCAGGTTTTCGACTTGCCGGGTGTACAGATTTTTTTCATTTCATCCCTTATTTTTGCCCGAACCCTTTTGGTTCGCCGGGAAGCCCTTATTTTTGCCTAGGTATGTCAACCTAGCAGGTCTTTTATTTATGCGTAGTATCTTTTCACTATGTCTGCATTGGCGGGGTGAGGAAGGTCGTCACCATCCATGGTGGTTAGGATCATGGCTCCTCCTGAGAACACATGCTTAACCACAAATGGCCCTTCGTATGTAGGGGTCCATTTGCCCCGGGGATCACTTTGAGGAAGGATGATGCGTTTGATTACCAGGTCCCCAACTTGATATTCTTGTGGTTTGACTTTCTTGTTAAATGCTCTGATCATCCGTTTTTGATACGTTTGACCATGACAGATAGCAGTGAGCCTCTTTTCGTCAATTAGATTTAATTGATCAAGTCGAGTCTGGATCCAGTCATTTTCACTCAAGTCTGCATCCTTCATTATCCGGAGAGAGGGTATCTGGACTTCAATTGGCAAGACTGCCTCCATGCCATAGACCAAGGAGAAAGGAGTTTCCCCAGTTGACGTCCTTGCTGAGGTACGGTACCCATGAAGAGCGAACGGTTACATCTCGTGCCAATCTTTATAGGTCACTGTCATCTTCTGCACAATTTTCTTGATATTTTTATTAGCTGCCTCTACAGCCCCATTCATCTTCGGCCGGTAGGGAGAAGAATTGTGGTGCTGTATCTTGAATTGCTCACAGAGTTCAGTGATCATCTTGTTATTGAGATTGGTACCATTGTCCGTAATGATTCTTTCCGGGACACCGTACCGACAGATCAGATTATGCCGGATGAAACGTGCCACGACGCTCTTGGTTACTGTGGCATAGGAAGCTGCCTCAACCCACTTCGTGAAGTAATCGATCGCCACTAAGATGAAACGATGTCCATTGGATGCCGTTGGTCGGATCTCACCGATCATATCAATTCCCCACATTGCAAAAGGCCAAGGTGCCATCAGGACGTTCAAAGGAACCGGAGGGATATGCACCTTGTCAGCATAGATTTGGCATTTATGACAAGTTCGAGAGTGTTGGTAACAATCGGCTTCCATTGTGGACCAGAAATATCCTGCTCGAAGGATTTTCTTAGCCATGGTGTGCCCACTGGAATGCGTTCCGAATGTACCTTCATGCTGTTCTATCATGATTTTCTATGCTTCAGCCTTATCCACACAACGTAG